>CM075062.1:108561844-109761844 GCA_037428765.1 Rubia yunnanensis | reverse complement strand
TTTCTTTAGAGATGGAGATACAGGAGATGTTGGTCTGAGAGATTTGTAGACAGTGCTTGCTGAAAACATACTTGATTTGCTCAGAATCCATACCATTTGGTTGTTACCTTGGCTGGTTGTGTATTCGTTTCTGAGCGTTGTAATTGTCTCTTAGTTCAGAACTTGTTCTGGCTGGCAGAGGTACCGGTTCTTATTGGCGAGGAAACCTGTAATAGTCAGATAGAAAAAAAGGGATATGGTCCCCTTCTCAAATGTATTCTAATATGCCTAACCCCATCCAGTTACAAGTCCAAAAAGTACTGCTACAGTTACCTAATATGGTCCTAGAGTTCCTGGTAGCATGATCACTTATTGATTGATATCTTTTCTAGATATCTGAGTTTCTGTATGTCTGTGGCAGTGATCAAAGAAAGTCACTGAGCAAGGTGCCCCCAACATGCATTTTCCACCACAGTTTTATAAGGAGTGCATCTATGATTGATGATATGTGCTTGACTCCTAGCCCATTTTCCTCTGTAGGTAGACAATTGATGTCCAGGTTCTCCAATTTTTTTTTTCATACTAGTTTCATCTACTCCCCATAAAAAGTTAGAACAAAGGGCTTCTATTTTGGAAATGATTGTTTTTATTGGAGCTATGACAACCCAAGAATGTTGGGGGATTAAATAATTACATAGTTGATTATAATTAGTTTCCCAGCTTGGGAGAGCCACTTATTTTTCATGTTTGCAAGTCTAGAACTGATCTTCTAAAGGATGTGGTTGAAGTGGCAGTTTTTTTTCCTTCCCTTGAAGAGGGTGACCTCTAAATATTTCATGTTTTGTTCATCTTTGGTCATTCCCGTGTATTCCTTAATTCTATTAATGCTCACATTGCTTGTCTTTTTTCCTTTGTGAAGGAAGACTTTGCAAAGTTGATCTTCTGCCCAGTTGCTTGTTGAAAGGGGTTGGGAATGACTTCAGTTTTTTTAGCTTTTTAAGGTTTGCCTTCACAAAAATCACCGTATCGTCCACAAAGGATAACTGAGTGATATTTTTTTTGTGTTTCAGGTACTCTAAAGTAGTCTATCTTCTGAGTATTGAAGAGGTGTTTCAAACCTCTTGTAAGAAGTTCCGTGATAATTTTGAAGAGGAAGATCGATAGTGGATCACCTTGTTTCAAACCACAGATTGGTTTGAAGAAACCTTTAGGTGATCCATTGATCAAAATAGAGAACCATAAGCTGCTGAGGTTTGTGAGTATGAATCTAACAAAGTGGCCAGAAATCCAAACCTCAATAAAAGTGTGTTTAGTGTAGACCATGTGACCCTATCAAAATCCATCATCATGTCTAGTTTCACAATCATATTCAAAGATTCTTGCTTTCTATCCAGTAAACCTAGAGCTCCATTCATTATTAGGATATTATCAACTATATCTCTATTTGCTAGGAAGGCAGATTGTTTCGGGAATATGATCTTGTTCATGAACAGCTTCAATCTTTCTGCTAGAATCTTTGTTATGATCTTGTTCGTGAAGTTAGAAAGCCTTATGGGTCTGAAATCCCCAAAGGTAGATGGTGCTTCTGTTTTGGGAATCAGGGCTATGGATATACTTCCAATTGCCCTGGGAATTTGTATCCCACACTGAAACTCGTGTATTGCCTGTACTAAGCTATCTTTAATAACATCCCAAAACTTCCTGTATAAGGAACCTGGGAACCCGTCCAGGCCAGGTGAGTTGTGCTAGCCTAGTTGTTGAACAACCATTTTCATTTACTTAATAGTTTCCAACTTTAAAAGCTCATGATTGTTCTAGTCAGTGATCACCTTTCTAATAAGAGGGATAAAAAAATTCATTGCCTGACCAGATGTGTCCATGTTCTCATCAGTAAGTAAGGTTTTAAAATATGATTAAGCTTCATTAGCTATCTCCTGAGGGTGTGAAACTCATATATTATTTAATTTTTAAATTTTGGAGATTCTCAGCCTTGAGTGGGTTTACCTTACACACTTATGAAAGTAAGTTGTGCTTAAGTCTCCATCCTTTAGCCAATGAGTTTTAGTTTTTTCTTCCAGAAGGTTTTCTGTTCAGACAACCCTTTTAGCAATTTATCCCTAGCCTTATTAAGCTCTACTACATCATGAATGTTCTATGAATTATCAAATTTGATCTCCAATTATTGTATGTTAGCCCTAGATTTTTTAATGTTCTCCTGAAGGTCACCAAAGACATTTTTATTCCAAGATATTATTTCTTGTTAGAGTCTAATCAATTTTAAGCTTAGGCATAACATGCCTTGTTCGTCTAGGTCTTTGTTTTAGCTCTTTGTCACTAATTTTGCAAAAAATCTTCCTAGATATCCACATTGTTTGAAACCTAAAAGGTTTTGGGTGGGTACCTTCTCCATTGGAGAGGGCTATGAGAATTGGGTTGTGGTCTGTGATTGTTCTGCTTAGGATCTAGACTGAGGTACTATTGAAAGATTCCATCAATTTTAGATTTCCAAAAAATCTATCCAATCTTTTAGTTATAGGCTTCCTTACCCTTCCATTAGTCCATGTGGGGGGGGGTGGTTTCCTATGGTGTTTAGTTTAAAGAGCTTATCTGAATTAATGAATTAGTCAAAATCCATTATGCTATTAACCTCTGGTGAGCTTGAACCTGTATATTCGTCTAGGGTTCTGATTACATTAAAAATCCCCTCCTATGATTGTTAAGTTATCTTCTTGAAATAATGGGGTTAGTTATCTTCTTTAAACCTCAGTTCATGCATGTACGAGGCCCTCATGCAAGTTTTCAGTTTAGGCTCGATAACTGTTGGCATTTGAATGTTATGGGTTGACACAAAGTTCTTAAGGCTAATAAAGATGTAGAAACTCCTCTTGTATTCCAGATCATAAAGTTAACTAACATTAAGACGTTTTTTGAAGGCTAGCCTGGTCATGACCTGGTTAGGACCTGAGATGAAATCTCTAGGTGTATCAGTGTCATCTTGTAGGCTGATCTTGCTTCCTTCTTCCTGGTCAAGTTGATTGTGCTGTGAATTTAATTCATTTTCCTGGTCGAGTTACGAATCTTTATCCTTGTTTTCATGGTCCTGTTGCAGTTCTTCTTCTCCGTGTTCCTGGCCCAGTTGTAAAGCATCATCTTTTTCTCACGCCAATCTTGTACTTCTTCTTCTCCGTGTTCTTGGCCTAGTTAAAAAGAATCATCTTTCTGATCATGCCAATCTTGCACTTCTTCTCCTCCGTGTTCCTGGGCTTGTGAGCTGCAATTTGAGAACCTCTCTTGATCTTGATCCTCTGTTTGCACATGATTTAGTACCTCCAAGGAGTGAGATGACTCAATATTGCTGTGGACATGTTTTTTTTTTTAATTTAAAGGGTGTAAAGTTTAGGGAAACTCCCTGAAGGTTTGAAAATGCAACCCTTTCCTTAGCATGGGATAAGGGTGCAGTTTTAAAACCTTGTGTTAATGGTTGAGTGTTTGCCTCCAAATATCCTTGATCTTCCTGGTCTTCCTGTCCTAGAAGGGAGAAGGGATTATCATCTTGCATTTTTCAAGGCTGTAACTCATGGTTTGAAATATGGTTATGAAGGGGGTTAGAGCATGTGCAGTGGGGGTTTTAGAGTAATTTCAGTTGTAAATTGAAACCCCACTGAAACCGAAGTGAAACCATGAAATCCCATAATGGGGGTTTCAAAGTGGTTCCAATTAATTGGAACCAATGGTCGGTTGGAGTTAATTGCAACTGCCCTAGATTGAGTCATCCCATGTGCAGTTGGGCTCGCGCGTCAGTGCGGGCCATTTTTTCCACATGGCAGCCTCAGATTGGGCACATATGTCCCACCTTTTTTTTTTCTTTTTTTGCTTCAGTTGGACACGTCGCCCAATCATATGGTGTCATGTGTCTCAACAAATTTTTTTTAAAAAAAGCAAAATTTTCAAATTTGTTTTTATTATTTTCATTTTAAAAAATCAAAAAAAAATCTGATTTTTATTTTTTTAAAATCAAAATTAAATTTTGGTTCCTTTTAAAAATTAAATTTACATTCTCTTTTTTTAAAATGGCTCTTCTAAATTCTGGTTCATAAAACCATTTTTAAAATTTTAAATTAATTTTAAGTATTAAATAGAAAAATAAATTCAATTAAAAAAATTACAAGTGTATTATTAAATTTCAAATTATTTTGGTGGGCAATTTATTTAAATTAGTGGCATAGAGAAATCAAACGACCTCCATGAAGTG
The DNA here is from genome assembly GCA_037428765.1 of Rubia yunnanensis. NCBI lineage: Eukaryota > Viridiplantae > Streptophyta > Magnoliopsida > Gentianales > Rubiaceae > Rubia > Rubia yunnanensis. The sequence goes on along the minus strand of CM075062.1, from coordinate 109,757,613 downwards.
GTTTCAACCACTGTGGATGTAAAAATAAGGTGGTTTCTTTGTGGTTTCAATTGATGAGGTGAAAGAGAGAGATTGAATATATAATAAACTGAAACCACAAGAGCAGTTTTCAGAGCAGTTTTGCCACTACACATGGTCTTAGATTTAGTTGGCCTATTAGGCCTGGTGCTGTAGAGTATCTCAGTTTCTGAGAGCGAGTCTTACAAGAAAGTTTCTGCCTGATCTAACATGTTACTGGTGGGGTGATTTGTTTTGTATGCTTGTTGGTTACTTTCAGTTATTTCATTTATTTCTTTCATGCCTACAATTTTATCATTGTTGTGAGGGGTTTGTTTCCTAACAGTTTCAGTGGTTAAAAGATGGTTTGCTACCTCTTTGCTTTCATGGATAACAGTTAAACCTGAGGTGTAGCCTTTGTTCCTAATAGCTTTCCAAGCTTGGTTATGAGTATTCCTAGTTTGCTTATCCTTTAAAGGTGGTTGTGTGGCGTTTTGTTTAGTGACTGAGTTAGACCCTTTTTGCCTAAACTGGGACTTGCAATTTCCAGAATTATGACCAATAGTTTTACATGAGAAACAATATTTTGGCAAGTTCTCATATTCGATAGGGTGTGCCAAGTCTGATTCTGCCTTTTTAATCCTATATTAAATCAAGTTGCATGCAGAATCTGATTAAGGATAGCCGAGATAAGGATTTTGTTGTTGCATCTTCTTTGTTTTGTATGCTTGTGTGGATTGGTTCCTTGCGATAGTACTACGCATGCACTCCTCTAATGTTGACCCAGACTGGTGCGATTGGAGCAGCAAGACATGCCTGTTATCCATGAGACCAGATTTGAGGTGGGAATAATTTTTCGTAGAGCTTCCATAGAGGGTCGTCCCCTTGAGAATTTCCCAATTAGGGCCTTGCGCAGAGCAATTGATAGGGGCTCCACCTCTTTTGGAGTGAAGAGACAAGCTATTTCCCCTCTGTAGTTGGTTTTGGGGGTTGAAAGTTAGGGAGCTGGGTTGGGTGTTTTGAGGTTCCTTTGTTGATTTTTAGGGGACCATGGTAGCATAAGACATTGGCGGGGCCACCATTTTTAGAGATATGTAATCTAGGTTTAGGTCGCGGCGGAGTGCTGGTGGAGATGTTGAGAAAGTGGTTGGTTTTTCACCGTTACTGGTTGTGTTACTGTAGCCGGTAGAGAGCATTTACTAAGGAGAGAGAAGTGTGAACTTGAATTACTTATATTCACCCAATACAAATACTTATATCCACCTATAATACCCTCTTTCTCATCCAAATAAGGACGAGAAAGGTAAAATATGGATAAATCTATTCCACATAAAATCTCTATTTTTCTATGAAAAACCATAAATTCAGTTTAACCTTTGATGAAGTGTTAACTTACCATAGCTTTAGAATTGCATCAAAATGCCCTTTCTACTACCAAGCAGACTCTATATCCCTTTTTTTTCAACTCATGTCTCAGCAACTTAGAAATCTGGTCTTATATGCATAACATAATGTTGATTTCTGAACCTTAATGCAGTTCTATATGGGATACGTTATCCTTCTAGATAAATTATAGACATGGATCTAAAACTTGTAGAATGGTTGTTAGGGTAATAATTGCTCAGATAATGGTTTACATGGAAACGTAAGAACAAATTTCTGTTTGAAAACATTAAGATTTTCAATCATGAGCTCATAAAGGAAATCACAGTTCACTACTAGAAAATAGGTACATACCCACCGGTATAAATTCATGAGTATATGTGTATCGGTGTCTACGTAACCAATTGCATCGATATTTATCATATTAACATCAATACCATTGTAGATAATTACACATGCACCGGTGTAAAGTTCATCTAATTTCGCACCAATGTTGGTTCTACTGGTGTACAATTTTAAAAATTTTGCACCGGTATTATCTGTATAGGTGGTTATGATCGGTGCATTTGCTTACATGTGCACCAGTAACGATTACCGGTGTGTACATATTTCCCTTTTTATCAATTTGGCGCCAAGAGGACAATTTTTTAAACCGGTAACGGGAACTTACTAGTGCAGAAATAAAACAAATGTGGAAAAAATTTGCATTTGTACACCGGTTATTTTTAGAACCGGTGTATGAATTAAACACTCACCGGTATTTTCTTAATACCGGTGCATAGGAATTTTCTATTTTTAGTATTTTGGCACCAAAACTATTCGTTTTTGCACCTGTACTATGAACTTACTAGTGCAGAAGCAGAAAATACGCGGGATTGGGCTAAATATCTACACCGGTGACTGTTTTTACCGATGTAATGAGTTACAAACGCACCGGTAAATTCTTATAATCGCATTAAATGTTCACCTACCACATTTTTTAGCGGGTTAATAATGGGATTTTTGGAAGAAGTGGTTCATTAATGGTGTTTTTTTGTTGATGAAGGCATTGATTCTCCACAATGAAGACCCTTGAAGATACCATTTTTTAATTATATTTATAGATATTAGGGATTTCATGTATGGTTTTGGTTAGTAGAAATATTTACATTTTGTGTTTAATCATTTGATGGTGATTGAGGTAGAATTGTTGATATTAATTTGATTTGTTCTCAAGGTTGTTGTAGTTATAATGTTATGGCTTTTAATTCCTATAGTGTTCAACATGTTAAGAATGTTGTAATTTTAATGTGGAATATTGGTGTATATTGTGCATTTATGATGTTGTATGATTAGGAAGTCGTCATGAAAAATTGTATTGTACTAAATGTGTTTAAGTTTGATTGCTGGACATTTATTGATATGTAGAGTTGTATCGCGCCATCGAGAGGTGTAAGCATGTGTATGCCAATGTTAGTAGGGTGAGTGATGAATATATTATGTTCGTAGATGAGTTCTTGGAGCATGCTTTTAATTGAGAAAAGCGAATATTATTTCTTGTCATGATTGTAGAAATCGAATTCCTAATGATAAGAATGACATCATGAAACTCCATTTGTATAGTCAAGAGTTTGCGAAAGATTATGTTGTGTGGACCTTTCATGGGAAAAATTACCACCGGAAGTGAGAGTTAGTAGTGAGGGAGAGTGTTTTGGGGATGCTAGGTTGGATCACATATGTGGGGAGGTTTTTAATGAGTTTAGAGGGAGGCCCGAGGTTTTGGCTAACTTCCTTGGTGAGAAGGATACACCATTGTATCCAGGTTGCAAGAAGAACGACACGGTCATGTCGTGTTTAATGGAGTGGTTTAATTTTAAAGTTGTAAGGTCATGGTGTGATACTAGCATGAATAAATTGCTTAAGTTTTTGAATGAAAAACTTCCACCCGGTAATGGGATTCTTGATAACCTTTATGAATCTAAGAGAATTTTGTGTTTGATGGGATTGGAGTATTAAAAGATACACGCTTGTCCAAACGATTGTGTCATATATAGGGGTAACTATAAGGATAAGATTGTTTGTCCAGTATGTAATGTGTCGTATTATAAGAAGAAGAGAAATGTGGCTGTCGGTGGAGAGCATATTGTGCTGGTGAGAAGGCGGGTGCCCGCCAAATGTATGTGGTATTTTCCAATTATTCCGAGGCTAAGAAGGTTGTTTAATAATGAAAATGATTCAAAGAACTTGACATGGTGTGTTAATAGGGGATGTTGTAAAGGTGATGATATAATTCGACACCCAGTTGACGTGGACCAGTGGGAGAAATTTGATAGATGTATTCACACTTTGCATCCGAACCTAAGAACTTGAGATTTTCTCTATGTAGTGATGGTATGAAACCATTTGGGAATATATCCTCAAAACATAGTTCATGGCCAGTTATGCTTGCAATTTACAATCATCCCCCGTACTTGTGCATGAAAAGAAAATATGTGTTGATGCCCATCATAATTTCAGGCCCGGAACAACCTGGAAATGACATAGACACTTATCTTGCCCCTTTGATAGAAGATTTGATTGTGCTTTGGTCGATTGGCGCCTTAATGTTTGATGGTTTTAGTGGTGAAGAGTTTACATTGAGGGCGATGATTTTTTGTACCATAAATGATTTCCCGGCATATGGTAACCTTTCCGGGTATGTGGTTAAGGGTCACAAGGCTTACCTAATTTGTGAGGATGAGATAGATTACAATCAGTTGAGAAATGGCCTGAAGAATGTTTATTTGGGTTACCGTAAATTTCTGTCGGTGAAGCACAAGTTCCGGGATAATGCGGTTGCATTCGTTGGTGGGAAGGAGAGGAGAAAGGCACCCAAACCTTTGACCGGTGTAGCTATTCACAACAAGGTGAAGAAATTGAATGTTTTTCTTGGTAGAAGTTATCAAAGGGTGGTGGGGCTGTAGACGGACTGTGGAAGAAAAGGTCAATTTTCTTTGATTTTTCGTACTGGGGAAATTTGGAGGTTCACCGTTGTTTAGATGTCATGCATATAAAAAAGAACGTTTGTGAGAGTCTAATTGAAATGCTTCTGAACATTCTCGGGAAGACTAAGGATAGCATGAATGCGAGGAAAGATTTAGTAGACCTTGGTATACGGTTGGATTTGGCACTGGAGGTAAGAGGGAAGCGAATGTACATCCCCCCCGCTCTTTTCAATCTGTCAGTTGCTGAGAGGAGATTGGTGTGTGAGAGCATCCAAGGAATGAAGGTACCATCTGGTTACTCCTCTAATGCTAGTCGGTTTGTGAATGATGAGTTACATCTTAATGCTTTGAAATCACACGATTGTCATGTCCTTATGCAACAACTTTTGCCTGTTACAATCTGTGGGTGTTTGGAAAAGAAAGTTAGATTTTCATTTATGCACATGTGTTTGTTCTTCAACTCGATATGCAGGAAAAATATTAGCAGGCAACAACTAGATGAACTGGATCGAGAAGCTGTTCTTGTTCTATGACATTTGAAGAAGTATTTCCCCCATCATTATTTGACATCATAGTTTACCTAGTGGTACACTTGGTAAGGGAGATACTTATGTGCGGGCCTGTTGGAATGTATTAGATGTACCCCTTGAGCGTCACATGGCTGTTTTCAAGGGTTATGTTCATAATCGTAGTCGGCCTGATGCCTCCATTTTTCATAGGTACGTCACTGAGGAGATCATTGAGTATTGTACAACAAACTTGGTTGGAAGAAGAGCGGTTGGTATTCCAGGTGGACCCCATGCCTGCGGAAGGAAAAATGGGATTTCATATTCTAAGGTTACGCTTCATACACCCTGTCACGCTGAGTTGATGACTAGACCTATATATATTGTGTAATAGTAGCGAGACTATAACATATGTTGAACAGAATGTTTCCCTATTGGAAGAGATTCATCCAGACTGGCCCTCAAATAAAATTTAGATCGAGCATTCTTCAAAGTTTGTTAACTGGTTTTACAATCGTTGTAATGTTGAAGGCATGCCCAGTAAGCTACTGGCATTTGCAAGGAAGCTGAAGTGCACCGTTAGACAGTACCTTGGTTATGACACTAATGGCTTTAGATTCTCAACATTGGCGAAACATGAGAAGAGCACCACTCAAAACAGTGGTGTTTATATTGAGTCTGAATCCATATGGTAGGCAAGCAAGAGAGGTAAACATCTGGTTGTTGCTGCAATACCTTTCGATTGGGTAATTGAGGAAATTTGGGAGTTGGATTATGTAGAGTTGTTGTCTTCAAGTGTCGGTGGGTGGAACACGGCTCCAGTGTTGTAGTTGAGAAGCCCATGGGGTCAAGTTGGTCGATTTCAATCGTGTGGGATATGAAGATAAAAAGTTCATCTTAGCTGCCCAGGAACAACAGGTTTCTTACATCAAGGACCATTCGAATGAAAAGTATCATGTGGTGTTGCATAGGAAGAATTTTTACTTTGATGAGGAGATTTATCAGCTCACCATAACTGATAGTCCTGAGTCTCCATCAGTATTTCCTAGTTTGGAAGATGTTGGGGGACCCGTTGTTGGAAGGCGTTATTTTGGTGATGGGTTGTGGGTTGATGAGAGAGGTGAAATAGTAAGTGGGGACAATGTCTTGAAGCGGAAGCGATAGATTGGTTATTCCTAACCGTTGTTTTTCTGATCCTGTTTTGTGAAAAAATTGTATAATCATTAAGCGAATTAGCGTGTAATGTATTTAATTAACACTCTTTTATGAATTGGTTGGTATGATATGTGATTTCAATGGAGTGTTTATGAATTGAATCAGTGAAAATGTGTTTTAATTTTACTCTAAATTTTTACTAAATGCAGTTTTTTTACATGGGTAAAGAATAAATTAGTGTAGAGAAACGGGAGAGGTACTTTGTTTTGTACTAATGCACCGGTACTCTTACTGGTGCATAGTACTTAGAAATTTATTTATTTATCTGTTCTCGGTTCTGACGGTGTTAATTTTTTTTGGCATTTAAAGCAGCCTAAAGTAGCGGCTTTGTATAAAATTAGCACCGATAAAAGTACCAGTGTTGGATACCTAGAAAAAAATTTGAACATTCGTATCGGGTGTGAACCTGAAACTTTTGTTGGCATTTAAAGCATCCTAAAGTAGCTTCTTTTTGTTGGATTTGCACTGGAAAATGTACCGGTGCTGGGTACTTAGAAAATATTTTTGATTTTTACTCTCGGGTTGGATTAGGTAGATTTTTTTAAAAAATTTAAAGCAGCCTAAACAAGCTGCTTTAGGCCACTTTTTACACCGGTACATGTAGAATGCTGGTGTATAAAAACGGTCAATTAATTAAAACCCTCTTGGATCCCCATTTTCACAGTAGCAAATTTATATCTCTCACTCAATACCGTCTCCATCACTACCTATCTTTGTTGAAATCCTACGTAGGTTGTCATATAATTATGTAAACCACTTCAATACCTTATCAGTATGATTAATTAACAATTGCATATGAAATAGAATCATTGAGAATGTGACATCACGAAGAGCTTGACTTGCATGTAAGGTGTTTGATGAAATCATTCAATGTGTTTTTCAGGGAATGCCTCCCAAATCCAATTCAAAAATGATACGCCATTCAACGTCTCCATTATTGTCAAAAGTATCACCGCACACTTACCCATATGGTAACTTCGTGTCCGAGAAGGCTAGGTTAATCCATGTTTCATACAAAAGATGCCATAATCACATAGAGGAATTGAAGCGTCTCCCCCATATGAACAAACTATTTGGAAGCTTGGGTGGGAAAATTCTACGAGGCTCTGCAACCATTCAACCTGACCATTGTAAGTGAGTTCTATGCAATCTTGAAGTGCAGACTGAGCTACGATCACGTGTGCTATAGAGGTAAAACTGTCCCTGTCACACCAGAATCTATAAATGGCTTGTTTGGGTGAGCCCAATGTTTCAAATAATGAAGACGAGTTTCTCGCACTTCATTTTTTAAATGATGATGGCTATGTTCTACAACGACCAATCAAGAAGGAGATTGTTGGGATAGTAAGTAGGGTAGGTACGGACATAGATGATTTGGTCAAACCAGGTTGGAGCAAAATACCTAAGAAAACTCTAACTACGGAAATGAATGGGTGGTACCACTTCGTGGCGTCTAGAATCCATCCAGTAAATGTGAACACAGAAGTCCAGAAACTTCACCTCACTTTCTTGTATGCAATCAAGAAAGAGTTTCGATGGAATGTTGGTCGTCAAATTTGTCCTATGCTGTAGAGGAAACGGGATCATATGAGATCTAATGCCTTTTATAGTATCATCTCTGCACTTTGTTTAAGAGTGGGAGGTAATGCCCGTGCACTTGACATTATGGCCAACCAATGAGTAAGATTTTTTTGGACTCTTTTTACAGATAGACATCTAACACGCATGTCGCTACTATTGAATCCAGAGTTGCTGCCTTGGAGTCGGTGTAACAAACTTACTTGAAGAATCCAAATATCAAATATCCTAGCACGAACATATGGCCAAGGTTATGACGTATCAATTTTCTAACACCGTGAAAGCAGTCAGAAACTTCCCTACCTTCCGTGAAAGCGATATCGAGGATATAGATGTTGTCACAAGTACCCGTGATGGTGATGCAGCAGGACCTGGTGACGGGGTTGAACCATTTTCTTGTTATTATTTGTAGAAAACTTGTAGTAGCAGTTTGAAAGAGTAAATTTTGTACTAAATATTGACAGTGTTGCACTTAGACCATTAGACATTTGTACTTTTGATAAACATGCATAATGATGGTCCACAAAACAACCCTTTTGTATTTTCAAGTTCCACATGCGGGGAAATGAACGGGTCCGGACTCTATACTTAGTTTGAAAGATGTTCGGATTACACATAGAAACAATGAAGTAAACCATTGTCGTTTACTCTACAACACCTACTAGTGCTTTAGGACGAATCACCACCCGGACACAAATATGTTGTAATTATGATTTAAGCCCAGAATATTAAATTTGGTAATTTATGTAGTGATGTCGTAAACACATGTCACAATTTGGGGAACCTAATTGCAATAAATGCATATAATCAATTTTGCGGGTTCCTTCATACCATTGTGGTACGGAAACATTACTTATTCAATATGGAACCTTTTTAAATGCCATTTGGGCCGATGGAAAAGTGCTTGATGGTGTGAAACGAAATGTTTGGGGTTAAAAGGCAAATTTTGTAAAATTAAACAATGCTTAGTAACATCAATGTACGAGCCCATGCGTGGTCGATATTTGCATGAAACAACTAGTACAATGTCTATTCAAAATAATTAAGTGTCAATTTGAATAATTGAGGTTGTTGGAAAAATGCACGGGAGGTAAATGAAATAAGAGAAAATATGAATTATTCCCACAACAAATTTTTACACCGGTAATATTAAACAATTACCGGTGTACGCGTTCAACTTTTTCGGTGAGCATTTCAATTTTTTTAATTTCTTCATTTTTTTCTAAGGCACAAAAAGTTTTACACCAGTACATGTGATTTTTGCACAGGTATATGTACCAGTGCTGGATACTTAGTCTCAAATTTCTAAAGTTCCTCTCAGGTTCATCCTATTTTTTCCAAAAAATATTAAAAGCAACCGCACGCAGTTTCTTTTTGTGTGATTTTACAGCGGTATCAGCATTTTCTACACAGGTAATAATACCAGTGTACAACAGTTAGCCAAAATTTTCAATTGTTGCTCTAAGGTCAGTGAAAAAACATTTAAAGAACCCTACCGGTGCTGAACAGTTAGCCATTTTTTAAACCCATTTTTATAAATAAACATTACATCGGTACTATACATATTACTGGTGTAAAAAATGGCTTCATATGTTTTTCAACCATTTCAAACGGACATAACTCCCGCAACTTCTCCTCTCCTCATCAAACACATTCAAATTCTCTTTGAAAATCACCATCCACCACTTCAACCATTCAATTTACACTAAATTGAACCCCCATAACTCCTCATCAATCACTGTAACTCCCATTATCTTTCCTATAAAGGGTTGAGAAACACAAGAGAAACAACACAAGAGAAGCAAGCCTTCATCAAACCCTTGAACAACACAAGAGAAGAAAGTACTCGCATAGGTTCATCCCATTCCATTCTTGGCAAGTTCAAGCAAAGGGAGTAGCAACACAAACGCTCCATTGGTGAAGGTAAGTGTTGGTGTTTATGTAAGCAAGGGTTACCGTATCAATTTCTCTTCAAAAAACCATTCCAGCCCTCAAGTACAACACATGTTCGACTAAATGCCTCTATGAACAAAAACATGTAAATTGAATTAAAAAAAAAGTTGAAAGTGTAACTTGAATGGTATGGTTATACAATTGTGAGGATAAAAAGTTTCACATTTTTTGTTGAAGGATGATGTAGTACTATAGTTTTTTGGTTGGTGATAATGTTGATAGTCACATTAGGGGGGGAGTGATAATTGCTCGGCTGTAGGCCTTTTTTTTAATCCAAAGAGATTAGTATGCTTTTCTATCAACTTATATAAGGTTCCATTTCATTTTATATCAAGTTCCATGTCTTGTTCGTTCAAGTTCTATGTCATGTTACCATACATGATGTAGTTTTATGTAGGTATTGTTCAATTTATATGCCATGTTTTACTCACAATTTTATGAATTTGTTGTTCAAGTTCTATGCCACGTTCTATCAATGCTTACCTTTAAGTACTGTTATTGTTTAGATTGATAATTTTCTACTCTTATGTTTTAGATGTCACCGAAGAAGGGGAAATTAAACACGAAGAGGAAACGACCAGTTATAAAGAAGGGGAAAGAGGTGAAGAATGTGGTCGATGAGGAGGTTAATATGGCGGACCAAGAACCTCCTCCAAAAAGGATCCCGTTGAAGATACAATTTGAGGAAGAAGCAACGCAAACAAATGACCCAACTAGTGAAGAAAAGGAAGAAACCGTGGAATATGGTGTTGTGAATATAGGGGATGTTGAAGGTGAATACGTTGGTAAACAGTTGGCCTAAACACCAGTTCGCAAGGGAAAGGGAAAGAGCACCATTAAAGGAAGACTAACTGTCGATAAAGCGGACGACAACTTGACAAAGGTTGGAGGCAAAAATGGATAAGGATGGGACAACTTTGAGTTAAAAAGTTATTTGAGGAGGCAAGGAACTAGCACGTGCCAGTCAGTGATGTTGGCAAAGAATAACACTCCAAATCCTGTTCCGTTTGAATTCTATGGGAATCAAGCAGTATGCATTTAGAATTGGTCTACATTGCACGCTTATGGAAATTATGCATTTCGATGCCATATCAGATTTGGCACATGCAAACACTGGAACAATGTCCTTGAAGATGTTAAGGAAGAGTTATGAAAGGATGCTCTGGTAAGACTCTTGACAATCGTCATTTAAAATTTTTATTTTAGTAAAGTCTTAGTGAAGACATGATTAATGATATGGCTTTTCATATGATTCGTTCCAGGAGAGCTTCACAATTGAAACACCTGTGACAGACGAGCAACTAGAAATACTGAGGAAAGAGGTTACAGAGGGCAAAAAAACCAACATAGGAATTAGAATACAAAGGTGGAAAATAGGTTTATTCACGATGTGGACAAAGGTATCAATAAAATAGGAATACCAACAAGGGAGAAGTACAAGTGGATGGATGAAGACGAATGGCACTTGTTTGAAAAGAGGCTTCAGCATCTAGATTTTCAAGTACGATGAAAAATTTAATACTTGTTAAGAGTTATGTTTTCCACAAATTCTATTCAACTAAATTATTATTTATAACAATGATATCAGAGGCTCAGGGAGACAAATATTGAACTCAACAAGGGCAGGTATTACACGCACCACAGTGGCAGAAGAGATAATCGATACATACGTGACAAATTGACTAAGGAGCTAAAGGAGAAGGAGAGAATTATGTTGATCGTCGAGGGATTCACTGACAAAGAGATTGAGCAACAACTCAGTCAAAAGGATTTTACACCTGACAGATCTCTTATCTACCTTGAGGCAAACAAAGATAAGAAAGGGTTATACACATCGAAAGAGGTTGAGAAGATCGCACTGAACGTTGTAAGTTATGCCAAAATCAACCATTTAAATTAATTTTTAAATGTATTTCCCATTATTCATACAAACAATTGTGTACCTATGTGTTTCTTAGTTGAAATTGACGAGCTTAAGGAAAAAGAAGCATTGGAACTGCAGCAGGGTGACATCCTCATAAAAGTTACGAAGAAGAAGGATCACCCAGGCATGTACAGGGGAACTCAGATGGGTCTATCCACAGTGGTGGCTGTTCCTCATCTTTTCTGCAGCAAGTACAGTAGCAGTTTCTCAACCAAGCAGACAGCCCAGAGGAGACCATCTAACGATCAACTGGTCGTGAAAGCCATGGTATTGTACCTCAAGCAATTGGTAAAGGGCTTAGCATCTGCAAGCGGTGTTCAGATTCTTCCAGGCCTTTATGATCCCAAGAAGTTTATAGAGAAGGTGTTTGATGACATTGCTGCAACTGCTACAAAGCCCGGTGAAGAGCCCAGCGATGGAGAAGGAGATGAAGAAGTACACCGTCATTAATCTATGCATGTCCTGTACATTGAATTACATATCTGAACTATCCCCATAACCATTTTATCAATTCACTAAACTATTATATGAACAAGATGGAGAATTCATGACTCTTTTCATTAAAGACATTGTCGGGAAGAAGAAAATGGTCGCCCATGGGTTGTAACGGGTATCTCGTCGTCGGGATGCCTAACAAAGAAGTGTGGCTCATGTGAGAGTATACGAGCCAGTCCTCTGTCCTAGGGCGGGATTTCCCTCGGTGGACTACCACTTTGATAATGTTTGAGAGGCCCTCAATAGCGTCGTTGATTGGCTAGTGTCTTTAATAGGCAAGGTAGATGAGCAATCAAGTGATATCGATGATGTCAATGTCGGAGGTGATACGGACGACGATGACAAGGAGGTTATGGTTCTCACAGCCGAAGATGAGGTACATTCTTGTAACACATTATTTTTCAATTCCTCAAAGTACTTTTGCGTATCTGTATTCATTAATCCTTGTAACAGGATACTGGCGAGCAAAAATCCCAGTCGACGGCTAATTTCTAGCAATCTACAAGACCAAGATTAAATAGGCTTCCAAAATAGGTAATGCACTAAACGAGTACCTTTATTATTCATTGACAACGATAATTCAATACTACACACTCAAGTGATAATTTCGTATCATTTTATGTTTGCAAATTGTCAACAAACGTGACTTGAAAGATTGGCCCATCATGGTGCGATTCATAAAAGAAGTAAATGCTACTATCCTCACAATGATATTGAAGAAGGGATGCATGTTCTTCCCAGTGTTCTGACCATCAACATATGCACGTCATTACACATGTGGTGTTGGAATAATAGTTCTGGTCGAGTTCGGGAAGAAACTGGGGAACATTCTTTTAATGACCTGGATTGATAATGTGCAGGTTGATGTATGGATGGGGTGAGCTTCAACACTTACAAACTTAATGTTTTTAAATTGATTAGGAATTCATTTTCAGTATTATTAATGTTATAGGCACCTGTGGGAGAAAATATGGGAAACTAATTCAGGCCGCGTACAATTCTTCCCATCCAACTGTGGCAACTTGAACAACTTGGAGCAAGAGGTCGAACTTTGTTTCAAACTAATTTGGGAAACAATCAAAACAATGGATGCTGAGTTCTACATCATCCCCTGCATAAGAATGTAAGTATTTCTTCCTAGAAATTACATTCACATTTCAAACCACTTCCATTTTATTAATTTGTTAACATAATTTTCTGACAGTGATCATTGGTACCTTATCTTTATCCATCCCAGAACGGAGGAGGTTTTCACTCTGGACACATTTTCAGGGGGTATCAAACCAACAAACTTAATCGAACTCAGGGTCATTTCTAGTATTTCAATCAATCAAATCATATATTCTAGTTTGGTAATATACGGGAAGAGGTAGCCATTTTAATTTACTTTCTTGACTGGCTTGCATGTGCATGCCAAAGGGAGAGAGAGAGAGACGGAGCCAGAACCCGACTACGCTTGGAAAATCAACAACATCGTGGTAAGTCATTCTGTCATTTCATCCCTCAATTTATTATGTTTAGAGTTAGTAATTACATTTACCTTTCCTGTGCAGTACCGAACCAGGAATGGTTTGTGGCAATGTGGGTACTCCATCATACTCTTTATGGAAGAATTTGTTAATCACCCAGAGACAAACAATATCTTGGAGGTAAACCTTGCATCCCAAAACTTGTTATTATTAATTTCTAATAAATGCAACATTATTGACTAACAGTGTAAGTTTGAAATTAACAGATCTTCCCAGAGGGCAAAGGGATGTACCATGTGTACGAAATTCAAGATGTAGCAGTGAGATGGTGTGGGGCATGGCTCGAAGACAACCAACAGCAGGCGAACACTACATTGCAACTTTTGGATAATAAGAACGACATAATAGGTTGATGGTTGATTTTAAATGGTTGATGATATTAGAATTCTAAGGATGGTGTTTGGTTGTAGTAAACTTGTGTGATTTTTTACTTTGTTTCAATTCATGCTTAAGATAGTTCTTCTATTTCATAGTTTGAATAATGTTTGCGTGTTTTGCAAGCAATATTTTTGTAATAGGTTGTTTCAAATTTCTTACCGATTCATAGATTTCAAATTTATAATAGCTCACAAGTATCTCCAGTTGTCGTTGCCTCGGAAATGATCTGGGAGGGATCATCGAAAACAAAATTGGGTATTGCAAATATTATCCAAATCATACACCGGTAAAAAAATGAATGTACTGGTGTAAAAATAAATCACAAATTTAAAATTTGATTTTAAAATTTTAAATAATACTGGTGCCTAAAATAATACCGGTGTAAAACACATACTGGTGCAAAACTATTCTAGTGCAAAAAAGTAATATTTCCATTACAAACGAAATACCGGTGTTATATTTAAACCGGTGTGCAAATCACAGTTTTACACTGGTTCATATGTTACATACCGGTGCAAAATGTCTACAACGATGTTCCAAATCTTACCAGTGCAGATACTCTGTGCCCCCAACTTTTCAAAATTTATACACCGATCTAAAATACCAGTTCAAAGAATTTTCTACACCAGTTCATTTTACCGGTGCAAATGTGTTGTGTTTTTACACCCTTGTACATACACATCGGTATTTTGGGGGGCCAAAATACTGGTACTATTTTCCTAAATTACCGATGCAAATACCCCTGTCCTATAGTAGTGGTTGTTTTCAACATCTTGTATGTTTTCCCTTTGAAGTTTGACATAACTGGATCTTAGTTCTTGTTGGGACTGCCAAGCCCACCACCCATTAGTATGATATTGTTCGCTTTGGGCCAAGCCCTCATGGTTTTATTAGGTGCAACCCCATAATGCCTCATAATGTAGTGGGATTCAAACTTATATGGTGAACAATCACTCTCTCAACTTCCAATGTGGGACTTGGGTTGAACACACCCAACAATCTCTCCCTCAAATCAAGGACAACACAACGGTATCCTTCATCCTCGCGGACCATCTTGCACTGTTTCCACACCTGCGGGACATGCCACCTGACAACCACATTGATCAGGCAAACTTTCGACACAAGGGTACTCTTGTCACTGCCAAGGGCACAACTGAGGGCATCCACATTGGGCACACATGCAATCTCCATCCCGAGCAAAATGAACCATGGCTCTGATACCACTTATTGGGACTGCCACGCCCGCCACAACCACCATAGTATGATATTGTCAGGTTTGGGCCAAGTCGAAATAGTTTTACTGGGTGCAGTCTCAAAAGGCCCCATGCTAATGTGGTGTGATTCAAATTTATATAGTGAACAATCACTCTCTCAACTTCCAATATGGGACTTGGGTTGAACACACCCAATAGATCTGGATTTTCCCCTTTTATCTGAGAAATTTCTACTGTTGTAGCTACAATAGCTTATGGTACATGCATGGGTGGAGAACGCATTCAGCGAATGCATCCTCATGAATTTACTTCTTTTTTTCTGCAAAATTCTTGAGGACGCATTTGGTGAATACGTCCTCATCGAATTCCCTTTTTTTAACGTATTTTGAAGATAATGCATTTGGAAAATTCATCCTCCAAATAGTCTACATTTTTTAATCAAAGTTTTAAGAGGACGCATTCGGTGAATGCGTCCTCATCATCTTGCTTTGTTTAAAATGCCTTCTCCTTGCTTTGTCCACCATTTTGTTCATTAAATCCCAGCACACACGCACAGATTCCTCCTTGCTTCCTCCACCATTTTCTTCAGGCCACCGCCGTTTCCACCGTTGTTCAGGCCACCACCGTAGCTCAGCTCATCGCCCTCTTCATCCCTCGATTGGTTCCCGTGAAGTTTTGGTTGTTTTTTTGTTTTTTTCAGATCTACTCCATTTCTATTTGTTTTGGTGCTAATTGTTTCCTGATTTCTAGTTGAAACATCCGGATGGCTGTTCCCGACTCTCCAGAAGCCGCTTGAATGTTGCACGCCACGCGCTGCCCATACGACCGCTCATGGACCTCACGCACCACCACCTCCTCTACAAGTTTGAGACATGTTCCGCGGGAATTTTTGAATATCCAAGAGGTACTTGAAAAATTCATGATTATACAAATGTGTTGAAAAATTATGTGTGATTTATTCTCTAATATGTTTTTATTGAATTTGTAGTAATAGTGTAATTTGGGAAGTACTTGAAAAAATCTTGTTTATATGAATGTGTTGAATGATTGTGTGTAGTTTGAATGATTATGTTTGGTCTGATTCTATGAAAGTGTTGAATGAGGATGCGTGACTATGTGTGAATTGATTATGTGTGATTTGTTCACTAATTTTTGTATTGAAGTTGTAGTAACGATTTAATTAGTGTGGCGTAAAAGAGAACACATTTTAGGATAGTGTAATAGTTTGAAAATCGATAATAAAGTATGATGTGGCTGACCGACGATAAAGGAACCTGTATGGTTTCGGGCTTGAGGAGTTGAATATAAGTTGCTAAATAATAACGTCTTTCTGAATATTTAATTATATGTTATGTATTTGTATAATGCAGTTCTATGATGTTTTTGACGGTGTACATGTACAAAGGGGGTCAGATTAAGTTTGATTTAACTATGGGTGTATATTATAATCCTCCTATACCGGAGATGAACGTGACTCTCAAACGAAGGTTAAGCCACTCCGAGTTAGTTGATTTAGTTTTCAGAAGGCTTGGTATTGCAAGTGAGGGGTTTCTGTTGAAAATATATTATTGTTGTCCTGAGTTGATTGGTTTGGTCATAGACTATCGGTGTTATAATGTGGAAGATGACGAGTCAATCGCGGCCTTCTTCAACATTGTTGATCGAATGTCGTTGTCCTTAGCAGATCCGTACATTATTATGAAGAA
Organism: Rubia yunnanensis; assembly: GCA_037428765.1. NCBI lineage: Eukaryota > Viridiplantae > Streptophyta > Magnoliopsida > Gentianales > Rubiaceae > Rubia > Rubia yunnanensis. Next base: position 109,740,772 of record CM075062.1, on the reverse strand, counting down.
GGTGTTAAGCACCATTGACTGTGTGGGTGATGTTAGTTCGAGCACATTCATGTCGTTGTTGAGCAATATCCAGAACTATACACCTTTGCCAACCTTAACACCCCATATTCATTGCCAAGGTTTTGTTATTGGTGAGTTTATCCAACCCAGTGCGTATGTTCACGTCGATTGTGCTCAGCCGTCCACAAGTGGTGGTATATATGGTGTGCATCATGAGCAGGTGAATGTCTTCGATGATGATTATGTGGGTGAAATTGGCGAGCATGTTGTTGGTTATGCTGGTAGCGATGATAACAGTGAGGAAGGGGAACTTGATGAAGAAAGTGAAGATGATCATTCCTTATCAACTAATTTGAATCTAGGGGATGATGAAGAACAAGTTGTGTCCACGAACAACTTAGCCACGTTGTTCCATCTTTGGGTGAATCTTGATATAGAGGCCTACTTTAGGGATTATGGGGGCCCTGATGAGAATGGCTATGACCAAACTAATTATGGTGATGGACTTCCTAGTTATGTTCAAGCAACTTTTGAACTGGCATTGGGTATGCGATTCAAGAGGAAGCCAGAATTTGTAGAAGCTATTTCCAGGTGAAGTTCCATGATAAACATGGAACACAGGGTCGTGAAGAGCGGTCACGCACATGGTATGAAAAATGTAAGGATGTTGAAGGAATTGGTAATTGTCATTGGGTTGCTAGAGCCAGCAAAAAGGCTTTGCATGGGATGTGGGAGATTATCAAATGGGCAAGTAGTCAAGGTTGTGTTAGTGCTAGTCGATCGACTGGTAACACTAACCTGACATCATTGATGATCGTCCATTCTATTCGCCACCAGATTGATGCAAACCCTTTTTACACGGTGAAATATTTCCAAGTGCATGTGAAGACGGAGTTAAATGTGACCCTTTCCTACAAGGAGTGGTATGCTCGATAGAAGGCTATTAACCTAGTATTAGGAACTTGGGAGAAATCCTTTAAACAGTTTCCATCATATATCGATGATCTAATTAGGGCCAATCCAAGAACCATTGTTGATTGGGCAGACGTACCTGATAGAATATACGGTCTTGGGTGTAGGAAATTTAAGTTCATTATAAGGCATTTGGTCAGGCTATCGAAGCATTTTGCCACTGTAGGCCGGTGATTAGTGTGGATGGGACTCATTTGAGAGGTTCATATAAGGCCACAATGATAGTTGTTATGACGCACGGCGCGAACGTTTACATACTTCCCATTGCTTATGAAATAGTTAACGCTGAGACTAATGAGAGTTGGAATTGGTTTATGCAAAGACTGCGACTCCACGTGGTAGGTGGTGATAGTAGGCCAATCTATATTATATCAATTCACCATGATGGAATTTTGAATGCAATGAGACATATAAAGGAATTGATGGATCCAGCAGGATACCACCGATTTTGCTTGCGTCATTTTTAGTCCAACTTCCTTAGTGCTGAGGGTGGGAAGTTCAAGAATGCGCATTTGAAGACTCTGGTTTGGCACCTTGGTGGTGCCAAATGAGAGAGCAAGTGGAGGGAGTACAAGGAGTTGGAGAGTATCGAACCATCTGCTTGGGATTGGTTGAGACAACATGATAGCAGTAAGTGGTGCCTTGCCTTTGATGATGGTGATCATCATTGAGAAACTCTTACAACCAATTTGTCCGAGAGTTACAACTGTTTAAGGCGCACACGACATCTCTCGATAACTACATGTGTTAAAGCCACTTTTGAATGAACAGTTGAAATGTTTGCATAAAGGATTATGGATGCAATAAATTGGAGGTACTTTCATAATTCATTACAGTTCATTTTGTGTTTGCGGACTAGTTTATGTATTCTAAATTGATGTTGAATTGTGTAGTCTGAGTTCTCTAGTAGGATTTGGAAAACGTTTCAGAAGCAATACACTTGGGGACAGGGACATATTGTCACCGTGTTTGGTCATGCATCGCAGACTTATAGGGTTGTGACAAGGACCATTGATGGAAGCATTGATGAGAGCCAGTACACAGTGAAATACCGAAGAAAGGAGCGTAGCTGTCGCAAATGGAAAAAAATTTGCTTCCCTTGTTCCCATGCATTGGTTGTCTGTAGGTATAGGCGTGATGATCCATCTACTCTATGTGATAGGGTATATCGCACGACCACCTACGTGTAACAATATAGTCAGGGTTTCATGCATGTACGAGATCCAGCACTATGGAAATGTGCTAGTTGGAGGATGATTCCCGATATTGAAAATTTTTGCAATATGAGGTGTGGTCAGTTTGTGGAGAGAAGGATAAGGAATCAAATGGATGAGAGGGTACTGGGTGATTGCAGAGGCGTCCATAGACGAGGGAATCCTTAGGGTTGTGTTTGTAATATGGAGTTTCTATATTTGGACCAATATGTATAACATTATCTTATGTAGCCCGTTTTCTAAATTCTTTTGTTTTTTGAGTGAAATCGATTGTGTGGATTGGTATTGTGTGTATTTGTTTAAATTGAAGCTAATGTACAATTTGGTTTGAATATTTATCACATCTTATAGTTTTTTTGTGTGGAAATCTAGACTAATTCATTTTTCCATGTGATTCTGATTGTCACTAGGGATACACTATGTATCATCCAGTACCTATTGACGAGGATTTTATTTACTTTCACCAGGAGCATCGTACCCATGCTCTGTACAACGGTAATTTAAAGGATGAGGCCCTGTAGGTGAGGCGGCGCGATGCTTGTTGGATAGATCATATCCATGATCGAGTGATGCGTTATGTGCGTGAAGCTAGATTCTAAGGAATGTTGGATTCCAAACCAATCCACATCGATCATTCCCTCGTCACAGCCTTAGTCGAGCAGTGGAGACCAGAGACACATATTTCACCTGCCAATAGGGGAGGCTACCGTTGCTTTGCAGGATATGGGCATCCTATGGGGTCTAGCGATCGATGGCATGCCAATCACTGGTGTAGACACTAGTAGGCGCACAGATGACTGACATAGATTATGCACAGACTACCTAGGGGCTACACCTGACACAAGTGCTATCAGAGGGGGGGGGTCGCATACTGTCCATAATGACCTCTTATATTATATTAAAAAAAATTTAATTTATTATCAGTTGTGGGAATGGGAGCGAATATCATTCATCCGTCTAGCCGGACGACTACCAATGACCCTCACGATGAGTGCTCTTGGGTCCATGTACGTATTGAATTAGTAAGGAGACAATTTTTAAACCCTTGACAATAACTAAGAATGGCTAATATTATTCATTATGTTCCCCACAGGTGGAGAGCCCGGTACAATTTATCACAATCACCCATACATGTATTGAAAGCATATCACGATCAGCTGACATCTCTCCATGACAGTCAGATATATTGCAATTCAGATTTCCTTTTGTTGAACTAATAGAAAAAAGGTTTTTCTCTCCTAACCGCAAAACCTACCTATTATGTCAGTTTATTTGGCAGCCATACACTGAGGATATCGTGCAACAATTCCCACAGTATTGTACAGCCGGTAGCAGCAACTGGCTACTGTGTGTTGACCTCATTTCATGGCATGTCGTGGAGTACCATCATGTTCATCGTGTTCTCAGGCAGTTTAGCCTTATGTAGCCAATACCCACCCAGTTGGTCACCAGGGATGAATATAAACTGCTTCATACTAGAGACCGTTGAGGGAGGTCAGGCATGGATTAGCATGTTGAACTAAGAAGATATCTCGATGCTTGGGAACATCGAGCAGAGCAACAAGTTAATGTGCTTGGGTCAGCGGATCCATACACACCCAGTCGAGAATACATGGAAAGGTTTTTTTTGCAGGACGGTGACTCTAATTGATCAGCCAGAATGACCCCAAACAATTACAGAGGGTTTTCATGGAGATGGGGCTACTATAGAGTATATGGTATTTCCTAAATTTCTAATAGTGTTAACAAATAATGCTTTAGATTTCCTCAATATTAAATATCTAATATATTTACCTCATTTATGTAGTTGCAGGCAATGTCCGAGATGCGCATCATTTCAGATATTAATTTGTACGAATGCCCCCCATGTTTCGCGGACGTTATCAAAGGGGTACACAATGTTGCCACACGTACTCTACAATATGCGCATAAGCCCTCCAGAATGCAGTTTTATCAGCTATATGTGCACTTTGAGGAACCTCCCCCTGGTGTGATATATAATGACATCAGAAGCCACCGTCCAACGCTACCTGGTCGACAGGGCGGTCGGCGACCGCGTCCTTAGGGCCATACAGATCACATTGGTTCATCACAAGCCGGACCCTCATAAGCGAGTCCAACGAACCCCGGACCATCACATGGTGAACCCTCACTCTAAGACACTACTACAGCTTATTTCACTGCATATCATACTCCCACTGCTAGTCATACCGGACCATCACATGATGGACCTTCACAATATGACACTACTATAGCTGATTTCACTGCATATGTTACTCCCACTGCTAGTCAAGCATACATGCCGCATACTGCTCTATTAGATACAGTTAGTGTTCCACATGTCCAGTATGATTCGAATGAGGATGCAGGAGACGATATAGAGGAGGATTTTACAGAGGGAGCTTCGCATGACGACGTACATGTTTCTACTAAGATGGCTGTTTCACGACGCACATCCCATATCATACGTCCTCCCCCATGTGGAATGGGTGGAAAGCTTTGCAGACACCATCATTAGTACATTACATGCAATTGAGCACTTATTTCCTTACATTTGTACCTATCTGTTTAACACGTCTTCTTCGGATATTGTACATTTCTATTTATTTATATTCGTTAACATTGGAAAAAGTGCATAATTAAAAAATAAGAATCTCCCAATTTACAATTCAAATAATTCATTCATACTCTATAAAATAATTCATTCCTACTCTATATTCATGACTAGTTAAAAAATGACAAATCCCATGATCAAAATTTATCATCACTAAAATTTTTTAAAAATCATAAAACAATCACAAGTCTACTTAAAAACAAAACGAAAATATGAAAAACAATAATTGAAAAATTAAATAATAGACTGATTAAAGTATTGATTTTAAATTGAGGACGCATTCAGAAAATGCTGGATTAAAAAACGTTATTTGTTAAATTCATGACGCATCTTTAATAACATGCAAGTCAAAATTAATTTTATGAAATTAATTAAATTTAAAAAAATTATTTGAAAATCGCTGAATGCATCCTCAACATGGTGCGTAAATTTTTTTTAAAAATCCAAGTGGACGCATTTGCCTCCACAAAGGTGACCAATTTTCAGAAGAACCGCAGTTGCATCCAAATTTTTGGGATGATGCACAGTTAACTCCTTTCATCTGGAAGAAAAAAAAGGAAAATTTCACGGGCTATAACATGGAATAAACCGATATTGGGTTTTCAGATCAATGTAGATGCATCCTTCAAAAATGGTAAGGGAGGGATTGGAATAGTAATCAGAGATCCTTTTGGGAATCCGATCAATGGAATGTCAAACAGCATTGTAGCTTCAAATCTTTTTCGAAGCTGAATTAAATGCATTGAAGGAGTTAGTGCCATAAGCACTTTAAGCCTAAGAGAGGTTCGGATTGAAATCGATTGCCAATTAGTTTTCAACTCCATAAATAAACCAGCTCTATATCTTTGGCAATTTTTTTTCCTGAGATTATGAGCCTTAAAAGAAGCTTGGAAGATAGTCAGATTGAATTACACTTAATATATAGAGAACCAAACTTACCTGTAGATCGATTAGCAAAATTAGGATTCCAGAATCCTGTTTCAGATCATCTCTCTCATGCAATGACTGATCCCATCTTCCAAGCTCTTATTAGTTTGGAGAAACAATAATTAGCAAATATTAGGACCTGATTCCATTTTCCATATCAGACTCTCAATTATAAATGCTTATATGTTTTTATGAGTCTCTGATGCTTGCTGTGTCCTTCCCTTTCAAAATTGCTGGTTCCGAACTGTTGTACGATGAATCCTCTAGCTCCGAGTCCATATTTGTCCTATGTTTCTTCCTATTTTTTTTTAATTTCCTGCTTGCTGCTTCTTTTCTATGAACAGGTGCACCCACGAAACGATCGATCAAGGTGGAAACACAAGCCTAATAAAGTCCTTGAACAGGAGATCAATATTTCAGGAAACATCAGATTCTTTCAAGGTTGCAACAGACTAACTAGGTTGATGCTAGACTTCAATCGATTGAGGAATACTAAAATTTAGAACTGATAGATCACTGCTGGAAAACTAGTACATACGCACCGGTAAAAAATTATGAGTATAGAATACCGGTGTACAAGTACCCTATTGCACTAGTAGAACTCGTGTTTATCATAATACCGGTGCCTATGAATACATACGCACCTCTATATGGTCTATCCATGTAGGTATAAACGTAATAATTATGAAATATTTGTGAAAATAATAATTTTTACACAGGTTAAATATATACCAGTGTTATTGCACCGGTAATAAATATACCGGTGTATGAATGTGGTCAAGTTGTCTGATTTTGGCGCCAAAAATATTTATTTTTAAACCGGGTATATATTTTAGCGGTGTATATAAAAAAATTCTGGAAAATGGAATAATTTTTACACCAGTACTATTTAATATCGGTGTACTGTGTACATGATGCTGTTTTTTTTTTTAAAAAAAATACATACGCACCGGTATATGGCTTTATACCGGTGTATAAAGTGCATTTAATTCTCACCTACCACATTTTTTTGGTGGGTTAAAAATGTGAATTTTGGGAGGATGAGTTCATTAATGGCTATTTTTGGTTAATGAAAGCATTGAATGATCTAATATGAAAACCCTTAAAGGTACTATTTATTAAAAATATGTTGATGGATATTGTTGATTTTGGTTTGTAGACACATATGTCTTGTGTGTTTGATCATTTAATGGTGACTGAGTTAGAATTATTGATATTAGTTTGTCATTTGTTATTGCTATTGATTCTCAAGGTTGATGTAATTAATGTTATTGCCATTGATTGTCATATTGTAGGACAATTATGAATGTGGTAATTGTATGGTGGAATATTGGTGTATATGGTGCATTAATGATCTTGCATTAGTGGTCATGAAATTGCATTGTAATAAATGAGTGGAAGTTTGATTGTTGGAAATTTATCGATATGTAGAGTTGTATCGTTCAATCGAGAGGCGTAAGCATGTGTATGCCAATGTTAGTAGGGTGAGCGTCTGAGCGATGAATATTGTCTTCGTGGATGAGTTTTTGGACCATGCTTTCAGTCATGAGAAGCGAATATTATGTCCTTGTTGTGATTGTAGAAATTAAAATCATACTGATAATAAGGACATGCTGAAACTCCATTTGTACAACAGGGGGTTTGCAAAAGATTATGTGGTGTGGACGTTTCATGGGGAAAAATTACCACCGGAGGTGGTAGTTAGTGGTAAGGGGGAGTGTTTTGGTGATGCAAAATTGGATGACATGTATGAGGAGGTAGTTGATGAATTTAGAGGGAGGCTTGAAGTTTTGGCTAAGTTGTAGATGAGAAGGATAGACCATTGTATCCTTGTTGCAAGAAGAAAGACACGATCATGTCATGTTTGATGGGGTTGTTTAATTTGAAATGTCTTGGTTCATGGAGTGATACTAATAAGAATAAATTGATTATGTTTTTGAATGAGAAGCTTCCATCCGGTAACGGGGTACCAGACAACCTTTACAAAGCTAAGCAAATTTTATGTCCGATGGAAATGTAGTATGAAAAGATACATGCTTGTCTGAACGATTGTGTCTTATATAGGGGTAAATTAAATGATAAGATTGTATGTCTCGTATACAATGTGTCGCATTATAAGAAAAAGAGAAATGTTGTTATTGGTGAAGAGCATGTTGTGCCGGTGAGGGGGTGGGTGCCCGTCAAATGTATGTGGTACCTTCCAATTATTCTGAGGTTGAAAAGATTGTTTAAGAATGCTAAGGACACAAAGAACATGACATAGTACATGGATAAGGGAGGTTCTAAAGATGGTGATATGATTCAACACCCGACTGATGTAGACCAGTGGAAGAAATTTCATAAGATGTATACGAAGTTTGCTTCCGACCTAGAAATTTGAGAATGGCTTTTTTGTAGTGATGATATGAATCTGTTTGGTAATATGCCCTCTAAACATAGTTCATGGCTGATTATGCTTGCCATCTACAATCTTCCCACATACTTGTACAAGAAGAGAAAATATGTGTTAATGCCCATCATGATTTCAGGGCCCACATGGCCAAGGTTATGAACTATCAATTTTCTGATGCAGTGACAGCCGTTGGAGATTTCCATATCTTCCGCAAATGCGATGTGGAAGACATGGATGTGAGTTCAAGTAGCCGTGATGGGGATGGAACAAGAGAAGATGATGATGTTGAATAATTTTCTCGTTACTATATGTAGAAAACTTGTATTAGTTGGGCAAACTTTGAATTCCGTGCCACCCCCGTATTTTTTAAACCTTAGGTTGTCTAAAACTTGCTTATTTATTATAATTAACTTGAGCAATGATGGGTTGAATTAGAGATTTTATAATTTTTGTGGTTCATTTTTCTGGTAAAATTACCTACAAACAGACAAATTATGTCTAAAGCATATAGTTGTGCTTCAACATATATTTTCTCCGTGTATGAAAGCTTCATTATATTACACATTTTTTTAGAATACAAAATATTGTACAATTCTGAGCAATGGAGGTTCCCCATATAAACTTTGGGGTCATAGTGCAATTTTTGGTAATATGGTACAACCAATCAATGTTGATTTTATAGGTCCTTCCATGTACCTGTTCAGGGTAGAAACACATGATCATAATCATACTGTATTGAATTGCATTTCATTGCCGCTAATTTTTTATTAGCTTACAAGATTCTTGGAGGGACTAAAGTGAAAAAAGTAAAAAAATTTACTCGTACATGGAAATTGAAATTTGCATGGTACTCCAAACATCCCTAGTGTATTTCCAAGCTACACAATTGAGGAAATGGACAGGTTCGGGGCCTAATGTGAAGTTGGTAGTTAATTGGATAACACTTTGTAACTTTGAAGAAAACCTTTACCGATTACTCTAGAAAATGTACTAGTGCTTTCGGTCAATTCACCACCAGGACACAATTATTTTACAATTATGATTTAAGCCTATAATATTAAATTTTGTACTTTACATAGTTTCTAAAAGTATCGTATCTGCATCTCACATTTGGGGAACCTAATTGCACGAAACAAATATCAACAAGTTGTAGAGTCGTATTTACCTTGGATGTCCACATACACACCTTATTAAGTATGGTGCATCATAAAATCGTATTCGGATCCATGGAATAGTGGTCGACGGAGTGTATGTAAATGTTTGGGGTCAGAGCAGATATTTTACTAAATATATGAATGCATATTAATTTCATAGTATTGGGCTCATACTTTATCAAAATAAGGTTGAAAAACCTAATTGGATGTCTAATTAAATAAATTAAGCATCTATTTGTGTAATTAGAGTGACCCAAAAAATATGAGGGAGGTAAATGAAAGAATAAAAAAATTGTGTAGTAGGCCTAATGTACAACATACACCGGTATTTTATTTGACTAATTTTGGTGTATAATTCAAATTTTTTGGTGCGAAACAAAAAAATTTTAAAATTTTCACTTTTGGAAATGGTGGGAATTTTTGTACACTGGTATTTTTAACAATAGCGCCGGTAAAACTACCGGTGATAGTTACTTAGTAAATTTTTTTGGAAGATGCTCTCAGGTGGTCAATTATTTGGAAATAAATGAATAAAAGCAGCTGCAGACAGCTGGTTTGAACATTTATTTACACCGATAAAATCCCCATTTGCAACGGTATCAGTATCAGTGCTGGGTACTTAGGCCAAATTTAGTGCCTTTGTTCTCAGATTCCAAAAAAAAAATTTAAAGTAGCAGCATACAGCTGCTTCAAACCTTATTTCTACACCGGTCCTTATCTTTTTTGCATCGGTATTTTTACCCGTGCTGGGTACATAGAAAATTTTCAAAGTTCAACTTTGTGCTAGTATTTACTTACGCATCAGTATTTTCCAATTTATAGGTGTATGAAAGTCAGGTATATAAAAAAAATGCTTTTCAAACGGACATAACCGTTCTTTCCTCATCAAACACCATAACTTTCTCACAACTCTTCATCATCAATCATCAAAACTACCCTCTCCTCATCCTCCCTTCAACTTCCATTACAATTAACCACCATAACTCCTCATCAATCATCATAACTTCCCCTAACTTCCCATTACCTTTGCTACAAGAGGTTAAAGAGCACCCAACCCTTTCCCAACTACAAGAGAAACAAGAACTTTGCCACAATCCCCAATTTTGCCATTTTGGGGTTTCAAGTACAGGAAGTTTGCCCATTTTCGTTGAATCGGTGAAGGTTAGTAATCTTTGTTTACTTTTTGATGGGTTTACATATCAATTTTTTGTGTAGGAGTCATTAATATTGATATGCCCATACATGTTTGACAAAATGCCTCAATGACATAAAACATGTTATTGAAGAAAACAGTCAATGAGAGCTTTGTGTGATATGATTATAAAAATATGGGAATCTTGTGATATATGATTTTCGTGGAAATATATTGCGCTATCCAACATGATGGTTTGTGATCATGTTGGTAATACATAAGTGGTGTTGTACATGTGGTTCTATGCCATTTTTTATACCGTAAGAGTTGGTTCTAAGCTATTTTTTTGTTCATGTTCTACCATTGTCAAACTTATAGTAGTATGAATGACGTTGCTTGTCCATGTTCTATCAATGGGGAACTTTTAGTATTATGAATGATGTTGTTTGTCCATGTTCAATCAATGGCGAACGTATAGTAGTATGATAGACATTGTTTGTCCATTTTCTATCAATGTTATTTTTCATGATGTATTATTGGGTAACATTTTCTTCATTCTAGGGCAAGAAGTTAACTTATGCAGTTAACATTTCCCTACTCTATTTTTGTAGATGCTGTCGAAAAGGGGAAAGTTAAACACGAAGAGTAAGCAACCTATAACAAACAAGAAGGAGGAGGATAACTCTACTGAGGTCGATGTGGCTGAACAAGAATCGCCTCCGAAAAAGATCCCATTGCAAATACATATTGAGGAAGAAGCACTGCCAAAAAATCAATCAACTAGTGCAGAGAATGAATAATCGGCCCCACATAGAGATGGGAATGAAGGTGATGTTGAGGGAGATGATACGGAGGAGTCGGTGGCCAAACCACGAGTTTCCAAGGGAAAGGGAAAGAACACCCGCAAATTAGGAGGGATTGCTAATAAAAAGGACAATGACTTGTCCAAGGCTGGGGGCAAACAAGGTGAGGGATTAGACAAGTTGAGATCAAAAGTTGGTGCAGGAGACGTGGAACTACTACATGTCAGTCTGTCATGTAGGCAAAGTAGAACAAGCCCGTCCCTGTGGCATTTGAGTTCCATGGGAAAGAGGTAGTTTGCACAAAAAAAATGGACAGCGTGGATGGCTTACGACAATTTTGCATTTCGGCGCCGCATCAAATTTGGCACCTTCGAACACTGGTGTGATGTGCCGGACGATGTTAAGGGAGAGTCGTGGAAGGATTTTTAGGTAAGCTAATCGAGACTTGAAGGACTATGTTACTTTAATCATTTTACAATGAACACGTGATCAATGTCAGCATGCTCATATGTTTCATTGCAGGCGAGCTTCACAATTGAAAATAGTTTAACTGAAGCTCAACTTTGAATGCTGAAGAAGAATTGTACAGACAAGGCAAGAGACCTCGGAACATGAAGACAAAGGTGGCAAACAAGTACATCCACGACGTGGATAGTGGAGTCAACAAATCAGGAGTGAAACCATGAGAGAGGTACAAGTGTATTGATGAAGAAGAATGGCATTTGTTTTAGTGAAGGCGTCTGACCCCTGAATTTCAAGTATGATGTAATACAATTACAAGCATTAAAATATAATTCCCATAAATTCCGTTAATGTGTATATAAAATAATTAGATGGTAATCCAATCCCCCCTTAGGCAATTCGAGAAACTAAAATTGAGAACAATGTGGGAAAGGATTACACCCACCACACTGGGAGAAAAGGTAATTGATACATCCTGGAAAAACTTACCAATGAGCTAAAGGAAAAGGAGAGAAATAGGTTGTCCGCTGAAAGCTTCACTTAAGAGAAGATTGAGTAACAACTCAGTCAGAAGGAGTTCAAATCAGACAGACCTCCTATCTACCTATAGGCAAACAAAGACATGGGAGGGAAATACACATCGAAAGAGGTTCAAAAAATCGCACCGAACGTTGTAAGTTATACAAATATCTCTCACGTAAATTAATTTGTACATTGTTTCAACATTCTTCTTATCAAATTTTGCATTCCAATATCAATACAATTGAAAATGAATGAGATGAAGGAACAAGTAACATTGATATTGCAACCGGGTGAAGACATTCTCAAAAAGACATTCCCATTTTTGACGACATGCGTCGTTTCAATTGCAAAATGTCAAGAACAGCTAATGGGATGTGAAGAATTGAGTGTACTGCACCAAAATATTGAGCAAAAAAATGATTCTAATGATGGCTCATGCTAAATGACACGGCCAGCAGATCAGAAAGACAAAAATAACCATCCTAATGACAGGCCGCGCTAGACGCCACGGACCGCACCAGACACGACCCGCAGAAGATGCCACTGACCACGCAATGAAGAGGGAACAGACTGCACCAGATCCCCCAGCCCACACTAGCACTATTCAAATGGGCCACACCAAATCTAGCACCCCGCGCCTACACAAGCCTCGTAAGTGGCGCGTACTGTGCCATCCGCAGCGGTCCACGCCAGTGGCGGCTGAACTAGGTTTTTACAACTTTTTGGCCTATTTTTAGGCTCAATCCCCTAATACTATAAATATACCCTTATTCTATTAGGTTTAGAGTGTTGGATCATTTTTAGTGTGTTCATTTGTAATTTGGAGAGCATTCTAGAGAGAGAAACATTCTCTCGTTTTTCTTTCTTTACTTTTTATTTTGCTTTGATCCTATGATGTGGAATTCAAAACTATATCTGAATTCTATATCTAGGGAGTAGTTTCCATAGCTTTTGTGATAATTGTATTCATGTGTTGATTTATATTTTTTGTGAGATTCTTAGTTCATCATAATTATTGTGCTTGTGGTGTTATTGTGACTAGTTCTTGAATGTTATAGTTGCATGAATAGTACACTCCATTAGCACACACTCTAGTCTATATTTATGTTGGTGTAAATATTGATACCCCCAGGGAAGAGTAACCTTGGATATGATATGGGTAGCAGGGTTCGGGTTCACTTGAGTGTGTGCACGTAGGTCTTTTCCAAGTTTTACTATTACATTGCTAGCACACCCGTCTTAGCTGACTAGTTGTAGTAGTCTGAAGGGTTACGAGTAGAGATAGAAAAAAGTAGCAAGCTAGGTTTGTAAGAGCTCCCAGTGTCATTGATAAGGTGCCTACCTCTCTTTGCCTCGTTTATAGGGCTAAGGAGTAAAGCATCCGTGTTGGAGTGCCCGGGACGTAATTGTACGGGGGAGAAACAGACCTACAAAAATGGTCAGACCTTCTTGTACTCCCCTAATTACAGAGGCAGTGCCGATGGAAGACTACAAGCGCACCCGATGTGACAGGTATGGGAAAGTACTGACCATCGACCACACCACGTGTTATGAGCACTAGATTAGGTTGTCTAAATCTCACATGTGAATGAATTGAGGATTGAAGCATATAATCAACCATGTTACGCAAGCATTCCCCAAGTGTCTAGATAATATAGTTTACATGCTTTTTACTTTCATGCTCGTAGGTGCTAGGTTAAAAATCAAAAACCCCCCTCCCTGTTTACTATACTCTCTACTCATAGCAACACACACGGATTGACAACCCGGATGTGGTTGTGTTTAATTGACTGTTAGGACCTATCATCTCTATGGACATACACAAGGCTTACAGCTAATTACCCTATTTATAGCATAGTGATGAGTTGGATGCAGAACTATAAATTTTATCTTTGACCCTCTCATAAGTCCTCCGCTCGGTTTTTAACGATGCCGGGTGGAAGTGGGTCACCGACCACCAGTTTGATAATGTTGGATATGTATTGAATAGCGTGGTGGATTGGCCGGTGTCTTTGGTAAGCAAGGGAGATGAGCAACCAAGTGACATCAACGAGGAGGATTCCTACAAGGAAATGGACGAAGAGGACGAGGAGGTTATGATTCTCACCAATGATGTGGTACATTCTTGTAACACCTTAACTTTCATTTCACACAAAATACGATGACATGTGCATATTTATGAATCCTTGTAACAGGGTAATACCGGCAAGATATCTCACTCAAGCACTAATTACCAGCCATCAATGAGAGAAAAAATCAAGAAGCTACCAAAACAGGTCATTCACTGAACCACAAACCTTTGTTATTCGTTGCCTACGACTATCAATTTCAAGATATTTAAGTTAGCATTTCATGTAATTTTGTCTGTACAGATTATTAATAGACGAAACTTGAAAGAATGGCCAATTATGGAGAGATTCATCATGGATTGCAATGCAACTATCCTAGAAATGATAAACAATAATGACTGCATGTTCTTCCCTGTATTTTGACCATCGACCTTTGCATTCAAGTACACTAATAGTCTGGGCATAGATGTGCTGGTTTAGCTTGGGAAGAAACTTGGGAACATGAACTCGATAACCTGGATTGATAATGCACAGATCGATGTGTGGACGGTGTAAGTTTCAAACCTTACATCCTTATTTGTATTTTAATCTATTAAGATTAAATTCTTTGATTGTCCTTATTGATACAGGAACCTGTGGGAGAAAATCTATGAAAATAATGCAGGTCGCATCCAATTCTACCCTACAAACTGTAGAAACTTGACCAACATCGATCAGGAGGTTGAAAAGTGTTTCATCCTTACATGGAAAACAATGAAGGAAACAAAGGTTGAGTTCTACATTGTCCCCCACATTAGAATGTAAAGCTTTTTTTTCCAGATTTAACATTTACATTTCAAACCTCATACATTTCAGTAGTTAATTCCCGTAATTTTCCCGCGGGGATCATTGGTACCTCATCATTATCTGTCCTAGCATAGTAAAGGTTTTCAGGTTAAGGGGATCAAACCAACCAACTTGATCGAACTCAAAATGCTTTCCAGGTATTACGATAAATCAAATAATAAGACATTATTATAATATACTAGAAGAAGTTACCATTTCATTTACTTTCATGATAGACTTGCATGCACGTACCAAAGGGAGAAGAGAAAAATGGAGCCAGAACCCGACTACACGTGGAAAATCAAGAACATAAAAGTAAGGCATTCTGTCATTTCATTCACATCATTTATTAGGTTAAGAATTGGTAACAAAATATACCATTCATGTGCAGTACCAAACCCAGCTTGGTTCATGGAAATGCGCGTACTCCATCATGCTCTCCATGGAAGAATTTGTTAATCATTCACAGATATCCTGGAGGTAAAAGTTACATCTCAAAATTAGTCATTCAATATTTCTAATACACACAACATTATTCACTAACATTTTAAGTTTCAAAATAACAGATCTTCCCAAAGGGCCAAGAGTCGTACCATGTGTACGCAATTCAGGGTGTGGCAGAGAGATGGTGTTGGGATTGGATCGATGAGTACCAGTATCAGGCAAACACTTTGTTGCAACTTCTCGATGAAAAAAATGCATAATAGGTTGATAATTGATTTTCTGTGGTTGATGATATTAAAATTGTGTTGTTGGTGTTTAGTCATACTGAACATGTGCGGTATTTAAATTTATTTGCATTCACAGTGAAGATACATTTTCTATTCGCCGTTTCAATAAATTCGTGTGTTTGCCGATCAATATTATCATACGTGTTCGAATTTTCTTACACTTTCCGAGGTTAAATTTATAATAGTTCGGATTCAAATATTTTTGGCTGTAATTGCTTCAGAAATGATCCGAGAGGGGCTACTGGAAAACAAAGAGGGCATTGTAAATATTATATACCTCATACACCGGTAAAACAAACACATACCGGTGTAAAAATCATATCAAATTAAAAAAATATATTTTTTGGCTTTCAAAAATCAAGTACACCGGTAATGCAAGCAGTTATAACAAATACCAGTGTAGTTCATCATACCGGTGTAAAATGTAATAACGGTGCATATATTACATGTGTTTTTTATTTATACCGAGTAAAATTACAATATATTATACACCGAAAACTATCTCCATACCGGTGAAATTGTATTTTTGCACCCCTAACATTTGGAACATCATATACCGGTACTTATTTTCTACACTGGTAACAAAAATTCCGTTGTCTTTAATCTATAAGGTTTATTTATTTTCCTGCACCGGTTGTTATTACCGGTGCATAAAAAATTCTACATCGGTATATATTACTAGTGCATATGAGCAGCCTTCTTACACTGCTATACTCGTACCAATATTTTGGGGGGCCAAAATACCGGTTCAATTGTGTGAAATTCACTACTAGAATTATCCCGTTGGAGCGAAAGTAATTTTCGTTGTAAAAATATTTGAAGTGGTTGCAATAGACAATTAGCAACAAATATATGAGTAGTGTTAAAGTGGTTGTTACAGGCTTGGTTGCAATTGACATCGCAACCACTTTTAGCCACCCGTCGTAAAAGACATATTTACGACAAGTCTATACTTTGGTCTTAAAGAATATCAATATGATTATGATATCTACAATGTCATAATAGATATTCAATTTTATTATGATATCTAAAATGTCTAAAATCTAAATCTTTAAAAAAAAAGTAATTTTAATAATATTCACTTAAATAGAGTTCATGTAGTTAAAAACTCTATACATTTCTTGAATTGCACTTGCACAACTCATCTTTAATAACCTGAAAGAGAAAAAGAAAAAAAAAGAGTTATAATATTTATACATAATATATAAATTTATTTTCGCTCCACTAAAGATCGAGTTTGATATCCAAAGAATCCTTTAGTGTCAATGTATTTACTAACAAATTTAAATGTACGTGTTCAGACAATTCATAGACATTTATATTGAGAAACATTTAAGCTATTAATATAGTAAAATAGAAAAACCTTCATGGATGATTGGCATCACTTCCACGAAATTGTTGAACTGTCATTGTCATAAGTATATTCACCTTTTTGTGTCAAATCTTCATGGTGTTTTTTCCGATTCTCTTCCATTTCATCCAAACGTGCTCTCATTTCACTGATTTCTTTATCCTTATCACGAAGTTGCATATGCGACTAGGTAGGTCTCCCCTTACATCCTTGGGTTTTGTACCTTACCCGTAACAAACAACATGATTATGACCTTGCTGCCCAAATATTTTTCTATCACGTCAAAACGTGATAGAGATTGATCTTCTTCAATACAAATGATCTCGCCTACAGTAAAGAAAATTTAGATATACACATATATGGGCAAGTATATACATTGATCACTACATAATTATACAAATAGGAGAAACAAACATGTTTGGCAGCCACCTCTTCATCCAAAGTCCCACATTTCCGCATTTTAGTCTTCTTTAAAATGTTGGATACTGATGGAACATTTTCATCCTCTCCTCCCTCTACATGAAATTAAAATATAATTCAATATATATTTTTATCAAGCTGATTGAAACATGAAAATATTGTTATGTTATATTTAACAAAAAATACCATTTCACTCAAACAACTTCCTTAATTGGCTTGCTACCAGTACGATGCGGCATATTCTTGTTAGCCATGGTCTCCGAATTTTGTTCACTCATTTTCTTCAAGAATATATAATTTAAAATTTTAGAATAGATTTGGATTAATCACAATATAATTTATCATAAAAAGATAAATTTAATCGTACCTTAAACTCATCACTCATTTAGTGTCCTTAACAAGTCATTCCCAATTCTCTCTTGTTAAGTGATTTGGCACATTTTTTAGTGCATTTTCAATGCTTTTATTTTTATTGATATTATCCTGCTTCATTTGACCTCGCCAATTTTTCCATAACCTTTTCACACACCATACATCCATATGATCAGTATGAAATTTGTTCTGCAAAAAGAAAAGAAAAAAGTCAACAATAATCATATGATATTTATCAAGTCAACACAATATATTTTTAATAAATTTTTATTAATATATTATAATATATATGTAACGATGCCTCAAGTTTGAGCTCGAACCCGAGGTCAACTCAAACTAATTTCACTAAAACTCGAACCAAGATTTTACAGATTCGATCGAACTAGAGCTAATATCGAGCTAGAGATATTTTAGACGAGACGAGCTCGAAATAAAGATTGTTCAACATCGGCTCGACTCGTTTATAGCCCTACTTCTGAGTAACAAAATACTAAGAACCATGACATAATTCATAATCTTTACGTGTCGTGATTGACAACCACGAATGTTCCATCACACTTTAACTAAGCTCATTATTTGTGTACTCGAACTAGCACAATACTTCGATCGCGAATAAGTTTACCCATGTGTCTTAACAGTTCTTTTTTGTTATTACTGACTGGACTATTATAAAAGAAATCGACTTGCATCTTATAGCCTTCTTTTAGGTTAGCTACTTGGGTGCACTTGTTCACACCTCGATTCTTTGCATTTGCTTCTCTTTTTTTTCCTTCTACTTGCATTATCCAAATCTATGAAAACAAATTTTCCAAACAAACCAGACATATATGATTGAATCAACCAGAATATCACAAAGAAACAGAAGAACTTCGATGTTATAGGGGCAAACCTGTTTCATTTAGTGGCCTTGAAGAATTTTCATTCTCATTATTTCTTAATTCAGGCTCATCCGTAACTTCAAATGTCAAATATGAAACTTTAAGTTACAATAAATAGCTAGCAAAAATGTTTAATTACCACGTAACAGAGAAACCAAAGATGATAGTTCATAGCCTAATAACAACATGACAAACTTTGCAGACCAAAAGTGGAAAACAAAATACATGAAAATTTGTGATGACTTCAATAGTACATGAACCTTCCATTCATCCATTGTGCAAGGGTTACTCAGCAAGTCAGCAAGCCAAGCTCAAAAGGTGCAAAACTACTATCAAAAGGAGCACAAAATGCAAATACACATCCAGCATAACAAAATTTTACAGCTATTCCCTAACTTTATCTATGCTTAGCTATGCATAAGCTTGCATGTAAAGTAAACGAAATAGGATCACTACTATCTTTTATGGCAGGCTTTGTCTCATAATAGGACATATACAAAAGGTAGCCATAAATGTGCCACATGAAGATGGAAAAATATAAGCCTACTTGCATATTCAGAAAATCAGTGCAAAATTGATGTAGTAGAGAGATTTCAAAAGTAAAACCATTTGTGAACTTAAAAGGTGAACCTGGTCCATTTGGTTTCTTGATTTAGGTTCGTCCCTAATTTTAAATGCCAAATCTCCAACTCTCTGATTTTTTTACTTGTAATGCTCAAATCTACAATAAACCTTAAATGGAAGACAAATAATTTTAAAAATTAAGAACTAGTCAAACTTGCAAATGAAATAAAACACGCCAGAATTTGTGGACTTATCATCTTTCTCATTCATTGTAAGAAAGTTGCAAATAGCCATAAGCATGAACGTTTCTAAGAAAATCTATCTCATCATCAGAGGTGATGGAATTTCCGAGAGTTGGTCTTGGCTTGTTTCCCACAGAATTGAGAAATGACTCAAAATCAGCATTGGAAGTGATCGAGGTCCCCTGAACTTGCCTTGACTTGCTTTCCCCACCATTAAGTAAGAATGATTGAAAATCAACATCAGATGTCACCATATTTCCCTGACTTGATGTAGTTTTTTCCCCCACATCATTAAGTAAACCTAGTCTATTTGGTGTCATCGAAGTATCTTCACTCTCATGGTTTCTTGATTCGGCTTCATCCCAAATTTTAAGTGCCAAATCTCCAACTCCCTATTTTGTTTTACTTGTAATGCTCAAATCTACAGTAAACCATGAATGGAAGACAATTAATTTTAAAAATTCAGAATTGGTCAATCTTGCAAATGAAATAATACACACCAGAATTTGTGAACTTATCATCTTTCTCATTCATTGTAAGAAAATTGCAAATAGCTATAAGTATGAAATTTGCTAAGAAAACATATCTCATCATCAGAGGTGATGGAATTTCCGAGAGTTGGTCTTGGCTTGTTTCCCACAGATTTGAACATCGAAAGTGATCGAGGTCCCCTGAACTTGCCTTGACTTGCTTCCCCCACCATTAAGTAAGAATGATTGAAAATCAACATCAGAACTCACCATATTTCCATGACTTGATGTAGTTTTTTTCCCTACATCATTAAGTAACAACTCAAAATCAAAATTAGTAATGACCGAAGTTCCCTGTACTGGTCTTGACTTGTTTCCCAGAACACTCATTAATGACTTAAATCAACATCAGACTTGATCGAAGTTCCTTGAGCTTGTGCTGACTTGTTTATCACACCATTATGAATTGACTCCAATTCAACAATCTCCATTTCAGCATCAAAAGTGATCGAAGCTCCCTGACTTGGCCTTGACTTATTTCCCACACCATTAGTCACTGACAAAGTAGAATTTGATCTACAAAACTCTCCATTTACACCTTTTGAAGGAAATGCATGCAAGAAATTTATCATACCATACTTGGATTTGTTTTTACTTTTACTCAGAATTCCTGGAGCCAAAAATTGAGGCTAGGTTAACTTCTTAGAAGCATCCATTATCCTGCAAAAAAAATAAAAAATCAGAACGGGATAACAATAATATTGGAAAAAATATAATAACAATCATTATTGAGATATTAAATGAAAATCACCATACTTCATTGAAAACCATAAATACAAAATATATATTTTGATAACACTAATCCATAAAAATAGTATGTAATTGATAGAATATCAGTCCAAAATAATTATATAAAAAATTCAGTAAGGAAATAAGTAGGAAAATCACTACTGTATCACTATTTATTTCTCCTTTTTCTTTTCCTAGATATGGAGCATGTATCTATTATCTCGGGCTCTTCATTGTGGTTCCAACTGAAATCATATTCCATATAAGTGTAATGTAACTGGTCTACTTGTATGTTGAATGATTCATTATCTTGATATGCATCTTCGAAACTTTCTGGATTGTCTAAATCATCTTCATCACCAACATCTTCTCTTGATGCATGTCATACACATCTCGAGAACTTGTCTTAATGACTACCTGCCAATTGCTCCTGTTAAAAAAATCTAGAACATAGAACACTTGTGACACTTGGCTATCCAAAACAAATGGTTCATTTGTTTTCAGAAGTCGCTGCATATCAACATTTACAAAACCAAATCTATCGGTTTTTGTCCCCCTTCTTGAATCATGCACGTCAAACCAATTGCAGTGAAATAACACAATATAGTCCCCCCCCCCCAAATACTCCAATTTAACAACTTCTGTCAATACTCCATAGTAGTCTACATCTTCTGAACAATTTCCAGTATCACCAATAACTACTACTCCACTATTTTGAGTTCTCAAACCTGTATCACGAGTGTTTGTGAGAAACCTGAACCCATTAATCACATACCACTATATGACTTGACATATTGAATAGGACCACAAGCTAATGAAACAACCTCTCCTCCATAAGGACAATTTCCATCTTTCTCCAACTTTTCAACTTGGTAAAAAATTGATTGAGTACAAAGTTAGATTCATCTTTTCAACCTAGTTTGCATGAATGAAATTACTAATGGCTTATATGCATAAATTAATTTATAATTTTAACCTTTAATAATTAATAATCTAATTAATAATCCCATTTCTCTTCACTTCAAAGTCTTCAAATAATTAGCCATTTATAAAGTTTGAAACTAAGGCAGCAACAGAAAAGGACTTCAGTACTACCGCACTAAAAGAAGAGAACTTTCTTTTTCCCTATAAAAGTGGCCCTTTTAAAAATGTCTTTACCAACACCCGGGGGTTAGGAGAGATCTAACACGCTAGCATCAATAACAAAAAAAATGGAGGCTGCAACCATGTATTCAAAGCAAATGATAGCAGCCCTTATTTGAGATATTATTGTTAAGATAAAACAATGGTAAGGGGATAATGTTTACTTCAATTCCTTCAATTGTCCTGTTCAAGTTATGAATGGAGTTGAAGATGTTGTGTGAAATAAAATCTAACACTACTTTATAATATAATCGTTCAACATTATTAAACCTGTAAGAAATACATATTTAGTACAAATGACCACTACCTAAACTAGCATTTAACCTACATAGCTGCCGAGAGACAATAACAATGATATAACCATGTTCGGAATGAAACTGGAAGCTTTCACACAAGAACACACATGAAATCTTATAAGTCAGAAATTGTTTTGTTGTCTTAATTTTTGCACACATGATGCTCTGGCAGTATAAGTCTAACAACATTTTACATGCTGAAAAACAAAAAACTAATGATAATAAATATTAAACATGAGACCAATCAGACAAAAAAATAGTAATCATACCTTACTTTTGAACCATTGTGCGAATTGTTTATCTCTTTCCTCTCCCTCTTGTCGAACTCCATTATTGTCCATTTCATTACAAAATTCCCTACAAAAAAAGGTTACTTACTTATAATTTTTATAATATTTTAGTTACATAAATAAAATTAAAAAAATCATAAAGGACTTACTTAAAATATGGAACAACTTCATCGCAATTCTTCAGAACATATAAGTGAGCATATTCCCTTTCCCGTATGTCCAAAATACATCCCTTCGCTGCTCCTAGTGGTCTGCCCGGATGAGAAAATATCGATAATATCTCGTGCTCCTTAGACCCCCCATCATAATTTCGCACATAGCGGTTGAACTTGGTGTCCACGTTGTGCAAGTATCTTGAACATAAATTCATACACTCACTTGCAAGATAGCCTTCAGTTGTGGACCCTTCAGGACAAACTTTATTACAAATGTATTTCTTCAAAGTAAATAAATATCTCTCCCCGGGATACATCCAACGAAAACAGACATGCCCCTATATGATAAACTCATCAGCAAGGTGTACCACTAATTGCAACATAACATCAAAAGAAGAAGGAGGTATCCAGTTCTCTAACTTTAAAAGGGTGGCGGGAATTTGAGCTTTAATTTTCTCTAAATCTTCAATTCTGTGAGAATTGTCACATAAAATTTGGAAAAACATACACAACTCAATTAGAGGCTCACTAACATCTTTGATCAGAAGATCACGTAAAGCTAGAGGAAGCAAACGTTGTATAAGTACATGATTATCATGACTCTTCAAACCTAAAATTTTGCACTCCTTCTTATCTACACAAGATGAAATATTAGAAGAAAAACCATTTGGAACTTTAGCACTCTTCAAAAATTGACAAAAGTCTTGTTTTCCCTCTTTTGTAAAGCTATATGATGCAGGAGCCAACTGAACCTTTTTACCATCTTCTTTCGGATGCAGTCGTGCCATGATGCCCAAGTCTTTCATATCCAAACAAGAACTAATTTCTTTTTGCTCCCCCTTTGAACTCATGATAGTCCTTAACACAATATCACACACATTTTTCTCAATGTGCATGGCATCTAAGTTGTGTCTTAACAATAGTGTCTTCCAATAAGGCAAATCTAAAAATATACTCCCCTTGCTCCAATGATCCCCTCCGTGCTTGTGTGAAACCTTTGTACGCATACTAGGATGTTTACTCAAACAATTTCCAACAAGACCTTGAACTTGATGAAGTACTTCATCCCCAGGCAAAGGTTTTGGTGGCAACCCTTTCTCCTTCTTCCCATACAAGTCTACCTTATTCCTCAAAGGATGATTTTTAGGAAGGAAACGACGATGCTGCATGTATACTTGCTTAGAGCTCTTGGATAATCTCAAAGATCGAGTTTCTGAATGACAACAAGGACAAGCCAATTTCCCTTTTGTACTCCACCCCGATAAATTAGCATAAGCTAGAAAATCATTTATTGTTGACAATAAAGTAGCATGCAACGTAAAGTTTTTACGCCTAGAAGCATCATAAGTCTCAATCCAGTCGTTCCAAAGCTTCATTAACTCTTCTATCAAAGGATTCAGACAAATACAATAGTACTGTATGGAAAAAGAAAAGTACTCTGTATTCGATTGAGATGAAGGCAAAAAATTGGAAAACCCCACCGCACCCAGATTATCCAAATCTAATCATTAAATCGCTTTCTCACCTTTTCCCGGATTCAATATTTATTTACCAAAAATTCAATATGACAACAACTTGTACTCGTACATAAATTCAATAAATATAAATTAAAAAATATAACTCTTCTATCAAAGGTTGTAAGTAGACATCAATTGCATCACCAAGACCACCCGGGCATAGAATAAGCATGGATGGTGTGAATTAGACTGTTTTATGCATATCCACGGAGGCATATTGTAAGGGATTACTAACACAGGCCATATACTATAGGAACGGGAAAAAGGTTGAAAACCATCAGTTATGAGACCAAGCCTGACATTACAAGGATCTGCAAAAAATGACTCGTGTACATTATCGAAATGTTTCCATCCTTTCGAGTCGATGGGAAGCCCCATTACCCCATTTTTGACACGCATATTATGATGCCATGTCATGTTAGAAGCTGTTTTCGATGACATGAATAAATGTTGCAACCTAGGTTTTAAAGGAAAATATCTAAGGGTTTTATGAGCAACATTCTATCTATTCTTCTTTTTCATAAACCCCTAATTACATTTATCAGATTTCCACCTAGAGGCACCACAAATCTTACAATCATTAAGATTTTCATCTTCTTTTTTCCAAAACAACATACAATCATTAACACATGCATCAATCTTCTCATATGAGAGCCCTAATTCTTTAATAACCTTCTTTGTGTCATAATAAGAATCAGGCGGGGTTGAATTTGATTGAAATATATGATCATTAAAATATTTTGATAACATTGTAAACGAATCATTACTCCATTTCCTGTGGGTTTTAATGTAAATTAAGTTTAAGGTTGTTGACAACATAGAGGACATGCTTCCTTCATACAATGGTTTATTCAATTCTTCTAGCAATCTATAAAATTTCTTAGCTTCATCATTGGGCTCTTCAACCAATCCTACATTTGGTATAACGTCATCATTAACCACCTCTTCATTGGCATTACCATGAGTAGGGAAACCATCTCGTATTAACTTCTCAATTTCATCTTTATTTTCATAATCTCTCGATTCCTCATCAACCCCCTCCCCTCCCCCCCATTCTGAAACAGACACACTAAATTCCTCATTTTCTAACTGAGACATGTATGCCCTTTCCCCGTGATGATACCAAAATGTATAACTTGGAATAATCTCCCATGCTAGAAGATGATCTTTAACCATTTTCTGAGAACCCATAACAGAAGTTTTGCATTTAATGTGTGGGCATCGAATATCCTCTTGCCTAGTTTTTTTCAGTAGCATATTTTATAAAGTGTTCCACACCACTTTCATACTCCACATTCAAACGATCATTTTTAGCTAATTTCATCCATTGTTTATTTGGTGTCATAGTTGTCTAGAAGATAAATTTTGATAAATTAGATGATATCAAGACATAGTCTTATATAAACTAAAAACAAATTCTATAAAAACAGGGTAGGAATACCAAAAGGTTATTAATCAATCAAACTAGGTTAAAATCAATAACAATCACAGTTGGAATAACATAATTCAAAAATCCCTTGAGTGCATTCCGCAGTAATAGTTGATTTTGCTTCCACAAAGAATATGGGTGTCCTTTCCTATTGCTCCTTGGTCTTGTAGAAGCGGAAGAACAGTGGAAAAGACCTTTTAAATAGTATGAATCAACTATTTCCCAACTGTATTAACGCAGTTGTTTGTTTGACACCTAAACAGATTCTTTGAACTTCGGTTATTCCAGCAAAAAGGTACCAATTAAATGAGAAAATAAGACACACAATATTTATATTCATAGTCATTATCAGCAGAGCTTTCATGATAGCAGCAGATTTTTACAGTAAGCAAATAAAGATTTGAACCATGATTAAGTTCAATCATACTAAATTGAATCCATTTTATTTAGTCAAGTATTGCTATAATGATTTCACCTACATCAATAAACTACGCCTTCATGAAATACGAATATGAATCAGAAGAGCAGTTGCAAAGATTGCTGCAAAAACTGCATAAATGTAGGGGTATTCAGTGAATTAGCTGAGGTTTTATAATAGCTGCAGTTTTTTACAATAAGCATATAATGTTTGGAACCATGATTAAGTTCAATCATACTAAACTGAATCCAATTTATGTAGTCAAGTGTTGCTATATATGATTTCACCTACAACAACAAACTACACCTTCGTTATATACAAATATGAATCAAAAGAGCAATTACAAAGATTGTAGCAAAGGCTGCACTAAGGTACAATATATGAAAGTATCTCCTGCTAAACATGTCAGTCATTGATATGAAGATACTTAACCATTCACTATTTCCTTTTTATGGGATAAATTACCAAGGATACTCAATATAAAACTAACTGGAAAGAAAACCAAGTAAAAGGAAATTTATTTTATTTATTGCATAAATGTCAATACAAAGCACAACTGTTTATCTGTATGTTACAGTATATACCTATTTAATTTTCTCAAGGTATGAGTTTTTGCAAATGATTAAGAGAGAAAATCGATCAAATGACTAATAACTTATGCTCTATTAATAAAGCAATAATTACTCTTAATTTTTAGGTTTAAGTGCATGATTGTAGCCTTAATTATATGGGTGCAAGCATGCAAATGGTAAGGTTTTTTTTATGCAAACTCACCTAAGTGAGGGGGTATGTATTAGGCTCCCCAGCCCTTTCGAAAAAAAGGTAGTCGTAAAGTACATCAATAGTTCAACACGTGTAATCTATAGTGAAAGCTAATTATAAGCTGATGTAACCCCGAAACCTTCATCAAAAACCCTGTCTCGATGAAGGAGATGGCCCTATATTCTGGTCGGGGACAAACTATGGCCTTACACTTTCTTGCCTCCACATCCCAGTGTTGACAAGAAGAGGTGACCTTCCATAGAGTCCCCTTGCAATTATCCTCCCCCGAAGATAATTACTAAAGTTTTCCTTCTGAGAAGAAACTTTGCAAAGTCCATGTAGCTGGTGTATTGTTGGTACTCCACACCATATAGTAGATACTTGAAAGTCCCTCACTTCTGTAC
Source organism: Rubia yunnanensis (assembly GCA_037428765.1). Taxonomy (NCBI): domain Eukaryota; kingdom Viridiplantae; phylum Streptophyta; class Magnoliopsida; order Gentianales; family Rubiaceae; genus Rubia; species Rubia yunnanensis. Next base: position 109,713,455 of record CM075062.1, on the reverse strand, counting down.
CTGGCATGCAAATGGTAAGGTAACATTGCCACAGACACCTAATCACCACTTCACTAAAGCTACTTCAGTTGAATTTATAAAAAAAAACAAGTTGGGTCCAAATGACTCCAGTTGACAATGACATGCAATATCCAGCACTAATAACAAAATAAATTTACCTTTAATTTAAATATATTGCTCCAGGTCCCCTTCTCAATACTGAAATGTAAAAGGATCAAGGCTCTCCCTCCTAACACAAACATCCCCAAGCATTAAACTTCTCTTGTGGAAAAAGTGATCTTAAGCAATTGAAAATGATAGTTCTTGTACAAGATGCAGGAATCAGTACTCTAGACCAGCAAGTTTCCTCAGAATTATCCCAAAATGACAAAATGCAGGTATTTTTATAGATTCAACTGGAGGAAAAGGTACTCCCTCCATCTCAGGTGAATCTACACACTTATTGGTCAACTTTCTCACGACACATTTGACCATAAATTTGAGTTAGTATAGAGGCACCAATATCATCATGTGAGATATTGTTGGATTTCTTGCATTATGTAGTTTTTAACTATTAAATTTTAATACACTAGTAGTATTCGTAATCAAAATTATTGATGATCAAATATGATATAAAAAAATTGATCAAAAAGTGTGTACATTCGGTTGGGACGAAGGGAATACTAAAATTCCAGTGGTCAAGTTCTAATGCACAAACTGAAAGAGCCCAATGGCAAGCATGTAACCAGACAGCCTCCAAGCCCAACAGGGGAACACTAACAACTCCATTCATTGCTATTGGCCACAAAAATACGAACTGGGTCTAAATAATTTCTCTATTTTTTATATTTTCACACTCAAATACACATTATAAAAGATACAATTTTTCATTTTAAAAAAATATGAAGACACAAAACTATTATTATTATTTTAAATAAGAATAGTAAAGTGTCAAGAAACAACATTTCTCAACCACTTCACAAATAAAAACATACGGAGTATATGACTTGGTCAAAACTTGGTAAAACAACAAAACTAATTTGATTATACAAGATTCACTCAAGATCAAATTGACCAAAAGGCAAAACTTGGTCTAATCCCCTTGACTCATACAGGCAAACAGCTCCAACTATTCCTCTCACATTCTGGTGTAATTAACCCAATGCGGAGTAATAATGAGGCAACAAAAGAGAGAAAACCACACGATTATGTGCTCATTCCATTATTCAGCAGAAAATTACAGCGTCCATTACAGTTCTCCACCCAAAACAGAAGCAGAGAACTGAATGAACATTATTCGATCACATCAGAAATCAACAAAAAAAACAAGCTCAAAACTTAAAACCAGCGGATCAAACTAGGTTAATAAGCAAAATGAACAAGTAGATATTAACTAAGCATAACAAAACTGGACACCAAAACTGGCCACCAAAACTGGCCCATACATGTTAATAAGCAAAGCAGCCAACCTAACCAACGAGGAAAAATGAACAGGTATATATTAACTAAGCATAACAAAACTTATATCAATTCTTACAAGAACGGGACAGGAAAACAATCATACTATATCAATCCCAGGATACAAGAAATGGCATTATGTACATAGACTAAAATGAAACTATTAACGTTTCTGTTCAGTGGAGAAATAACACTTTGAGTTCCTTACAAGCCACTAATCACATAAATAGTGGATGGTTCAGCTACATCAGTTACTGATGCATTGATGACATATCCTACAGAAAACATAGACCGTCTTAAAACCAGGATGGAGGGATTTTGCAACATCAAACTTAGCATGCGAATGGTAAATTTCTGAGAACTGCTTCAAAGATTGACAATAATGATAATATTTAGCTCCAATCTTACAGAACAATAGGCTAGTGAGACAAAGAAAAGGATGAATATATAGTGCTAGAAGCAAAAGAACAGAAAATCCTTTTCATATTGTTGCTGAGTTTCAACACTTGCATCCAATGGAAAGTGAGATTTTAGCTATTAATCTTGCACTCCATTTGGTGGACAAAGTTAGTGCCTCAGACAGTCTTCTTTAACCAAGGGGTTTAAACTATAAAGTGTGTTAGAATAAAGCAAGTAGATGATTAGATAATATTTTATTCCATGTTGACGACTAGTACTAGAGTTATATTTAGACTAGTATTCTTTGTACTCTTTATATATTCCTGATCATTAATCAGAATCATTATGGGAAATTACTTTATCATGGTATCAGAGCAATCTTGGTTCTAAAACCCTCCTCTCTTTTTCGGCCGCAGCCTCTCCCTCCTCCTTGCTTCCGCCGCCGGCAAATTCTCCCCCCTCCTCCTTGCCAAAATTTTTATTTTTCTCCTCTCATCATGTCTGACAAGAAATTATCTTATAATACCTTGCTCCACATGATGACTATCAAATTGTTATCATCCAATTATTTGTTGTAGAAGCATCAAGCTGGTCATGTTCTCCGACCTCAGAAGCTGTATGGTTTTCTTGATGGTTCCAGGCCCTGTCCGACTGTTCCTCCTCGCCCCCCGGCCGCCGCCTCTTCCGTCTCCTACGCTGGGGCCGTTAGTTCCACTCCAAGTCGCGGCTCCACCACCAAGACTGATCTCATGGAGGCTTACTTGAAGGCCCAGTCTGATTATGAGATTTGGGTTGATGAAGATCAACGTGTGTACAGTCTTTTTTTTTCTTCTCTCACCCCAGAGGCCTTGGCGGTTTTACCTGGCTGTGCCACTTTAAAGGAAATTTGGGACAATCTTCAGTCAATTTATCACGACAGCAGTGCATTATCCATCTTTCGTCTTCGTGCTGCTGCCCATGATATACGTAAGAATGGTACAGTTCATGAACTCCATCTCTAATTCAAAGATATTTTTGAGCAGTTGTCTATGATGGGTTCTCCTGTATCAAATGATGATCAACTTATTTGGTTTTTTACTGCTCTTGGAACTGAGTTTAAGGAATTTTCTGCACCTTTAATTAATTCCTCACCTACTCCGTTGTATGCCGATGTTTTATCTCGTACCAAAAACCATGAAGCTTTTCTGAAATATTTACAGGACCATTCAGCCCCAGCCACTAGGCCTGCCGCCTTCACAGCAGGTGTTTTTCCCTAGGTCGGCCACGCGTGGGATCACGCATTGGAGAGGGGTGGCGGCGCGTCCGGTTCACGCACAGCCAGGAGTGGTCGTTTCGGTAGACGGAGAGGTGGCAGGTCCGACGGACAATTCATGGCAGGGGCTGGTCGTGGTTGGTCGCAGTGTACTTGGTGTGGTCATCCCGGTCACTATGCTGCGACTTGTTACAAGATGCTTTCTCAGACTGGTTCTCAGGGTCCAGCTAATCATATAGAATCCACTCAACTGGCTAGCGTTTTCAGTTATCACTGCAGTTAGAGCCTACTGCACGATCCTCCGATTGGTATGTTGACTCTGGTGCCACCAGTCATATGGCATCCTCCTCCTCAGGCTTGGAGTCTGTCTCCCCATATTCTGGTAATTCTCATGTTTATGTTGGTAATAGAGCTTCTATTCAAATCTCTCACGTTAGTGATGCTAAACTTTCTGGTGATTTATGCCTGTATGATGTTCTGGTTGTTCCCAATATTACTAAGAATCTGCTGTCCATTAAAAAACTGACCAGAGATTTAAACGCTTTTGTCACTTTTGATGATCGGAACTTTGTCATTCAGAACAAAGTTTCCAAGGTGGTCATGGGCAGGGGCCACAGTGATAGTGGTCTCTATGTTTTTAATAATGGTGATTCAGTATTTTTCTCGCATTTGCAGCAGAATAAAGGATGGGCATCTTATGAGTTGTGGTATGCTCGCTTGGGTCATACTTCGGCATCAGTAATTTCTAGTTTGCCGAAGTCTGGTTTAGTTTCTTTGTCTTCTTTGTTGAGTAAACCTGTTGCCTGCGCCCCCTATGTTATAGCGAAATGTCAACGGTTGGCGTTTGTTGAGAACCATAAGCGTGCTACACATGTACTAGATTTGATTCATTGTGACTTATAGAGACCTTCCCCAATTTTATCGACACATGGTTTTTCATACTATGCTTTATTTTTGGATGACTATTCTCATTTCACCTGGCTTTATCCACTTCGTCGCAAATCAGATTTCTTTTATGCTTACTTACAATTTGAGGCTTTTGTGGAGAATCAGTTTTCAACCAAAATTAAGATGTTTCAGAGTGATGGTGGTACTAAATTCCGAAACACTCGCCTACGGGGTCATTTTTCCACTAAGGGCATTCATTATCAGATCTTGTGTCCTTACACTCCGGAACATAATGGTCGTGCGGAGTTCAAAAATTAGCATGTTGCCGAGATGGGTCTTACTAAACTTTTTCATTCGCATCTGCCTATTTCTTACCGGGATGATGCATTTGCTGCAGCTGCATATACAATCAATCGACTGCCTACTCCGGTTTTGCATGGTTCTTCGCCTTATGATCTTCTTTATGGTCGGGCTCCTTGCTACTCAAATTTTCATCCCTTTGGGTGCCGGGGTTTTCCATTTGTTCAACCGTATGCTGATCACAAGTTATCTCCCCACAGCATTCCATGTGTTTTTCTTGGCTACAGTACCCAGTACAAAGGTTTCCGGTGTCTTGATGCTTCTACAGGCAGAATTTACATCACTCCTCATACTCGTTTTGATGAAACATGCTTCCCATTTGTTCCTTCTACGTCTTCGGGATCTTCCGCATCCACCCTTGATGTATATGTTTTTCTTGATCCTGATGGCGACCATGTGATCTTTGTGCCAGTTTTGGCTTCGTCTCACGCACCACCATGCACCATGTGCTCGCCGGGTCCGGAACCAGCTTCTCCGCCGCTGGAACTAGTTTCTCCGCCGTTGGTTCCGCCTTCTCCACTGTCGGTCACGGTCCTGCAGCCAGCCTCAGTCGCTTCTTCTCCGACCTTGTCTGTAGCTCACCGCTCGGACAGCTCTTTCGAGTCTTCTCCGGCGTCGTCCACTAGTTCTCCTCCTCAGGCCTCACCGCCTCTGGCTCGTCCTCATCGGATGGTCACTCGGTCAGCCACTAGTGCCATTCAGCGAAAGGATTATTCAGACATTGTTGCCCATGGTCTTACTACTGCACTGCTATCCACAGATTATCACTCGGCTCTTCGGGATCCAGCCTGGGTTTCAGCTATGGATGATGAGTTGACTGCTCTTCATAGCCAGCACACTTGGAACTTGGTGCCTCGGCCTTCGGATGTCAACATTGTTGGCTCCAAATGGGTCTATCGGCTCAAGTATCGTCCGAATGGTACGATTGATCGTCACAAAGCCAGACTAATGGCGCAAGGTTTTTCGCAGATTCTGGGTTTTGACTTTGTCCATACTTTCAGTCCTGTGGTCAAAGCCTTCACTGTTTGGATGGTTCTTGCTATTGCCACCATGCGTTCTTGGCCACTTCATCAGCTGGATGTCAAGAACGCCTTTCTTAATGGTGTTCTGGATGCTCCGGTCTACATGAAGCAGCCAGTTGGTTATCAGGATTCTTCTCATCCGGACTATGTTTGTCGTCTGCGGAAGGCCATTTATGGTCTTAAGCAAGCTCCTCGAGCTTGGTTTCAGCAGTTTAGCAGCTATCTTACCCAGCTTAGTTTTCAGTGTAGCTCGACTGACACTTCTTTATTCATTCTGGCGTAGGGGTCCTCCTTGTTGTACCTTCTTGTGTATGTGAATAACATCATTCTTACTGGGAATGACTCGGCTCTTCTTCGTCAGTTCATTGCTCGGATGCACAAGGAGTTTTCAATCAAGGATCTTGGTTCTCTTAATTACTTTCTTGGTCTTGAGGTTTCTCCTACCTCCTCCGGGTTACTTCTCGGCCAGGCGAAGTATGCTCGGGACATTCTGACTCGGGCTGGTATGTCTGATGCTGCACCAGGTTCTATGCCGTGTGTTGTCGGTTCTCAGCTGCATAGTTCCACTAGTCCGTCGTTCAGGGATCCTACTCTGTATCGCTCTCTTATCGGGGTGCTTCAGTATCTCACCATTACTCGTCCGAATTTGGCCTTCTGGGTCAACACGGTGAGTCAGTATCTTCAGGATCCTAGAGATGATCATTTTGCTGCAGTTACATGGATTTTGCGTTATATTCGTGGTACTCTACATTTTGGTTTGATTTTTCATTCCGCGAGCACTCCGGATGTGTTAGGCTATTCTGATCTGTCTGGAGACTCATCGTTCCACTTATAGATATGAGGTTTATCTGGGTGGGAATCTTGTTTCTTGGAGTGCCAAGAAACAACCCACTGTTTCTCGTTCCAGTACGGAGTCTGAGTATCGTGCTCTTGCCAACACTGCTTCGGAGGTTGTTTGGCTCACCCATTAGCTTTGTGATCTTCGGGTTCCACTTTCTGGTTCGCCGTTGTTATGTGACAATAGTAGTGCTATCTTCTTGGCTCAGAATTCGGTGGCGTACAAGCGGGCCAAGCATATCGATATTAATTATCATTTTGTTCGTGAGCTGGTGACTTCTGGCAAGCTGTGTGTTGCTCATGTTCCTACTTCTCTTCAGATTGATGATATCTTCACCAAGGGACTATCTCGTCCGTTGTTTGAGTTCTTCAGATCCAAGCTTTGAGTGAGCGAGCATCCAACGCTTTGCTTGAGGGGGGTGTTAGAATAAAGCAAGTAGATGATTAGATAATATTTTATTCCATGTTGATGACTAGTACTAGAGTTATATTTAGACTAATCTTCTTTGTACTTTTTATATATTCCTGATAATTAATCAGAATCAATATGGAAAATTACATTATCAAAGTGACTGCACTGATGTCCATAAAGGTTAAAATGTTAGATAAATACCAAGTTTTGGAAGGATGGGATATTAATTATGTTGACCGGTTAACCCTTGTACCTGGAATATGGTTGCTTTACACCCACACGATCACCCAAGTGGTTAGGGGCATGACTTACACCTTTGGAATGTGGGTTCAAAACTCGGCAGGGGCAGTATGGGAGTGCTTCATGTAGGAAGTACTCCTTGTGTGCACCGAGTACTCGAGGGTCATGTCCTTGCCCACGGGAGTGCTGTGATTTACCTCTCCGGTGAGGCTTGTGGTGTCAGGTGGCCGGGGCGGCTGAGGGCCAGCCGATTAATCGCCTTTTGGAATATGGTTGCTTGCTCTTAAGAAGGCTATGTTATTTCTCTTGAAATGTTTAGTGTGGGATTGCCAGGACCTCTTTCCCAAAGCATTGGGAACTTAACTCACCTTAGAACAATGTTATTGCAGAATAATCAGTTATTCAGGTACATTCCGTATGAGATCTGAAAGCTTCGAGAAATGCAATCCATATACCAGTTTGGCAATCAGTTTGGTGGTGAAAGCACATTAGTCTACTTGACTCACCTAAGTTTTGATCGCCTATTCTTATCCATTGCGGTCATTTGTGGTTGGGAACTGCATCAGATGAATGTCCATAATGCTTTCCTGCATGGTGATTTTCATGAAGAGGTTTTTATGCGACCCCCACCAGGCTATGCCGCGCCCCATGGTCAGGTATGTCACCATAAAAAATCTCTTTACGGTCTTCGCCGAACTCCTAGAAATTGGTTTGTCAAATTGGCTCAGGCTTACGAGCATTTGGTTTTATTCAGAGTAAGGCATATTACTCTTTGTTTGTCTTTTCCCATAGATCGATTTCTTTGCATGTTCTGGTTTATATGGATGATTTGGTCATTGCTGGTAGCTCTTCTACGCTCATCTCTGAGTTCAAGAAATACTTGAGTTCTTGTTTCCATATGAAAGATCTCGGTTTACTTAAGTATTTCTTGGGCATAGAGATTGCTAGAAGACCGGGGGGATGTTTCTTTCTCAAAGGAAATATGCCTTAGACATTTTATCCGATACAGGTTTGCCTGCTTCTAAATCGGCTGGCTCTCTAATGGAGCAGTAACACGATCTAGCGCGTGTTGATGGCCCCTCTTTACCATGATCATGAGCAGTACAACGACTGGTTGGGCGCCTGATATACCTTACCATCACACGCCATGAGCTTAGTTATTCGGTTCACACACTTAATCAATTTATGAAGTCCCCCTGTGTTCCTCACTGGCAAGTTGCAGTTCGTGTGTTGCACTACTTGAAGAGCCATCATGGTCAAGGTTTATTTCTCTCTTCCTGTAGTGCATTACAGTTTACTGCTTACTGTGATTCTGATTTGGCTGCTTGCCCTATTACCCGGCGTTTTCTTTCTGGTTACTTTGTGATGATTGATGATTCTCCGGTTTCTTGGAAGACCATGAAGCAACCTACAGTTTTTCATTCTTTTGCTGAAGCAGAGTATCGTGCTATGACTATTACCTGTTGTGAGCTGTTATAGCTTAGGTCTTTACTGAAAAGACTTAAGGGATGCGCATACTGCTCCTATGCGTTTGTTTTGTGACAGTCAATCTGCTCTTCATATTGCAGCAAATTCAGTGTTCCATGAACGTACGGAGCATATTGAACTTGATTATCATTTTTTCTGGGATCCTGTACAGTCTGGTACTATAGTTACTCATCATATCCGCACTACAGATCAACCTACGGACTTGTTTACCAAAGCTCTCGGGCGTAACCAGTTTCATTCATTACTTGGCAAGTTGGACATTTCTGATCCCCATACTCCAACTGAGGGATGGTGTTAAGGAATATAAATATTACTTGTAATTGTAATTAGATTCTATTTTCTTTTCCTAACTTGTATAAGTATTTTGTACTACCATATACTGTACCCTGATGTCATAAATAATACACAAATCATTACCCTTATTTTGTACGCAGGTCTATCATTCTTGGATTTGTTAACCAATAACCTCAGTAGACTCATGCAAAAGATTAATGCAGAGCTGATCATTTTATGTCAGTATTTTCTCTTCATTAGTTATTCTCTTATGTGGTTCTTATTAGGCGACTTTTGGCGCAAATTCAAAATCTTAGCAGAACTATAACTGTCAAGATTTTGGTTTTTTTCAGTAAAATCCAAGAAAAATATGGTATATGTTCAACTGCCCGAGAACTATAGCAGATGTTTTTTTCCCAATTTGCTGCAAGCTAACACTGAAGGATCATATGCTTAGCTTGCAAAATTTAAGAAGGCGACGCTTGCATAATTGAAACTTGGATGAATTTGCAGCTGTCTTATCCTATGTCAATGCATAATTCAATCTTCCAGATTCACCTGGTTCCTCTTATATAGCCCTAACTTTATTATAGACCTGTGAACCCGCAATTAAACTAGTTCTATCCCCAATATGAATGTCCCAATTAAGCTGATCAAAACAGGAAACAAATCGGATTCACACAACTATTTAAATTCATGAAAAAAGTTCATCAATCCAATTGTGGTCATCAACTAAGAAAGGGACATGATTATCATTCCAACTGTGATCATCAGCTCAAAAACAATTACTCAAAGAATCAATATTAACCATGATCAAAACAATTAATCAAAGAATCAGCATCAATTAGAAAATTTTATTATGGATCAACATAATAATAACACGTTTCATTTATTCAACATATGTATTCGACACAAATAATTGTTATTTGAGTATTCCAATTATATTTTTGGATCTTTAAAAAAATCATTAATGATAAAAGAGGAATAAAAATCAAAAGAATTTCATCAATTTAGCTTCCAAATATTGAGAAATTTGTGTGAGGGGCAAGTGAATTTGAAAGACAACAAAAACCAAAGGATAAGTGCCAATATAACCCTATGATAATTTTTAGTGCAAATATAACCCTCAAACCCCATTTCCGGCATTGTCCTCAATTCTCCAGCGTTGACTCTATGTAAATTGACCAAAATACCCTTTGGGCTAACTCTGAAATTGGGTGGACAATGTTACCCTCATAGTTCGCCGGGCCGCCATAGTTCGCTGAAATTAGGTAGGGTTATATCATCACATTATGCAATCTTATTGGGTTATATCAGCACATTCTTAATGTTTGTAGGGTTATATCAGCACATTTATAATGTTTGTTGGGTTATATCAGCACATTTTAAAATTTTATAGGGTTATATTGGCACTTTTACTAACTATATAGGGTTATATTGGCACTTTCGAATATTGAAAGGTTATATTGGCACTTATGTCAATTAGGTTGAGTTATAAAAGCACTTTTTCAATAAAAAATAAGTAATAAAAGAGATTTTTTAATTTTGTAATTTACTAGTATATTTTAAGAGTTCGTCTCTTGAAAGACGGTATTTTCATAAGTCATGGAAAGATCAAGGTTTAAAGTACAAATTTGAACAAATGAAAATATTTTTTTGTGTCGTATGAATTGGGTTATAAACTTTATAATTATTACATGTTGATTAATAATTTTTTAATATTGCAACTGAAAATTTTAATCTTTTATTTCCTACTTAAACCCTGTTTTTCCATAAGGCTATGGAAAGATGGTTTTTCCCAAGACTTTGCCATATTTTAAACATGATTTTTTCCATAAAATATTTTTGGCAAAGTTTTGGGAAATACCGTCTTTCCATAAGCTTATGGAAATATCGGGTATAGTTAGAATAATAAAAGGTAAAAAGTCTTAGTTGTAATATTAAAAATTTATTATGCAATGTATCGTTATAAGGTTTATAATCAGATTCATGCAACCCAAAAGCTTTGTCTTTATTTCTTCTTACTTGTACTTTGAACCTTGGTGTTTCTATGACCTATGGAAAGAACGTATTTCAAAAGACGAACTCATCATTTTAATATTCATCTTAAAATTTTGAATAACGTTTTAGTTTTAGAAGTCATATAATTGTTTGAAGTGTTTGTTGGAGAATCTAAAAATGAAAAATATAAAATGATATATTGATATTGCTTAATGCAATGCTTTCTTTGTCTTTTAAAAAAAAGTATATTATTTCTCATATTGACTTTTCAAAGTTAAAAAAACATAAGTTAAGTTTGATTTATTATCTTTGAATAAACATTATTAAAAGTTATAAAAATGATTTTTATTAAATACATATTATGGAAAATATAATAATATCTTACATAATATTTTACAATAAAAGTGAGGCAAAGTCTTGGGAAAGACGGTCTTTCCATAGGCTTATGGAAAGACGGGGTTTAATTTGAATAATAAAAGGTAAAAGGTTTTAGTTGCAACATTAAAAATTTAGTATGCAACATGTGGTAGTTATAAAATTTATACTTTGAATCCTGATATTTCCATGACTTATGGAAAGACCGTCTTTCAAGAGACGCACTCTAAAAGTGATGCACTTTTAATTTTAAAATTTTAAAATGAAAAGATCCAAATGGGACAGAGTAGTATAAGTTATATTGATGCCAGAAGCCTAGAATTCATAACTTTCATTACACTTAAATTACTACATTACGTGACTATCTCTGGCGGAAAAATATATAATCATATTTATAAAAAGATATGTTTTATCGATAAAATATCTTTTTATAAAAGGGCCCAAATTAAACTTTTATCAAGGCCTCAAATTAGTTTGGACCGATCTTGGTAGCGAGATTGACCAATGAGGCGGGTCGCCGGGAACGCAAGATTTCTTCAAGAGAGAAGAAGTTGACTGCTTCCTACGAATTAGGAGCACACACACATCTGCCAAAACAAGATGGGATATAAGGGGATAGAGGGGGATTTATTAACGAAACGCACGCATAAAGGGTGATTTCTTAACGAAAAAAATTTAACCTTTTATTTTTATTTTTTAAGGTTAAAAAAACGGTAGTTAATTTAATAGTTCTAATTCTCTCTATAAAAATGAAAATTTTGGATCCGGATGCATGAACAATCAGAAAAAAAGAGCGCCAGTAACTAATTATAAAAGCTAAGCATTTTTTACGACAGACAAAGTGGTCGTAAAAGTATTTTACAAATATTCTGGGTAACAAAGACCTTTTGCAACGGTTTTAGTACAAATTACAACTACATATTTTAATTCTCGTAAAAATATTTAGGGATATTACTACAACTTCTCAAGTTTTATTGCAAATACATATTTTTTACAACCATTTTATTACCCTTTTGTAAAATTTGGTTACTAAATGGGGGTAATTCTAGTAGTGATTACAGATGCAATTGGGTATGCCGTGCAGTAGTGGATGTGAAGGTGAAAATTTATTGAATATGCTAATAAATGACCTTTTGATCATCTTTATTGCTGGATCAACAATTTTGGATGAAGAATCCTGGCCAATAAGGGCAATTAAGACAGGGGTGTGGATATTGATTTAATTGGAATCGATTCTTCGTCAATAGCCTTTGGAGAAGTAATACAACTTAAAGCTATTTTTTGGCATAAAGTAATGCAGTTTTCATAGATTAATTAATTGGCAATTTGTGAACTGATTTGGAAAAGAAAAATGTTCCATGTTGGAACATACGTACAACAGTCGCAGCCTAAAGATTTACTTGTTGACAGAATATTGCATGCTATTATTTTATGGAATATCAACTGTCACGGGTCGCGTACTAAGGGTGCTAACCGTGCGGGCCTATCCGTGTACCACCTTGTCACGACCACCGCCTAATTACCCACATGCATCGCACTCAGCTTGGTGGCTCGCAGCACACCAAACCTTTAGAGGGACGTGGTCGAGTATACAGTGGAAATACACACACGAGTTTAGAATAGGAGCATGACTTCACATACACAAGCCAATGATGCAATATAAAGCCCGACAACTGGGGAACAAACACTCATTTTCAGTATATTGCAAAACGGTAACCGAATGTGGGTAGCTCACTGAATATACAATATTGTGTGCTATTATTTTATAGAAGATTGTATATTTAGAAATATTATTTTAGGCGGTGTTAGAAGCACACTAGGTTTATGGAAAATCCCTACAAATATGAAATTGGATTTATGAGATATATGGGAGATATTGAGATAAGGAAATCCCTTTATTTGTGAGATTTTGATATGCTTCAAATGCTAAAAAGAATAGGAATATTATGGAGATAATCATGGAGAGTTCTAATCTGCTCATGGACTATAAATGGGACATCACAGCTGCATTATACTTACGAACTTAATTGCAAAAATCTGTACACAGATTTTCTATCTTTCCGAGAGTACTGCAAGAGCCAGCAAATATATGTTCTAACATACGTAACCTGTTGTTCAAAGTTCGTAATTGTATACCTTAATTCCTTGCGAGGAGGAGATCTAGGTCGACGAGTTTCGAGGTCAGAGAGAATCTGATCAAGGCGGATCAGTAGCAAGGGGAGCTTGTCGAATCCACACAACATAATTAGATAGATAAGTATATTTGTATGGTGTACTTTGTACTATATCTTTCTGATTAGTGGATTCATTCTGAACTAGGTCAGGCCCCGTAGATGTAGGTAAAATTCACCGATTTGCGTAACCAAGTCTCGTGTCTCTAAGTTTTTACTTTACGTATACGTGACTAAATAGGTTATGTTGGAACATAATAATAATTAAAATAATTCGGTAAAACCAAACTTCATTTGGTATCAGAGTTCGATCACTTATTTTTCATTGGTTGTCAAGGAAAGTGTGATCCAATTTTACCATGGCGACCAAAGAAGGAACTTCGGTGTCTCGGCCACCTCTGCTGGAAGGCAACAACTACAATTACTGGAATGCACACATGAGAGCCTTTATCAACTCACTGCATGAACTAGCATTTCACTTTGTTGAAAGTGAGTGGAATCACCCTACTGAAAATGTTGAAACAAGCTCTAAGGCGAAAGAAGGAGAGCAATGTAAGAAGGAGCAAAAACTCAATGACAAATCTACTTGGTCTCCTTATCAACTCAAGGCCTCATTGGCAAATTCAAAAGCGTCGAATGCTATCTTCACGGTAGTTGATGAAAATCAACTCAAACTTATCTCAACATGCCATCAGGCCAAGAAAGCTTGGGATATTCTGCAAACTGTTCATGAAGGAACTAGTCGTGTTCGAGGATCCAAATTACAAATGTTGGCTACAAAGTTCGAGGAACTAAAGATGGAGGAGGATGACACTATTTCTGTATTCAATGGGAAACTCAGAGACATTTCCAATATGGCGTATCAACTTGGAAAAGTTTACAAAGAAGCAAAATTGGTGAAAAAGACTTTGAGATCACTTTTGCAATGAAAGTTGCAGCAATAGAAGAAGCAAGAGATGTAGCCACCATAAGCTTAGATTGATTAATGGGATCATTAAAAAATTATGAGATGATATTCCAACAGACTACGAAGAAATTTCAAAAGTAGTTGGCGTTCAGAACATTGTCATCAAAGGACAATCATGAATCTGACAGTGATGATGAATTTTATAAACTTGCACTTATCACGAAGAGTTTATCAAGAATGCTAAAGAAGGTGGTAAACAAGAAATCACAGGAAGGATTTGGAGGAAATAGACCAAGGGCACAAGAGTCTGGCAATAAAAGTGGGACACGGTTTGAACAAGGAAATCAGCAGTTCCCTAGATATCAAACTGGCGAATCAAAACAGCCTGGACGAATTCAATTCAGAGAATGTGAAGGATATGGTCATATTCAAGCTGAATGTGCAGATACCCCGAAGAAACAGGGAAAATCGTATGTCACCTTATAGAGTGGAGATGAAGAAGACGAGAAAGACAAAGAGGAACTTATAAGCAACTATGTGGCATTTGGAGCAAAAATTCATGGTGGATCATATGTTGAATGTTCCAACATGTCAGAGAAAGATAAAGTTGTATGTTCCAACATAGATTATGATGATGTGTCTAGTGATGATGACAGACTGGTTGTGAGTGATGAAGAAATATACAGTACATACGAGAAGATGTATGCCATGAAGCTTCAAGTTTTTGATACAAATAAAGTATTGAAGGAAGAGAAAAATCATCTGGCTGAGATAGAGAAAGAGTTGTGAGTGTTAGTTGTTGAACTCAGAGAAGAGAATGATGAGTTAAATTTAAAACTAATTTCAGCAAATAAGAGAGTTGAGACATTTGAAGCAACTATTACCAAGTTGAACAGTGGATAGGCAAAGCTTGATGACATTCTAATCATGGGAAAGAGCTTCGGAGATCGACACAGAATGGGTATGACAACCCACCTAGGAGCACAGTCACGCTCAAATCGAAGATCCAAGAGGTAAAGAGAAAGTTTGGCAAACCTTATCAAAAGAAACCCCTCATCTGTAGCTACTGCATGTATCAAGGTCATACATAGGAACAATGCCATAAATTGCTCAGGGACATCATGACAAGACGACAACCCTCGACATGTTCCAACATAGACGAGGTCCAGCGATAAAAAATGGTCAAAAGGGTATGGGTTGTTAAAAGCTCTAGTACTTGCCTTGTTGGACATACTTCTCTTATAGCACATTCCAAAGATTTGTGGTAATTTGATAGTGGTTCTCACCACATGATTGGCACTCAGGAATTTCTGACAAACATTAAACCATATGATGGTGGTTTTGTTCCATTTGGTGATAGAAAGAAGAGTAGAGTAGTTGGAAAAGGAGAACTGCAGATTGAAGGATTTCTAGTATTCACTAGCATTTTTTTCGTTGAAGATTTAAAGGAAAATCTGTTGAGCATCAGCCAACTGTGTGACGATAATATGACCGTGGATTTTCATAAAGATAAATGTATATTGAAACACGGTGAAGCCAAAGTTCTCACAGGAGTTCGATTGTCAGATAATTGTCACTTGCTGGAGCAGGAAGTGAAGTGTATGAAGTGTATGAAGTTAAAGAAAGATGAAGGATTTCTCTAGCACAGAAAGCTCGGTCACATCAACTACAAAACTTTGGTGAAAATTGCAAATGCAAATGCAGTATGAGGTATGCCTACACTGACAAGTAAAAGTGGAATTGTTTGTGGACCATGTCAACAAGGTAAACAAATTTGTTCTCCCCACTCTTGAATTCAGTATATAACTACCTCAAGAAATTTGGAATTACTGCATATGGATTTGATGTGTCCAGTCAATACACCTAGTATGAGTGGCAACCAGAACCAATCATGAGGATGACTCGTTCAATCCCGGGCATATCGTGAAATTCAACAATCGTAGTGATATTGAAATTTTTCTTTGTTTTTCTGTGAATAACCGGGCTTATCATGTTTTCAATCTTTGGATAAATACTCTCATTGAATCCATAAATATCACTGTGGATGATTCTAACGAACGACAAGTACCAGGTGAATGAGAAAATGAACCGAATAAAGACCATGTTCCAACACAGCACAGTCAACCGGATGAGCCAGCCAATGTAGGAACATCTAAGCAGACTTACTATCCCGCTAAACCCGAAGATATCGAGTATGTTGGAAAATCATTCCCCAATGGTCCACTGTATGTTCCAACACAGGCGCAACCAGAACTAATCATGAGGAGGACTCGTTCAATCCCTCGGGTTGATTACATAAAATTAGGAAGATTACAATGTTTCATCTCTCTTATTGAACCCAAGAACTACAAGGAAGCCTTACTTGATAAGTAATGGATTGCGGAAATGCAAGAAGAACTTGGTCAGTTTGCACGAAATGATGTATGGTATCTCACTCCTCGTCCTAAAGGTGTAAATGTTATTGGCACTAAGTGGATCTTTAAAAAAAAGTTTGAGGCTAATGGACAAATCACTCGAAACAAGGTCAGACTGGTTGCTCAAGGATATACTCAGGTTGAAGGAGTTGTTTTTTATGAGACATTTGCACCAGTTGCCAGGTTAGAGTCCATTCGGATTTTACTTGCTATTGCCTGCTCTATGAATTTCACTCTTTATCAAATATATGTCCAAAGTTCTTTTCTAAATGGTGTGGTTAATGAATAAGTGTATGTTGAACAACCTAAAGGTTTTGAGGATCCTCATTACCCTCATCACGTGTTTTGACTTAAGAAGGCTTTGTATGGTCTGAAACAAGCACCTAGGGCATGGTATGAACTACTTACTAACTTTAAAATATAGAAAGGTTATCATCGAAGGGAAGTAGATCGCACGTTATTTGTGCTAAAAAAGGCTTCAAAGATTTTGATTTCTCAAATCTATATTGATGATATTGTGTTTGGTTCCACTTCATCATCTATGGTGCATGATTTTGTCACTATGATGCAGGCTGAATTTGATATGAGTATGGTTGGAGAGCTCTTGTACATTCTAGGGCTGCAAGATAAGTAAAAAAATAATGGTCTGTTTATAAATCAGAGTAAGTATGCCTTGAACTTAGTGAAGAGATTAAGGCTAAGCAATTCTTGTGTAGTTCGAACACCTATGAGAGTTTCTGATAAGCTTATAAAAGACGAGAAATGAGTTGGAGTTGATCAGAAATTATACAGGGGCATGATTGGGAGTCTATTGTATTTAACAGCTAGTAGACCAAATATATGTTTCGGCGTAGGAATATGTGCAAGATTTCAGGCCGACCTGAAGGAATCCCATTTAACTGCAGTCAAAAGAATTATTCGATATGTAAGTGAAACTTTTGAGTATGGTGTCTGGTATTCTAAGAATCAAGACTGTGATCTGATTGGGCTGGTAATGCAGATGATCGTAAAAGCGGTGGGTGCTTCTTTATTGGCACGAATCTAGTTTCTTGGTACAGTAAGAAATAAAATTTGATCTCTCTGTCTACTGCGGAAGCTAAATATCTTGCTGCTGGAAGTTGTTTTGTACAACTATTGTGGATGAAGCAAATGTTGAAAGATTATGGAATTCATCAAGGAAGATCTTATGTCCCAACACAAGTGCTATTGATATGTCTAAAAATCAATCCAGCACTCTTGAACCAAGAATATTGGCATAAGACATCATTTTATTCGTGGTCTTGTTGAAAGGAAGGAAGTGGTGGTTATCTATGTTCCAAAGCCGCTGGATACTGCCACGTTTGAGCTCCTTAGACAGCACTTAGGTGTATGTCAAATTTGAGGTACTTCATTATATAAGCTTTTATTTAGCTGTAAATATTTTTTTGTTTTATTTTTGTGTACAAAAATTAGAAAAACACAAAAAAAAATTAGAAAGAAGAAACAACCTACAAAAATAGAAGTTGTGAAGATATGGTATGTTGGAATTCAAAGAGTTTTTAACTTGATTTGACAAGTGGAGAAAGATAAAGATTTGACTTGGGAAGGAAAAAAGGTGGCGCGACAGTAAAGGGAAAAAAGGGGAGTAAGAAGTTATTTCCTTGTTTCAAAAAAGCTCTTTCCATCTTCCCTCTATTTTTGGCCAATATACTCCTACTCCTTGGCAATTTTGGATTTCAGAAGATTGTTGAGATATTCTTGCCAAGAATTTAGGTTTTTTTTAGAGCTATAATTATTTTCAAATTCTCAAAACCTCCCTGCACTCAAACCATTCTTGCCGAGAGAAATTCTTGTTGTAAACTCACCAAGGCCGAGAACAAGAACAGAGACTGTGCTCAACTTCCCAAGCTCACCTCCAGCGACAAAGAGAAGAAGAATGAGGCTCCAAACAAAGGAAAGACTCCCTACAAAAAGGTATTTGGTCTTGATTCCCCTCACTGTACTCTGCATGGTAGAGATTTTGAGTTAATTGATAAATTTTTTAAATTGGGTTAAAGCAAATAGGATTCATATAGACTTGACTAAGTTTAAAGATTTGAAGAACTTGAGGGGGGAAGTTTTAGATGTGGATATCCAGGAGTTGTACACAGGGTATATAGGAGACTGTGATAATGTGGAAAATTATAAATTTAAGATGTTGAGAGGGGTATATGGCTTGCATAACGGAAATGATATGTTCCATGTTTACTGTTATATTCTAAGCCCTAACAGTGTGAAACTTGAAGAGATTGATGAATCTGAGACAGTGGGATTTGAGATGGTTAAATCCACTGATAGGATGTCATTAGGTTTCTATGATATTGATGCTGCCAAGAGGATTGAAGAGTTTGGAAGGACTGTGATTATTGTGGTAACGGACAGTGAAGGAGAGGAGAGTGTTGGTTATGTTCCAACACTGAGGGTAGATTCAGAGGATGTTGAAGACATGGAGGTTGATGAACCTGTCTTAGATATCACTAATGCTGATATGGATGATCAAGACCAGTTTGACTTTCCTGAGAATGCATATGATGATCTGGAATATTCAGAAGGTGGAAAGACTGGAGGATTTAATCTAAGGAGAGAAGGTTCAGGGCATGTTGGAACATAGAGTGGACCTGCTACAGATAATGAGCAAGATAGTGAAGAGGTTGATCAGGCTGAGCATGTTCTAACACAGGAGCCAAATTTGAATTACTCCAGTGATGAGGTTTTGGATGAGTTCATTCAAACCCTAAGGGCTAAGAGGAAGATGCCTGCTACTGAGACTTCTCCACCAGCCAAGAAGTCCAAAAAGAAAGTTCATGCTAAACCCAAGAAGAAGACAGCTCTTCCCGCACCTCCTGTAAGTGATGCAATTTTTTAAATTTACTATGATGATGATTGTGAGGAGAAGGGAAAATTGTTTGCTGAAAGGAAAATTATCTCTGAGAGGCCAGTGGATCTAGCTGCAAACAGAACTAGTGGATTTTCTAATTTTCTGAAGTTGATTGGCATGAAGAAGGGTAGATTGTGGCTAAGGTTTACTCAAACCTAATGGCTGGGAACTTGAAGGCTGATTCCCGTTGGTGTGATAGGGTTTATGTGAGCAGTAAAATAATTAGTTTCTTTACTGAGAAGATAAATAAGATTTTGGGTCAAAAACTCCAAGCTTTAATGGAGTATTTTCTAATGAGTTGGATGAGCCTGATGATAAGATTTTGGAAGTGATATATGGAGGATACAAGTCTGAGTGGTCTGAAACTGGATATTCTCACGCATTCTGTCTGTCATCCAAATTTTTTGGCCCCTATGAGGTAGCAGTAAACTGGTGGATGCCCTCTTCCAACACCATAGTCCTTACAAGAGAAATGGAGAAACTACTATATTATGTTGGAACACAGAAGGCAGTAAATCTGGGATTGCTTATACAATAGAGTGTAGTGAAGCAGACACTTGCCCCAAAAGCTAAAAATGCACTAGTCTATCTGTGCTTGATATTTGAGTTGGCTATAAGTGAAAAGGTGAAGGTCAAGGCCAAGGATGTGATTATAGAGCCGGAGTTTCTTCGGCCCAACAAGAAGACTTTTGGGTTAAGACAGGTGCATAATCTCCCTTGGAATCTAGATGCATCTACTTCTGCAGGTACGGAGACAAAGGCTAAGAAGATTGTTCTAAATGCAAGGTTGGGTGCTATAGCCATCCAGATTGCTGCTCTGGAAGTAGAGAAGGCAAAGATTGAAGGGGAGAAAGCTCGGTTGGATGCAAAGGATGTTGAACCTGAACAAGATTGAAGGTTCTGAACTGACTATGTTCCAACATAGGTCCGGTGTTGAGTTCAGGGGGAGCATATTTTATTGAATTTTTCAGTGTTTTTATTGCCTTTGGCAATTCATGGCCCTAGAGTGTGAGTATTTTGGATTTTATTTTGGTAATATAGTCTGAATTATTTCTTTTTTTCTAGAATTCTGATTTTCTGGATCTCTTTTGGTATTCTTTAATCAGATTCAGTATTTTGCATTTGTTACAACAGAAGTGGATTTCTAGAAGACTTATGTTGTAAGATTGGAAGTTTTTCTTTGTGATCTTATTTCCAAAATGATTTGGTCCACAAATTGCCAAAGGGAAAGATTGTAAAGTCATGCGGTTTTCATGGATTAATTAATTGGCAATTTGTGAACTAATTTGGAAAAGAAAAACGTTCCACGTTGGAACATACGTAAAGCAGCCGCAGCCTAAAAGGATTTACTTGTTGACAAAATATTGTGTGATATTATTTTATAAATGATTGTACATTCAGCAATATTATTTAGGCGGTGTTAGAACCATACTGGGTTTATGGAAAATCCCTACAAACATGGAATTGGATTTATGAGATTTATTGGAGATATTGAGATAAGGAAAATTCCTTCATTTATGGGATTTGGATATGCTTCAGAAGCAGATAAAGAATATGAATATTATGATGATAATCATGGAGAGTTTCAATTTTCTTATGTACTATAAAGGGGACATCACAGTTGTATTATACTTACGAACTTAATTGTGAAAATCTGCACACGAATATCTCCCCGTGATTACTGCGAGAGCCAGCAAATATATGTTCCAACATACGTAACCTGTTGTTCAAAATTCAAAATCGTATGTCTTAGTTCCTCGGGAGGAGGAGATCCAGCTCAACGAGTTTCAAGGTCAGAGAGAGTCTGATCAAGGCGGATCGGTAGCTAGGGGAGCTTGCATAATCCACATGTTGTGTCTCTAAATTTTTACTTTAGGTTATGTTACTAAATAGGTTATGTTGGAACATATTGATAATAATTAAAATAATTCGATAAAGTCAATCTTCATTTTGGTAATCATTTGGTCGATCATAGCTTTTTCTGTAAATTCATTCTATTTCAGGTTTGAACGAAAGTCTTGTAATATGAACTGAACTATGCTCTTTTTAACAGGGATTAGGGGTACGTCCTAATAATCTGCCTCCATCATATGTTGGTTTTGCCTTAAAAAAACGTGTTATAATATTACCTCAAAATAGAACTATGTTAGTTCTTGTGTTTTAATACCTTGTTTTTAAGAGTGTATTTAGCTGTGGACAAATTCTTGTATAAGACCGTCTCATGATGAGACCAAGGATTTAATTGTAAATGAGATTTTTAATTAAAGCTATAAAAATCTAGGGAATGGATGTGAAATTTTACTATTTTACATTTAAGTCCATATATAAATATCAACCCAACCTCATTATTCTATCATATTTTCTAAAACATTCTCTCTCCTCTCCTTTCCTTTCTCTTCCTTCTCGGCCGAGTATCCTCCCCCTCCTTATTCTCTCTCCAACTCAAATCATCTTCTTCTCTATCCTCTCAATTTCTCTTCCATCTTCTTCAATTTTAGCTCATTTTCTTCGATTCAACCGCTCATCATCTTCGTTTTTCTTCCTCTTTCTTGCGCACAGTAATTCGTCACAATATTTGGAGTTTTCCGACAAATTTTCCGGCGGACTAACATAATAGAGTTTTGTTTTGTATTTATCTTTGGAGGTAATGTTTTTTCTCAGTGTCTTTTTTGCATATTTTGTTATTTTTTTCAATTTTTGTTTGCTTATTTTGGTTTATGTGATTTTCTAGGGTTTATGTTGTTCAATGTGTTAATATTTGGGGATTTCTCTATATTTTATGTTTTGTGAGTTGTTCTTACGAATTTGTGCTAATATTAGTGTTGTTGCTGTTATTTGTTAGATTTGCATGGAGATTTGCACCACTACTACTTTAATCGAGAAGGAAGAATCGTTTGTAAGTTTTCTGAATTTTTCGCTGTGATGTATCAGTTATGGTTAATGATGTTTCTCGCTTTCAGTGTGATGTTTCAGGTTTTAGGCTTTAAATACTGTAATCAGTGTTGTTGTGATGTTTCAGGTTCAACGATTGATACTTGTGGTGTTTTCATGCTTAAGTGTGCAATTGATGTTTAGTTTTTGATTGTGTGTGATACCTTTGTTTTGATTTTTGCTAATTTTGTTGCTGTTGTTGATGTTCCTTAGATGTCTAAGAATACTTTTACCATTGTTGCTGCAATCGAGAAGGAAAGAGGATCTGTAAATTTTATAATTTTGCTAATGTGATGTTTTAAATACTGTTGTTGACGTTTCAGGTTTTCTGTGTGATGTTTCATGTTTAGGGTTCAAGTACTGTTATCTTTGTTGGTGTGATGATTTAATTTCAGTATTTGATGTTTGTAGTGTTTTAAGTGTGCAATTGATGTTCAGTTTTGTTGTTTTGATTGTGTGTGTTTAGGATGCTGGTGTTGTGTGCTAATATTTGTGTTGATGCTGCTATTGGTTAGATGTCTAAGAAAATTTGCATCACTACTGCTGCAATCGAGAAGGAAGAAGGATTTATCTTAATTTTTAGCAGTGATGTTTCAGGTATGGGTAATGATGTTTCTCATTTTCAATGTGATGTTTCTCGTTTTCAGTGTGATGTTTCTCATTTTCAGTGTGATGTTTCAGGTTTTAAGTACTATTATTAGTGTTGGTGTGATGTTTTAATTTCAGCGCTTGATGCTTGTGGTGTTTTCATGTTTAAGTGTGCAATTGATGTTAAGTTTTGATTGTGTGTGATATCTTAGGGTTTTTTTTATGATTTGTGCAAATTTTTGTGTTGTTGTTGTTTCTTAGATGTCTAAAAACGCTTGCCCACTGTTGTTGGAATCAAGAAGGAAGTAGGATCTGTACTTTTTGTTATTTTTCAGATGTGATGTTTTAAGTACTGTTATTGATGTTTCTGGTTTTCTGTGTCATGTTTCATGCTTTAGGCTTTAAGTACTGTTATCCGTGTTGGTGTGATGTTTTAATTTCAGTATTTGATGCTCGTGGTGTTTTCATATTTAAGTATGCAACTGATGTTCAGTTTCGTTCTTTTGATATTTTAGTGTGTACTGATTGATGTTTTAAAATTTTAATATTGATGTTTTAAATACTGTATTTGATGTTTCACAATGTAGTTGTCAGTCATGTTATGTGTGCTAGTGTGATGTTTTAATTTCAGATATTATTTTTTTATTACTTTATGTGATGGTTTATGTTTTTTCACATGAACACTTTCCAAGGTAGAGTTTTGCATTGCCATTGATGAGGTAATAAAAATATGCTATGAGGAATCATGCTCCTGAAGATGTTCCTTTGACAGAGGACCAGAGCCGACCATTGATCTTGGCGTTGGTGGTGTAGAAGAGTCATCCTCTTCAAAACCAGCAAGAGAAAAGACAAGTTCTTGACCGAGCACGCAACGAGGGGGTGTTAAGACGCTTGATAGTTATTGATGTTTTGGCTTGATTTGAATTTTTTTCTAGTTTTTATGTTAGCGAAGTTTTATGGTATTTGAACATTTGTTGTAATGAATGATTTTTAACAAGTTATTTGAAATGCAATAACAGTGGAATGTATAAGTACAGTGGAACATATGATTATTTTGTTTAAATCAACATCTTCATCGATACTTTTGTAAAACATCACAAACAAAAATTGGAATATCGCAGCATTATAGTGTAACATCACACAAAAAAATTGAACCATCGCACATTACAGTGTAACATCACACAAAAAAATTGAACCATTGTAGCATTATAGTGTAACAGCACAAAAAAATTTTACAGTGTAATATCACAGCATGACAGTAGATAATAGTCAAGTCCCGACAAGATAACTTTAGATGAACTGAGCATTATGTGTATTTTATTTTGTATTGGATGTTAGTTTATTAATGTTTCGGAGGTTTAAATAATTCTATTTGATGTTTAACTATTATGTTTGATGTGTATTTTAGTTTATACTCGACATTAATCTATTTTAATTTATTTTGATGTTTAACTATAATCTAGTGTATTTTTATTGTTTTTATTTCATCTTTAACTATTTTATAATTTTTATGTGATGTTTATCTATTTTAATTTAGCGAATTTTATAATATTTTTTACCTTAATGTTTTAATATTTTAGTAGAATGAATTATTATTTGGAGGTGATATTTTAGAAATTAGGCCAAAACTAAAATGATCAAGACCAAAATAACTAAATTGGATCCACCCTTTAAATCAGGTTGACCCAGAATCAACCCGTTGTCACCGAAAAACGGGCTAAACCTGGAAAAAATACAATTTTCCACGCTATGGATTTGCTTCTATCAAATGGATTGAACTTGATGGGAAAATGATGCTGCTGGAATCCAAGCAGCTCTGCTGGAGTGGTCTGGCCAAAGGACTGTCCCAAATGTGTTCATTGGTGGCAAACACATTGGTGGTTGTGATAGTGTAACGTGGAAGCCTCAAAAGGGGAACTGATTCCCATGCTCAACGAGGCAGGTGCCATTGCAAACAACTCGGCTCAGTTGCAGAGCAAATGTGACATATTAGACTATTAGTTACTCCTGTAACTAGTTTGCTCAGGAGTAGAGCAACTATATAAACCAACCGGGAAAGCAAAGAAATCCAGCTGGAGGGTATTTATTTGACGAAATTGCTAGTAACGAATCCAAACGTTGGTCAGTAACTCACCGGAAATGGCCAGTAACGAATCCATCGGCTCCGAACCATTCTAACTCCATCGACGATGAATATCCACTAACGGCGAACATTTCTAACGTAGGTCACCGACGGTGAATCCTAATTATTTTGGCTACGCAGCCGTCTGAATTTCACGGCATCGTCGTCTCGATTTCCTGACGAAATCGAGGAGCTCCGCTGAGAAGATCTTTGAAATCACGAGGAAAGAGGCGAAGATCTTCGAAATTGAAATTGCAGAAACCGACGACATCGAAATTGCAGAAACGAAGCATTCTTGTCTGGCACCGTCGAGGCTTCGTATTTGACGGCGATAAGACTTTCAGGCCTCAGTGACATCTCTTTTCGTCGAAGATTCATCGGCGATCGGACAACGCACAACGACGGCAAAGACGCATAGGGAAGCACAACAACGATGGCGACGGCGCCGAAAATGGTTGGAAAAGCCTGCGGCTCCGGGAAATGTTGAAGAAGACGAGAGTTTTGTGATTTTTTTTTTATTTTCAATTTAGTCCCTCATTTTTTGCACCTTACATGTATAACCCCGAGTCCAAAGTATTCCATATTCTACCCCAAATTTTATTTGCCCTTCTCTTATTTTGCCTCTAGTCCCTAGTCTCACCATTAGACGGTCTCATAGGAGACAGACTCTTACATGTGCTATCAAATCCCCAAGTCGGACCTTATTACAACGGATTACATGTTATAACGTTACCTTATAATAATAATAAGAGTGGGTCTCCTGACAGGCGGTCTGTCCGTAAGCTTATGGACATGCCACTTATTTCTTACCTTATACACTGCATTTATTAAATTACGTACAAAATTTAAAAATATTGAAAATATTTTTTTATATCATATATTCCCTCCATTTTTTTAACATTGGCACACTTACTAAAAATGGGTGTTTTTTTAATTGGCACATTCTATTTATGGCAAGTTTAAGGTTATTACATCCACTCATTTTACTTTCTCTTCTTTCAATTCAATTTCATCCACTCATTTAGCATCTCCTAAATTCTAACCCCAAAAGTGATGTGCCAATGTTAAAAAAATGGAGGGAGTATTTTTGTATTTCCACATTCAAATACATATTATTACTTGTTTTAACTTATAAAATACAATGTTTTAATTTTATAAAAAATTACAACATTTAAGTCAAATGTCCCTAAGGACGACTAAGGACGACTGTTCATAAGTTTATGGAAAGGCCGCATATCCTGATACTTCCCCTAATAATAATAATATGTTAGCTCATGCGTTTTGGTTTTCAGTTTTCATTAACAATCTTCGACGTTATTTTTGTATGTGCGAAAAGGTGCGAAAAACACACTCTACCAACTACTTCAATTTTCTCTTCTTCTTCCCCCTCTGCACCTGACTCTGTACCGATAACGGTCGGATTCTGGGCCACAACCATATCTATGGCGGCTCCTCCGCCAGGTCGCAATGGTACGGCGGCGACAAAAACTTTCCTACAAGCCTTAAACAACCTTCCCCCACCACTACATGCTACTCTCCCGTCTAATCCAGAAATCGTCCCAAAAACCCAATATAAGGGAGATATTGCCTGTTTGGTTTCCCGAAAGGAAGCTGAAGCCTTGGCCATCCATTATCAAAATGCTTTGGTTGAAAAATTTGCGAGAGGAAAGCCAACGATGTCAGCTCTCAATGAAGCTTTCAAATCGGTGGGATTCAAGGGCAATTTCCAGCTGGGATTCAAGGGCAATTTCCAGCTGGGATTCAAGGGCAATTTCCAGCTGGGATCCATTGATACCAGACACATCCTCATTCGATTTCAGGACAAGGAGGACTACCAGAGGCTATGGATCAAAGGACAATGGATATTCAATCACGTGCCGATGAAAGTTCTCAAGTGACCATCGACTTCTCGCCTGAGGTTGAGTCGTCTATTGTTCCGGTATGGGTTAATATTCCACAAGTTCCAATTTTCTTCTACAATACTGCCATGATTGAAACTATGGGGAATCAAATAGGGGAGTATATTAAAATGGATGCTGCTACAGCAGCTTTATCACGACCCTCAGTAGTTAAAATGTGTGTAGAAATAGATTTGAAAAGAAAAATCCCAACATTCATTAGAGTAGGGATTGAAGAGGAAGGAGTGGAGTACAATGTGGTTAAATTGCCTTTAGAATTTGAGGATCTACCATTGTACTGCCATCACTGTAACTCTATTGGTCATGACGACACCCACTGCATCTATCTGCACCCTGAACTTAAGAGACCTAGGAACAATAGGATAGATAAACTCAACCACAGACATATCGGAAGTGATGATCAACAGAGGGTTTCTGAAGATCAGGGTATAAAAAATGGATATAAAGCAGAGGGCTCTGGTGTTACTGCATCTGAGAAACTAAGAACCTTGGCAAAGCAGAAGTTTAAATATGTTCCAAAGGGATTCATAGTGTCAGAAGTGAATGCTGAGACAAATAATTGTTATGCCTCGCCACAGAATGAGGAGATGCTTAAGGATTCAGTTCCCCCTCTAAAATCCTCAGTTGGGAATAAAAAAGATTACTAACATGGGCAAGGATACTCAGGTTGAAGAGCAATTATCATATATGTACACTCCGGATCAGGTCATGAATATGGATACTGTTGGGATTAATAGGGCTCCCATTATGGACTGCCCCATAGATACCCAAGATGAGCATACTGAATGTGGTCTCCCAAAACATCAATTCCATAAACATCTGAGTACACAGTCTCTATCCGCTCCACTACACCTCAAACCAAAAAAACCTTTGGCCAAGGATGACATTCCTATCAAAAGAGGTAAGGCTTTCTCACCTTTTCACTCAATTATGGCAGCTAAAAACTACATTTTTTTCCCAGCAGAAGAATAAACAGAACAGATTTCTACCCCTGGAGGTAGATGAGATAGTAAGTGAAGAAGAAAGTGCTGATCCAATGCTTGCTGACATTCCTGAACCTGACGCAACATCTGAGCCTAGCATGGAGAACATAAGGAGTCAGGAGCAAATGAGTCAGAAGGATACTACTGCTGCTAAAGACACAGGCACTGTCCCAACTCAGGCAAGCCAGGTAAGTCCCTCTAATTTGCATCATAAAAAGGGACAACTGAAGGGAAGGAAACAACCAGAGAATCTATCTAACTATGGTAATGAGACTTATTTAACCTAGTTAAATACCATCATGACCAGATCAAAAAGCCTAAATAATGTTTCCCTATGAATTGCACAACTCTGAAGATTAAAATGCTGGTTTGGAATGTTAGGGGCATGGACACTTCGATGATTAGATTACATAATCTAATTAGTAGGCATAGATTTGAGCTATTATGCCTTATTGAACCCAAACATGACAATTTGCAGTGTGATAAGTACAGGCAATTATTACAATATGATAACTGTGTCACTGCAACAAATGGCCAAATATGGATTTTCTGGACTTCTAACATTACATTGTCAGTTAAATGTGACAACCTTCAATTTCTTGCTATTACATTACATAGCTTATCTTTGAATGCAAGTATGGATGCTTTCTTTATATATGGCCTAAGAACTAGACATGGCAGGAAAAGTTTATGGTCTGATCTCAAATCCTGTACACACTCAGAATCACTTTTTATAGGAGATTTTAATGCCATAACTTCTGTAAATGAATACAAAGGCCCTTCTGATCCGAAATTGGGTAGTATGAGAGATTTTAATGAATTCATAACTACTATGGGACTGGAAGAAATCCAAACTGTAGGTAATTATTATACTTGGACCAATAATAGACTAAGGAATCCCACAGCAAAAAGATTGGATAGGGGGTTATGTAATTCTCCTTGGTCCTCTGCTTTCCCTGCTTCTTCAATACATATCTTGAATAGCATATCTTCGGACCATAACCCCATGCTCCTTACCATTGGCAGTGACATCCCATCCATACCCAGGCCATTCATATTTTTGAACACATGGTATAAGAGGAAGGAATTTAATGAACTAATTAGACATAATTGGGATCTCCCCTTACATAAATCAGGAATGACTGGATTTTATCTTAAACTAATCAGATTAAAAAAGATGTTGAAAATTTGGAACAAGGAGCATTTTGGGAATATACATGATAATGTTGTGCAAGCTGAAAATACTCTCCAAATACAGGAACACATATATGACCAAAATGCCTCCATTGATAATCTTATTCAACTTAAGAAAGCCAAAGCAAAAGTAGTGATGGCCCTTGCAGAACAAAAAAGATTTTGGAAACACAAGGCAAAACTCAAATGGTTAAAGGAAGGAGACAGTAATACTAGTTTTTTTCACAATTCTGTGAAAGAAAAAAATAGTAGGCTAAAGATTACAAAAATTAAAAGCTCCAATGTTCAGTGGCTAGAGGATATACAGGAAATTGAAAAAGAGGCCATTAAATACTACCAGGAACTATTAACTGATGATAGTCTCCCTGATAGTAATCTTTTCCAAACACATTTTTTAATCCAGATTCCAAAACTAATCACACAGGAGGATAATGATAAATTGCTGCAACCTGTCACACTCTATGAACTTAAGGATATTGTATTTAGTCTTAATAAAAATAGTAGCCCTGGACCGGATGGTTTTACGGCTAAGTTTTTTATCAAGTCTTGGGACATAATTGCAACTGATTTGCTCTCTGCTGTACATGATTTTTTATCTGCAAATAGTATACCTAGAGGCATTAGCAGCACCTGGATATGCATTATTCCTAAAAAGAAAGTCCCAATATCCTTTGATGATTATAGGCCACTGAGTCTTTCTAATGTAGTCAATAAGATTTGCTCCAAGGTTCTAATGGAAAGACTTAAACCTATAATGCCTAAGATAATTTCACCACACCAAACAGCTTTCATCAAAGGTAGAGATATTTCGGATAATGTCATATATTTGCAAGAAATGGTTAGATTTTTAAATAGGAAGCAAAGCCAACCAAATTGTATAGTGAAACTTGACCTTAAACAGGCTTTTGATAGAGTGAAGTGGTCTTTCCTAAACTGTGTATTGGCTAAATTTGGATTTCATGCTAAATTTATTTTCCATATTCTGAAAAATCTTTCACAAGCTTGGTTCTCCGTACTAATAAATGGTAAGCCTGCTGGTTTCTTTCAATCTACGAGGGGTATCAAACAGGGAGACCCTCTCTCACCTTTTCTGTTTAACATTTTTTCCGAGGCTTTTACTAGGAGTTTATCTCATGTTTTCCAGAATGGTAAATTAGCATATTATGGATTACCAGGTAATGCTCTGCCAATTTCACACTTATCCTATGCTGATGACACTGTCATTTTTTTAACTGCTACAAATAAGACCTTGATTAGATTTAAAGCTTTCTTGAGCACTTTTGAGGATGTAACTGGTCAGCATATAAATTTCAGCAAGAGTGACATTTATATAGGGAAACATGCTTCTGTCCATAAGGTTAACTATATAAGAAAAACTCTAGGCATGAAACTTGGGGCATTGCCTTTCACATATCTGGGAGTACCTATATACACTGGGGCGGCTAAAAACATTTACTTCCAACCCCTTCTGGAGCAAATAGACAGCAAAATAGGTAGTTGGAAAAATAGGTGGCTCTCTGCTGGGGGGAAAATTACTCTAATACATTCATGCATTTACTCAATCCCACAGCATATATGGACAGTAATAAAACCACCTAAAGTGATCATCTCTATACTGGAGAAAAAAATGAGAAAATTTTTCTAGGGTTATGGGGATCTGAAACCTAAGAGAATATGGAGAAAGTGGGAGGATCTTTGCTTTCCAATTAATCAAAATGGACTAAATTTTAGATCACTCACCACCATAATAAATACATGCTCTGCTAAGTTATGGTGGAAGTTTCAAAAAGTTGAAGCATTATGGACTTGTCTCATTGCCTCTCTGCCACCCTCTGCAAGAACCTCTCCTAATTGGAAGAGAATCTGCTTGATTGATAATTGGGCAGAATCTCAAACTAGAGTGATAATTGGCAGAGGTGATTGTAACTTCTGGACAACAAATTGGTTGGACATAGGACCTATTATGGATCTATGTGATCAAAATAGTGTTGACATTCCTACAACCTGTACTGTCTCAGAATTTGTTGCTGAACAAACAGCACTGCTTCAGAAGATTTCTCCTTTTATAACTTCTAATGTTCTCTCTCTTCTTCAGGACTCAAAACTTTCACTACACAGACAGGATAGGATCCTCACACTTGAGTCATACTTGCCCTCAAGTATGAAGTGAAGATTATAAGAGCAATCAATAATCCACAACGTTCATAAATTCTCATTCCCTCATATGACTCTATCTAAAATGACCCTAAAAAGAAAAATTAAGATAGAAACACAATTCACACAACTAAACAGATAAAAATTCAATATTTAAAAACTCTAGATTCTACTCTTATAACGATAAATTTTCCCCTGCCAAGGAGTAAAGGATCACCTTAACGCACTTGGAAATCATCAACCCTTAAAGTAATTTAAATGAAAATGTTCAAGATCAGAAAATCTAATCATCAATTTAGTCAAAATCGGACAAGCAATGAATATTTCTCACGGTTTCACTCAATCACTCTCAATATATGAAGGACAATCACTCAAATAATTCACAAGTTATAACATAGAGAAGTTAATATGCAAATCAGGAAGGTCTTTCTCAAGGGTTGTAACGGGGCTAGGGACCATTCAGATTGGTGAGATCCTAAGGGTTCTAAGCTCAAACAATATCGATCAAAATATTATGCATGTTTTCTTCTTCAACCATCATCCATTTATAGTAGACATTCACCAACAATCTTCATCTCATGGCTATTATGAGAAAGCCAAGATAAGATCACATCAAAGTATGTGCTATTTTTTTCCTTTTTTTCTTTCTTTTTTTTCTTTTTTTTTCTTTTTTTTTCTTTTTTTTCAGCACCATTCTTCTTCAATACAGTCCAAAACCAGTACTTTTTTTAGAGAAAAAATCGCAACATAAAAATATGATTTTTTCTCTCTCATTTTTCACTGTTACGCCCCTCCAGTTTGGCCAAACGGAACCCCAGTGTCACTGTTCATAATAAAATTCAGCCTTCATTTTTCGAAACCGTTCAGTCTGGGCAAACTGGACACATACTCAGTAATGTCATCAACTCAAGAGAACACAATGGATGAATTCATCAACATTAACTCCAAGAACATGCATAATAGGGCCAAGAGAAAGGATAAAACAAGGCTTCGGCTAAATTTATAGTAACTCATATCAAAGAACATAGTCAAAGCTGCAAAGTGTTTCACTAGGGGTTAATGTAATTGGTAGGCAATTTAAGCTGTGTGGTTCATCCTAGTGCCTTCCATCACTTTCACACATAACAACTCCAATTATAACAATGTGATCTCTCAGAACAAAGATTGATGTAGAGATTGCTCTACTCTAGCTCAAACCTCACTTTAGTAGGCTAAAATATTCAATTAAACTTGTCCTTTTTCGTCATCCCAAAAATCATATCAATCAAATTTCACAAATCATAGAAAATCTCATTCAATAACTTCAAGGCATATTAGATTTACCAAGTTTGTTACAATGAAGTTTACAACCGGCAGGGTACTTTTATCAAGAGCCACTAGAATTTCTTCATGTCAAATTATCAACTCAAACAACAAAAAAAACACATTTTTCACTGTAAAAAAAAACTGAAATAAAAGAATTTTTTTTTCAAATATATAAAGCAAAACACATAAGAAACCTCCTCACACTTAAACTTTGCTTGCCCTCAAGCAAATAATGCAAAGCTCTTATGAGAAAAGGTTTAACACATATTCAACATCATAAAAAATAAAAGGGAAAGAGGGAACTTATAGTGGTGGGTTTCGAGGAATTCCCAATCAAGAGGAAAGCGTTTGATCATAATCAGGTTCTGCCACAGGCCTCCGTTTGGCCAAATGGAGCCCTGCGAGTCCAGCCTTCCAAATGTGTGAATTCTCCATGGTGCAAATTCAAGTACTTCAAATCTGCATATCAAGAACTGAGATCAGATGAGAAATTGAAATTCCTAAAAGATAAAAAAATAAAAACTTAAAAGAAGAAAGAAAAAAAAACTAAGAAAATTGGGTTGCCTCCCAACTAGCGCCTTTGTTTACAGTCTTTGGCTAGACTTTTGGATGCCTTTAATTAATATTTGTTGGGCACAATGGAATTTCTTCCATTAATGCCACCTGAGAAGTATCATAGTACGGCTTGTCAGCATTGGGATCTGCCTCTCCTCTGTCCTCCATTACAGTGTCAGGAACGGATTTAATCTCTGATTCGGATTCTGTCTCGGAAATAGCCTCTGTTTGGCCAAACAGAGGGTCTGCGACAGCTTTCAGCTTCCTCTCCGTGGCAAGTTTGTAATTCTTCCTAGCTGTCTTTTCAACTTCAGAATCAAATATCAATTCTTGCTTCTGGGACCTGGTCATATACCAATAACTAAAAAACAAAAAAAAATTAGTAGCAAAATAAATAGAAATTAACTACCGTTCCCCGGCAGCGGCGCCAATTTGGTGAACGTCGTTTAACTCACCAAAATAATCTGCAAACTCTATAGATGAGATTAGTACAGTAGCAAGCAGAGTCGATCCCACGAGGAACGGTATAATTTCTATCAAATTCAAACTACCAACAGGGTTTGGTTTAGCAACCACGCCTTAATTTTCAGATTTATTTAACAACTAATAATGCAACTATAAAATATGAAATAATAATGCAAACTAAAATATATAATTGTCTATAAAATATATGAATAAAGTAATCGGCTCGGAATAACTCACATTAGTTAAACATCGATCATAGGCGCAAAGATAAATCAATTCATATGCATCTATCAGTTATAAGACGGCAAGTATTTGCTAAACCCTCTCAATTCTTTCTTACCTTGTCGACAACTGACTAATTATAATTAACCAATCGTTACTCTTACCAAGATGCCTCCGGAAAGTATTCGCTGAACCAGTTACACACCTCGATAGCATTAAGAATGAAAAGAACCTGATATAGCAATTACCCAAGTATTCGCAAGTAGTAACGCACACTTAATTGTTCCCCATCTTGCTATTACAGTCTTAGCTAGTTAGCTGTTTTTCACAAGAACTCGCTACTTACTAACCCCTTCCAACGATTACGTATTGGTGGAATTAGATAGCATTATCCCAATAATATTCAAGTTGATCAGGCTTAAATATATCAAGAATAAAATAAACCAAGAACAATCAAGAACACATAAGAATCAATTATAAAACAATTAGGCCTCACGATTCATAAACTAATGCTTGTTATTCCATGCCGATATATAAATTAGCTACTCATAATAATTAAACTAAAAAAATAAAGAATATGAATAAACATAACTAATCTAGTACAGTAATAACGAACTAAATAAATCAAACCAGGAATTTGTATTATGCAAAACAATGTATGCGTGAATAATTCTTCAAAACCAAGCACTGCTCCTCCCTTCTCTATGTATATTCTTCCGTCTCCGTGTTATCTCTATTTTTCCTCCCCCTATATATTAGTTCCGTCCAGCTTTTGTAATATTGCCTCTCTTCCCTTTGGTAATTCCGTCCAGCTTTTCCTTCCTTTTTTTTCTTCCCTTTTCGTCCATCTTTTTCAATCATGAATCACACACGATTATATATACTAAAAATAAAACCCAAATCCTAGCTAATTATGGAAAATTAGAATCCTTATCCAAAAAGAAATATTCTTCCACTTAATTTCAGCCTAATTACAATTAAATTCTAACTTGGAATAAATAATTAATCCAAGTCTTGGGCTTCATGGCTTCTCTTCGGCCCAATCACAGTGCTGAATTTTCTGGACTGATTTTCTTCTGGACTGCAACTCCGTAAACTCCCTAACGAGGGATCGGGATCGTTACCTCATTAAAAACCCTTTCGGGAAAAAAGAGTATAACAATCCCCCTTTCATCAGCTTCACCTTAATCGGGTCGACTTCACGGAGCAACTTAGTGATCGTTAAACGAAGCACAATTCTGCCACATGAAGGATTCCGACTAAGGATAGCTGGAACAGCATCATAGTGCTCCAAAAATAGCTCTTCCGCTCCAATACCGCGTTGCTCCAAAAATAGTGATCTATCAACAAAATAAATCAATTAAGTACCAAAAATCACATAAAAGAGCACTAAATTCCTTCAAAAATGAACCACTAAATATCACACATCAATAGGCTTATCTGGAAGCCAGGTTTAAAAGGTGAGTTCACTTTCAAATCCACATACCAAAAGCTCAGTATACAAAGAGGTACTTCTCTTTCTATCCAACATCTCTGGAGTCCTAGAATAGAAAAGAAGATTTCTATATTTATGTGGAAGATGTTGAACTCTCTTTTGCCTTTTGACAATGTGCTAAAAAGATTAAGATTCAGCTTGCCTTCAAAATGCTGTTTGTGTAATAATGATGAAGATTCACTGGATCATTGCTTCAATTCTTGTCAATTCTGTGAACAAATATGGGGTAAGATACATCATTTCATGGGTATTAGGGGAAGGTCTTTCTCTTCATTATGGGAAATGGTTTCATTTTATCTTACCTATCCTGGACTAAGTGCTTTACATTCAAACATAATTAGAACTGCGGCTGTAATCACTTGTTGGAATATATGGAAGATGAGGAACAAATGCTTATATGACTGTGCCATACCATTAACAAGCATTGTTATCAAGCAAATAAAGGATCAAATATTCTATACTTTCTGTGCAAAGCCTGCTTACATAGCTTCAAAACTTGACCTGGCCATTGCTGAGCATTCATACTTGCCTCTGATTAAAGCTCCACCAAAGCCAAAAATTTTTAAGATTGCATGGACTAAGCCAACTATAGGATATAAGATGAATGTTGATGCTGCTTGGTGCTGTCACTCTAACATGTGCGGTCTTGGCTTGATTATCAGAGACGCTAGAGGCTGTTTTATTGCAGCCTATACAGAATACATACAAGCTAAATCCCCTTTGGAAGCTGAGCTTTTGGCTATTAGATTTGCATTGACTAAGTCTGCTACATATCATGATCCGGCTATTATTGAATCAGATTGTCTTACTGCAATACATTTTGTGAGAGATCCTTTACAAGCACACTGGAATTTATACCAGTGTGCTGATGACATTCACCAGAATATGAGGGATATTAGATTAGTGCACACTCATAGACAGGCTAATTTGGTGGCAAATTTACTTGCTAAAATATATCTCAAAGCTCAGATAGGTTCATCTGTTCACAGACTTTCTATGCTTACTAATACTATCCAAGGATTGGTACGGCTGGATCAGATTGGCATACCCTCCCTTAGGATGGTAAATTGAATGGAGGCTACTCAAGTATGTTGTTTTTCTTTTGCAGGTAGATACGGGTACTGAAGGCTCTAGAACTACAAGACTCTTCTGTATATAGATATGCTGCATATGAAGAAATTGAAGGAGGGTTGCACATATGATTTGCACACGGATGCACATGGACTAACAATTACTTTGAGGAACTGATCTCTTTTGGTTGACTATTATAGAGGATACGTTGTTTGAAACTTTGTGGGATGTCTGACTGTCTTGTGTTTCGTAGTACGATTCACTAATAAGTTCGACGATCTTACAATAGCTTCAATACTTTTGGAATCCTCTTAAAATAGGCCAATAGAGAATTTCATTTTGGAAGCAATAATGGTTGCTTCAACAGCCAATGGCTCACGTATGTAAATACTAACTATGATACATTCATAACTTATTTGTATGTTTTTCCTGTTCTGCTTTTATATGGCTCGGGAAGGCCTAATATAATTTCCCCCATCCCAGGATGGATTTTATTAAAAAAAAAAGTTTTCATTAACAAGCGCTGTCACATACTAACATTTTGATCTTTTTTTTATATTGGACCATGATTTAATGCTGTTACCTCATATGTATACTATTTTAGTTCATGTTATGTGCGTTCTGACTTAATAGTTAACAATTGATAGTTTATATTATACTGTTAACATATACTTACGTACATTAGTTCACGTGTTTTTATATTCTATTTGAAAATTTTCGTTCACATGTTCTATCATATACATTTTGCACTCATTTTTATATTAAATAATAATATGTTTATGATGTTACCTGATATTGAAAATAACTCACATTATTTTTATTTACTTTCCTGATTTACAGATAAATCTCTTCACAATATATACTTGTTAATTCGTCATACAATTGATCATAGTTGCTTGTTCTCACGAGATTGTTAAGGTGTGCCAGGTCTGCTGAAATATGACCCATATACAGAGTGTCGGTTTTTTCTCTCCATGTTGACCCATATGTTATATAACCCATTTTGACACATATTTTTAAAAGTCAAACTAAACCAATTTCAATCATTAAATTTTATTATTATATATGTAAGGCTATTATCGTGTTATATGTTATTGGATTTATCATAATTTTTTTTTTGTTATTCTTAAAAAAATTATACACATAAATAAAAATATTAATTATTAAAAATTGATTCAATTAACTTTCAAAAGTCAAAATGTGTATTTATATGGGACGGAGGGAGTATATTCTAAGTTATGACTTGATATTTAAAATGCGCTAGTTATACCTTTGTGTGTTTATATCATTACCCTATATATAATTAGTTTTAGTTTATATGTTTTAGTATTCATTATGAAAATTTTCAAATTTTCAATGGGTGAATATCGCATTCATGTGATCATTAATTTATTAGACTACCAAAATATTTGTTTGAACCCATTCAGTTTCACTCCTGATAGTGGTTAAGCCCAAAAAGGCAATTGAGCTGAAGATGTAGCGGTCCAATTAGGAGAATATTTAATACCCTAATGTAATTATTGCATTCGTGGGTAATTAAGAGCAATAATTAAGGAGAATGTTATTTAGTACATGGAGTATAATACAAGGTACACATTTACTTATCATTTATTCTGTCTTATCATATTGAACACTTGGACTAACTTAGGCATTGTAGTGCTAACCCCTGGAACTGCCAGGGACAGTTTTATTGCAGGTTAGTTCGAGAAGAACTCAACCCCACGAACCGTTTGGTTGTTCGAGATGCATCAAGTGGCGCCATCTGTGGGGACAACTAAGCCAAATCAAGAATTTTGAGAGTTTATGATAACGGTTGTTCGAAGGAGTGAAAGGTTAAGGTTGATAAGTACGAGGGATGGGTCTCCGCAAAGGTTAAGAATGGAGAATTTGGGAGTAGGAAACGATGCCCGTGTCGAGGACATCGATATGACTAACCTCCAAACGTTAGGAACAGAGTCACGTGCGGAGCCTGTTACGGTTGCCCCCCACGAAGGGGGGCAAACCTCAGTGGCATTTGTAGCAGATGCCCTAGCACCAATTCAGAATGATGAACCGGGGCCCTCGAGGATATTGGTAATGATGGGAGAGCAAAAATAGAGAAACCCCGACTTCTTGCTCGAAGGGGCAGCTGATCTGAGGGATGGACGGTTTACAGATG
This sequence comes from Rubia yunnanensis, assembly GCA_037428765.1. Taxonomy (NCBI): domain Eukaryota; kingdom Viridiplantae; phylum Streptophyta; class Magnoliopsida; order Gentianales; family Rubiaceae; genus Rubia; species Rubia yunnanensis. The sequence continues at coordinate 109,674,921 of CM075062.1, read as the reverse complement.
TTTTGGGAGATTCATATATGGAAGCCTATGCCCAGCACGTGCAAGGAAATCAAAATGTGGGGAGGGCGACCCTGAATCAAGATGTAGAACGAGCAGCTCAGGTCCTAGCTGCAGCAGGCTATTGAGTTACCTCTCCTCCGAGGGATGACAGGCTCACACACAGAGTATTTCCACCCTCGCCTGTAGGAATAAATATGGGATGGGCCACTCAACCTCCAATAGCCTATCCTTATCACGCATATGCTGGAGAGCCATTGCAGGCTAGGCCTCAGCCTTCTATTACTGGCTACTCACAAGGCCTGGTACATTCGTCACCTCTGCTAGCCCTATCTACTCCTACCCTCGACTTGGCCGATCCAGGAGCGACATATGGGATGATGGCCTCTTCTACCATGTAAGGATACGGAGGTATGGGAATTCGAGGAATGGTGATTAGTCAAGGGCTTTACAATCCCTATGTCCAACCACCACTGCCACCAATATACCCAAGTTTTGGACAGCCTTGGATAAACCTTGGATACGGAGTGACTCAACCTCTTTATCAACCACAGCTGGGCGGTCACAAAAGGGGGTTGAACCTGCAAGGGGGCAATAGGAACCTCCCTCGGATGCAAGTGAATTGTTAAGAAGGGAACTAACTACGTTGATCGGACCCTTGGGCTAGGCTACAGGGTCTCCTTTCAGCTCGGGGATCACCGGGGTTCGATGGCCAATAGAAGTGAAGCCTCCAGAAGAACTTCCCACATACAGTGGTGAGAATCACCCTCGAGATTTTATCCATACATTCCTGGACTTGATGGGTTCGAGGGATTTTGATGAGAAATTGGCATGCAATCTAGTAGGAAGCTACCTGCGGAGAAAAGCACATGAGTGGTTAAATAAGTTGCCAAGAGGCTTGCTCCAATTGTACCGAGACATCAATGGAGCATTGTTGAGCCAATACACAGAAGAAGAAGTTTACAAAAAAAATTTTAGAACTTTACCAGACGAAGCAAAATATAGGGGAAAGCACGGAAGCCTTCTATCATCGGTATGTAGACAATAGCTTGGGAGTGATAGAAACAATGGAGAATGAGGTAATCCAGGGGTACCTGCTGGGGATGCATGACTTAGAATTATACAGGAAGTTTAGTACCAACACCCCCAAGACCTTGCAAAATTTTTCAGGAGGTTGTAGAGCAGTACTCAAGGGCAGAGGAAACAACTACAAGGAAAAGAGATAGCCTTATAGAGAAAAGGGGAATAAATGTATAGCATAGAGGAAAAGGGCCGGTAGAACCCATAAGAACACCATTCGAGAGGTACACTCCGTTTTCACCAATGCTCGGAGGGAGATCTCCTGCACAGATCTTAAGTATACATAGAGGGTTGTTTCGAGCACCCCCACCCTTGCAAAGTTCGTACAACTCGGTAGTGGCCCGGAGGGCATCAAATTGGTATTTCGGTCATAACAGGGATTACAGGCATGATACAAACGATTACATGCAGTTGAGGATGGAGATTGATAGGTGTGAGCGGGAAAAAAAATTTTGAGGGCAAGGACACAGGGACTAAGCTGCCCCCTTGAGGCCTCGAGTGAACCAATGGCAGCCTTATAGAAGGAACAATCAAAACAACGGGGATAGAGGAGATAGAAGACCTCGAGAATAGGTGGCTTGAGACAGGGGATGGGAAGGAAGGTAGGACAGACCCCAGGAACAACAGGGGGGAAATTAAGATAACTAAAATAGGGAAAACCCACCCGTGAAAAGGGTAATTAATGTCATCAATAGCATGGTGGGAGAGAGATCTTCAAAGGCTGTGATAAGAGGAGAGGCTCGAAGGGTCCCTACGGAAGAGCCCAGTCACAAAAGGTTTTGACCGGATGAGACGGTCACTTTTTCGGAAGCGGATGTTGTATCATACCAAACACCTCATGCGGATCCTATGGTAATTTCAGCCATTATGGGAACATCTTTGATACAAAGGGTATTGTGGATGATGGAAGCGGAGTAGAAGTGATGTTTGCTGAGTGTTTTGACCAGTTGGATATAGGGTGTGACAACTTGAAAAAGTCAGCTTCCCCTCTATTCGGATTCATGGGAAACCCGATATTCCCCATAGGAGAGATAATTGTGCCCATTTGCGTAGCGGATGGAAACAAATGAGTGACTATCAGGTGTAATTTCACCGTCATGGATGCATCTTCCCCTTATAATGTGATTTTAGTAAGCCATGGATGTGCCAGGCTCGGGCGGTCTGGTTACCCTATCACCCGATGATGAAGTTCCCAACTGAAAAGGGGGTGGCATCCATTTGAGGAAATCAATTGTGGCTAAAAAATGTAACCTTACGGCGGTAGGAGAAGTGAGAAGACAAAGAGATGTAGCAACGGTACACGCAGATGTGGGATTGGCTGATACAATACAGATGCTTATTCAGGATATAGGATCAGTAGTTGTGGGGAAGCTAGTTCCCAAAGATGTCAAGGAGAGACTAAGATACTTATTGGGAGAGTATGGAGACTTGTTCTTGTGAGATACTTTTGACCTAACGGGAGTCCCTTTGAGTCTCACACTGCATAGGCTGAATACTGACCCCTCGATTAAGCCAGTCAGGCAGAAGAGAAGGGTGTTTGCTCCCAAAAAAACTGAAGCAATTAAAGAAGATTTGGAGAAGTTTTTGAGGGCAGGCGTCATCGAGGAAGTGTTCCACCCCAAATGGATTACTAACCTAGTCATGGTTCCAAAGCATGATTGGGCCTGAAGAATGTGTATAGATTTTACCGATTTAAATAAATGGTGCCCCAGTGATAGTTACCCGTTGCCACCAAACAACAAATTAGAGGAAGATATCACTGGATATCAGATTCTGGCTTTCTTTGACGGGTATAAGGGGTATCACCAAATACTCATGGCGGAGGAAGACAAGGAAAAATTATCGCTTATTACGGATGTAGGCACATACTGCTATAATAAGATGCCCTTTGGCTTAAAATATGACGGGGTTACTTACCAAAGGCTAGTTGATAAGCTGTTCATGGGGGGAAATAGGGAAAAATATGGAAATATATGTGGATGACATAGTTGTCAAAAGTAAAAGTTATGAGGAATTCTAAAAGGACCTGGAGGAAACATTCAGTGGGCCTTGAGGGGTTAATTTGAAGTTGAACCCATCTAAGTGTGTTGTTGGTGTGGGGCGTGGAAGCTCCTTAGATTCATGGTCTCGGAGAGGGGTATTGATGTAAACTCAGAAAAGGTTGAAGCTTTGAAGACAATGAAAACCCCACAATCAATAAAGGATGTACAAAAGCTTACAGGGTTTCTAGCACCATTGAGCAGGTTCTTATCGAAGGGGGCGGAGAAGCACCTACCCTTCTTTGATGTCCTTCAAAGGGCAAAGAAATTTGAGTGGAATGGAAAATTCAAAGAGGAATTCAAGCAGTTGAAGGAACACTTGGAGACGCTACCTACCTTGATGAAACTAGATAAGGATGAGATATTCATTTCTGCGTCACCGTTGGAAATCAGTGCAGCCTTAATAAAAGAGAATGAAAAGGTTCAGAATCTGATTTACTTTGTCAATCATGCCTTGCAAGGGCCGGAGACGAGGTATACTGTCTTCGAGAGGTTGATTCTAGCCCTCGTACATGTATCCAGAAAATTGAGACCCTATTTTCAGGGACACAAAATAGTGGTGCTCACGAACCACCCCATTCGCCAGATTCTGCTGAACCCAGAGATTTCGGGAAGAATGATGAAGTTGACAGTGGAATTGGGAAAGCATGATATCCAATATCAACCTCGAGTTGCGATTAAGGGTCATGCATTAGCAGACTTCATAGTGGAAACTACAGAACCCCTCGAGGTATGTTTGGATCCCATTTGAAAGGTGGGAGCGAGCCAAAAGGAGGTATGGGAGTTGTATATGGATGGTTCATCATATTCATAAGGAAGTTGAGCCGAGGTTCTGTTAACCAGCCCCAATGGCAGAGATTACCCTTATACGTTAAACTTCGCATTCAAATAAACTAACAATGAGGCTGAGTATGAAGCAATGATCACTCGATTGCGTCTCCCAAGGAAGCTGCAAGTGGAGGAACCGGAGGTTTTCAGTGACCCTTAAATCGTGGTTCAGCGGGTGAATGGAGAATACGAGGCTAGAGAGCGTAACCTACAAAGATACCTCGAGGTAGTGAAGAACCTATTAAAAACTTTTAAATCTTCACTTTAAAGCAGGTTCCGAGGGAAAACAATCATAAAGTAGACGCTCTAAGCAAGCTCGCTTCTTCGGATTTGGGAACCCAATCCTAGAAGCAACTACTCATGGAAAATTTGAGCAAACAAAGTTTTGAAGAACCTGTGGTTTGGTGGTGAAAGCGGGAGACTCCTGGATGACACCGTTCATGGCATATCTTCGAGAGGTTTTCCTGTCGAAAAATGAAGTGGATGCTAGAGAGATAAGGTTGAAAGCTCCAATGTATGTGTTGCAGGAAGAAGTGTTGTACAGAAAGGGTCATTTGCAGCCATTGCTTCGATGCATTAACACTTATGAGACTGATAATATCATAAGGGAAGTCAATGAGGGGGTATGTGACAGCCACCAGGGAGCCAGATCTGTGGCGATGAGGCTTATTCGAGCTGGATTTTACTGGCCGAAAATGTTTGAGCATGTGAATTGATACATCCAGGCTTGCCCCCAGTGTTAGAGACATGCCTCTTAACACATGTTCCCCAGGAAGAGATGAGAAGCATCTATAGTTTGTGGCCATTTGATAAGTGGGGGATCAATCTGGTGGGCCCTTTTCTAGAAGTGCGAGGAAAATTCAAATATCTAATAGTGGTCGTTAACTATTTCACGAAGTGGGTAGAGGCTGAGCCCCTGACGAAAATAAGAGGAAAAAATAGTCATTTCCTTCTATTGGAGGAATATTGTGTGTCATTTTGGAATACCAAGGACAATCATTACGGACAAAGGAACCCAGTTTGCTCGGGATCCCTTCAAGAAGTGGTGCAAGGAATATCATATTAAGCAAATGGTGACATCAGTTTACCACCCAAAGCCAATGGACAAGTGGAAGTGACCAACAGAACAATAGTAAATGGAATATGAGCAAGCCTCATGGGGTGGAAGGTAATTGGATATGGGAATTACCCAATGTGTTGTGGGTGTATTGGACAACTATGTCTTCCACTACTGGTGAAACGCCTCATAGCCTAGTATATGGCTCGGAGGTAGTAATTCCTGCAAAAATAGGTGTTCCTAGCCCAAGCATAATGGCTACTATAGATGAGACAAGCAATCAGTAGAACCGATGTCTGGATTTGGATTTAGATTTGGTATAGGAAAGGAGACAGTTTGCTTCTTTACATGAGGCTAAAGTTAAAGAACGGGTCAAAAGATACCATAACAGAAGGGTAAAGAAGGTGTTGTTTAGTCCGGGGACTTGGTAATGAGGAAAAATGAGAAAAGCATAAAAGAACCTGAAGGGAAGTTAGTTGCAAATTGGGAAGGACCCTATACGGTGATCAAATTGCACCCAGGAGGAAGCTATGTTCTCGAAGAGATGAATGGGGTTCGAGTGCCAAGGAGGTGGAACATCACCAACCTGAGAAAGTAATACCAGTTATGATGAGTGGGTTGCTTTTAAGCGGTATTCTAGATGATGTTCGAGTGGTTTTCTCTTAAGTGGCACTCTAGTTGATGTTCTAACGGGTTACTCTTAAGCAGCGCTCTAGATAATATTTCCAGCTACAACTGATGTTCGAGTGGTTTGCTCCTAAGCGGCAATCTAGTTGATCGTCGAGCGGGTTGCTCTTAAGTGGCGCTCTAGATAATATTTTCCGCTACGGCTGATGTTCAAGTGGTTTGCTCTTAAGCGGCACTCTAGATGATGTACGAGTGATTTTCCTTGAGTGGCTCTCTAGATGATGTATGAATCATATGCTCTTAAGCCACACTCTAGTTGATGTCCGAGTGGGTTGCTCCTAAGCGCTGCTCTAGGTGATATTTCCACCTATGGCTGAGGTTCGGGTGGTATGCTTTCAAGAAACACTCATGGGCTAATTTTGTAATCTTGGAATAATGAACCAGTGGACAAAATTGGCAGGATATAGGTGGAAACACCGAACCTAAATAAAATGCTTATGTCTCTAAACTGCTTAATTCCTACTTATTAAAGATATTCATACTATATTTTCCTAAGAAAGTTGCATGTGGCACTCATATTCGAGGGGTAAAATGTTTGAGGAAGTATAGGCACGAGCAACCTGAATCCTCTTGCAATTTCTTAACCCCACTGACGCTAATAATAAAGGTTTGAGAAATCTAAGAGTGAGAGTAACACCGGCTATTTAGTCAAACTTCGTCAATAAATAGAAGTGCAATTTTGATACTAAAAAGTACATGAACTTGTTCATCTAAATGTATTCATCTAAATGGAGGAAACCCCGCCCCAAACAAATCTTCGGTGGAAGGAGCTAGCCCTTTCACCTTTGCTTCTATCTCTTTGAGCTCTTCAAGCTTTATACTAGCAGCTCTCCGAATATCCTTCATATGATCTTCCATAGGATATTTGGAAGGATCCAGGGGAGAAATGGTCTTACACTGCTTCTTTGTGGAAGGTTTGAATGGGCCCTTCGAGGAAGACCCAACGCTCTTACGGAGTTTTGTAGAGGATCCCTTGGTAGCTCTGCTCGAGAGGGAAAGATACTTATCAGAATATTTAGTGTCAGATCTTTGTGATCGAGGAACAGAATGATAACTTGAGGGGGTGAATCCCGTTACCTTCAGTCCTGCCAACTAGTCAAGAATAAGGTCAATGGCTTTTTTCTGCCAAGGAGTTCCATTCTCATGGACGTTAACTTCCTCCATCCAGTATTGAGTAGGTTTGAGTAGAAATTTCAGAAGCTAGTCATTTCCAATTAAATATGAGGAAGGAATGCTGTGAGAAAGCCTGTGGACACGGAGGCTTACTTTGTGTGTAGCAATTTTTTCTTCAAAATCGGCAATACGTTCCTCGAGTTCTTTAGCATGTACCTTCCAAGACTGGATCTCACCTGTGAGTCATGATTTCTTGACAAGAGGGATTCTACTAAAGAGCTATCCTCAACCGGGGGGCTCCTTTGAGGGAATGTATGGGGTTCGCTTGAAGAAAGAAGGTTCTCGTTAGCTATCTTCTAATCAAGAAATTTCTAGTTATTTTGCGCTGAGCCACTAGATGTTTCTCGGCAAGTAACTCTCTTTGGGCCACTAGCCTATGATTTTTACCCATGCAACCAATTAGGCGCCCTTCCACTACTAGAAGCCTAGTCGCAGTAGCAATGCATGAATTCAAAGATCCAAACTTTAAATATGTTTGTTGCATGAGCTCTTCGAAGTGTTTGTATGTGGGGTCATGACCTTCGACCACCTCTAAAGGATATGTACCATTATATTCTTTGCTCACGAAATCCCTAACAAACCCCTTAAAGGTTGGATGGTCTTTAAAGTGCCATAGCTTCATCCCAACTTCGAGCTGGTAGAGCTTATCCTTAAAAAATTCCTTCTCTTGATTATAATTAGATAAATCCCGTGTGGCTTTCAATAGTTTTTTGTGTGTCTCACTCAACTCTTTTTGAGAACTCGAAAGATCCTCACAAGCTCCTTTTAATACTCTCTTCAACGAGCTAAAATACGAAAAGAGAACAAAGGAAAAATCAATAAATAAGTCATAAAAATGGCAAAAGATATTCTTATATTGAAGTTTAAAAAAAGAGTTACAACTAGGGGCCCTAATTGGAAAAGTTACAATCAAGGACAAACCCTAGACTCATCCTCTTTTGAGGTGGATGCAATCATTTCTTCCACTCGATTGGCTGTTGAATTCTACTTGGGAAAGGCATTCGTGGCCTCTGGAAGGGGGATTGCTCAAATTCCCTCAGCAGTGAAGAACTTCCCCTTGGACCTAATGAAATCCACCAGTGAAAATTGAAGGCCATCTTTCTTGATTGCCTCATCCCATTTTGCATCCAAAGTGGCTTCGAGTTCTGGGTTGACTAGATCATCCATCTGCTTAGCAAGTTCTTCAGGCAGGTAGGCGGACACTTGAGGCTTCAGGAATTTCTCTGCTAATTCGCTACAATCGAGATACTTAGCCCCCCTCCCAAGAGATCCACAAATAGTTAAAGCAGCTCAGAGCTGTTCAAATGTTTGTTTTTAAATGACTCGAGCAGTTGAACCTGCGAGGCTGGATCCTCAGCAGCCTGAACCCTCTTCTTGAGGGTATCATTCTTCACCATCCATTGACGCCTCTCAGTATCAACATTCCTCCTCTCCTCTTCCAGAATTTTTTGTTTTCCCTCGAGTGCTCTATTCTTCTCCGTGAGCATTCTCTTCAAATCCAAAATTTCAGCATCCTTTTTGCTGAGATTTTCTTCGAGAGAGTCATGGCAAGAAGTACAAGCGAAGGCGAAAGCTCCCATCTTCTCAGTGGCCACGTGGAAAAGTCGGGAAACCTAGCAAAATAGTTAAACTTAGACAAATACTAGAAAAAATGACACTAAAATAAATTTTTCAAAGGAACAAATGAAAACCTCAAGGTTAGAGACCATCCTCCAGAGATGATGCTAAATGCGGGACATGGACACCACATCACTCAAAGGGGGTGCCGACTGTTGATGGGAATTCTCACTTCCACGTGCTCCTTTTACCAGTGTTGGGAAGGTGTTACCAACATTGTTGCCATCTTCCTTCGTCTTCGGGCAAACATTCTTGGTACGAGGAGGTTGGCCATCAGCAATGATCGTAGTAGGCCTTCCACCACCTACTATGGGAGGGGAGGCCTGATTCGAGGGAGTCAAGGCCTGATTCGAGGGATTCGACGCCTGATTCGAGGGAGTAACAGTCCCTTTAGGAGGACCTTGACCCTGTTTCGTGGGCTACTGCTTCCTTAAGCCGCTAGCGAGACACACTGAAAAAATAAAAAGAGAGACCATCAGTAAAAGTAAACTCAATGATACAATATATGGGAGAAGTAGAATTCTATTAAGGCACATTCAGAGGCTTATGAGTGCCTAAACTCATTAACGAGGGTCTCAAGGGGAGGGCCATCTTTGAGGCCCTCAAGTTCTTTTCTCCTCTTCTTGATATTCTTTCAGAATATTTTATACACATACTCCTCGTAGATTTTGGGAGGGAATGCAAAGTCGGCAATCCGAGAATCAAGATTTTTGAAGTGGTTGTAGTCAAGGAAGCTGGACACCAACTTTTATCTATCCCTCTCGATGACATCTGGACAAATATACTCCTTGGGTTTGGGAGAATCGAATCGCTCATTCTAATTCCATGGGGGAACTCGATACCTCCTACTGTCAAACGAGATTCCATTCTTCCAGCTTCTCCAGTCACCTGAATTACCAGGAACAACAAAAACCTTGTGATGTGTCTCCTGTCGGTGGACCGCCCACTATAAGACACGAAGTACAGCGAGTAAAGCAGCTTATACCTTGGCTTGATACCAAGCTCGTAACATCATGTCAAGAACATCATGATGATCACCAAGGCATTGGGATGAACTTTTCCAGGGCTCACCTAGAATTGTTTAAGAAGTTTGTAAAAAGAGGGGCGGAAAGGGAAATGTGAGCTTGCAGTGAAGATGTCTGAGGGAAATGGCTGATCTTTCCTCGGGGAGGTTATAGGGGGGTATCTTCCTCTTGAAACAGTTGAAAATTGGCACTTGGGGCTATTCCTTGGCCAAGAGGTATCGAGTCCAAAATTGCTGAGATAGCTTTCCCTACTACTGGGGCCGGGGGATCCTTCCCCTGATCCCTTAGCCTTATTCTTCGAGAAGTCCCATTTTTATTCTTTTGAGAGGATTTAGCCAAAGAAGATACTTGAGGTGCTCTTGAGGGTGTTTCCTCCTCCTCGAGGAATGTCTTATCTCTCAAAAGAAATGCATGCTCCTCCTCCTCTATGGCCTCGGTGAACGCTTCCTTGCAAGCCAGAGATGTATTTAACCCCCCTTCAAATTCGATCTCTGGATTCGGATGAGGGTAGGAGCCAATTTTGCCACTAGTAAGGGATCTCCTTATATAGGTCTTGCCCATGCCTGGTGGCCAATTCTCAACGAGCTCTCGAGGAGGCATATCAGAAACTGGGAAAACCCTCTCTTCCTCAGGACTGTTAGTAATGTAATCATACATACCTTCTGTGGCATGGAATCATATTAGAATTCTTCAGAATGAGTGCATTCTGAGTCACTAATAGATCTTAATGGTGTACTAATCCTCTTCCCTCCTAACCACATTTCACCGAGAAATATCTCAGAGGTGGAACCCTCATCGGAACAGGGTATGATTGTAAGGTAAGGAAACAAAAAGATTAGAATAAGAAGAGAGATTATTTTGCTTGCTGATTTTCTGGGAAAGGCGATGAAAATTGGATCGCTCGAGAGAGAAGTAGATAAAGAGTACTCGTAAGAAGTTCCTGCAAATGAGAAAAGTGAAAGAAGGAAGAGCGGTTAAGGGATAATAATGGAGGCTGAAACGGTGGATAATTAATAACTGCCTTGGAAATATAAAAATTTATAGAAAGACACAATTGTTTTTTTGTCTTTAGACGACACACTTTTTGGGGAGCAGTGACATACTTGGTTGTACGGAACGTACGTACCTTTTGGAATCCTAATGCTGAGAGCAGTGACACGCGTGATTGTACGGCTTGCGCACGCCATTTTGAATCCTAACGCTAAGAGTTGATTAGAAAACCAGTTTCCCTCCCTCGAAGGCAAGAGCAACAAAGTACGAGGTTCATTTTGAGTCTTATGAGTCCTCGAACTGTCTCATACATTCGAGACCTCGAAGAACCTTTGTACCGTTCCAGCCTTCTGAGGTCGAGAACCTTTTTTTCTAGAGGCTCTTGATAGATGTTAAGCCCAAGAAGGCCATTGGGCTGAAGACTTGATGGTCTAGTTATGAGAATATTTAATACCCTAACGTAATTACTGCATTCGTGGGTAATTAAGGGCAATAATTAAAGACAATGTTATTTAGGACACAGAGTATAAATACAAGGTATGCATTTACTTATCATTCATTTTGTCTTAATTATATTGAACGCTTTGACTAACTTAGGCATCGGAGTGTGGACCCCAAGAACCCCCAGGGATGGTTTTATTGTAGGTTAGTTCGAGAAGAACTCGAGTCCATGAACCGGTTGGTTGTTCGAGACGCATCAACTCCATTTATTTCACCTGCAAATTTTGAACTATTTTTCATAAAAATGTATTTTGATCCACATCTCTCTATAGGTCAATGATTAGATGATACTCCCTCTGATTTACTAACATTGGCTCTGTTTGACCGCCAAAATTTTCAAGCCATGTTTGACCATTAATAACTTTAATTTCATACAATAACGAACGTCATGTGAGGTGTCTTTGGATTCTCCGTAACATGTAGTTTCTGAAAAGTAAAATTTATAGTATTTTATTGTATGAAATGAAATTTATCAATGGTCAAACATGCCTTGAAAAATTTTCAGAAAAAATGGAGCCATTGTCAAAAAATTAGAGGGAGTACCAAACAAAACTTCTCATTAATTAACACTTGTGCGTAAAGGCCTATTAAAGGTGGTTTTTCGATTGATAGAAGACACTTTTGTAGTGTCTTCTCTGGACGTGCCTTTGACCACCTTCTATCGAGGTCAGAATAAATTCCAAATTTGGAAATTGTTTATGATGTCCGGAAAAAAAACCTTCGCCAGAAATCATTTGGTTTCCAACGGCAAACCAAACCCATCTATGGTACCTAAAACAGCAGTACAACAATAACATCACAAAAACAAAGATTTGGAAACCTCTGAAGCACAAAAAAAACACAAATCTGTAAAACAAACAACACAGATCTCGGTTGAATTAAAAAAACAAAACACAATCTGTAAACACTTCCGGCGCAGTGGAGCGGGGGTGGCGATGCGGACAACACGGCCCACAACGTGGTGGCGGTGGAGGGAATCACCAGCGGTGAGATTCACGCGGTGGAGGGATTCACGCGGTTGCGTTCACCGGTGGATCTGAATAAATACGGAGGAGGGCTTTGTCAGTGGGAGGGAGAGAAGAGCGGTGGATGTGAGTAGCGGAGGGAGAGGAGGACTACAGAGGGTGAGCGGCGGAGGGAGAGGAGGACGATAGAGAGAGATGACTCGATAGGGTTTACTATGTGGAGGAAGAGAGTTAGCGGGACTAAGGGGGAGAAAAGAGAAGAGAAAAGTTTTTGGAGAGAAAAGTTTGCTATGGGAAGACAAGAGAAAAAATAGGTATTTATACTTAGGCCCAAAAACACTTCAAAGTCACCCCATTGAAGTCAGAACCGCCTTCTATTGATGTCAATCAAAGGCGGTTTCTCAGAACCGCCTTTGATCATTTTGTAACCGCCTTCTATTAAGATCTGAAAGTAGTTCCGACTTTGGAACCTCAGTTCCGATATCGGAACTCATTTGGATCTCAATAGGAGGCAGTTCCTCAAGAACTGTCTTTGATTGGGTGTTTTTGATGAAGACCCCTCTACTATTGTAATGAGTATGTCTTGTCAAAGACCGTACTTCTATACATAAGTTATGGAATAATCATGATACTTTCTAACTTAATCATTGTTCGTTTAACTTAAAGACATAATTTTTATTTGAATGTGAAAATATAAGATATTATACACAAAACTAGATACTTTATCAATATTTTTTTACATTTTAAATAAAGGTGGATTTATAGTTGGGTCACTAAAAATTACAACTATATCACTTAAACAGTACCATATCTAAATTAATTTGAAAGTACCATGGTTGTTACATAGGTTAAGGAAAGACTGATTTTCAAAGGCTAGGCCTAAATTAATTTAACTCAACCTTATAAGTTGAAGAGTGGTCGGGAAGGAGAAGGGAAAATGAAGGAAATTGTGGTATGGTTTGTTGTAAGAATGGTAGTAGGGTGGATTTTGATGGGTACCACCTACGTTATCCACTTAAATGGGACTAGAAGTGGATATAATAGTACTTGACATGATTACGAATGGATATTTTGTTTACGTTTACCTCATCACCGTGCACCTTGTTAGTTCTTCTAGTTATATTTACCTGTGAAAATATAAAATTTTAATATTGATTTTGAAGTATTTAAATTGTTTTCTTTTAAAAAAAATATAATCAACCTATGATGGTGAGGGGTTTGGCATACCCCTACCCATTTATTAATTAAAAAATTCAAAAATAATATGAGGGGGATTTAATAGCCTTACCTTAAGAAAATGTTAGTTTTACGATTCTGATACATAGGATCTATCAAAGCTAAAGAATAGTAATACTGACATCTTAATAAAATGACAAAATGTGGAAAAGTACATTACAAAATACATCAATGAGTTTACAAAAGTGGGAAAGATTCTATCTACTCTTTGTATATGGAAAGCTGATCTCATCGAGATTGATTTGCCTTTGTATATTCTTGGGTAAACCTGTAAAAGAAATGATGTTATTTACCTGGTTGAAGGTTGCAAGTTTTGCTAACGAGTCAGCCACTTTGTTTGCTTCTCTAAATACATGTGATATTGCACAGTTGATATTTTCCATCAGTTTCCAGATTCTTCGCACAACTTCATAGCAGCACCATGGAATCTTCATTTATCTTCTCAGAACTTTGACAAGAATCAATGAATCGGATTCTATGTGAAATGTGTTGATTCTTTGAGTCTCTGCCATGTGTATCCCCTGAAACAGCTTCTAGAATGGAGCAGTGGGAGATGGTTTTAGAAGAAGAGTTGATATTCTTTCCATTTTGATTCCCTAAGAATCTATCATATGCCTAAGGAGCCATTTTTCAGACCGAACCATCTGCATTTTGTTTAATGCAGTTTGAAGGAAACTAGGAAACAGCCACTGGTCTTTGTTTAATTTTAACTTTCCTACACACATTCAAAGCAAGATAGACAGTAGAAAAATCCCATATAGCAAATATTTTATGAGCTAACAACATGTCATTTAATAGGTTCATAATGTGCAATGATATTGTTTTTAGACCGGGAGCAATCCCATCAAATATAAACTTGTTTCTAGCACACCATGTTGACCAAGAAACAATGCAAGGGATGGATCTAATGATATCTGCAATCTGTTTAATTTCTACATCAACTGTCCAGCAAAAGAAATATATGTACCATAGTAAAGAATACTCTGAATGTTGAGTTTTAAAGATTTCGTGATAACTATGAATAAATTCACTTATAATACAAAAATATTAGAAAATCATGGAATAATTGTGACGTTGATTTAAAAAAAAAACTTGTTCGGTGTATTTCTATCCATTGTTTACACAATTATACATTGGATTCAATAAAAAATGTTTAGGATTTCCACTTGTGTGATCTTTTTTGTTTGAATTTTTTACTTAATAAATTTGCCATTATAAAATATAATGAAATTTTTAAATTTTTTAAACTTTCTTTTTGATGAAAAGATTTGTATATTAAGATTTTAACCCAAAATCCCCTCATTGGAGTCATTTACACTAGACCCTTTACAATCTCCTATCTTCTATACATCTTAGTTTAGCAAACAAATCAATCCAAAATTGAAAACAAAACAAAAATGTTTTTCGGCCCAGCCCTTGCCTTCCCTCCCTTTCTTCTTTTCCTTCATCGCATTTCCCTCATTCTCTGCTTTCTTGCTTCCTTTCTTCTACTCTTCTTCCTCTCGCAACATTTGCCCCATCTCCTTACTCAACTTCAGCTTATATCACTTTTGATCCCTCCATTCACATTCCAATTGTGAATATCTCAAATTTCTCCTTTTCAAAAACTCTTTGGTTTATCTCCATCCAAACTGCATACAACACAGTTACAGTTTTCATCAGTTTCTGCCATTTCCTTCCTTTTTCCTGCTGATACAACATTCTTTTCTGCTCTTTTAAAGTTTTGCCCATCCTCATCCCTAGTTTAGCAAACAGATATGTTACAAACTCACACTCCACAAACAGATGATGTGCAGATTCACCCATCTTATCACACAAACTGCATATTGTATTCTCAGTTATGACAAACTGATTGAGCCTATCAGTTGCCAGTTTGTTGTTTAAGAACATCCATATGAAGAATCGATGTTTTAGGAGGACTAATCTGTGCCATACAATCACTAATTTTGCTTTTACTTCTTCTCCTCCCATCAACAGATCATACACTGCTGCAATCTTTAATCTCCCCCTAGGATCGTAACATGTTTCCAACTCCCCAATCACTTTACCTTTTAACCTTAACAAGGTATCCCAAGCCCAGCTTTGAGAGGTAGATGTCTTACACTCCTTGAACTACCTTCCTTTCACATAGTAAGCTTGCAGCCACTGTATCCACAGTACATCTTGCTTCCTGTGTATATCCCCAACATGTTTACAGATAGCTGCCAAGTTTCATATAACTAGATCTCTCACTCCCATACCTCCATTCTTTTTCCCCAAATATATAGTTTGCCATGACACAATAGTAAATCCTCTTTCATTTCCCTCATTTCCCCATAGATAGTTGCTACATATTTTAACAATTCTACTATTCACACTTTCTGAAAACTTCATAACAGCACTCCAAAACCCTGTAATACTGAGTAACATTGAATTGGCTAGCTGTAACTTACCAGCATGATATAGATATTTTGATCCATAGCTATTGATTCTCCCTCTAACCTTTTCAATCAATGTTTCACAGTCAGTTTTATCCTATTTGACGGTGGACAAAGGCATCCTTAAATACTTTATAGGGAACTCACTCCTCTTGTTCTCCAGAACTGCTGCTAATCTGTCTTTTTCATCTTCATTCTTGAGAAAACCAGCTCGGACTTCTTTGTGTTCACTCCCAGTCCCACCACTTCCTGAAATTCAATCAAACATTTCTTGACTCCAGTTACTGATTTTCTATTTGCACCACAGAATAGCAATAGGTCATCTGCAAAGAGTAATGAATAAACTCTTGCTTTGCCACTCCTCTGCTGATAGTCAATTAGATTTTCTCCATAAGCTTTATGCAGCACTCTAGCCAATATTCCAAACATAATACAAACAGCAGTGGAGACATGGGATCTCCTTGCTTCACTCCTTTCCATGCCTTAAAGAATTCTGAGTACTTTACATTTATAGACAGACAAAAAGTATAACTTCTGACACACCGGTCTATCCGTTAAACTATTAGCCCTTGAAAATTTTAACTCCTATAACCAATCCTTCATAAACTTCCAGCTAATGTTGTCAAAGGCTTTACTTATGTCTAACTGTAGAACACACATGGGCTTCATAGTCTCATTTTTATAGCGGAATAGCAATTCTTGTGCCAACAATAGATTGTGGGCTATATGTCAACCTTGAATAAAAGCGCTCTGGTTAGTACTTATTATTTCAAGCAATACAGTTCTTCATCTAGCACATATGACTTTTGTTATAAGCTTATAGATAACTGAGCAGCATGCTTTAGGCATGTAGTCAGAGGGTACCTGGGGTTGCTCTATTTTTGGTACAATACTTATAATAGCTCCACTGAATCTCTCTGGAATGCTATCTCCTTCAAAAAAATCCAGTCACTGCTCTCACCACATCATCTCCAACAACGTGTCAAGTTTCTTTGAAAAAATGGCTTGTATACCGATCCACTCCTGGACTTTTAGTGGATTTTATACCCCTTAGTGCCATCAGTATCTCCTTTTTCTCCACTGGCTTGATCATCTCCACCTGCTGATAGACATTCACCACCTTGCCATATTGCACTACTCCTTTGTCTATTCCTCTTGTCCTATCGGTTTTCCCCAACCGAGTTTTAAAATGCTGAACTAGGTTTTCTTCAATCTTCTTCTGATTTGTTAAAACTTCATCCCCAACTCTTAGAGCTACTATGTTTCTTCTGCATTGCTTTGCCTTCACTACTGCATAGAATACTTTTGTTGACCTATCCCCTTCATTTAGACACTGTATTTTTTATTTCGGATGCAAAAATCTTCTTTCCGCCTCCTGTAATTTCTCCACTTCTTTCATGTCTTCTCTTTCCTTCTCTTGTTTCCAATCTGACTTTGGGTCTTTGTTTGCTTCTTCTTGGAATTTCCTCCATTTATCCATACTAACTTCCACCTTTACCCCAATTTCCCCAAATTCTCTTCTGTTTAATCTGGCCAAGGGTTTCTCTAGTGCTCTCAGTGTTCTAGTGTAAGTTCCCAGGTTTCAAGCTCCTCCATACCTGTTCTACAGTCCCCTGAAACTGCTCAGACAATGAATACATGCTAAAATACTTAAAAGCTTTTTGGTACTTCTCTTTTGTACTGCTTAGCCTTATCAGCAATGGAAGATGATCAGAGGCTATCTCTCTCAGTACTTCTCAATAGGCTTCACATAGACTGCTTATCCATCCTGCATTAGTCAATCCTCTATCTATTCTGCTCATTATTTTTTCCTCACCATTCCTTTTGTTGCTCCAGGTGTAGAAGTTTCCCACTGTTTTTTATACTCAGTAGTTCTAGATCTTCCACCACTCCCAAGAATTCTTCATATTCCTTCTCCACAACTAGCAGGCCTCCAGTTTTATCCCCACATTCTAATGGTGAATTAAAATCACCAATTAGAATCCAAGGTTTTCCCCTTTTACCTATCCCCTCCAAATGCTACCACAACTATATACTCCACTCCATGCCAATAAACTGTCTGAATTCCTCTTGTTTTTCTTTTTTCAGTTTTGTTTCAAGAAAACAGAGCAGTCCAATTATGTTTTTATTGCAGAATCTTCTCACTTCAGTCTGTTTGCTCTTTTATTTAGTCCCCTTATATTCCAGCTTGCCCAGCAATTATCCATCTGGTGGTTTCCCCAAAGGATCAGTACCTCTCAACACCATTCTAGCCTGCATCCTTTTTGTGTGTTGCACTTCCTTTTTACCATGATCTCCCAAAGAATCAGCGCCCCTCAACATTTTCCCACCCTGCAACTCTCTTTTCTGCTCTTCTTTACTTCTATGATCTCCTCCCTTCCATTTTCCCTGATTCTTCTGTTTTTCTTCATCCCCAGTATGCTGCAAAATCTTTTTTCCTTCTCCCTTTTTAGTCGGCGCTACTTCTCCTTTCTCTGCTATTTTCTGCACACTAACTGGTATATACACCCTCCATTTTTTATCTTTCACCTCATCAGTGTCTCCAACTTTCTTCTTGCACTATTCACTGCCATGCCCCAGCTGACTGAAACCTGAACATTTAATCGGTTTCCACTCAAATATAACCTTCTGTTGCACTATAACTTTGTGCTCATTCATAAATGTAATCCTGTATGGCAATCTGTCTCCTATCTCTATTTCAATCCTCACCCTAGCAAATGTAAGCCTCTCATTCTCCAACGTAGCCTTATCTAAGCATATAGGCCTCCCTAATAGACTAACAATCTTGCTAATTAACTTAGGATGCCAGTATACTGTTGATAGACTTGGAAACTGTATCCATACCAGAATTTTTACAAGCTCAGAAAAATCAACATCTATTAACCATGGTTTCATAATAAGGGGTTTTCAATCAAAATAGACATTTCCTCTTTCAATAACTTCATCACGCTGCATAGTTTGTGAAAATTTTACAAAGAAAATAACTCTCTCTAGTATCCAAACTTTTGTGATTTTGCGCCCCCATTTCCTGTAGAAGAAGGCCTCTGCCACCTTGAAAGGAGGATTGTTCCTCAGAATCCTGCAAACCATTGTGGTAATTTCTCCCATTTATCTCGATTGGATCAACGAAGTGCACTTCACTTTGATCTTCTTTATACAGCCCACTCAAAGTTTTTCCTACCCCCCCCCCCCCCCCCCCACCCCTCTCCAATGACAGCCTCTTGCTCAATTTTGGTCACTTAAAAGAGAATTTATTTTATCGCTCAATTTTGGGGCTCTATCTTGCAGGTCACAGTGAAGGAGATGGGGATGCAGTTCACTCGGTAATTAAAATATGAGTAAATGACTTCGGTGGCCCTCGAACTATCCCCATCATTCACCTTTAGCCTCAAGTTTTTCCCTATACTTTAGACCCATGAACTAACAAAACTGGTGAATTGTGACCCTTCCATCAGGTCAAACTATTAAGGTAGGATCATCGTTATTTTTAAGGGTAAAATAGTCATTTTTCTTTTTCTTTTTCCCTATTTCTTTTTCTATTTTTCTATTTCCACCTTTTTCTTTTTCTATCCCCTTCCTCTTCCCATCTGTCCCCTTCCTCAATTTTGGGGCTCTATCTTGCAGGTCACAACGAAGGAGATGGGGATGCAGTTCACTCGGTAATTAAAATATGAGTAAATGACTTCGGTGACTCTCAAACTATCCCCATCATTCACCTTTAGCCTCAAGTTTTTTCCCATACTTTAGACCCATGAACTAACAAAACTAGTGAATTGTGACCCTTCCGTCAGGTCAAACCATTAAGGTAGGGTCAACATCGTTATTTTTAAGGGTAAAATAGTTATTTTTCTTTTTCTTTTTCCCTGTTTCTTTTTCTATATTTCTATTTCCACCTTTTTCTTTTTCTGTCCCCTTCCTCTTCCCATCTGGCCTCTTCTCCTCTGACCTCTTCCCCTTCCTCTCTTTTTCTTTTATGGGTTCTTACCCTAAAAGTTGGACACCTCTTGGGGCGGCCCAACGTCGGAGTTGGAGTCCTGAATTTGACTTCCGACAAAAACACCTCGACGATGGAGGCGTTTATGACCGCCCCCAATCCCATCTCCCTCTGGACGACGTCCACCAGCCTTAATTACCACCACCCGATCCCGTCTCCCTCTAGCCATCGTACGCCACCCTTAATTACCACCACTCAATTCCGTCTCCCTCTGGCCGGTATCTACCACCCTTAATTACCACCACTAGTTCCCATCTTCCTCCTTCGCTTCCACCATCACCGCCAACATGGACTCCTCCTCACTGGAATGGATGGCGGAATGGATGGCCAGCTGGGTCAATGATCACTCGATCGGACCTTGAAATTGTGTCAGAATTTGGATTCCTAGGGTTTAGGTGAAGCTGTTTTATAACGGTTCGGAGCTGATTTGTCAGCCTCACCGTAATGGATGGTGGGGATTTTGGTTCCAGAGTTAATCCATCGCCGGAGTCGTTAGCTTGGGTGCAAAGTCAAACATTTGACCAGATTGTGTGAACGCTAAGGTTGGGGGATGAGAAGGATGATATACCGTTGGAGGGAAATGAAGGTGTTCCTATGGGTAGGCGGCGGTGCTGAGACCACCGCAGGCTTACTGAAGGAGGGCGGGGCACCGGAATTTGGGGAAAGGGGTAAGAAAATGAAAATGAAAGGAAAAAGGGAAAAAGGTAAAGGATAAAAGAGAAAATAAAAAGGTAAAAGAAAAAAGGTAAATGTCGATTTTACCTCTAAAATTAACTCATTGACCATACCTTAACGGTTTGTCCTGATGGAAGTACTACAAGTTACCAGTTTTGTTAGTTCAGGGACCTAAAGTATGGAAAAAAATTGGAGGGCTAAAGGCGAACGATGGGGATAGTTCGAGAGCCACAAAACCCATTTACTCTAAGAAAAATGATATAAGAAATCATGTTCTTGAAGGTGTTACCTTGAACAAAGGACCGCAGTCGACCTTTGATCTTTGTGTTGATGGTATGTATAAGAGTGGCCCTCTTCAAAACTAGCAGAAGAAGGCAAGTCTATGAAAAAGCCAGTGGCAAAGGGAAACAAGTCGGGGGAAAATAGAATTTGATTGTTTAGGATGTAATTTTTTACATTGATTCACTGCACATTTTTAAAAACACTTTTATGTTGGTGTGGCAATAGAGGGGTATTATGGCATTGTGTTTATTACTAGAATTGAATCTTCAAAATTTGTGTGATTATAGAATGGATTTAAGACAAAAATGGGTCCTTAAACAGATATAGTAGGACATTATGTAAAAGGCATTTCCCAACATTTTATAATTGTGTATGAATATCAATGCTACAAAGACAATAGTTTTTGTAGCACGATTATATCAAAATTAGCATAATATATTTAGATTGAAGAAAAATGAAAATGTGGTGTAAAACCTTATTACCACACTTTATCATTTATGCATATTTATTTCTTTAAAATTATAGCATTGCCATGCTCGTATTATAGGTACATAAAAATAATAATTGTGTGGAAAAATTAAAAGTGTGATTAAAGATCAATTATAACATTTTGTACTCCCTACGTCCCACCCAATTCTGCACAAGTTGACTTTCATCAGTTGACTCAAAAAAAGTTTGCTCATTGATATCTATAATTATGTGTAAATGTGGGTTATAAAAAGTTGATATTATAAAAATTTATGTCATTACGAATCTAACAATATCGAATATGACAATATCCAATCTTATTTATCGATTCAAATTTGAGGTCAAAGTTAAACAATCTTAACTAAATGAATAGTTAAATGGCAGAAATGACTGAGATGGATGGAGTAAGTAATTACAATCACATGAGATTATGACAGAGAAACCATTTTTGCCAAAAGATAGTGTAAAATGTTGATCAATCTTACAAGCGCCACAGAAATTGTTAATTAAGTACCCCAATTCGGGTGGAATGCATTGAGTTGAGAGTTGCAACATCACATCCATTGAGTTAAGGTGAAATTCATAAAAGGTATTTCTGGACATCCATCTCAAACACACATTATTGACACTGATCAGGTACATGGTAAAAAACACTCATCAGAGGGCACTAATGTTGTTTATGATGATCTTTACACTTGGATTTCCCATCAGGTCCTCCCTCATTTTCCCAATTTCTCTCACCAAATCTATTACAGTGTAATGGCAGTTAAAAACCTTGATGACTTGAAGTGTGGGAATGGAGTCTAGACAAGAAGGCACTAATTCCAAAGTCAATTTTCCAAAACCAACTTCTGTAAGGAGTCATGTTGATCATCATCTGCATACCACCTGACAAGTTTCATGCTAACCAACTTCAAGAGTTTAAGTTTGGAGAATTCCCCTTCTTTCATCTCCCAAGTTTCCCCATCGAACCCTATCCAGAGTAATTTGAGAACTTCTAGATTCACTTGCTTTCCAATAACTGAGATGTTTCTCGAAGACAAACTGAACCTTCCCAATGTCAGTTCCTTCAAATTTGTTGGGAATCTTAACTCATCGACCCAAATGGTAGACAGTGCCTCATCAAAATTAACATGTAGCATAGCGAGCGATTGTATTTGAATCAAAATGTTAGGAAACACAAGATTTTTATAGTTATCTTTGTTGTACTGAAGTCTGTATTTCAGCTTGCAGATGTTGGAAACTAGGAGACTTTCCATCTTGCCATAAGGAATAACTAACAGCGACAACCTCACCGGGTAAAACACTAACAACCATGGTAAAATAGATCCCTCCATCCCTTTTCTAATAGTTTTTTTCTTTCTTCTAGCATTTGTATGGCCAAATATGATGCAAGACATAGCAACATTATCTCAACTTTAATAGTTGATCCACCACAGAGCACTGAACTACCATTTTCCATTCGTGCCAGGTTAGCACCTCCATATTTTCAAGGAACGATCATCACTAAAAATAAAAATAGAAAATACCATTATACAACCTCATAAAATAGTATTATAACACAACTCCACATGGTCCAGTATTATAACACATCTCCGAAGTATCTAAATGAATAAATAATAACCCTACTGAAGACAGCAATACCCCTTGAGGAACCGATTTTAGCTCTAGCAGTCGTCTGAAACCGAAATTCTGCTTGTGTAAGCTACATATGGTTTGAAAGCACATTGGCATCATTAGGATCTGCTATGCTAGCCTGCAATCCTCTGCACAAATGGTATTATGAACTGCAATCACCATAAAAATGGAGCTGAAAATGCTTTATAAGAAAAACCTAAAAAGTAACACAGAGATGCTACTTTGCGTAAAATGAATACAACAAAAAAAGCAGTAAAAACTATGAGACAAGAAAAACGTAGCTAGCATACCTGCAGAAGAAGCGCGATCAATAAAAAGTGAACACCCTAGGATGCATTGCCTTGCAGTAAACAGTGATCATTGTAAACATGGTAGTTAGCGATATATATGGTATAGCATGATTGTAGGGATTAGCCAACTGTATAGAATCAGATTTGATTATATTTGCTGTAATCCTTATCTAGTTACCTTATGCTATATATATGAACATCCCTCTATGGGACTTCATACGGCAAACATTTGTTTCAACTTGGTATCAGAGCCAGATCCAAAATTCAGAACCTAAACCATGGCAGAATCAATGTTCAGCGATGAAAGTACCACACAAAATCCCAGAACCCTACAACCTTCATCAAGCGCCTCCATCATAAATTCCTCAACCATTGCCACCGCCATCACTTGTAAGTTAACTCGCACAAAATTTCTGCTATGGAAAGCCCAGGTTGTTCCAATCCTACGAGGGGTTCAACTCTTCGGATTTCTTGATGGCACCACAACAAAACCATCCGCCATGATGACAGAAGGAGCCGGCGCCGCTGCAAAGGAGGTACCAAATCCTGCGCATGCTGCTTGGATTACTCAAGACCAGGCCATTCTCGGCGGTCTCTTATCCTCCATAACTGAGGACGTTTTGCCTCAGCTTACTCGCATCGACACTGCTGGTGCGTTGTGGGAGTCACTACACACCATGTTTTCCGCTCAACACCGCGGAAACGCCATTCAGATTCGCACACAACTCTCTACGACGAAGAAGGGAGACATGAGTGCATCGGAGTTCTATCACAGGATGACGGGACTTGCCGATACTATGGCAAACATTGGGCATCTAATGTCCGATGAAGAAGTGATCGGCTATATTCTTGCTGGTCTAGGGCCAGGCCATGATGATCTTTTCACCGCTGTCACTGTACTGAGCAACCAACGTGCAGTGACTCTTCCGGAGTTCTACTCCTAT
The DNA here is from genome assembly GCA_037428765.1 of Rubia yunnanensis. NCBI lineage: Eukaryota > Viridiplantae > Streptophyta > Magnoliopsida > Gentianales > Rubiaceae > Rubia > Rubia yunnanensis. The sequence goes on along the minus strand of CM075062.1, from coordinate 109,651,018 downwards.
TTACTTGCTCATGAGGCTCAAGCTGCTATGATGAGCAGCACAGCGGAGTTCACCTCTTCCGCTAATAATGTTATGCGGCAGGATTCCAGTAACTTTCGTCGCAACAATGCCAACAACAATGCTCGAGGCAACTACTGTGGTGGTGGCAACGGTGGTCGTGGTCGCAGCCGAGGCCGTGGCAGAAATAACGGACCTCGTTGCCAAGTCTGTGGCATATGTGGCCATATTGCCTTGCACTGCATAAACCGTTTCAACCATGCATACCAGCCAGAAGAATACCGAGGCAAAAATAGTGCAACCACTGGCAGCTATAATGTTGATACAAACTGGTACATTGACACAGGTGCAACAGATCATCTTACAAGTGATCTTGATCGATTGTCTATTCAGAATCGCTATCATGGCAAAGATCAGGTGCAAGTGGCAAATGGAGCAGGTTTGCATATTTCTCACATTGGACATTCTATAATTTCCGGTTTAAATCATTCACTTGCTCTTAGAAATATTTTACATGTCCCTCATATAAATAAGCACCTACTTTCTGTTCATAGACTTGTATCTGACAATAATGTATTCATTGAATTTCATGATGATGCTTTCTTTGTCAAGGACAAGGTCACGAAGAAAACTCTTCTACTCGGTAAAAGCAAAGGGGGTCTTTATCCCGTGCCATTCAGTCGTTCTTCATCTATCACTCCTCATCAAGAATCGGCTAGTGTCAAGGTGTCGCCATTACAATGGCATCAACGTCTCGGTCACCCTACTCCTGTGATTGTTAGATCAATCTTAAAGGATAATAAATTAGTCAGTTCTTTTGATTCTCATTCTGCTGTATGTGATGCTTGCCAGCGCGCAAAGAGTCATCAGTTACCTTTTAAGAAATCCGTTCGTATTAGCACCTTTCCACTTGAACGTATTCATACCGATGTTTGGGGACCAGCTCAACCCTCAGTTGGAGGTTTTAAATATTATGTTAGTTTTTTGGATGATTATAGTCGTTTTACTTGGATTTATCTTATCAAGCATAAATATGATGTTGAGCAGGTCTTCTACACCTTTCAAAACCATGTTGAACGATTTTTAAACTCCAAAATTCGCACAGTTCAGTCCGACTGGGGAGGTGAGTATCATCGCCTTTACAGTTATTTTCAACGTTCGGGCATCTCCCATTGCGTTTCATGTCCTCATACATCGCAGCAAAATGGAGTGGCCGAACGAAAACATCGTCATATCGTTGAAACAGGTTTGGCTCTTCTTGCACACTCATCCCTTCCTCTTCGGTTTTGGGATGAAGATTTCCTAACAGCATGTTATCTCATAAATCGAATGCCCAGTCGCACCATACACAATGTTGCACCTATCACTCGACTTCTGAACATCACTCCTGATTACTCTACTCTCCGGACTTTTGGTTGTGCTTGCTGGCCAAGTCTACGTAAATATAACACTCATAAACTTGAGTTTCGATTAAAAATGTGTGTTTTCTTGGGGTACAGTGCCATGCATAAGGGGTATAAGTGTTTAGACAGAAGTACCGGTCGAGTCTATATATCTCGCAATGTTGTCTTTGATGAGTCATGTTTTCCTTTTGCTACTTCGACTTCCTCTCGTTCTGTCTCACCTTTGTCCTCCTCCGATATTGTGTCTTTTCCTCAGTCTGAACTGGAAATTGTCGAAGGTCCTATGCGGAATTATGACTTATCTACCTTGCTATCTAATCCTTCTGATGCAGCTACAGTACCTAAGCAACAAGTGCCACACCATTTAGCCGTGCCTATTGCTCACGAACATTGTTTTACCCATGTTCTGGATGCATGCATGCAGCGGTTCGCTTCGCCGTCACATGAACCTGATCAACCCTTGCATCCATTGACCTCACCTGCACAAGTTGAACCACCATCGGTGTCTTCTGGAGCAGCACCTCAGTCCAATGCGTCTTCTTCCGATGACTCACTTCCCAGCTCTAGTTTTGAGGATGGCTCAACCGCTGCACCCGTTTCCCCTCCGCCCGGCATGACGACCCGTCTGCGCACTGGAAAATCCTTTCCCAAACAATTTACGGATGGCACTATCTGGTATAATCCGACCAGACGAGCCTTCTTTGCCGAGCCCATATCGTATCGTCTTGCACTTGCTGAACCTGTTTGGCGGGCTGCCATGGAAGCCAAGTTCGCTGCTCTTCAACAAAATTACACATGGACTCTTGTTCCGCGGCCAACTGGTGTAAATATTGTGAGCTGCAAATGGGTGTTCAAAGTTAAACAAAACTCTGATGGCTCCATCGACAAACACAAGGCAAGATTGGTTGCCCGTGGTTTCACTCAACAATATGGCGTGGATTATCAGGATACTTTCAGCCCAGTTGTAAAGCCCACCACAGTCCGGTTGGTTCTTGCTTTAGCTGTTTCTCGCGGGTGGCATCTCCACCAACTCGATATGAGCAACGCTTTTCTTCATGGTTTTTTGGACGAAGCGGTTTATATGCAGTAACCCCCCGACTTTGAGGATTCACATCGGCCTCTCCATGTTTGCAAACTTCACCGAGCACTTTATGGACTCAAACAGTCACCACGAGCATGGTTCTCTCGCCGCAGTGACAAACTCCATCAGCTTGGTTTCCGGTCGTCTAAAGCTGATACTTCCCTCTTCTTGTTTCATCATGGTTCAGTCACTATTTTTATGCTTGTTTACGTGGATGACATTTTTATTGCTGGCTCCTCGCCAACGGCGGTTGACAACTTGTTACGTGCATTGTCCACTTCCTTTCCGGTGAAGGATCTTGGTCGTTTGCATTATTTTTTGGGGATTGAAGTCCTTTACAATTCAGGGGGAATCACCTTGATGCAACACAAGTATGCTGCTGATCTCCTTCATCGCGCTCACATGGAGAATTGTAAGAGCATCTCAACCCCCATGTCCGTAACCGACAAACTTACTCGTGATTGTGGTACAACTCTTAGTCAAGATGATGTCTTCAAATATAGAAGTATGGTGGGGGGCTTGCAATACCTTACCCTAACAAGGCCAGATATTGCCTTCGCCGTTAATAAGGTATGCCAATATCTCTCAAACCCAACTGATGTACATTGGGAAGCAGTTAAATGAATCTTGAGATACATCAAGGGCACTGCTGCTATGGGACTTCGTTTTCAGCGTTCGAACTCCACTCTCTTAAGTGTGTTCACAGATGCAGACTGGGCAGGATGTATGGATGATCGCAGATCCACTGGAGGCTTTGCAGTATTTTTTGGTCCGAATTTGATCTCGTGGAGTTCTCGCAAATAACCCACTGTCTCCAGATCAAGCACTGAGGCCGAATACAAAGCTTTGGTGAATGGCACGGCTGAAGCTACTTGGGTGCAATCGTTATTAAAGGAATTGGGTGTATGTCAACCTCGGCCTCCTGTGCTATGGTGTGATAATCTCGGTGCTACCTATCTGACCGCTAATCCTGTTTTTCATGCAAGAACAAAACACATAGAAGTGGATTTTCATTTTGTTCGAGAAAAGGTTGCGTTAGGAGCATTGGACGTTCGGTTTGTATCTTTAAATGATCAGGTAGCCGATGGGTTCACCAAACCAGCTACACGTCATATGCTCGATCGCTTACAACACAATCTAAACCTTGTTACGGTTAAGATTGAGGGGGAATGTAAACATGGTAGTTAGCGATATATATGGTATAAAATGATTATAGGGATTAGCCAACTGTATAGAATCATATTTGATTATATTTGTTGTAATCCTCATCTAGTTACCTTATGCTATATATATGAACATCCCTCTATGGGACTTAATACGGCAAACATTTGTTTCAACTATCATATGGTGTTCGGTTCTTTCTGAAAATTTCAACAAGATGTCTTCATGGTTCCCTGCAGCAAGATGCAGAACAAAGCATGTATTACTATAATAGATTTCCATAAATGGCAAGCAAGAAATATGACAGGAAGAAATTTAAGTGATCTTGAGATTCAAGTGAGAAAATGTGATTTTTCATCTTGCATATATGTACTCTTTGGAATGCACAAGCACTTCAAAAAGAAAGCCAACAGTGCATCAGAGGTATTGAATAAAATTAGCAAAGAGCTAGTGAATCTCGAACACTAGACATCATGATCTTCACACAAAATTCAAGATTCTAATGCAATGGAAGCTATTTTCTTGCTTATTTTTCTTGAACGAAGGCAAGAAAAACTAAGAACATAGAAATTTAAAGGGTTAACTACAAATTTAAAATGTAAGTTATGGAACAAAGCAAAACACACCAACCAGTTTAAGATAGTACAAGATGAATGTGAAGGAACTGTATAATGGAGACAGAAGTTTGAGCTTTGTTTTGAGACAAATCCAAATTTTTTTTCTTTCTTCAGTCAATCACCTAGGAATTAGACCTTGGAGAATAGTAACAAGGAATCTTACTCACTTGATATTGATTTAAACTCTTGTTTCATGGCTACCTCTTGATAATTTTGCTTATCTAGTTACTATACAAAAGAAATCCTCCCAATCCAAATGGTTGACATAACCATCGTTAGGGGCATAGTGGTCATTTCACAGGTATGCCTAACATGTGCCCCTACAGGTGCTCTCAAGTGGCTGCCCAAAACAACGTCGTTTTGGGCACCATTTTTGTCATTTTGTGCATCCCCTTTTTCAAAAGTTGTGGCGCAGCTATGTGCGTCTACAGGTGATGTCAGGTAGCTGCCCAAAACAACATTATTTTGGGTACCCATTCGAGAGGTACCCATTTGAGAGGTGAAGGGTTCGAGAGGTACGTTCCCGAGAGGTGAAGGCTCAAGTGAAGAGGTTCCAATGTAGGTGTTCGAGAGGTACTGATTTGAGAGTTGAAGGTTCAACAGCAGTTCGAGAGGTGAAGAGGTTTCAGTGGAGGGGTTCGAGATATGAAGCTCCATTTGAACGATTCAAGAGGTGAAGGTTCCTTTGAACATTCGAGAGGTGAAGGTCTGTGTTTGAGAGGTACTAATTCGAGAGTCACAACTTAGAGAGGTCAAGGTTCCAGTAGAGGATTCGAGAGAAGGTTCGAGAGGTGAAGATTCCAGTGGAGAGTTCTAGAGTTGAGAGCTGGAGGAGGCTTGAGAGGTGAAGCGTTCGAGAGGTACATATTTGAGAGGTAAAGGTTCAAGAGGCGAGAGTTCCATTGGAGAGGTTTGAGAGGTAAGGATTCGAGATGTGAGAGTTCCAATGGAGTTCGAGAGGTGAAGGTTCCCGTGGAGGTCCCAAAGGTGAGAGTTCGAGTGGGGGGTTCGAGAGGTGAAGGTTCCAGTGGAGATCCCAGAGGTGAGAGTTCGAGTGGGGGGTTCGAGAAGTAATGGTTCAGGTGCAGAGGTTAGACTTATAACCCTTCAAGAGGTGAAGGTTCAGTTGTAGAGGGTTCAAGTGGAGAGGTTCCATTGGAGGGGCTCGAGAGGTACCCATTCGACAAGTGAAGGTTCTGGTGGAGAGGGTTCCATTGGATGGGTTCGAGAGGTAAGGATTCGAGATGTGAGAGTTCCATTGGAGGTTTGAGGGGTGAAGGTTCCAGTGGAGATTCAAGAGGTGAGAGTTTGAGTGGAAGGTTTCGAGAATTAAGTGTTCGAGAGTTACCGATTCGATAGGTGAAGGTTCAGGTGGAGAGGGTTTAATTGGAGCGGTTCGAGAGGTAGCAATTCGAGAGGTGAAGGTTCTCATGGAGAGGGTTCCATTGAAGGTTCAAGGGGTAACGATTCAAGATGTAAAGGTTCCATTGGATGTTCGAGAGGTGAGAGTTCTAGTGGAGATTCGAGAGGTGAGAGTTTGAGTGGGGGGTTCGAGAGGTAATGGTTCGAGAGTTACCGATTCGATACGTGAAGGTTCAGATGGAGAGGTTCGAGAGATAACCATTCGAGAGGTGAATGTTCAGTTGTAGAGGTTTCAAAGGGAGGGGTTCCATTTGAGGGGCTTGAGAAGAACCCATTTGAGAGGTAATGGTTCGAGAGGTGAAGGTTAGGGGTTCCATTGGAGGGCCTCGAGAGGTGCCCATCCGAGAGGTGAAGGTTCAGGTGGAGAGGGTTCCTTTCAAGGGGTTTGAGAGGTGAAGGTTCCAGTGGAGATTTGAGAGGGGAGAGTTTGATAGGTAATGGTTCGAGAGTTACCAATTCTATAGGTGAAGGTCTAGGTGGAGAGGTTCGAGAGGTGAAAGTTTAGCTGTAGAGGGTTCAAGTGGAGGGGTTTTATTAGAGGGGCTCGAGAGGTACCCATTCGAGAGGTAATGGTTAGAGAGTTAAGAGTTCGAATGGGGGGTTCGAGAGGTGAATGTTCAAGTGGAGATTCGAGAGGTGAGGGTTCAAGTGGAGGGGTTCCATTGGAGGGGCTCGAGAGGTACCCATTCGAGAGGTAATGTTCGAGAGTTGAGAGTTCAAATGGGGGGTTCGAGAGGTGAAGGTTCCAGTGGAGATTTGAGAGGTGAGAGTTCGAGTGGAGGGGTTCCATTGGAGGGGCTCGAGAGGTACCCATTCGAGAGGTGACGGTTCAGGTGGAGAGGGTTCCATTGGATGTGTTCGAGAGTTAAGGATTTGAGATGTGATATTTCCATTGGAGTTCGAGAGGTGAAAGTTCCAGTGGAGATTCGAGAGGTAAGAGTTCGAGTCGAGGGTTTCTAGAGTTAATGGTTGAATGGGGGGTTTGAGAGGTGAAGCTTCTAGTGGACATTCTAGAGTTGAGAGTTCGAGTGGGGGGGTTCGAGAGGTAATGGTTCGAGAGTTACCTCTTTGAGAGCTACCGATTCGATAGGTGAAGGTTCAGGTGGAGAGGTTCGAGAGGTAACCATTCGGGAGGTGGAGGTTCAATTGTAGAGGGTTCAAGTGGAGGGGTTCTATTAGAGGGGCTCGAGAGGTACTCATTCGAGAGGTAATGGTTCGAGAGGTGACTGTTCGAATGGGGGGTTCAGTAGGTGAAGGTTCCAGTGGAGATTCGAGAGGCGAGAGTTCGAGTGGAGGGGTTCCATTGGAGGGGCTCGAGAGGTACCCATTTGAGAGGTGATGGTTCAGGTGGAGAGGGTTCCATTGGATGGGTTCGAGAGGTGAGGATTCGAGATGTGAGAGTTCCATTGGAGGTTTGAGATATGAAGGTTCCAGTGGAGATTCGAGAGGTAAGAGTTCGACTGGGGGTTCGAGAGGTGATTGTTCGAGAGTTACCACTTCGAGAGTTACTGATTCGATAGGTGAAGGTTCAAGTGGAGAGGATCGAACCCCTCCACTAGAACCACTTCCTCTCGACCCCTCCACTAGAACCACTTCCTCTCGACCCCTCCACTTGAACCCCTCCAGGTGGAGGGTTCAAGAGGTAACCCTTCGAGAGGTGAAGGTTCAGTTGTAGAGGGTTCAAGTGGAGGGGTTCAATTGGAGAGGCTTGAGAGGTACCCATTCGAGAGGTGAACCTGTACCACTCGAATCCACTACCTCTCGAACCCCTACACTGGAACCTTCACCTCTCAAACCTACTATGGAACCTTCACCACTCGAATCCGTACCTCTCGAACCCACTAACTCTCGAACCTCCGCTAGAACCTTCACCTCTCGAACCCTTCCAATGGAACCCCTAACCTTCCCCTCTCGAATCGATGCCTCTCGAACCCTTCCAATGGAACCTACACCTCTCGAACTCCCTCCAATGGAACCTTTACCTCTCGAACCTCCAATGAACCTTCACCTCTCGAATCCACTACCTCTCGAACCCCTCCAGTGGAACCTTCACCTCTCGAACCTACTATGGAACCTTCACCACTCCAATCCGTACCTCTCCAACCAACTACCTCCCGAACTTCCACTGGAACCTTCACCTCTCGAATCTCCAATAGAACTTCACCTCCCGAACTCGTACCTCTCGAACCCCTCCACTTGAACCCTCTCCACCTCAACCTTCACCTCTCGAACCTCCACTCGAACTCTCACCTCTCGAATCTCCACAGGAACCTTCACCTCTCGAACCTCCAATAGAACCTTCACCTCTCGAACTCGTACCTCTCGAACCCCTCCACTTGAACCCTCTCCACCTCAACCTTCACCTCTCGAACCTCCACTCGAACTCTCACCTCTTGAATCTCCACAGGAACCTTCACCTCTCGAATTGGTACCTCTCGAACCCCTACAATGTAACCCCTAACCTTCACCTCTCGAAATGGTACCTCTCGAACCCTTCTAATGGAACCTACACCTCTCGAACCCCTCCAATAGAACCTTTAACCTTCACTTCTTGAATGGGTACCTCTCGAACCCCTAAAATGAACCCCTAACCTTCACCTCTCGAATTGTCCAATGGAACATTCACCTCTCGAACCTACTATGGAACCTTCACCACTTGAATCCGTACCTCTCGAACCCTCTGCTCCAACCAACTACCTCTCAAACTTCTACTGGAACCTTCACATCTTGAATCCGTACCTCTCGAACCCCTCCACTTGAACCCTCTCCACCTGAACCTTCACCTCTCGCCATCTCCACGCTTCAATTACATGTATAATTGGTACATTTATAGCTTAAATTACAGCTCTTTTAACATTCCTATAGAATTCCTATAATTTGTTATCAAGCTCACCGCGCAACGCGCAGTGTAACCAAACTAGTTAGATTAACACGGATAGACTACCAACTTGAGTTCTAATTTCAAACAAGCAAATCTAACAACAATCAGAATTGAGTTTCCACATTGGTTCTCTTAATATTGAAATCCTTCTTCACCAACTTCCCCTTAACAATGTGACAAAATCATGCAAAATGGAGCATTAGACACAAGTACAGCATTTCAACATGAAATTCTTCACGTCTGAAATTAAACCATCAAAAGTCAGACTCACGCCAATGAAGAACTTCAAAGGTAAGCTAAGAAAGTTCGATTAAAGACACCAATCACATGTTCAACCCAATCAGCACTTTCAAAGCATCGGTGATCAGCAAAATTACATGAATACTGAGCCATTATACTCAGAGGGATCTAACAGAATAGAATAGAGGCATTTGATCAACAACCTTCTAAAGGATTAGAAGGTCTGTTACACCGACTCTTGAAAAACTCAAAGGAGCCTAATTGCATTGAACAAACATGTAAAACAGAACCCAAAAAACAACATATGGACGACATAACTATAACATTGTTAGCAAATTCATAAAGCCACACATGGAGAGACAGTCGGCATTTCTTGTAGTACAGATGCAAGATGCGACTGAAACAGACTGTAGCAACAATTTTCTGGTTTTAGAATGACAGGAAACTAAATCTAGATCAAAAATACTAATAGCAATGGTATTATTAGGAGATAAACAAATTTAACTCCAGCAAAGTTACATTACACAATCATCGATAAAGACAAAAGTGCATTAGTAGTTTCTTTTTAACTCAAATATGACTCAGAGAGGAGGACATTATCTAAAGACCAAATCATTATAATTAATTCGGAATAATTTTCATCCTTCAATTTCCTAACTAACCTTTTTTTTTAATGAAAACACCTGAATGTGGGGGTTATATATAAGGTTCCCCAAGCCTTAAAACAAAAGAATATACAAAGAGTTCAAGTGTTCACTAGGAGCACTGAGGCAACATAGTTGCCTCCAAAAGAGATACCTATCTAAGCATACGACTAATCTAGAAACTAACCAAAGTAAAAGAGGTTAGTTGTTAAAGTTGCGATTCCAAAGAGAAGAATCTCCACCCCTTGTGTTAATTCTTCCTTTAGCTAGACAACTTTAATCAAAAAAGTACATATCCCATTGTTATAACTGAACCTGTAGATGTGAATCACATAATCCAATATGAAGTGGTGGATCGGACATTCACAGAAACGACAGTAAGAATCCATTTGAAACAGTGTTGGAGAGAATTTAGTTGCTTGGAAAGCCATCCAATGGACCTGCAGAAAAAAATAAACTTGTCAGCAGTATCAATCCTTTGAGGAGCCATTTTTATGCATTCTAATATAGGGAGTATGCTCCTTATCTAAAGAAATGAGGCCTTTGATATGTATTGGAACATTAGTAAGGCTAAGACTCTGATTATGCATAGAATGATGTTTAGCAATTGCATTTGCCACTGAATTGCATCCCCTAAAGACATGTTTAAGCTCAGCATTACTTAAGAGGGATTTTACTTTCGAAGCCAGATCGAACAGGGGCCAATGTGCAGTATAGGGATCATTAATCATTTTAACTGCCAACATAGAGTCTGATTCAATTGTGAAAGTATGATCCAGTTGTGGAAAAGTTTGGCAGGAAAATAGTATGTCTAAGATCTCGGCTTGGAGTGGGGAAGCAGCAGTAACTGTTACTGATTTAATCATGAGTGGTGTTCCAGAACTGTTCCTTGCAATTAGCCCTGCTGCAGCTTTGTTTGGGTACCAGGATGCATCTATGTTGATTTTTATGGAATCTGTCTTAGGCCTTTCCCAGAAAACAGTAGATATATTTGGCTTTAGGGGTGGTCTAAGGTATGGAATCAGATGCATAAGGGTAGGTGGAATAGCTGAAAGGGAGACCTGGTGGGAAGGTTTAGCATAGAGAGACAGTTTAATTTGATCATGAACTTCCTTACATAAAAGGACTGAAGAGAAACACTTCTGATCAAATAAGAACCTATTCTGTGCCTTCCAAAGACACCAACAAATCAGAGATGGGAGAATTTTACAAATCAGTTGGTGCCACTTAGAGAGATCATGACTATTCCATAAGAGAAAAAATCTATCATTGATGGAATGTTGGTCATTGAGGTGAAAGTTCACTAAAGATGCCATATTATTCCATACAGATTGAGCAAGAGGACAGGATATGAAGAAATGTTGAATAGAATCTGAATGACAACATGCTGGACATTTAGAAGCTAGACTAAAACCACATCTAATTAGCACATCATCAAAAGGAAGGAAAGAGTGCAACATTTTCCATGTGAATATAGAAACCTTTTTCTGTAGTGCAGTGTTCCAGATAAACTTGGTTGTAGGAAAATTACCTGATGAGAGTGTGAGTTCCTTATATGCTGACTTGAAGGAGAAAGCCCCTGACACTTCTGGTTTCCATATCAACCTATCCTCTCTGTCTTGTGTAATTACAGCTTCCTGAAGAAAAGAAAGAGTATCATTTTCCAGGAAGAGGGAAATCTGAGCAAGAATAGTAGCTTTGTTACTAATGAAATCTGCCTTAGAGCAATATGGCAATGTAGAAGAGATGTGGCTGGGAATATAGTTAATAAGAGGGCCATTGGGGCACCAGTTAGCAGTCCAAATATTGCAGCTACCTTTTCCATGAATGATGAGAGTATTATTTTCTGCAAAGGAGTTCATTGAACAAATTCTTTTCCAAGTCATTGATTTTCTATGTGAATGTGGCAAGGACCATAACAATTTTGACCACATGGAAATACCTAACTGGCTCTTCCACCACAGTTTGAGCGAGCAGGAATTAATTATGGCTTGGATTGATCTAAAACCTAGGCCATTTTGGGCTATTGGTACAGCTAATTCAGACCATCTTTTCCAAACTTTGTTCTTTCTACCATCTGAGTCTCCCCAAAAAAAATCTAGCCATTTTTTTCTCAAATGTTTTTACTATGTGGTTTGGGGGTTTGGTAACAGTCCATAGATGTTGTGGCATAGAGTATAAACAAGATTGGATTAGAATCAATTTTCCCCCTGAGCTCAGCCATTTATTTTTCCAGTTTTGTAATTTTTTATCAAGATTTTCCATCAAAGGTTGGAAGCATCTATTTAAAGTTCTGCCTTTGAAAATAGGGCAACCTAAGTATTTGAAGGGAAAGGAGCCTTTTTTCATTTTCAAGATCATCTTCACCTGATTTAATTTAGCTGTTGTGGCCCTTTTACTAGTGTAGAAGTCAGATTTCTCAAAGTTAAATTTTTTACCTGAGGTATACTCGAAGATCTCTAGGAAAGCTTTAATCTTAATGAGTTTAGTCCTAGAGGCTTGCTTAAAAATGATTGTATCATCAGCATACATTAAATGAGAAGTTGCTGGGAATGTAGCAGGCATCTGATAATATGAGAGGTTATTGTTCCAAAATATAAAAGATAGGCTCCTAGAAAAAGCCTCTGAGAATATATTAAAGAGGAATGGAGAGAGGGGATCACCTTGTTTAATACCTCTAGTGGCTTTGAAAAAGCCCACAGGATTGCCATTGATAAGGACTGAGAAATGAGCTTGTGAAAGATTGTTCATAACAGCATTTAAGAAGTTACCATTAAAACTAAACCTAGTCAAAACATTTCTAAGAAAATCCCAGTTTACTCTGTCAAAAGCCTTCCTTAGGTCCAATTTGAGTATACAGTTAGGAACTCTACTCTTTTTATCTAGAAATCTTATCATTTCCTGCAAATAGAGTATGTTATCTGAAATGTCTCTATCTTTCATGAAGGCAGATTGATTTGGGGAGATCAGTTTATCCATGTGAGGTCTCAATCTTTCCATTAATACCTTAGAGCAGATTTTATTGATAACATTAGATAGACTAATTGGTCTGAAATCATCAAAAGAACAAGGTGTAGCCTTTTTTAGAATTAGGGTTATCCAGGTACTGGTTATTCCCATTGGCATATCAAAACCTAAAATAAATTCATTCACGGCTTCAGTTAAATCCTTTTTGATAATAGTCCAGCACTTACTATAGAATTTATTTGAAAAACCATCCGGACCTGGACTACTATTTTTATTCAGACCCTTAATCACAGATTCCAGTTCAACTTCTGAGACTGGTATGCATAAAGCTTGATTTTCCTGGTCAGTGATGATGATTGGGATTTGACTGAGGAAGTGAGGATAATAGGTGTCATTTGCCATTTGGTTAGGCTTAGTTAACAGATCAGAAAAATAGGCAATAGCTTCCTTTTGAATATCCAAGTGTGAGTTTAGCCACTGCCCTTCCCTATTTTTAATTTTGGTGATCTGTAGCTTACAGTTTTTCTCCTGCACTGTCTTATGGAAAAATTGGGTGTTGTTATCTCTTAACTTATGCCATTTAGATTTAGCTTTTTGCTTCCAAAATTTTTCCTTCTCTTTTAGGGCTCTAAGCAGTAAAGCTTTTTTCTCATTTAATTTGATAAGTTCAAAATCTGAGGGGGTCAAGTCAAAGACAAGTTCCTGAAGTCTTAAGGCCTCCTTTGCTGATATTACATTTGCATCTATGTTTCCAAAGCAATCTCTATTCCAGATTTTTATCACCTTCTTAAGTCTAATCAATTTTAGATAGAATCCAAGCATACCAGACTCAGGAAATGGTTTTTCCCAGTTTTCCTTGATTAGGTTTATAAATTCTGGTCGATTGAACCAAGTATTTATAAATCTAAAGGGTTTAGGGTGGGAATTAATCAAAGTAGATACCTGGAGGAGAAGAGGGGAGTGATCTGAAGTTTGTCTATTCAAGATTTAGATAGAGGATGAAGGGAATTTATAGTTCCATGAAATTGTACAGAGGCCTCTATCTAATCTTTTGGAGGTAGGGTTCCTAAGTCTCGAATTGCACCAAGTGAAAAGATTTCCCACTGTGTTAATTTCCTGAACTCCAGAGGAACTAATCCAATTATTGAAGTCCCTAATACTTCCTAGAGAAGGGGAGCTAGGGCCTCTGTATTCCGAAAGTGAGGTGATGGTATTAAAATCTCATATGAATATAGTATCACCTTTAGTAATGGTTGTCAGATCCTTCCATAAAGGCTTCCTACCCTCTCTATTTCTAAGTGCATATACGAAGACTGCTTCCATATCTAAATGTAGAGACAGGTGTGATATCTTAACATGCAGAAACTGTTCATGGTGAGAGATGAGTGTGAGAGAAACTGGATTAGTCCACATAAGCCATATTTTACCATTATGGAGAGTCAAATTATGAGAGAAATTAAGCTTATCCATATATGATTGACATTGAGTGTTATCATGCATTGGTTCGATTATACACAGCAGTTGAATTTTCTTAAGCTTAACTAAATTAATTAGCTTTAGCATAGAAGATTCCATACCTCTAAGATTCCAAACTAGAAAATTAACAGTTAAGGTTTGTGTCATTGTTCACTTGATTTATGAGTTTTTGCAGCTGATCTAAGCATCATCTTGTTCAGCTGACTAAAGTAATTATTCTTTTTAACCTTAGACTTACCTTCCTGGGAATTCTTACCATTGAGCTTCATAGAGTGTGAAGCTGTAATGTCAAGGTGACATGCAGTAACCTCATCATCAGAATCTTGCACTTCCAGTTCATCATGTCCCTGGGGGAGATTGTCTAGATCCTGCAAAACAGAAAACCTATTTTCGATCTTTCCATGTAGGGAAAGTGGGGGGTTATTTGTAGGGGATTGGTTCAGGCTTAACCTAAGTGAGCCTATTTGGATATCATCTTTTGCATAGGCCATCGGAGTAGGTTTGGACAGAGTTGTAGCATTTAACAGCTTTGAGATGGACTTATCAGAGTTTTCCTGAGGTTGGATTCTGGGTAATTGAACAGGTGATTGTAAACTATCATTACCAGGCACCTTGTTAACCCCTGGGGAGGAGTTGGAGTCAAGGTTTAGGGATGGGATCGTTATAGCTCTCTGATAAACTACATTGTCATTCTTAGGGGAGGAGGGGTCATCCTGATTACCTAAGGAGATCAGAGAAGGCTTGCTAAATTTGTAATCAGGAGGCTTGCTAAAGAGGCTTGCTAAATTTATAACGTAAAAGGAAATCTAAAATTAAGGATTATTTAGAAAAGCATTGGGATTTAACAATTGAACATAGATCATTAAAATTACAACTTCATAAATTTCTCGAAATTATCAAAGACTTGGTTCTAGGAAATTAAGAATTACCAGAGTCTGGAATTGGCTCCAAAAAGTACACAAACTCTGGTTTGGGCAGATGGATCCTTTTTTTGGCCTCTGATCGAGCTGATCCAGAAGCTCCAGAGTCTGTCTGTTAGAGTAAATCAGGATTGATTTTATTTGATTGATTTGATTGATTCTAGATAAGTCTTGTTGACTAAGTCGGAGTCTTAGTAATACTCTATTCCCTTTTGTATTATATTTATTCCTGTCAGCAATAGATCATTTCCTTACGGAAAATACATCTTGTCTTGGTATCAGAGCAGTGTTCTGATTCACCTTCCAAAATTTAGATTTTTTTTCAACTGCCATCCTTCATCTCCCTCCAGGGTCCGAACCTCTCCTCCCCTTCTTCCTTTCGAATTTTTTCCAACACCACTCTCATCATGGCCAGTGAAAAATTATCATTCAAAACCCTTATCCAAATGATGCAAATCAAGCTCAATAAGTCTAACTTTCTTCTCTGGAAACATCAGATTCTAACGTCCTCAGACCTCAGAAGCTTTTTGGTCATCTCGATGGGTCGACCCCATGCCCGTTTCTCCCCACTCTGCCGCTGGCCGGTTCACCGTCTTCCTCTTTTTTCACCGCCCTCCGCTCTCCTCCCGCCGGCTCCACGACTGACTATGCATCAGCTCAAGTGGCTTACAAATTGGCCAAGGAAGTCTATGACCTCTGGATTGATGAAGACCAGAGGGTCTGCAGTTTGTTGTTCTCCCCTCTCTCTCTCTTGAGGCCTTTTTTTCGAACTCCCAGCTTCGTGTGTAACTGCCAAGGACATCTGGGACAACTTTTGTGCCACTTTTCAAAACAGCAGCATGTCCACTATCATGCGCCTTCGTGCAGATGCCCACGGTATACGTAAGAGCGATACCATTCATGAACTCCATTTACAATTTAAAGATATTTTTTGAACAGTTATCCCTTATGGGTTCTCCCATTTCTAACGATGATCACATAATTTAGTTTTTAACTGCTCTCGGGTCTGAGTTCAAAGACTTTTCCTGCCCCGTTGATTAATTCTTCCCCTACACCCTTATATGTCGATGTATTATTTCATGCCAAGAACCACGAGGCGTTCTTAAAAACTTTACAAGGGAATTCAGCACCGGCATCCAGACTGGTTGCTTTCGGGGTAGGAGAAAACCCCTCAGCCGACCATGCGTGGGATCATGCGCCGATGAGGGGCGGCGGCGCGTTCGGTCCACGCACCGCCAGGAGCGGTCGCTTCGGTGGACACCGTGGTGGCCGGTCCACTGGTTATGCTCAGTTGGCCGCCTCGGGCTCAGGTACTGGTCGTGGTCGGCCGCACTGCACTTGTTGTGGTCGGCCCGGTCATTTTACTGCTACTTGCTATAAGATGTTAGCTCAGACTCATCGTACAGACTCGACCCACCTGGCAACCTCCTTTCAGGCGTCCATGCAACTGAAACCCTCTGTGAGCACTTTAGACTGGTATCTTGATTCCGGTGTAACCAGTCACATGGTGTCTTCAGCCTCCAGCCTGGACAGTGTTTCTCCCTATTCCGGTAATTCTCAGGTTTCGGTTGGTAATGGTGCTTCTATTCAGATTTTGCATGTTGGTGATTCTCATATTTCTGAGCATTTGAAACTGTATGATGTTCTGGTTGTTCCTGAGATTACTAAGAATTTACTGTCTATTAGTAAACTGACTAGAGATTTGAATGCGTCTGTTACCTTTAATGATCAGAACTTTGTTATTCAGAACAAAGTATCCAGGGCAGTCGTGGGCAGGGGCCTCAGTGATGGAGGTCTGTACATGTTAGAAAAAGGTGATGCAATACTAGTTTCCTTTTAGCAGCAGAATAAAGGACATGCATCCTTCGAGCTTTGGCATACTCATCTAGGATATGTGCCAACTGCAGTTATTTTTGGGTTGCAGAAGTCTGGTTTCCTTTCTGTTTCCTCTTTCTTACCTAAACTGCATACTTGTACTCCTTGTGTTATGGCAAAGAGGCAGCGGTTTCTTTTGTTGAAAACACTAAATGTGTTGCGCACATTCTGGATTTAGTACACTGTGATTTGTGAGGTCCTTCCCCTATTTTATCTGGGACTGGTTTTTCTTATTATGCCTTATTTGTGGATGATCACTCTCATTTTACTTGGTTTTTCCCGCTTCATCGTAAATCCAAGTTTTTTGAAACATACTTACAGTTTGAGGCTTTGGTTGAAAATCAATTTTCTTCCACCATTAAGGTCTTTCAGAGTGATGGAGGCACTGAGTTTTTGAACACGTGCCTGCAGTCTCATTTTGCCTCAAAAGGCATTCACCATCAAGTGTCATATCCATATACTCCGCAGAAAAATGGACGAGCAGAGCGAAAACATCGGCATGTTGCGGAAATAGGGCTTACAATGCTATTCCATTCGTATCTTCCAGTTTCTAGATGGGTTGACGCTTTTGCCACTGTGGTTTATATCATTAATCGGTCACCTACTCCAGTTTTACAGGGTGCCTCTCCCTATGGTCTTCTCTATCAACAGGATCCTATTTACTCAAACTTCCATCCTTTCGGTTGTCGAGTATTCCCATTTGTTTGCCATATGGCCGATCACAAGCTATCTCCTCGGAGCGTTCCTTGTGTTTTCATCAGATATAGTTGCCATTATAAGGGTTTCCGTTGTCTTGACACTGCCACTGGAAAAATATATGTCTCCCGCCATGCGCAGTTTGACAAGAGTTGTTTTCCCTTCACCTCCTCCGCTTTGGCATCCTCTCTCTCAACTTTGGATGTCTCTACTTTTTTGGACGATGATGGTGATTCCAGCTCCTTTTTGTCTCTAGTTGATGAATCAGTTTATGTGCCCAGTCCGGATTACTTATCCGATTCTGATGAGTTCACACCTACACGGTGGCTTCCTCCTCAGTTCCCATCAGCCAGCTCACCATCCCCGGCCGTGCCTTCTTCTGCCACTCCCGCCACTCCATCCCAGGCCTCTTCTGCCGGTCTGACGCCTCCATCTTCTTGGTTTTGGCTGAATCCCCAGAGGATGGTTACTCAGATGGCCACTGGTGCTATTCAGCGATGGGATTACTCGGATATTATTGTTCATGGTCTTCTTGCTACTCTTCTTACTCAGTTCGATCCTTTCGATTACCGTTTAACTCTTAAGGATCCTTCTTGGATAACTACTATGGATGAAGAGATTGATACCCTTAAAGGACGGCACACTTGGGATTTGGTTCCTAGCCCATCGGATGTCAACATTTTTGGCTCCAAATGGGTCTATCAGCTGAAGTATCACCCGGATGGCACAGTTGATCATCACAAGGCCTGACTTGTTGCTCGCGGGTTATAGCAGATTCTGGGTTTTGACTTTGATCACACTTTTAGTCATGTGGTCAAAGCTTCCACTATACGCACTATCCTTGCCATTGCTACGATGCGCTCCTGGCCCCTTCATCAGTTGGACGTAAAGAATGCTTTTCTGAACGGTGTTCTTGATACTCCAGTCTACATGGAGCAACATGTTGGCTATAAGGACCCACTTCATCTAGATTACGTCTGCTGTCTAAAAAATGCCATTTACGATCTTAAGTAGGCTCCTCGTGCCTGGTTTCCGAGGTTCAGTACTTATCTTTTGCAACTCAGTTTTCAATGCAGTTTGGGTGACACTTCCTTGTTTTTTTTATCTAGAGAGACGTCCTTTCTTTATCTCCTAGTCTATGTTGATGACATCATCCTCACTGGCAATGATTCCATGCTCCTCCGCCAGTTCATTGATAGGACACATCGGGAGTTCGCCATTAAGGATCTTGGCATTCTGCATTACTTTCTAGGCATAGAGGTTTCACCCACTTTGTCGAGCTTACTTCTTGGACAAGTTAAGTATGCTTGGGATATTCTTACTCATGCTGGCATGTCTGATGCTGTTCCGGTTACTACTCTTTTTGTTCCTAGTTCGCAGTTACACAGCTCCACCAGTCCTCGTTTTCAAAATATGACTCTTTATCGATCCCTGGTTGGTGTTTTCCAGTACTTGAAGATCACTCGATCAAACTTGGATTTTTCGGTTAACATCGTTAGTCAGTTTCTTCAGGACCCTCGTGATGATCACTTTGCTGCGGTCACTCGAATTCTTTGATATGTTCACAGAATGCTACATTTTGGTCTTACTTTTTGCTCTGCCAGCACTCTATATGTCTTGGGTTATTCAGATGCGGATTGGGCTCGCTGTCCCAAAACCCGGTGATCCACCTATGGTTATATAGTCTTTCTCGAAGGTAATTTGATCTCCTGGAGAACGAAGAAGCAACCCACTGTCTTTCGCTCTAGTACTGAATCAGAGTATCGGGCCCTTGCCAACACTGCTTCAGGGTAGTTTGGCATTCTCATTTGCTTCGTGATCTTCATGTCCTACTTTCCAGTTCTCCACTGTTGTTATGTGACAACAATAGTGACATTTTTATGTCTCAGAATCCGGTTGCACACAAGAGGGCGAAGCACATCGACATCGATTATCATTTTGTTCGTGAGTTGGTGTCCTCTGGCAAGCTTCGTGTTGCCCATGTTTCCACTAGTCTTCAGATTGCTGACATCTTCACCAAGGGACTTTCACGTCCTCTGTTCGAATTCTTCATGTTTAAGATTTGTGTTGCCGAGCATCTGACGCTTCGCTTGGGGGGGTGTTAGAGTAAATCAGGATTGATTTTATTTGATTGATTTGATTGATTCTGGATAAGTCTTGTTGACTAAGCCAGAGTCTTAGTGGTACTCTATTTCCTTTTGTATTTTATTTATTCCTGTCAGCAATAGATCATTTCCTTATGGAAATTACATCTTGTCTCTATCATTCAAGGATCAAGCATTATAATTTCACACAAGCCTTTATCGACCAAGTTTGGCCAGTGAGATAAAGCAAAAAATACGATGTACCTCAAAGAACATTGAAGGTTTTATAAAACCATAGACGTGCAACAACGCTTTCCTCTCTTCTCTCTCATCCTCCGTTCCCTTTCTGAAATTTGCTTTCTACTGTAGCGGCCGAAAACGGTCACATTACCGCTGCTAACGGCTCTCTCTCGCCTATCGAGAGAATTGCTCCGTTGATTGGAATCCATGGCGGATAAAACAACAACCTCGAATGGCAAATCATTCATCGCAGCCCTTCAATCAAAAGCTCCTCCACTCCTATCAGCCCTACCAAACAATCCAGAGATCACCCCAAAATCCGAACACCTAGGTGAACCCTCCTGTCTATTCTCGGATGATGATATATCCACACTTTTGGCTCACTATACGAATGCCCTTGTTGGTAAATTCACCAAGGGAAGATTATCTATGGACCAGCTGGAATGAGCCTTCAAGACAGTAGGTTTCTCCGGGAAATACCAATTGGGGTCGCTTAACTACAAGCATATACTGATCCGCTTCGAACTCCCAAATGACTATCAATGCTGCTGGATCAAAGGAATGTGGAGTTTCAACAGAGTTCACATGAAGATACTCAAATGGTCGTCGGACTTCTCCACACAAAAGGAATCGCCGATCGTCCCAATTTGGTGCACAATAATGGAAGCTCCCCTTTACTATTACAATACTTCATCTATAAAGGCTATTGGAAATAGTATAGGCAATTTCATCAAAAAATATTTAGCTACTGAGATGCTAACTAGGCCATCAGCTATCAAGCTCTATGTGGAGATAGACCTCCAGAAACCCCTAAACCAGTTTATTAGGTTAGGTTTTGTCTCTAATAATAGGAAATATACCATTGAGTATGAGGACATACCCCTATATTGTGAAAATTGTGCTAAATTGGGGCACTCATTGAACCAGTGCAGAGCTCTAGGCCAAAATAAAACAGCTCCACCTTGGCAACCCACAGGGAACAGATTTGAAAAGATACCTAACATGGCCAATGAACTACAACCTACAAACAGCTACCAACTCCAAGAGCAGTTAGTGCATCAAAAAGCCACTACAAACCCTACACGGCAACCATCCTCTTACAAGCCCAAGTTCATGGAAATTAGCCCTGCTAGAAACAGAACACAACAATAAATTAGTCATGTAAGGAATATAACACCTTCACCCCATCCCTCCCCAGCTCTTGACCTCACAGACTCTCCCCATGCTGTTCCAGATTCACCTACCACAGATATGATCAATGCAACAGCACAACCAAGCCAAAAAAAGACCCCAAAAATCTATGCTAAAGATGATATACAGATAGGGTCCCAAAAGCTTAATTTTCACAAATTCTCTTACACTAATCCCCCACTTTCTCAACAAAGAAATATGGCAAATAGATTCTCTGTTCTGCAGGTCACAGAGGAACCCCCAGAAGTAGAGGAAGAACTGGAACACCCTCCACACCAAACACTGCTAGAAGAGATGGATGAAGAAGAACCTCTCCTGGATGACACAATCCCAAAGCCTAGGCCGATATTTGTTCAATCCCAAACAACAGGTAATGTGAACTCTACAGGTAAGTCTAAATCTAGAAAAAACACTTACCTAAATCAGTTAAACAAGATGATGCATAGATCAAATACTAAAAGCCATAAATCAGGTGAACAATGACATACACCACTACCATTAATTTTCTAGTCTGGAACCTTAGGGGTTTAGAGACTTCAATGCTTAGGTTGAAACACCTCATTAAACAAAAAAAAGATTGAGCCACTGTGTGTAATAGAGCCTATGCATGATAATAATAAATGTCACTCCTATATGGAGAAACTCAGATACTCTCATTTCCTGCCCCTTGAAAATGGAAAATTTTGGCTTTTTTAGAATGCTTCTTTAAATGTTGCTTTACTTTCACAACATGAGCAATTCTTACATGTAAAAGTCACACATGTAGCAACAAAAATTGAAATGGATGCTGTTTTTGTTTATGGCCTTAGGAATAGGGAAGGTAGGAAGGTTTTATGGCAAGATCTGAGTCACCTTCCTATTTCTGAAACTATCTTTATAGGGGACTTTAACATAATTTCTTCACTTACAGAATATAAAGAACCTTCACCCCCAATCTAGGCAGTATAAGAGATTTCAATGGCTGGATAACCTCTAAGGGAATCCAAGAAATCAATACTGTAGGGAATCTATGCACATGGACTAATTCTAGGCTAAGAAATCCCACTTTCAAAAGATTAGATAGAGGTATTGAGTACTATGCAATGGAATGCCAAATTCCCATCCTCTTCCATTCAAATACTAAATAGACAATCCTCAGACCACTCCCCCCTTCTTCTACAAATCTCATCCACAGTTCCCTCCCACCCTAAACCCTTTAGATTCCTAAATACATGGTTCAACAGACCAGAATTTACTAAATTAGTTTAAAATAATTGGGCCAAACCGATCCCTCATCAAGGTATGCTCAGACTCTATCTTAAACTAATTAGACTAAAGAAGATAATTAAAATCTGGAACAAGGAATCCTTTGGAAACATTGATTCCAATGTACTAATTGCTGAGGAAAATCTAAGATTGCAGGAGATAAACTATGATTCCACCCATTCAGAAACAGATCTAATTAAGCTAAATGAGAAAAAGGCATTGTTAATAAGAGCTTTAAAAGAAAAAGGAAAATACTAGAAGCAGAAATCAAGAATTAACTGGACCAAACTTGGAGATAATAACACTCAATTTTTCCATAAATCAGTTCAGGAAAAAGCTGCAAGCTACACATTTCAAAAATTAAAAATAGACAAGGACTTTGGTTAGATAATCATACTGACATACAGGAAGAGGCTATATCTTTTTACTCTGATCTGCTCTCTGAGCCAAACCAGCTAAACCCTTCCACATATTACTCCCACTTTCTCAGGCAAATCCCAACAATAATATCTCCACAGGACAACCAATCCTTGTCTAAACCAGTTTCAGAAGAGGAATTAAAAATAGTGGTAATGAGTCTGAACAGAAATAGTAGTCTAGGTCCTGATGGCTTCACTACAAAATTCTATGCTAAATGCTGGAATATAATCAAACAGGACCTAATAGATGCAGTAAATGACTTCTTGTTAGGCTCAGAAATACCAAGAGGAATAAGTAGTACATGGATAGAATTAATCCCAAAAAAGCGGACATCCTCCTCTTTTGATGACTATAGGCCTATTAGTCTCTCAAATGTAGCAAATAAAATCTGCTCTGTGCTAATGGAAAGATTGAAACCCTATATGGAAAACTTAATCTCCCCGAATCAGACAGCTTTTATGAAAAATATAGACATTTCAGATAATGTACTATACCTACAGGAAATGATTAAGTTCTTAGACAAAAAAATAAGGTTTCAAACTGTATTTTAAAGCTAGACCTTAGAAAGTCATTTGATAGAGTAAATTGGCTTTTATTGGAAAAGGTTCTTAGTAAGTTTGGTTTCACAGGGAGTTTTTAAAATGCTGTAATGAACAACCTCTCTCAGGCTTATTTTTCAGTTCTCATTAATGGGAACCCTGTTGGATTTTTCAAAGCCACAAGGGGCATCAAACAAGGTGATCCTATTTCCCCTTTTCTTTTCAATATTTTCTCTGAAGCTTTCTCCAGAAGCTTATCGTTTATTTTCATGAATAAAAGACTCAGTTACTATCAACTTCCCTCAGGCATTACACCTGCATCCCACTTGAGCTATGCTGATGATACTATTATCTTCTTGCAAGCCTCTAAATCTAATCTAATCAGAATCAAAGCTTTCTTAGAAACTTTTGAACTAACCTCTGGACAAAAGATAAACTTTGACAAATCTGACTTCTATACTAGTTCAAGAGAAACAGCTGTTAAACTAAATCAGATAAAATCGATTCTAGGGATGAAGAAAGGAGTCTTTCCATTTAAATACCTGGGATGTCCAATATACAAAGGTAGGACCTTAAAACTCTATTTTGAACCTTTGTTGGAAGCTGTAGATAGAAAGCTCCTGAACTAGAAAAACAGATGGTTAAGCCTGGGAGGCAAAATGGTGCTTATTCAATCTTGTCTATACTCCCTCCCACAGCATATCTGGTCTGTCCTAAAGCCCCCCAAACAGATAATAAAGGCATTGGAAAAGAAAATGACAAGATTCTTCTGGGGAGAAACAGAGGGTAAATCACACAAAATATGGAGAAAATGGGCTGACCTGGGTACACATAGATACCAGAATGGTCTAGGATTTAGATCTGTAAGAGCAATAATAGATGCATGTTCTGCCAAACTGTAGTGGAAAAGCCAATTGGGAACAACTATGTGGTCCAAACTGTTATGGGATTTACCACAGTCCCATAAGAAGTCCCATGGAAAAGGATATGTGATATTAACCCCTTTGCAGAAGAAAACTCTCTCATTATACATGGCAAAGGAACGAGTAATTGTTGGAATGCAAATTGGTGTCCAAATGGTCCCCTTTCTAATTGTGTTCCCTCTCTAGTCATCTCACCTTTTTACTACTACACTATTGCTGACTTCATCAGAGAAAAAGTTAGATAATGCAACATATCTCCCCCTATCTAGAACATGATACTTTGAGTTTTTTGCAGGTTGCACAGGTTAACACTGAAAGGGAGGATAGACTTATATGGAAACTGGAAGACACAGGCATTTTCTCCTTCAGATCAACCTATAGGGCCCTTATTCAGCAACCAGGTAACTTCCCAGCCACTAGACACATCTGGAACCCTAGACTGCCAAAAAAAGTTTTTTACATGGAAATTGCTGAATTCTCTCCTACCTTTTGATGATATCTTAGTCCGATGTGGTTTTAGTTTAGCTTCAAAATGTCCTGCATGCAATCAACCGGACTCAATAGAGCATTTTTTCACTTCATGCCATCTGGCTCAGAATGTTTGGGACATTTTCTCAGATATTCTGGGGATTAAACTACAGGCTTTAGACAGCCTGACCCTACGGTTTTTTACATTTTGGAATAATACTGAACTGTCTTCGGTTCATAGGGATACATGTAGGATGTTGCCATCTCTGATATGTTGGTCATTATGGAAAGCTAGGAATGCATTTTATTATGACAACAACAAAAATTCACAAGCTCTAATCAGTAAGGAAGTGAGAGATCTTATCTTCCTCTCTTTCTCAGCCAAGCCTGGTCACTCCAATATGTATCTAAATAGAAGTTATCCTATCTCCTATCTAATCCCACCCCTGAGACCCCCCCCCCAAGCCTTCTATATCCACTGTTTTCTGGAAGAAGCCACCACAGAACACCATAACTGTGAATGTAGATGCATCCTGGTCTTCCAACACTTCGACAATTGGCCTTATAGCTAGAGATTGGACTGGTAAACCTTGCCTAATTCAATCTTTAACTATCACTGCTAGTACACCATTAGAGGCTGAAATGAAAGCTATCCAAGCTGCAGCTAGGAGCTTCACTAGTTTGGACCCCGGCTGTTCTTACATAGTGGAATCAGATGCCATGCTTGCGATGAACATGATAAACAATCCCAGAAATGCCAAATGGTCTCTATATGTTTTAGCTTTCGAAATCCACTCTGAACTTAAGAAGGCTACACTCAGGCATGTCTTTAGAGAATGTAATGCAGTGGCTGATGCAATCTCAAAACATAAACCTTCACAACCAAGCATCAGCATCTCTAACATCCCACCAATCATCAAAGGCCTTATTCACCTGGACATTCATAATTTCCCTTACATCCGAACATAGAAGCATGCTACCAGAGGATAGATACTGCTGGAGTTTTTTATTTCTTTTGCAGGGACATAGCATGGACATTGAACTGAGTACTGCTCTTTCGCGATGGCTACCGAGCACTCGAGCCTGCAATCAAGCCTTGGAGCCCTCGAGCCTTGGAGCCCTCGAGCACTGGATACCTCGAACACTAAAGCTTCGAGTACTCGAGCCTAGGAGGCCTCAAGCCCTGGATACCTGGAACACTCAAGCTCTCAAGCCCTCAAGCCTAGGAGGCCTTGAGCCCTGGATTCCTCGAGCACTCATGATCTCGAGCCCTGCCCATGGAGCCCTCGAGCACCTGAGACCTTGAGCACTCAAGCACTCGAGCCTTCGAACCATCGAGCTATGGAGCCCTCGAGCACTGGATACCTCGAATACTCAAGCTCTTGACCCCTCGAGACTAGGAGGCTTTGAGCCTTTGATCCCTCGACCACTCAAGCTCTCGAGCCCTGCTGGCCTCGAGCCATCAAGCACTCGAACCTTTGAGCACTCATGTACTCGATCCCTCCATCAACCACTCAAGCACTTGAGGCCGCGGACACTGGATACCTCGAGCCCTCGAACATTCGAGTCCTCGAGCACTGGAGCCCTCGAGCACTGGAGCCCTCGAGCACTGGAGCCCTCGAGCACTGGAGCCCTTGTGCACTGGAGTACTCAAGCAATGGAGCCCTCGAGCACTGGAGCCCTCGAGCACTGGAGCCCTCGTGCACTGGAGCCCTCGAGCAATGGAGCCCTCGAGCACTGGATCCCTCAAGCCACGGAGCCCTCGAACCACGGAGCCCTCGAGCACTAGAAGCCTCGAGCACTGGAACCCTCGAGCACAGGAGTCCTCGAGCACTGGAGCCCTCGAGCACTGGAGGACTCGAGCACTAGAAGCCTCGAGCATTGGAACTCTCGAGCACTGAAGCCATCGAACACTGGAGCACTCGACCACTGGAGCCCTCGAGCACTGAAGCCATCGAACACTGGAGCCCTTGACCAATGGAGGCTTCGAGAAGTGGAGTCCTCGAGCACTGGAGGCCCCGACCACTGGAGCTCCCAAGCACTGGAACCCTCGAACACTGGAGCCCTCGATCACTGGAGCCCTCGAGCTCTGGAGCCCTCGAGCACTGGAGCCCTCGAGCACTGGAGCCCTTGACCACTGGAGCCCTCGATCACTGGAACCCTCGACCACAGGAGCCTTCGAGCACTGGAGCCCTCGACCACTGGAGCACTCGAGCACTGGAGTTTCTTACTTGAGCCCTCAACCACCCAAGCCCTCGAGCCCTTATACCATCGAGATGTAGAGCCCCCAATCACGGGATACCTCGAACACTCGTGATCTCGAGCCCTCGAGCATAGGAGGCATCGAGCCCTGGATCCTTCGAACACTCAAGTTCTCTACCCATACCGCCTTCGAGCCATCACGCACTCGAACCAAGGAGCACTCAAGCACTCGAACCTCGAACCATCGAGCCTCGAGCCCTCGAGCCACCAAGTACTACCTCCTCTCCTCCGGAACCATTAGTCCACTAGTATTAGACCTTTCTTTGGAGGGCAACGAGGTTGCCTTATCAATGTAATATTTCCAAAACAACATTGTACATCTTTTGGTTTCTAAATAGGTTTGGGGAACCTAACAAATATCCCCCAAAATTTTTTTAAAAAACCAAAGAACATTGAAGATAAAAGCAAGTACAAAATTCATCTAGAGACTGACTATACCTGGCTAGGCTTTCTCTTTAAAGCCGGCATCTTCATCGTATTTCTTCTTCTATTCTCCATATAATTTCTACATAATAATAGTACCTCTTCGGTGGATGCTTTGGGCCTTCTATACCTTTCCTCAATTTTGATTTTGAACATACGAGTCTGCGTGATAATAATGATGGCGGCTAGGTCTCATAATATGGCTTTGGTATTTTTCAATTTTAATTTTGTTTAGATTGTGTTCCCGCTGTTTTCCGTTCCCGATCTATATTACCTCATATCCCGCGCAAAATTTCAATTTATTTCTGAAAACACACTTTCCTTTCTTATTTTTTATTCAAAATGCAGATTTGTTTTTTTCCCTATAATAAAAAAAATTTATTAAAACAAACATTAAGGTTGTAATTTCACTTCCTATAAAAGCTTATAACCTATTTCTTAAATTTTTTATTTTTCAAATATAAAATATTTATTGTTGTTTATACATATATATATATATACACACACACTTATATATTCTTTTTTGGTGCTTGGTCGTTTACGTGTGTATATATATTCTTTTTTGGTGCTTGGTCGCTATCAAGTATTAGTCTTCTCTCTACGAAAACCCTCTGTCTTCTCTCTATAATCTCTTTACACGCGCCGCTCACACAGCCGCGCCAATGGCGGCGCCGCCGCCCAGGCCTGGCGAAGCCTCTGCCGGAAAAACCTTTCTGCAGGCACTCGCCACCAAAAACCAACCGCTATCTTCCACGCTCCCTTCCAATCCAGAAATTAAACCAATCTCTCATCGGGTAAACGGCAAAATTGCTTGCATATACGCGAAGGAGGCAGTACAGACGTTCGCGTCGCACTACCACAACGCCTTGGTCGGAAAGTTCACCAAAGGGAAACCGACGATGGAGGAAACGCACAAAGCTTTCCAATCAATGGGATTCACCGGAAAGTATCAGATCGGGTCTTTGGACTACCGCCACATCCTCATCCGATTGCAGAACAAGGACGACTACCAGAAGTTCTGGATTCGGTCGACGTGTACAATCCAAGGGGCAACCATGAAAATCCTCAAGTGGACACCGGATTTCTCCACTAACAAGGAGTCATCGACAGTGCCGGCATGGGTCACTATTCATAAGCCGCCACTACATTACTACAACGCCTCGGCAATAGAAGACTTTGGAAATGAGATAGGTGTATTCCTGAAGATGGACGCGGCAACCAGTGCGCTGACACGCCCCTCCGCGATTAAAATTTGTGTGGAGGTAGATTTACTTACAGATCTCCCTCACTCAATTTGCATCGGAGACCCTGATGAGTACACTGAATGTGAGATAGAATATGATAATCTCCCCAAATACTGTACTCACTGCAAAAGGATTGGCCATGAGGATTCTCTCTGCGGTTTTCTCCACCCAGAACTCAAAAGGAAGTCAAGAAACGGGGTGGAGGATGCAAGGAATGGCTCAGTCCCTTCATCACCAAGAGATGCTGCTGCAGATCGATCCAGAAAGAACTTCATGCCACACAGGAAGCAGAAGCAACGATGGCAACCAGTTGCTGGTCACAATAATGCACACAGCTCCAAAGAAGGACACTCAGGACTGTCGTGTGCTGAGAAAAGTCAGATCATGGTGGCTCAACAGGATGAAAGCCATGTTAAAGTACCAGTCTCTGTTGAACCAATCAACTTCTTCAAGAATCTGCAGAGGACAAAGCCAATATCCTTTTACTCATTTGATGACTTAGAGATTAATAATATTAGGGAATGGAAACAAAATCAGAGAAAAAGAAACAATTTAGCAGTTATTCCTTACCAACCTCCATTGGAAGTTACAAATACTTTTCAGGTTCTACAGGGGGAAGAGGATGAAGATCTCAGCTCAGACTGCTATGAAGAGGCTCTAAGTGAGCTGGAATGGAGGCCTAAGGAGCCAACTCTAACACCAAGTGGTGAAGCAGGTACCCAAGTCTCTCATGCAAATGGAACTCAAGTTGACAATGATATAGAGCAGAATGTTTACTCTGATGGCCAATTAAGTACTAACCCCTTGACTGACCATGTTGATAATCTGGTAACTAAAGCTGATATTTTCTTACATAATGTCCTGAATGATCAAAATAATAATTTGGATCCTGCACATGTTAATATTGATGAGCACTCTGTGACAGATGATCATGATTTAGTGACTGTTGAGCATGTTGCTGTGTCTGATATTAATGCGGTGTCTGATATTGTGACTGATATTAAAGCTGTTGTTGCTAGCTCTACATCTATTAATGATGTAACTCCTGTGCCAAAACAAAAGAATAAAAGAGGCATGCCTGTAGGAGGAGTAACTGTAGACAAATGGCTTAGGTCATCACAAAAATCTAAACAGGTTAATCCATGATTAGTCACAACCAAATTGGAAATATTTTGGTCTGGAACATTAGAGGATATGGAACTTCTTTAAAGAGACTGAAAACTTTAATTAAAATCCATAAAATTGACATTTTAAGCATAATTGAACCATGGCATCCTAGTTCCGAAATAGTGAATTTACAGTTTAAATTAGGATATGAAAATGCCATGCCTGCACTTCATGCAAAGATCTGGATTTTTTGGAATAACAAATTCTCTGTGCAATCAGTTAAGCAATCTGATCAGTTTATTCTAACCACTATTACTGCTGTCTCCTCTAGCATTTCTTGGAACTGTGTGTTTATATATGCTAAAGTTCTCCGATCACTTAGGAAAAATCTCTGGTTAGATCTTCTGGAACTACCAAAGTCTCCAACAGTTTTTGTTGGAGATTTCAACACAGTGGCAAATGTTTCTGAACATAAAGGCTACCATAACCCCCCAATAGGAAGCATAAGAGATTTTAATGCCCTGATCACTACCTTAGAACTTCAGGAAATCAAAACAGTAGGAAACAGGTATACATGGACAAATAATAGAAGCAAAGAAGCATTATTGCTTCAAAGATTGGATAGAGGATTAGGAGATATGGACTGGCTTGAACAATTCCAACATAGTTCAATCCAGGTCCTAAACAGATCTACTTCAGACCATAATCCACTCCTCCTATCAGTCCAAAATGCAGAAACCTGTAATCCTAAGCCTTTTAGGTTCCAACAAATGTGGTTGAATAGGGAGGAATTCTCACACATAGTAAAATCTAGCTGGGATCAACACTGTGAAGACTCAGGATTCTATAAAGTTGTGAGTAAGCTCAAAAGGCTGAAAATTACCCTGAAACAATGGAACAAGACCACATTTGGTGATGTCCATAAAAACCTCAAAGATGCTGAGGAAAGAGTCTCCCAGTGTGAGGAGCTCTATCAAATCACTAGGGAAGATAAGGACTTGATAGAGTTAAATAAGCAAAGAGCCATCCTTATTAGTTCCCAAAGTGAGATTCATTCTTTCTGGAAGCAGAAAGCAAATCTCAGATGGATAAAAGATGGTGATGCAAACACAAAGTACTTCCACAATGTGGTTAAGGAAAAGAGGGTGCATTCTCAAATCACAAAAATTAAGGATGGGCAAGGACAATGGATTACTGAGCCTGAAAAAATTAAGGAAGAAGGAGTTCTCTTTTTTGAAAATCTCTTAAATGAATCAGAAACTGAGGCCACTGGTCAATATTTGAGCCATTTTCTTAGAGAAATCCCAAATTTAATCACTGAAGCAGAAAATGAGGCAATGCTAAAATCAGTGAATATGGAAGAGCTAAGATTTGCTGTCTTTGATTTAAACAAAGATAGTGCTCCTGGTGCTGATGGATTTTCAGGCCAGTTTTTCACACATTGCTGGGATATAATAAGCTCTGACTTATTACAGGCAGCAAATGATTTTATCTTAGGAAAAAAGCTCCCTGCTGCAATCTCAAGCACATGGCTTACTCTCATTCCCAAAACACCCAACCCAAACACCTTTGCTGAATTCAGGCCAATTAGCCTCTCCAACTTTGTTAACAAAGTATTTTCTAAGATACTAATGGAGAGATTAAAGCCAATCATGCCAAAGATCATTTCTCTAGAGCAATCTGCCTTCCTTAGAGGCAGGGATATCTCAGATAACACCTTGCAAATGCAAGAGATGGCAAGGCTCCTGAATAGAAATAATAGGCAGAAAAATGTCATCATTAAGCTTGATATGCAAAAGGCATTTGACAGGGTGTCATGGTCTTTTCTAAACTCAGTTTTGCTGAATTTTGGATTCCATGGAACTCTGGTCAAGATTATAATGCAGAACATACAGGCTGCATGGTTTTCAGTGCTAATTAATGGTACTGCCTCTGGCTTTTTCAAAACTAGTAGAGGAATAAAACAGGGGGACCCCCTCTCCCCTTTCCTCTACAATATAGTGACAGAAGCTTTTTCAAGGGGTTTGAAAAAAGCAATCTCCATTCACTATATTCAAAGCTTTATCATGCCAAGAGGAGTGGAAACTATATCCCACTTAATGTATGCAGATGACACTGCCATATTCACTACAGCCACAAAAAGAAACATGAAAAGACTGATGAAATTTCTCTCTGCCTATGAGCAATGCTCAGGTCAGAAAGTTAACTTCTCTAAGTCTGAGTTTTTCATAAACAAAGGGGCTTCTGCTGCTATGATTAGGATGATTAAATCTGAGACAGGAATGAGGTTGGGATCAATGCCATTTAAGTACTTGGGGGTTCCAGTATTTACAGGAAGAAACAAGTGTTCTTACTATTATCCTCTCCTTGAGAGAATGGAAAGAACAGTCACTAATTGGAAGAATCAGTGGCTCACAAATGCTGGAAAACTGGTATTGATAAATCATGTGCTTCTGTCTATTCCCATTCACATTTTTGCAGTTCTTCATCCTCCTCAAACTGTGGTTAAAAGAATGGAGAAAATGGCATCACGATTCTTCTGGGGAGAATCACAATTTGGCCAAAGAAGGATATGGAGAAGATGGTCTAGAATGGCCCTGCCAAAACATGAAAATGGATTGGGCTTCAGAGACATCAGAGCTATCATCAAAGCCTTTTCTTGCAAGCTCTGGTGGAAAATGCAGCAGAACAAGACAATATGGACCAGTTTTTTATGGTCATTGCCAGCCTCCTATCAATCCTCTCACACATGGAAGAGGATTTGTGCTGTAACTGAAATCTCCAACTCATACTCTAGAGTTTTAGTTGGAGAGGGAACCTCCCCTTTTTGGTATTCCAACTGGATAGGTTCAGGTCCCCTGTGCTATGAGTGGCCTGAGGAAATTGAGATCCCTTTTCCAAATATTACCATAGCTGATTTTTGCTTACAGAAGCAAGTCTACCTAACACCCATGGAGCCTCACTTGGCTACCAACATCATCTCCTTTTTGCAGGAATTCAGTATCACCAGTTCTCATGAAGACACTCTGATCTGGAAGCTAAATCCCACTGGAAAGTTCTCCATCAGCTCTGCATACCACTCCTTCAGGGCCAGATCATCTGATATTCACTCAATTAAACAGGTATGGTCAAAATATATCCCTGCAAAGATGGCCATTCTTATTTGGAGGATATGTCACTGTATTTTACCATTTGATGATATCTTGTGTAAATTCGGTTTCAACATCCCATCAAAATGTCCTCTGTGCTGCAATGTTGACTCCCTGGATCACTATTTTAATGAATGTGGTGATAATGTTGCTCTCTTTAATCATATGCATGCCATTCTTTCCATGCCAACCCCCCACTTTGTTAATGCAAGACACAGGATTAGATATTACTTGGCATATCAGGGACCATCAAAAACACATAGGATTGTGATAAAAACTGCCATGATTTTTGTTTTCTGGAATTTGTGGAGAAAGAGGAACTCCATTCTTTATGACAACACACATCCTAGTCACCTCTCTCTCCTAGAGGACACTATCAGCAAGGTATCTCTAAATTTCCGTGCAATCCCTCTGGCTGGTAGTTTAATGAAACATGGGGAGTTAATACAGCTTGGTCTGGTTCCATTCCTCAACAGGAAAAAGCCAAAACTTTTTAGATCTATAAAATGGGAACCCCCAGACTCAGGCTTGAAAATAAATGTTGATGCCTCTTTTTTATCTCCTGATAAAGCAGGTTTAGGACTAGTGGTTAGAGATAAAAACGGTAAGGTATCACACATGGAAATGAAATGTGTTACTACTAGATCATCTTTGCATGCTGAACTTTTAGCTATTGAGTGGGGATTTCAGATTGGAAGACAGTTGCATGACTCATTCCTTGTTGAATCTGATTGCAAAATGGCTGTGTCAGGAATTTTAATCCCCTCTTCAGTAAATTGGACCTGTTTTACACTGTGTTACAATCTGAATCATTCTCTACATGGC
This sequence comes from Rubia yunnanensis, assembly GCA_037428765.1. Taxonomy (NCBI): domain Eukaryota; kingdom Viridiplantae; phylum Streptophyta; class Magnoliopsida; order Gentianales; family Rubiaceae; genus Rubia; species Rubia yunnanensis. Next base: position 109,617,518 of record CM075062.1, on the reverse strand, counting down.
ATATTGAGGCATGTTTTTAGAGAGGCAAACTCTGTGGCAGATTTTTTATCTAAGAGAAGTCGCCACTGCTCCTTCTCCGGAACCATCTCATTGTTGGAAGCTCCCACTAAACTCAGAGGACTGATTTCTCTGGATGAACTGGGAGTTCCAAACATAAGAAAGGACTAGGTACTGCTAATGTTTTTGTTTTTTGGCAGGAGACAGCTGGAGCTCAACTCATATGGATGGACAGTGTCTTCTGGACTCATTCGGGAGAGGCTCAACTGCAAACATGAGCTGCTCACAGTGCCAGTGCCATGGTGAGCTGCTCACAGTACCAGAACCACAAAGATGCATTTGCTCATTTCCACTTTGAATGGATTTAGTTTATGGTCCAATTTTGATCAAGTGGCTAAGTTGTGCTTCGAATTTTCGATCACTAAACTGCTCCTTGACAACAAATTGGACTGTGATGATCTAAATCCGCATCAAGTACACCTTGATTTTGCTCCAAACCCAGACTAGATGTAGTTTTATTCTAGAACTATCTTTTGGAACCTCACTTGCTTCTTGCCAAATTTGGCTTGTAAATCTCTTTTGTATTAACTCTACTTCTAAGTGCCATTTTGGCCACCATTGGGGTTTAGGGTGCCCAATAAATCCCCTCCACCATGGTGTGGTTTTATTAAAAAAAAAAAAATATATATATATATATATATATACACATCTGGAGCTTTGTTAAATGATAAATTATATGGTATTCCTAGAATATCACGAGCAATGTATCCCTAGCGATATTTTGTACATTTCATATTATATGGAGGTCAATTATGCTATGTAGGATTGTGACTTATCACAATTTGATTTACATTACTACATAAATATTGTAAGCACAAATAATAGTATTATGATGCACATTATACATGTATACAATACACACTCATAATACCTCTGGGGTACGGTATAAGAATTGATGTTTAACAAATGGCATGCTAGAAGCATCTATTTATTTATTATAACATGTATATTTTACCATCTCCGGCGACGCCGTTATGGCAGGGCCACCGGTTGACTCCCAATCTTCCTCCTATGCACAAGCTGTAACTAAATAACTACGTTAAGCCCTCCTTATAGACCCTCCTGACAATTCAATAAACCCTAATAGCGCTCCCTTCAATCTAAAAATCGAAGATCGAACATTTAGGGGAACTAGGCCTCCACTCCTCGAATTCAGAATGTGTTCATCTCGAAGCTCTGCTCTGGTAGACCTTGGTCGGTAAGTTCTACAGAAGTAGACCGCAAATGGAGAAATTGCGTAAGAATTTCCAAACAGCTGGGTTTAAGGGTCACACCGAAATTACTTTATTAGATAATCGCCAGGTTTTTGGTTAAATTTGACTTTCCTGATGATTATTATTGTTGCTGGTTGCATAAAATAAGGAATTTCTGTGCTTATTCTATTAGAATGACTAAATGGGTGCCTAACTTGAATCCTCATGATAATTCTCCCTATGTTCTTGTGTGGATTGGTCTGTATGGCTTGCCCCAACAGTTCTTTGATTATTGGGTCCTAATGTCAATAGGGAATTTGTTAGGTTTTCCAGTTAGAGTAGATAAAGCAACTCTAAATAGAACAAAGCCTCATGTTGCTAGAGTGTGTGTGGAAATTGATGTTACTATGCTACTGTTAGAGAGAGTTTGGCTTAGTTCAAGAGATGTTGGTTTTTGGCAATATATCGAATATGAGGGTGTGCCTCAATATTGCCCTAACTGCCTAGAACTAGGCCACCTAGCCACTGTCTGCAGGTTTGACCAGAATGTAACAAAGTTTACCCCCTGGAGACCCACAATTCCATCCTCAGACACTCCTAATGGTAAGAAGTCCAACCCCAAGGAAGGATAGGGCAGACAAAATGGTAAGGGGGTTGGAGCCTCCTCCTCTGGTTTAACTCATTCTAATAAAATTTATGTCCCTGTTAACAACACTAAAAAGGCTCTAACTGCACAGGTTCCTACAATCTCAGGATAATGTGCAGACAACAAATGGAAAGGGAAAGTAGATTAAAGATGTGTCTCTTCAAGGAAGCAGCTCCTGAAGCTCAGATCCATGTTTAGGGATCCCAAGTTCTTATATTAAATGTTCATAACTCTGTTTTATCTGTCTCAACTAAACCAATTGAAGTACTTGATATTGTAAATCCTAATCAACCTCCCTCTAAAATCCATAAAATAAATGATTCCCCCACACTCTCTCCATTTAATTTACTGAATGATGACCAAGACTCAATTGTCCAAAACCAAAGTGTTAACAAACCCCCACCCAAACAAGCTCAGTAACAAATTGTCTGAAGAAAATCCATTTAAACCAATTTCTAATGACTCAATTGAAGATTCTCCAAAAGTTTATGAATCTGGTTTAGAGAACTTTGAAGTGGGTTTTATTGAAATCAACGGAGGAAATTTCCCACTCCTGTCCTCATCCAAAAAGAAAGCCAAAATCTCTGACTGGCTTAATAATGAATCTCCTAAGCTTCCTAAACATTTAAGTTCCAATATAGAAAGACTTAACTTTGAAGAGATTAAAGCTAATCTTACTGAATCTCATAAGAAACTCATTTCCATAATGAATCTTCTTCTTCCCAAACAAGATAACAAAGACCAGAAAACAAGGCCTAAAAATACAACAAAAAGGATTACCCCTCCACTCCTAAAACGGTATATACCCGTTCTTCATTGTATACTTCCAAATCTTCTCAATGATAAGTCTTAATACTTGTACATGGAATATCTGAGGGATTGGATATATTCCGTCTCAAAACATAATTAAAGATTTAAAAAGAAGGCATAAGATAAAAATCTGCACAATAATTGAACCTATGCTTCACTCTGACACATCTCAAAAAATTGCTAGAACCATTGGTTTTAGGAATTTTTTTCTCTGATCCAGATTGTAAAATCTGGATTTTTTGGGATCTCAGTCACATTAGACATACAATCAGCTGATGAACAACTCATCTTTACTAAGATTAACCATCAAACTTAAACACAAGAATGTAAAATTGGTTTTGCTTATGCAAAACACACCATAACAGAGAGAAATGTTTTATGGTACAAAATAAGTACCCTAAATGGAGAAGTTTTCTGTTTAATAGGAGACTTTAATGTAATCTCTAAACAAGAAGAATTTTTGGGCCCCTCAATTCCCAATCAGAAATTCATCAGAAATTTTAATAACTTCTTAGCCTCTAATTCCTTATCTGAGATTCCCACATCAGGTAGCCCGTTCACCTGGACAGGCATGAGACCTAAGGGAAGAGTCTGGACGAGGTTGGACAGGGGTCTTTCAAATAATTTTTGGTGGTCTAAATTTAGTTCATCAAATATTAGAGTTCTTGCTAGAGAAAACTCTGATCATTCCCCTTTAATACTCTACATTTCAAAATCCTTACCATTCACTGGTCCTAAGCCTTTCAAATTCCAAGAATGCTGGATTAAACATCCAACTTTTATGAAATTAATTGAAGATACATGGACAATTAACACCACTGAAAAAGGAATGAGAAAATTAATCTTCAAACTTAAACATTTATAATCCATATTAAAAACTTGGAACATATAGGTCTTTGGGAAAATCTTTGATTGAGTTCAAGCCTTAGAAGAAAAATTTGTTCAAGCTGAAGCTGACCTTCAACAACATGAAGATGCCTTAACCCTAACAGCTTACAATGAAGCTAAAGCCAATTTAAAATTAGCCATCTCTAATCAAGAAACTTTTTGGAGACAAAAATCCAATCTAATATGGCTCAAAGAAGAGTTACTGACTCAAAATTCTTCCACCAAACAATTAAATCCAAGCATAAAAGACAAACAATAGCTTTAATTAAGAATTGGGATGGAATATGGATTCATAACCAAGAAGATATAGGTAAATAAGCCATAAACTTCTATACAGATCTCCTATCATAAGAGAATTTAGACCCTTCTAGAATTAACACTTCTTGGCTATTGGATAATATCCCATATTCAATCACACAAGAAATGAACTCTAAATTAATACATCAAGTTTCTTTGGAAGAATTGACATAGATAGTACATTCCATGGACAGCCAATCAGCCCTAGGGCCTGATGGCTATTTAGGGATTTTCTATCATAAAGGCTAGCATATCATCAAACATGATGTACTTGCAGCAGTCAATGACTTATTCCTGGGATCTACTATTCCTAAAGCTATCTCATCAGCTTTAATAGTATTACTCTCTAAAAAGGATGTCTGTTCCAGTTTAAATATTTTCGACCAATAAGTTTGTGTAATTTCATAAACAAAATACTCTCCAAGGTCATTTCAACAAGATTGAACCCACTTTTTAAAATTATCATCAACCCTGAACAATCAGCCTTTGTATCTAAAAGGGAGATAGCTGATAATGTGTTTCTTCTACAAGAACTCGTTAACTTTCTTCATTCTAAAACCAAGGGACATAATATGATATTGAAATTGGATATGATGAAGGTCTTTGATAGGGTTTCTTAGACCTTCTTAGACCAAACACTTAATAAAATGGGGTTTCATCAACATTTCATTAACTTAATCTTGACTAACCTTAAATCAGCCTTTTTCTCAATCCTAATCAATGGGAAACCAATTGGTTTTTTCCCTGCCACTAGAGGCTTAAAGCAAGGGGATCCCCTTTCCCCTTTGCTTTTTTATCATGATGGATTAAACACTATGCAGAAATCTTAACTTCCTTTTTAGATACTCAGATATGAAGTACTACAAACTTCCATATCAAATGACTAAATTTTCACATCTTTCTTATGCAGATGATGCTGTCATTCTGCTTAAAAACTCAAAGAAAGGTCTAAAAACTATCATAAGTTTCTTAAAATCATATGAAATGGCTTCAGGTCAAAAAGTAAACTTTGAAAATTATTAATTTTCTTATATCAAAACATGCTTCTCTAAATATGTATATTCAAGGCCTGGTTACTTCTATCAAATATAGAATTGATAATTGGCATAACAAATTGCTCACTCCTGCTGGCAAAGCAATTCTGATCATGCATGTCCTCTCTTCTGTCCCAATTCATCTAATTTCAGTCCCTAAGCCGAAAAATCACACCATTTATCAAATTCACAAAAACACTGGCCAAATTTTTCTAGTCTGCTAATTCAGACCTTAATTAAACGAAAAGAACCTGGAGATCATATACTAAAATGTGCTTTCCTCCTAATGAAAATGGTTTGGGTTTTAAAAATTTACACACTCTGACAATAAGCTCAGCCTAAAGCTGTGGTGGAAACTACAAAATGGAACCTCATTATGGGCTAAAACCATGTGGTCAATCACAGATGACCATAAGACTTCCAAAACACGGTTACGAATCAAAGACATTAATGACATTACTCTAGAAAACATACAGGTTTCAAATAGGGAAAAAGATATTTATCATATTGGCACTCTAGTCGGATTGAAACAGGTCCTTTAGTGGATAAATGAGACACCAACATAATCCTACCTTTCCCTAAGCTGAGTGTCTCTAAGGTCATTCAGACTAAACACTAGTTTCTGCAACAGATACACCATAATTTGCCTAATCATTTGATCTCTGAACTAGAAAAAGACATTAAAGTATATCTTGAATTTGAAGATAAAATGAATTGGAAGTTGACTACCAATGGAAAAATCATTTTAAAAATAGCCTACCAGTTAATCAGAGAAAAGAAGTTTGTAATCCCATCTTTTAAACATCTGTGGTCACCCATACTACCTAACAAAATGAATTTTATGAAATGGAAAGTCTTAAATAGGCTGATGATCTACCTTGATGCTTTGGAAAATTTTGGATTCAATATTCCATCAAGATGTTGTTTCTGTTTTAATTTTGAAGAAATTATCCACCATTGTTTTAACAGCTAATCCTGTGATTAAACATGTTTGGGATCAGATATTATCTCTTTTTGAACTAAAATATCTTACATCTGATTACCTATGTGATAGATACTATTTGTTATGGAATTGCACTGATAACAACACAAAATAAACTGAACTGATTAGGATTATCCATTGTGTTGTTATTTGGTTCTTATGGTATGCTAGATGCAAATATCATTTTGAAGGAGTTAAACCAGATCTTACTTTCATATATAAACATATTTTGCTCCAGCTAAATGATATTATACAAATAAACTGCAATTCAAATGGATTCTCACTAGTTCTAGTCCTAAACTGGTGTCTGTATCATCTCAGAAGACTAGAAAACCTGACTTGATTGTCCAATGGACAGCTGGTATTGACTATAAATTGAACATTGATGGTTCCTTTCTTAGTTATAACTGTGCTGGTGTTGGTTGTATCATAAGGTTCAGTCTGGACTCTTTGTTACAGCCTTATCAAGGCTTGTTGATGTCTCTTCTCCAATTCAGACTGAGGCAATTGCTCTAAGAGATGGCCTTCAATTGGCTATTAATAAAGGCATCCAAAAAATGGAGATTGAAACTGACTCCTTGGTCTTAATGAAAGCCATCACCAGAATATATCAGGTGCCATGGAAGATTTCAGATCTAGTCAGAGAAATCTGGGAGCTTCTAAAGCACATTGACTACTCTTTATCTCACATTTTTAGAGAGGCAAACTCAGTTGTAGACTCACTAGCCAAGCTAGCATCAATCCAACATATTAACTGTATTTTTACATTTGCAAATCTCCCAGTTCACATTCTTGGTCAAGTTTAGTTAGATGCTGCTTTTGTCCCATATATTAGACATGTATAATAACTATATTGTTTGTGGTCTTATTTCTTCAGTGAGAATGGAAACCCTTTGCTTTTCCACTTGTATATCTATCAATATACTTTATGATGCAATTTCGATTAAGGCCCGGGGAGCCTAATATATACCCCCTCACTTAAGTGAGTTTAATTTATTTTTTTATAAAAAAACTCATATGTTTTGTTATTTATGACACACTTACTATAATTGAATATTTTATTTTATTTGACACCCTTTCCATTTTTGGCAAGATTCCTTCAAATTCATCCACCCATTCTACTTTTTACCTTCTATATTCAATTTCATCCACTCATAATCTTCACCTAAATCCAAGCACCTAAACCTATGGTGCCATAAATAGAAAAACGGAGGGAGTATTTTGAGTTGGATTTTCTGATAAATTTTACTTTGCTATCTTTTAATAGAGCTCGAATTATATATAATGAAATTTATTATTAGTAAATAATTGTAATTAATATAAATATATTTTCATTTTTAATAAAACTTTTGTTGTGCAACTACAAAAATTAAATGTTACTTATATATAATTAAAAATAAAAAAATTAACTAAACGAAAACAAAACAATAGTAGTAACTAGAATAATGCAAAACAAATGTATGAAAAATAAAAGGAAACAAAAATATTTGACAAACCAAAAAATGACACAGTCTTCTACTATGTCCCGCATCTCTCTCTCTAGATATGCCATCTGCATAATGCTCTTTCACAGTTCCATGGTAACACATTATCCATGGATACTTTACAGTTCCATGGGAACGAATTATCCATGGAACACTAAAAGAGGGTGACCAAAAATTCTCACGGACGAGATTCCCTCTACACGAAATTGATAAATAATTGACGAAATCATGCCCTTAACCACGTCGTTAAAGAGTTGCCACAAATCAAATCTCTTCTATTCACGAGAAAATGCTGGAGTGAAATAAAGGTAGATTTTGGAGACTGAATGAGTTTTTCAGTTTGGAGAAGGTTTCAAAGTTGGCGGGTGCTCAACTTTCAAAATCATTGTGCCATTTTTAAACTCAATGAAAAGCAAGCATTAGCTGTCATTTCCATTTTCTTATGTTTTTCTGTTATTGACTAAAACAGATGTCCACTTGTAATTGGTTGAGCTATTTTTTGTTGGTCTGGCATAAACCAAACATTCCAGCTCACTTTTTGTATTGAGAATTTCTGAACCAATTTCCATGGTTATGGTGAATCAAAAACTCTGCTCCTTCTGCTTTCATTTTTCCATTTTCTTGTTTTAGCCAAAATTACATGGTATTAGAGCCACTGGGTAGATTCGGTGTTGTATTTTCAATTTTCAAAATCTCCTGCTTCTTCTGAAATCCGTAGCTCATATTTTCAGATTCTTAATCTGTGAATTCAGTTGCAAATCCATTAAGGACTGATTGAGGTTTTACCAACCCTAGAAGGAATGAAATGAAGATAGTTAAGGATCCTTTCGATCATCAAAGCTCATACAACTCGAATTTGGTGCTTGTTGTAGAGCCGCTCAATGAATACAATTACATTACATAGAGCAAATCTTTGGTTGTGGCAATCAGATCCAGAGGAAAGCTCAAGTTTCTGACAGGAGAATTAAAGGCACCTGATATGGACAATCCATTATATGTAAGACGGGATAAGGTAAATTCAACCTTGATCTCATGGATTTTGAACTCAATTTCTAAGAAGATAGTTAGAGGATTCATGTTTTGTGAAGATGCACATATTTTATGGAATGAATTGAAGGAAAGATTTAGTGAATGTAATGGACCTTTGATCCATAAATTGAAGAAAGATATATGTGAATTGAAAGACGGAAGTGATTATGTGGCTGTGTATTTTACTGAATTGAAAGGTTTATGGGATGAATATGCATGTTTAAGACCTAGGAAGAGATGTAATGTGGATTACATAAACTATACATGTTTTCCAACTGAAGAAGAAGATGATAAACTTCATCAATTCTTGATGGGATTGAATGAGGACTACAATTCTATCAGTCATCTGATTTTACTGATGGATCCATTTCCTAGTGTTGGTAAAGCTTGTCAGATGATCAGTAGGATTGAGAAGCATAAAATAGTACATGGAGGTTACCAGGAGATTCAGAACAGTTCTACAATAGCAGTCAAAGTATACAAAGATACAAAGATACCTTATCAATTCAGAGATGGAACCACTGAGCAGCATGAAGATGCAGATGAGATAAGGAAGACAAATGTTAAGAGAGCATATTTGAGTTGTGATCACTGTGGAAAGCTGGGGTATGTTAAGGAAAATTGTTTTAAGATCAAGGGTTATCCAGAATAGTGGGACGAAAATAGAGACATGATAGTAAAGGTTCAACAATCATAGATACCACAATTCACTCAGCAACCTTATCAGAAGCCATATCAGCCTAATCATGCATATCAAAGATTTTCTGCATATGCAGTAACTGAGGAGGAAGAAAGTCCAATCAGTGATGTGGGTGGAAAGCTCCAGGCTCTCATTGTAATAATGGTGGAGGCTCAACTGGAGAAGAAGCAGAAGGCAAAGGATCCTATACAAAATCAAGGTGGAATGGAAAACTATGCTCATTATCATGACTTTATAGGTAATGTTACCAGTAATTTCTCACTTAGCATGTTTTCTTTGAATGATGATAATTGGATTGTGGATAGTGGGGCTTCAAACCATATATGCAGAGATATTTCTTAGTTTACTTCTGTTTCACCTATAAACCATATCACTCAAGTTTATATGCCAGATCATACTACCAAACTAGTTAAAGCCAAAGGAATTGTTAGTCTCACCTTACTTGATTGTTTGCATGTTCCAAACTTCAAGTACAATCTTCTTTCTATCAGTAAGTTGTCTAGGTTAATGCCAGTCTTGTTCACATTGTCATCAAATCATTGCTTATTGTAGGGCCTCGGGACTAAGAAAGTCTTGGCAGTAATCAAGAAAAAAAATGGTCTATTCATACTTGATCCTCACTCTTTTCAATCAGAAACCATTCATCAAAGAATTCAATCAGCTTGTTCCCAATAAATTTCAAGAACTCCTGATTTTAGTGCAGCAGCTAGTCAATCTGTTGTATCTTTTAAGTCTTGGCATTATAGATTAGGACCTCCTTCTTCTGATGTATTAAGGCATTTTGATGTAATCAAAGAACTTCCAGATGACAATATCTATTCTGTTTGTCCTATGGAAAAACAACACAGATTGCCTTTTACATCTAGTACCTCTTTCACATCTTCTTCTTTCACTTTGTTACATGTTGATCTTTGGGGACCATATAAATTAAACTCAACTACAAATTGCTACAAATTGCAAATATTTTTTGACAATAGTGGATGATTTTACAAGATGTACATGGACTTATCTTCTTAAGACCAAAGATCAAGTACCATTTCTGCTGAAAATTTTTCTGATTATGATCAAAAACCATTTTGATGCTTCTGTTAAATTTTTAAGATCAGATAATGGAAGTGAATTTGTAAGCCATGAATGTGGAAAAAATTTCTCAGAATATGGTATTTTTCATTAGAGGTTTTGCTCTTATACTCCACAACAAAATGGAGTTGTTGAGAGAAAGCATAAGCATTTACTTCAAGTGGCTAAAGCTCTCATGTTTCAATCTAATTTACCAAAAGTCTTTTGGGGTGATGCAATTCTTACAGCCACCTATCTCATAAACGGATTGCTATCTCCAACTCTTTCCTGGCATTCACCTTATCAGCTTCTCTTTAACCTCAGTCCAGATATTCACAGTCTTAGATCTTTTGGCTACCTAGCTTATGCCACAAATACTTCACCTCTCAAAGGCAAATTCACTGAAAGGGATTTCCCTTGTATTTTTATTGGCTATCCCACGGAGAAAAAGGCTTACAAGCTATTTGATCTTCATAATCATAGAATTTTCACTTCCAAGGATGTGGTTTTTCATGTGTATTTCCTTATTCTAACCCTACTCAGTTTTCTTTTCCTCTCCCTTACTTAAATTCAGAACATTCTTCATCTCTTTCTGAATCACAGGTATCTATCCTCTCCAGTCAACTTCATCCTGATACTCTTTCTCCTCCATCTGATTCACATCTGAGGCACAATACTAGAGCCATTAAGCCTTCAGTCTGGTCTAAAGATTATGTATCTTCCTCTTCGCTTGAACCTATCCTCATTCAGTCTATTATCACTGCACATACTTCTTGTAACTCTTCACAGATTCCAAAATCATCCACCGATCATCAAGTAAAGCAATCACCTGAGTGGATCAAAGCTATGGATGATGAGCTGGTTGCATTAGAGCTTAATCAAACTTGGGATCTGGTCCCATTGCATCCTAGAAAGAAAGCCATTGGATCTAAATGAGTGTATAGACTCAAATTTAATGCAGATGGTTCCCTTGCCAAGCACAAGGCAAGGTTGGTTGCCAAAGGGTTCAATCAAATTGAAGGAATTGACTTCTTTGAAGTCTTTTCTCCAGTTGCTAAAGCAGTCAACATCAGGATGCTTCTTGCCTTGGCATCTACTTCCAGATGGCACATTCATCAATTGGACATCAACAATGCTTTCCTTCATGGCCCTCTGGATGAGAAGTTTTATATGAAGTTACCGGATGGCTATGCTGCTTCTGATTCTTCAATGGTTTGTAAGCTAACCAAGAGTCTTTATGGCTTAAAACAGGCATCTAGAAAATGGAACAAAGAATTTACACAACATCTTTTATCCTTTAATTTCACCCAATCTCATCATGATCACTGTCTCTTCCTTAAATTCACCTCTACTTATGTCCTGGATTTGGTGGTCTATGTTGATGATGTTCTGATTATGGGAACTTCTATGGAAGCTATATCTGAGATCAAGCATTCTTTGCACCAGAAGTTCACCATCACAGATCTTGGAACTGCACATTATTTTTGGGGCTTAGAGCTACACAGATCTACCACATGTCTTCATCTACATTAGAGTAAGTACATTTATGATATTGTTACAGATTGTGGTTTGGCACAGTGCAAACTTGTTTCCACTCCACTCCCTACCACTTGGATTACCCATGATGAATCCTCTCTTTTCCTTCCTGATCCAAGTGTATATAGAAGACTGATTGGCAGATTGCTCTACCTCAACTACACAAGGCCTGGTGTAACTTTTATCGTGCATCAATTAAGCCAATTTGTGTAATCACCTACTCACCATCATCTCACAGGGGCTTTGCATATAGTCAAGTATCTTCACCATCATCCAGATTATGGCCTCTTCTATGCTACAGACAATGATCTTAGGCTTCATGCCTACTATGATGCAGACTGGGCCAATTGCAAAGTTGCACGACAGTCTGTTACTGGTTACACTGATTTCATGGGTTCAGCTTTGATCTCTTGGAAGTCTAAGAAGCAATCCACTGTCTCCAAATCTTTAGCTGAGGCAGAATACAAAATTCTGTCCATGACTTCATGTGAACTCAAGTGGATCAGTTACTTAGCCCGGGATCTTCATGTTCACGTTCATTTCCCCATTCCCTTGTTTTGTGATATTCAAGCTGCTCTCCACATCAAAGCTAACCATGTCTTCCATGAATGCACCGAACACCTGGATATCGATTTTCGTTAGGTTAGGGATTATTATCTTGAAGGGTTTCTGCTTCCATCCTTTGTTTCTTCTCAGCTGCAGCTGGCTGATTTACTGACCAAGAATTTTCCTCCAGCTTCCTTTCGTGCTAATCTTTTCAAGCTCAGCGTTTTGTCCCCCAAAGCTAATCTTGAGAAGGGGGTGAGGATTGAATGGGTTTTTCAGTTTGGAGCAGGTTTCAAAGTTGGCGGGTGTTCAACTTTCAAAATCATGGTGCCATTTTTAAACTCAATGAAACGCAGGTATAAGCTGTCGTTTCCATTTTCTTCTGTTTTCTGTGATTGACTAAAACACGTGTCCACTTGTAATTGGTTGAGCTATTTTTTGTTGGTCTGGTATAAACTAAACATTCCAGCTCACTTTTTGTACTGAGAATTTCTGAACCAATTTCCATGGTTATGGTGAATCAAAAACTCTGCTCCTTCTGCTTTCATTTTTCCATTTTCTTGTTTTAGCCAAAATTTACATGCTATCAGAGCCACTAGGTAGATCCGGTGTTGTATTTTCAATTTTCAAAATCTTCTGTTTCTTCTGAAATCCGTGGCTCATGTCTTTAGATTCTGAGTCTGTGAGTTCGGTTGCTGGAGTGAAAACCAATCTCTTCTATCCGTGAGAAAATGCTAGAGTGAAATAAAGGTAGATTCTTTTTTCATTTGATTGATTTATAACGATTTTGTGAAATCCCAAATATTTATTCACTTCAAAAACCCAATTCAATTGATAAGTTAAGAAAAAGGAAGGGAGTTCTTTGTTCTGAATAATTGTTTTTAGAACCAGTATTTGATCATGATTTCCCTTGGTTTTCTTAAAGATCGTTGATTTTGGTTGTTTCGTTAGAATTGATATTAACAGGAATACGATGAGTTGTTCTGCAAGGACATTCAGGCACAACTTCTATTTTTATTAAAGGATTGCATAAACATATACCGTTTCTGAATATGTGAAGCACAAAAAAGGTGATGATGTAGGAAATAAGGGTAATAATCTGTAGGTTTATTCATGAGTTCAGGATACATTATATAGTGGTACATGATACCTATCCCAAGTACAAGTACAGCTAGGAGAAGGTAACAGAATACAAGTACAACTATGGTAGGAATACAAATACAAATCCAATTCCAATACCAATACTAATTAACACTAATTCCTAATTCCGTAACACTCCTCCTCAAGTTGGAGCATGCGGATCAGAAATGCCCAACTTGCCAAGTAAGGAATGAAACTGGTTACAGCCGAGAGCTTTAGTGAACAAATCCACGGGTTGGTTAACCGTACGAATATGGTGAGTAACAATAGCGCCAGATTGAACAAGATCTCGAACAAAATGACAATCAACTTCAATGTGCTTAGTACGTTCATGGAAAACCGGATTGGCTTCTATGTGAATGGCTGATTGACTGTCTCAAAACAATTTCATAGGAAAAGTGTGCGAAACCCCTAAGTCTTTCAACAAGGACCGAAGCCATAATAACTCACAGCAGGCAACTGCCATAGCACGATACTCTGCTTCAGCAGAAGACCGAGAAACAGTAGGTTGCTTCTTAGTCTTCCAGGAAATCGGGGAATCACCAATCATAACAAAATAACCGGATAAGGAACGCCTAGTAATAGGACAGGCGGCCCAATCCGAATCACAATAAGCAGTCAATTGGAGAGTACTACGAGAAGAAAGAAATAAACCTTGACCAGGATGACTCTTCAGATAGTGCAAAACACGAACCGCAGCTTGCCAGTGAGGAACACAAGGAGACTTCATGAATTGCGCAAGAGTATGAACTGAATAACTAAGTTCAGGACGAGTAATAGTTAGATATATCAGACGCCCAACCAAGCGGCGATACTGCTCCGGGTCATGATAGGCTGGACCTTCAATACGTGCCAAATCATGTTGTTGCTCCATCGGAAAATCAATTGGTTTAGAAGCAGATAAACCTGTATCAGATAGAATGTCCAAAGCATATTTCCTTTGCGAGAGAAACATCCCCTCCGGTCTTCTAGCAATCTCTATGCCCAAAAAATACTTAAGCAAACCAAGGTCCTTCATGTGAAAACAAGAACCCAAATATTTCTTGAACGTAGAGATGAGCGAAGAAGAACTACCAGCAATAACCAAATCATCCACATAAACCAGAACATGTAAAGACTGCGATCCACTGGAAAAGACAAATAAAGAATAATCTGCCTTACTTTGAACAAAACCAAATGTCCGTAAAGCCTGCGCCAGTTTAGCAAACCAATTCCTAGGAGCTTGACGAAGACCATAAAGAGATTTCTGAAGGCGACAAACCTGACCAGGCGGAACCACATAGCCACGTGGGGGTCGCATGAACACTTCTTCATGTAAATCACCATGCAGGAAAGCATTATGAACATCCATTTGATGCAATTCCCAACCACGTATAACAGCAACTGACAGGAACAAGCGAACGGAACTCATCTTTGCGACTGGAGCAAAAGTCTCTGTGTAATCAATTCCTTCAATCTAGTGGTTTCCAAGAACCACGAGACGAGCTTTGTAACGTTCAATGGTACCGTCAGAGCGAAACTTCGTTCGGTAAACCCATTTACAACCAATGGTCTTTTTATGCGCAGGCAAAGGAGACAAAGTCCAAGTCTGATTGCGCTCTAGGGCAGTGAGCTCCGCAACCATAGCGTCTCGCCAATAAGAATGACGGGAAGCCTCAGAGTAAGTAGTGGGATCTGCACTAGAAGTTACAGCACCCAAAAATCTAGTATGCAGACTAGAAAAATTATCACAATTTACATAATCAGTAAGAGGGTAGAGAACACCTGAGGATAGTGATGACGTATGGGGGAACGTAGTCGAAGAGGGGGGGGGGTCTTCAGTAACAAGAGCACAAGTAGAATCATCACAATCATAATCAGCCAAATACGGCGGTGGACGTCGAGCACGAACACTCTTTCTGGTGGATGGTGGATTACCAAAACGCTGATGCCATAAATCAGATGAAGAAACCGAAGCAACTGTCGGAATAGATTGCAGGATATGAGGACGAAGGCGAGTATCCAACAGACGAAGCCAATAAACCCCCCCTTTCTGTTCACCCACGCCAATCACTATCCCCGTACTGATTTTCTGTAAAATGCAATATTTTTCAGTAAACAAGACTAGACATTTTAGGGCAGATAACAATCTAGAACAGGATAATAAATTGCATCGCAAAGTAGGTATGTAGAGCACATGAGGAAGGGTGACATCACCAAAACAAATAGACCCATATTGTGTAGCAGACGATACAGATCCATCAGGTAGTATAACATTCACAGTGTTGGTAGCAGTAGTAATATCAGTAAGAGAACCTTTGTCACCAGTCATGTGATATGAGGCTCCCGAATCAAGAATCCAAGGTAAAGTAGACTTACCGGACCCGTGGTCAGATAATGAATCAAACTGATTAAATAAATGTATGGTCGTACTCCATTGGTCGTCAGACAGAGCAAGACCAAAATCAGATCGTGTAGGTAAGCCAGAGGAGGCGGTCACCGCAAACCCTTGCGGCGACGTCACTACGCCGGCGAAAGTAGCCATAACACAAATGGCAATCAAATGGATAATAAGATAATAAGATAATAAGTAGCCAAAAACCGAAGCGAACCGGATTGCTGAAGGGGACACAGGCGCGTGGAGCACAGGCGCGTGAAGACACGCGCTGGAAGGGAAAATCGCGCCTGTAGGCAACTGCGCGTGGGTTCACGCGCTGCTCGGTGTGCGTGCGCGTGAATTTCACGCGCGCCTCTGTCGATGCTGCTGGGTGTGCGCCTCTGTCGCCGTCGGCCTCTGTCGACTGTGCTAGTGATGTCGGCGGCAACCAAGCGGCGAGGAAGCGCGACGTTGACTGTGCTGGAGCGAAGCGGCAAATGGCACACGGCTCGGCGGCAATCGCCGGATGGTGGTGATGGCGAGCTCGGTGGTGGGCAATATCCGGATGGCGAGCTCGGTGGCCGGCAGACGGAGTCGGGAGCGGAAGCAGGAGACGGCCGGCGGAGCGGGAGCAAGACCGGCGGCGTGGCGGTGGCAGGACCGGCGGTGAGGTTTTGCTGCTGAAGAAGTTTTGGTTTTTTTTTTTAAGGGTAAGAAAGAAAGGTAGTCCGGATCGGCAACGCGTGGAAGTCACGCATTGACGACTGCGGAAAATTTTCTTTTTCAGATTTCAGAATTTTAGGCTCTGATACCATGTAGAAAATAAGGGTAATAATCTGTAGGTTTATTCATGAGTTCAGGATACATTGTATAGTGGTACATGATACCTATCCCAAGTACAAGTACAGCTAGGAGAAGGTAACAGAATACAAGTACAACTATGGCAGGAATACAAATCCAATTCCAATACCAATACTAATTAACACTAATTCCTAATTCCGTAACAGGCTTGAAATTATCTCTCCTCTGTGAAAGATTTATATCCAGAACAATTGCACTCTGGATAAGATCCTGATTTATTGCATTTTCCCCAATTCATATGCACGGGAATGTTTTAACTCTATGCTAATTTGACAATTTGGTTTATGATGACTTATACATAAGAATATTTTTATGAAAAATAGTCATATAAATGTTTAGTAGAACACTTCATACGTCAAATACTTGTTTAAATGGTTCTAACATGCACATATAAAGTACACTTATTAGCACATTTGAGATGCTTGGTAAGCAATGTTAAGAGATGAATGATCTATTGATACTTTTGTGCATTTCATTAGGTATTTCTTTTGTTTTTGCATAATTTGCAAGTTAAAAAAATGAAGATCGTGGCAACAAAACAAGAGGCAACAAGAGACAAAAAGTGTCTAACTGTCTATTTCCCTGTTCTTAATGACTCCGTCATCCCTGTCTTTTTAGACCAATTACATGTATATGCATTGGACCTGTGTATAGTTGATCGTTGTTTCTTTTAGTTCATTGGACCAAGTCAAAACATGATTAGTTCATTGTGATGGATTAATAGTGTAGGTTGATGACTTGGACGATTTTATTGTTCAGAAGATGGCGTAGTTTAGTGGAAGGGTGAACCTGGTGAAATTATCGGATTTGGCAGGGGCAGTGGAACATCGGTGAAAGCTTCAAGAGTATTGAGAACAATTTCGACAAAGCTTTAGGTCTCGAGGACAAATCGAATGCGGCAAGTAGCAACAATGAAGGTATAATCATGTTTTGTGCGTTTGAAGTCTGACCTGCTGGTTTGTTATGTTGATTGAAGTTAAAATTGAGGTTTATTTGATAATTTAGAGTGTGATATGATGTTTTTCTATACTCCCCCCGTCTCAGCTCAAACTGCACACTTACTATATGACACTATTCTCTATCAAAGTTTGATCGCATATTTGAGTAGATATATAAGCAATAATATTATCTTATATCATATTGTTGGATTCGTCATGACAAGTAGTTTTTCAAAAGTAAGTTTTTATTTGCCGTTATTACATGTAGTTAAACATATGAATGATTAGACAAATTTCTTGATGAGAGTGAAAAAAATTCTGTGCAATTTGACCTGGGACAGAGGGAGTAATTAAAATTGAAGAGTCGAGTGCAGCAAGTAGTTAGGGGCCAAGGCGCTAGAACTATTGTGGCTAAAATGAAGAATTGAATCCCTCGCTGCGCGGACAGAAAACTTGAAAGGCTTAAGTGAACCAGATAGTTGAATGAAAGGAAATTTGAGAAATGTGAAATGTTTTGTCTGCTGACATAGTATTATGAGTTCTTTTCTACCTATTGATAAATTATATTTTCTTTCTGGAATCTTGGATTCCTTAACAAGGAAGAGTGAGTCTGATTGTTTGAAAAACTGGACAAATACAAGTATGCACTTCCCAACAACCTTCTGTCCATGAAAGATCAAGGTAGGCCTATGATTGAGTATCAGCTAGGTACGAAAAGAATGCAGGGAACTTGATAATTTTCCAGAGGTAACTTCTAGACATGGTGCGAGAGTAAATCTTTTTCTTGTTTGTCTGTGGTTGGTTATTGTCATTTGGCGGATGGCTCCATATGTATTAGACCCTACATATGAAAATGCTCTAAATCTGTTAACAGATACTTTTTGCAGACTTCCATTTTTTCCAAACACAATCATACCGTAGAGGGTAACACACTTAGATTGTCATAGAATTAATTTTGTGTTTTGTTTCAATACCTGAGAGGGGGTATCACTTGGGGAACCCCTTTTGTTATATGTATAGCAATAGAGTAAACTTGAAAACAGTTCATTTTTTAATTTTCTGAAATAGAAAACAGATTATCTATGCTCTTACCTTAGAATTTATAGAATCACTGGCATAGTACGTAAGAGAGGGATCCATCTGCATATTTTGACTTGTTTAAACCAAGGTAGAAGTCTTTTGGAAAGCTGCACATTTCAAGAAAGCACAACTCATGGTTGATGGAGGAGTTCTATCTGTAGAAAGCATTTGTAGAACTTTACTTTCTATCTTTGTGGAGTCCATTCAGATATTAGAGCTTTAACTTTTACAACTGGATTTGAACAACATTTAGATCCTCTTTAAATGGGTTTTATCTATCGACGACCATCCAATCTTAAGTAGCCTTGTGGAGATCAGATTGTTTTTGGAGAAGGTGTGTGCATTTCTACTGTAGAATGCTCTTCATATTATTGCTCAGTGTGGCTTATGTTAGCAGTAGCTTGAATGCATAGAAATGGAACAAGTTTTAACTGATAGCTTTCTTTATTTTATGGTTTCTCGTAGATCCGGCCTATTGACAAGAGACCCTAAACAGGCATATCCAAAACACTCGTGGAGAAGGATGCTGCGGATAAACAACCATCAACCGAGAATATAAAAAAAAAAGAAGCAGCTAAGAATCAAGAGGAGTGGCTGAAGTACTGGCCAACTTCATGAGAAGACATATATTGGTTAACTAAAAGTTTTGCTGATGTCATTTTTAAATATCATAACATTATAATATATTATTGTCATATTAGTTTTCTTATTAGAACATTTGAGATGGATATCCAGATTTGAGATAGATTTCCAGATGAAACACTTGTATGTGGAGTATAAATATATTATAGTAGACAATTTTTTCTGTAGTTTCAAGTTAATGCAACATAATAATGAGTCCGTCTCTTGAAAGACGGTCTTTCCATAAGTTATGGAAACACCAAGGTTTAAAGTGTAAATTACAAAAAATGAAGATAAAATTTTCGGGTTGCATGAACCGGGTTATAAATTTTATAACTACTACATGTTACATACTAAAATTTTAATATTGCAACTAAGACCTTTTACCTTTTATTATTATAATCAAACCCCATCTTTCCATAAGCACATGGAAAAACCATCTTTCCCAAGACTTTGCCCATAATAATAATGTTATAGTTTCAAGTCAAAACACCATACTAATTTGTGTTGTAAAGTCTTCTATAAGTAAACCTACTTGTGTGATGATAGTTATTAGGGTCACACTTTAACATGTACTTACAATATTTTTTAGGAACAACTTTTTTTTTGTTAGTATAAAATATATAATTTGACACTTTATCATGTACTCACAACCTTTTTTAGGAACGATACATTTTGTTATTATAGAATATCTAATATGACACTCTTATGTGAGATCATTTGTTTCTAATAAAACACTTTTAATGTGGTATTAACTTATCAATCCCTACACCGTTGTGTGTAGAAACAACATACTTATTCTCACAATATTTATTTTCTAAATTTTACTAATTTTTAAATGATAATTACCTATCATCACATTTTCAATATGTATAAAGACAATATAATGTGTGAGAATATTATATCTATCCCAACACTATTATAGATATTTTTTCCCAATATTTTAATTAAGATCAAAAAATACTTATTACCACAATTTAGACTTATAATAACATCGGCAAAAGCCACACATCAACAAAGTGTTGGGATACCAAAAAATGTTACTATATGTGTATTTTTACAACAATTTTACGTGTCAACAAAGACCATTTTTCTAATAGTGATTTTTTGGTTATGAGGGTTGCTTGTCAGTGTTGAGGAGTTTGATTGTTATTGATGTTTTAGCTTGATATGATTTTTTAAATGTTTCCATGTTAGCGATGTTTAGGACATTTGGACCCTTTTATAATGAATGGTGTTTAATGGTGTAATGAATGATGTTTAATTGTTTGATAGTTATGGCGATTGACATTTTCACAGGATGAAGTAAAACTTAAATTAAATGTTTCCAATTTTATATGTTTTTGTTGTGTCAATGATGATTATGATTTTGAGTTATCATTATTTGATGTTTTATGTCTTGCTCACTCGTAATATACATAAAGTACACGTCATTTTATATCTGTAAATTATCAAGTAAAAAAAAGGGGCAGATCTAAATACAGGTTAGGGAATTCCTAAATGCAAATAAACTTAATGAAGGATTGCTATATTATCTCTATTACTTGCATTTAGGAGTTTTGGACGTTTTTAAACTATTTAATTTTAGTCCTAAATAAATTCTAATCCTTAAAGTTCTTAAAATATTCTCCATATTCTTCATGTGGTTCATGTCACGAAACCCCAAGAATTCCACTATTCAGTTTCTCGGACTCTCCATGGCTCAGTGGGACAACAAATGTAAAGTCCATAGGGTAGAAGAACAGAATGACATATATTTCTTCCCAATGTAGTCAGAAAGCTTGACAGTAATAAATTCTTAATGAAAAACAGTTGCTGCCTCACAGTCGGGTGCGATAGGTATGGCTTGTGGGGTTTAAGGATGATTTGGGGGAAATGGAAGCCCTTGAATTGGCTGAGAATCTAGATGTCGAAGATTAGCAGCGGTCCAGAGTGACACAACTTAAAAATAATCTAATTCTTAAGGTGTTTGTGTAATTATAACAATTGTTGTGGATTAATTCTTAATAATAATTGTTGATGAGGAATGAAATCAAATAAACAAAATTTAATTAATATTAAAACTAATTAAAGGAAATATACTAAAATCTTCATTAAAATAACCTGTATGTAGGATTTCCCTACCTGTATTTAGGTTTTGTGAAAAATGATAACATCAATGGATAGAAATGGAACGTCAAAGAAGTTATTTCAATACAACAATAGTGGAGTGTATATTTTGTTTGAGATATTTTCTTTTGATTGATGTGTTAGCTTTTCAGCATGTCAAATTTAAAAATTGATATTGATATTTCTTATTTTTGAATATTATATTTTTAATTAATGTATTTTTTATGTTTCAATAATGTGAACTGATCTTTTAAATTTTAATAATGATGTTTTTAATGTTTTTATTTAATGTTTGATTATTTTTATTTAAGTTTTAATTATTTGAAATTTGATGGGTATTTTTATTTGATGTTTGACTATTTTGACATGTGTTTTTAATATTTTCATTTGATGTTTAGTTATTTTTATTTTGATGTTTGACTTTTTAGTTTGATATCTATTTTATATATTATTAATAAATTTGATGATTTAAATCTTTTATTTGATGATAGTTATTTTTATTTTGATGTTTGACTTTTTAGTTTGATATCTATTTTAGTATATTATTAATAAATTTGATGATTTAAATATTTTATTTGATGATATTTATTTTTAATTTGATTTTACGTTTATTTTTAGTGCTTCACTTGATGTTTAACTACTTTTTAATTTACTGTATAATATTTTATTTGATGTTTCAATAAATCGTATTAATTAATTTGATGTTTTATTTTTAGTTTATTTGATGATTAAATATTATAATTTCATGTTTTCTGTATGATTTTTATACTATGGTAGGGCCATGCCCGAAGATAAATTTAGCCCATTAAATATATTATAATTTTCAGCCTGTGTATGACTTATGTTTGGCTCGGATTTGACTCGGAATTGACCGACCTTCCCTTCCTCCTTCCAAGTACGTAATGCTTTACAAAAGGACATTGTAATATTGTACAAACTGCTCAGAAATTAAAAGCATAACATTTGTGTGTGAATATATGAGAAGGGATATGCAAAACTCAGTGGAACCAACCTCATTAGTACTGTGTAGCTAAATAAGAAAATAGGCGAACACAATGTCTAGCAGAACAAGCACTACTGATAGAAATGCATTTTAGAACTTCCACATCATAAAGTAATATCTCTGGTCGGAGAGTAGAGACACACCATTCCTCTAATCCAGATCCATCATTGACTAGTTGCCCTAGTCTTCTAAGAAAACTGCATCTTAAACTTGACAACAATAGCTGAAGAGAAGAAGAAGAAGAACGCCAATACTTATTTATGAAGGCCATAATTGGTATTCGGTGCTTCACCCAGCTGGAAATCGACTCAAATCCGGCAATCGAACGCCGGCGTTCTGCAAATCCTCAACGGAGATTTTCCGCAAATCAATTTTAGATTAGGTTTCCGGCGATCGACTTCAGCAAATGGAGTCCAGACGAATCGGACGTTTCCTAAATTTGCACCAGCGTTCTGCAAATCGAAGGATGAACGTAGCAATCGAACGTTTCAGGCAATTGAAGGTTTCAGAGGTAGGTTTCCGATTTCAGAGGTACGTTTCACACGCCGGATCGACGACAGAGAAGGCGAAGCGGTGATGGCGGAGAGGCGAGGTGACGGCGGAGAATTCAAGGATGCGAGGGCCGAGAGGCGAGGCAGTGACAACGGAGACGCGACGGAGAAGGCGAGAAAAAGGAGATGAGTTCGTTTATGTTATTTTATAACATTTGTTTTTTGGTCCCTCTGTTTTTTTGCAATTTTTATTACAGATCTCGAGTCCAAATTATTTATAATTTTGCCTATAAATTTGATTAGCCATTTTTACCATTTTTCTTCTCGTCTCTAATCTTATGGTAAGATGGTCCCATAGGAAACCGAATATATCACATTTGTGCATACATCATGACCTTCATTTTGAATTCCCGTGAAACATACATTAAACCCCCAATATATTTAAAAGTGAAAAAAGCCTTAAAGGAACTGAGCTATTTATCCTTTTGTTTCATTGTCATGCAAACACAAACATGAATCCCCAAGTTATCCCAAGATAGACCATAATATTCTTTCTGTGTGCTGTTTGACTCAGTCAAACATGAAAAATGACTAAGATACACATTCTTAATTCTAATTTTCCTACCATGGCGTTCCCAAACAGCGTACATATTATGCCACTTCCGAACTTATGACGTTTTTACTGACCCTGGTCACGCTCCTTTTCCAACATTCATACAGCTTTCCTCACGTCCTGTAATAATGCCCCTTTCCTTTTATGGAAGATTTTAATATATTGACTCCTATTAATTTTTAATAAATTTTAAATTATTTCATTCACCTAATTTACTTTTTATATTTTTAATACAATTTCCATCATTCATTTTCCTCTTTGTATAAAATAGTGCCAAAAAGTAGAGGCCAAATATAAGGACTAGAGGAAGTAATAACCTTAGTGCTTCCTTCACAACAGTTGGTTCATATATTATGTGCAGAGAAACGGAAATATTAAATTTCTAACTGTGTATTTCCCCTGTCCTATATGAAGTTGCACTATTATTTTTTGAACACTATTCTATATCAAAATTTAATCACATATTTGAATAGATATATGAACAATAATATTATCGTATATGATATTGTTCAATTCATCGTAGTTTCTAAATATCAATATTTTATTTACCGTTATTATACGTATATAAACATATTACCGGTCAAACGTGTCTTTTGAACGGCGTACAAAAAGTAAGAGTTTAACTTTAGATGGGAAAAATGGAGTAATAGGTAATGACATACTTTTCAATGTAATAATTATATACAAAGACTTGTGTGATACTGTCTAACACAAGATTATGGAGAGATAGATGTTATATTAGATATTAAATAAGTTATAGGGACTATTCTGCAATTATTGTAGAATATATTGTGCTTTATGATTTTATTTTTCTCATTCTTCTTCTTCCGCCAAAATCATCTCGACTCGTTCTTTTTCTCTCAACTGTCAAAATTCTCTCACCTCGGTTTCAATTTCGTCCAGATTTCTTCTTCAGCCAGTGATTTCACCGGCAAATTGTGTTGAATTTCACCATTCCGGCTTCCAGAAGGTAAGATCTCTCATTTTTCTCGAAAATCTGAAAAACCGGACTTACATGTGGTTTTACTCTTGATGTTTCCTGTGTTAGCGCAGATGCCTCTGTGTTTGTGGAGGCAGAGACTTTCTTCTCACACTCCCGGTCTATCGTCGTCGTCGTCGGAACCTCTGGTTCGTGAACTTTGATTCTTCATGTTGTTTTAATTCAATCTTATTTTGAATTGTTAAAGGTTTTAGTAGTTTTAATTTTGGTGTTGTTGTTCGTCTAGAATGTGTAGGTGAGGCAAAAAGGAGTTGTTAGATGTGGTGCTTGTGTCGGTGCGGCGCAGAGAAAACCTGCTTTTACTTATACTTCAGGTGCCGGCTGATCGTCTATTGCAGCTTCCGTTGAAGGTTCATAGCCTGTATTTGTGCTTGTTTTTTTAGTCCTGTGTGTGTAAAATTTCTGGCTTGATCTGTATTCATAGTCTACGCATGCACTGAACTTTTTTAATGTGTTCGATTCTTCGTTTTTACTTGAATCAGGTTTTCGCTAATGTATCAGTATCATTTAGATACTGCGCTCTTGTTGCTCGCTTATGGTCTGTCTCAATCCATGTCAATTTTGATACTGCGCTCTTATTTCTCTGTCTCATGTTTTTGTGATTACTTGTGATGCTACTTTTTTTTGTGTCATTTGAAACCTAATAATGTATGCATAAAGTATTTAAAATGCACTCTAGCAATCATACATCCACTTTAGGATCCTTTCTTGTGATTTATTGCGTTTATTAGTTTGACATTTTTAGTACTTTGTTTATGTGTTTAAGTGTGTTGCTTTATGTGTTTGTTGTTTTATTCTGTACTAGAATCAGGTTTAATAGATAAAGTATGAAGAGTTTAGGATTTTTATGGTATGTTTGTTGGTTCTGGGTTTAATTAGGTTATTTATGACTATACCCTAGGTTTGGATAAATGTTTGTTGATGGAAACATGATTCCATTGTTGGATGCCGGCTTGATTTTGGGATTTATTATTGCTGCAACATCTCTTATATTCTGCCTTGCTTTGTATCCTCTTAATAACTGAATTCTGTTTGAATATATGGTATTGTTTTTAGCATACTATGCCGAATGATATCCATGTCAGGTAATCCGTGTAATGTAGTTCAACTAGTTATGGTCCTAACACATGTTTTAGTATTGTGTCCCCCCGTTTGCTAAAGAATCACTTGATGAAGATATTGTGTCTCTCCTTTTAACTGTTGTTTTCTGATATTGTTTATACATTTTGTTAGTTTGATACTTTCGGTACTTTGTTTATGTGTTTATGTGTTAATGGGTTTGATTAGGTTTGTGTGTTTAAGAGTTTATGCATTTATTTTGATGTTTTTTAATTGTTTGCTTAGGTTTTGGGTTTTTCTGTTTTTCAACAGACTCGGGGTTCTTCTGTTAGTTTGATGCTTTCATTAATTTGTTTATGCATTAATAGGTTTTGATTAGACTTGTGTGTTTATGTGTTTGGGTTTCTTCTTCTTTTTATATCATTAGTTCAGATATTTCATTAGTTTATATTAAGTGAAATTGAATGCCGATGATTTTCAGATTTTGAAACTGTAAAGTATCTAACCGAAAGCTATTATGAACCATGTGATATGTTTAAGTTTGGCTACTTTTCAGATCTTAGAAACTCCCCTGTTGAAATTCCACGCTGTTCTGGAAATACATGTCATTTTTTAATTTATCACTTCTATTTACAACGATCCTTGTGACATTGTTGGTGATGTTAAGAAGAACTGAGTGTATTGTTGGTGATGTTAGGAAGACTGGTGCAACTTGTTTTCATGTGAATTGTGTTATTGAAGAAACGTGTTGTCTGCAGCTGTGATGATGTTAGGAAGGACCACTCTTGATTGTACAGCTTATCGAAAATTGAGTGCAAATATTTAGAAGGGTTGTATTGCATGTGGAGAAGCTAAATTGTCTTTGGGTGCTGCATTATAGTATGAGAAATTGCACCAACACATTGACAAAAGGAAGCCACATAACCATAACAATAACCCAAACGAAGATTAGTCCGAGAGATGAAGGGGAAGCAGGAACCATAGTTTAATAACATACAACCATTTGTTGAATTAGTTAACCATTTGTTGAATTAGTTTGAATTTATTTTTGCTAAATTATGAAAGAATATACAATTAACTAATGTAGAAAATGGTTGTATTATTTTGATTTTTTTTGCTAAATTACAAAAGAATATACAGTTAACTAATGTATAAATTAGTTCATATATTTAGAGTATTTGTTTATAGTTTAAACAATTTTGTTTGGTTGTATTATTTTGATTTTTTTTGCTAAATTACAAAAGAATATACATTTAACTAATGTATAAATTAGTTCATATATTTAGAGTATTTGTTTATAGTTTAAACAATTTTGTTTGAACTTTTTCTTTCAATATAGCTGTAGAACTTATGAATTAAAAATGTATAAAATGGTTCATATTTTTGGAGTATTTGTTAGAACTTTTATTTACTTTTCAATATAATTATAGAACTTATGATTAGAAAATGTAAAATTGGTTTCTGTATGAAGTTTGGTTTTATCGAATTTTTCTAATTCTTACTAGTATGTTCCAACATGACCTATCTAACTAAGTATGCAATAAATTAAAGCATTAACGACACAAGACTTGGTTATGCAGTTCGGTGAAATTCACCTACATCTGCGGGGCCTGGCCCAGTTGAGAATGAATCCACTAATTAGAAAGATACAGTACAAAATGCATCATACAAAATACTTATCTTTACTAACTATAACGGGTGAATTATGCAAGCTCCCCTTGCTACCGATCCGCCTTAATCAGACTCCCTCTGACCTAGAAACTCGTCGATGCTGGATCTCCTCCTCCCGAGGAATTAAGGTATACGATTATGAACTTTGAACGACAGGTCATATATGTTGGAACATAGAATTATAGCTCTTTGCAATTCTCTCGAAAGATTGAAAATCTGTGTGCAGATTTTTTCTGATTAAAACCGTCATCAATGCAGCTGTGGTTGTCCACTCTTATAGCCATGAGTAGATCGGAACTCTCCATGATTATCTCCATAATAATCCTATTCCATATCTGCGTCTTGAATCATATCCACATCCCATAAATAAAGAAATTTTCCTTATCACAATATCTCCCATATATTCAATAATATCAACTCCATAATTGTAGGGATTTTTCATAAATCAACTATGCTTCTATACGCCTAATATATAGCCGAATATTCATATTTCCATAACTCACAAATACTATAATATTCTGTCTCTTTTTTTCATAAATCTTTTTGCCGTAAATATGCTGTTTCGCATGTTCCAAAATGGAAAGTTTTTCGTTTCCAAATATGTTCACAAAAACTGCCAATTAAATATTCAATGCATATCACTTGACTTTACAATCTCCCCATTTGGCATTTTGTGGATCCAAAACTTTTTGGCCATTAATCACACTACGAAAAACTTGTCATCACACACATAGGTCTTCCCAACTACACCTATGTTGGAACATATGCACAATACTGAATCTGATAAAAAATTGAATATCTGAATTCCATCAAATATGAATATCGAAAACTGAATACCAGAAATCCAGGAATACCATCAAAAATAAACTTCAGATTACAGCCTAATTATCCAAAAATTCTTCCCCTGGGACCATAAATATGCCAAAGGCAAACAAAAACATAAAAAAACATAAGCAGCAAGTAGGCTCCCCCTGACTGTGACATCTATGTTGGAACATAGAGAAGAAATCCTATTCAGGAGCAGGCCTCCAACCGCGCTTTCTCTTCCTCCAGTTTTGCCTTTTCTGCCTCTAGCACTGCTATTTGAATGGCTATTGCCCCCAGTCTTGCATTCAGGACTACCAGTTTAGCCTTCTTTTCTACCGATGAAGAAGTAGACCCAAATGGACTCCACGGTAGATCATGAACATGGCTCAACCCGAATGTCTTCTTGTTCGACCTCAGGAATTCCGTGTCAATAGCCATATTTTTTGCCTTCCCCTTTACCTTGGCGCTCTTAGCCAGTGCTGAAATCAAACCGAGATAGACAATGACAGATTTTGCTTTGGGAGCTGTGGCTTGCCTCACCAGGTTCTGCTGAATAAACAGTCCAAGATTGATTGGTTTCTGTGTTCCAACACTTAATAGTAACTTGGCCATTTCTCTTGTCAGGGCAGTCGTGTTCGAGGATGGCATCCAGCAGTTAATTGCTATCTGATACAGGCCAAAGAACCTTGATGGCAAGCATGAAGCTTTTGAATACCCTGCTTCAGGCCACTTAGCCTTGTACCCTCCTGAGATCGTCTCCAGTATTTGATCATCTGATACCCCTAAATCCTCAGGAAACACCCCCTCAAACTCTGGTGTTTGCAGCCCCAAAACCTTATTTATTCTGGCAGATGAGAGATCCATAATCTTTCCTCGCACATACACCCTTCCAAACCAGGGAGAGTCAACTTCCAGATTTTCAGCCATCAAGTTGGCTTACACCTCAATAACCACTTGCATATTATACTGCAGCTGGACAGTGGCTGCCCTCTTTATCCCTATCAAATCCAGAAAATCCAAAAACCCACTCTTCCTGTATGCCTCTAGGTCTATAGGTCTCTCAGGAATAAACTTCCTCTCAGCAAAAACTTCTCCCATTTCTTCACATTTTAAATCAAAATATGAGAAAAAAAGTGCATCGCTTACAGGGAGGGGAGGAGGAACTTTCCTCTTGGTAGATTCCTGTCTCTTCTTGGCCCTTTTTGCTGGTGGAGAATCTTTTGGTGAAGCCATCTTTCTATTGCCCTTGACAGACTGTATGAATTCATCCAGCACTTCATCACTTGAATAATTAATCTCAGAGTATTCCTGTGTTGGAACATACCGAGTACCCTCTGTTTCTTCAGTTTCAGCAGTCTGCTCTTCTTCTGATACACTTGGTTTTGCGACTGGTTCTTCACTGTAAGCTCCTTCCTTGTCATCATGTGCATCACCAGTAATATTAACCTGGTCTTCTCCTCCCATATCATCATCAATATCCATCTCTTCACTCCTTTCATCCTTAGCATGCTGTGTTGGAACATAGACTACACTCACTTCCTTCCTTTCAACAAGATCTCTAATAAAGTGATGCCTTATGCCAATATGTTTGGTTCTCGAGTGTTGGACTGTATTTTTCAAAATACCAATAGCACTTGTGTTATCACATAAATCTTCAAGGAGCCTTGATGAATTCCATAATCGTTCATCATTTGCTTCATCCATAACAATTGTGCACAACAACTTCCAGCAGCAAGATATTCAGCTTCTGCGGTAGATAAGGAGATTGAATTCTGTTTCTTGCTATACCAAGAGACCAGATTCGTGCCAATAAAGAACTTCCTCCTGTAGTGTTTTTTCGATCATCAGCATTACCGCCCAATCAGAATCACTATACCCAATCAACTCAGAATCTTGATTCTTAGAATAACAGACACTATACTCAAAAGTCCCACTTATATATTGAATAATTCTTTTGACTACCGTGAGATGAGACTTTTTTGGATCAGCCTGAAATCTTGCACATATCCCGACTGTGAGACATATATCTGGTCTACTTGCTGTTAAATAAAATAGACTCCCAGTCATTCCTCTGTATAACTTTTGATCAACTACAACTCCTTTTTCATCCTTGACAAGTTTTTCTGAAACTCCCACAGGTGTCCAAACTGCTCGGGCATTGCTTAGCCCAAATCTTTTCACGAGATTCAATGCATGCTTGCTTTGATTTATGAACAAGCCATGTTTTCCTTGCTTAACTTGCAGTCCCAGAAAGTATGCGAGCTCTCCAACCATGCTCATTTCAAACTTAGCCTGTATAACCGTGACAAACTCCTGTACCATAGATGGTGAAGTAGAACCGAATGCTATATCATTCACATAAATTTGTGTAACCAAAATTTTTGATGACTTATCAAGCACAATTAAAGTGCGATCTACTCCCCCTCGATGATAACCTTTCTTAAGAAGAAAGTTAGTAAGTCATTCATACCATGCTCTTGGTGCTTTCTTTAAATCATATAAGGCCTTCTTGAGGCGATATACATGATGATGGTAATGAGGATCCTCAAATCCTTTAGGTTGTTCAACATAAACATTTTCATTTACCACCCCATTTAGAAACGCGCTCTTGACATCCATTTGATACAAAGTAAAATTTATAGAGCATGCAATAGCAAGTAAAATTTGAATTGACTCTAACTTGGCTACTGGTGCGAATGTCTCATCAAAGTCAACACCTTCAACTTGTGTGTATCCTTGAGCAACCAGTCTAGCTTTGTTTCGAGTAACATGACCATCAACATCAGATTTATTTTTGAAAATCTATTTTGTGTCGATAACATTAACACCTTTAGAACGAGGAGTGAGATACCATACATCGTTTCTCATAAATTGACCTAGTTCTTCTTGCATTAAAGCAATCCAGTATTCATCCAGTAATGCCTCCTTGTAATTCTTTGGTTCAACGAGAGAGATGAAGCATTGTAATTCAGCCAGCTTCCTGTAATCCACCCGAGGAACTGGTCAAGTACTTCGTGCCATTGATTCAGGTTGGTCCTGTGTTGGAACATATGATACAACAATGGGATACAATGTTCCAACATTCTCAGTATCAACTGGTTCAACATCAGTCTGCTCTGATGTTCCACCATGTAATGAATCTTCCTTGTCAGGTTAACGAGGCTGTGTTGGAACATGAGTGTTACCCGGTTCTTCTTCTCTAACATCTGAGTTTTGTCCTTCTTCAGAATCATCCACAATAACATTGATATATTCCATAAGTGTGTTGGTCTAATTGTTATAAACACGATAAGAACGACTGTTGACAGAATACACAAGAAAAGTTTCGGTATCACTACGATTATCAAATTTTGCCAATGGCTCTCTGTTTTGAGGATATAGCACTTGCTTCCGAAGACATGAAAGTATGAGACATTTGATTTCAAGGAATATAATTGTATTTTATATATAATTGATTATAAGTATTGTAAGTTAAAAAGAAGAAAATCCAGTAAATAAAGAATTCAAAGAAAGGAACTGATAAAGATAAAATGAGACAATAAGTAATCAAACAAATTAAAACACCAAAAAAAAGGAAAATAAATAGTACGTTGGGGTGTAGTGTCATAAGAAAATGTTTGGGGTACAGGAGAAAACAAAGTAATGATTAAAATAATAATAATACTAATAAGAATAGTAATAAATAAATAAAGAAGTAAATGAATAAATAAATAAATCAAAAGAAATTACCGGGAAGAAGATATATATATATATATATATATAATAGCAATAAATAAATAAGAGAAATTACCGAGAAGAGAATATACATATTTATACATAAGTATACATTATATAATATACTAGCAATGATAATAAATAAATAAGCAAATGAATAAGCAAATCCAAGAAATTACTGTGACGAGGAAGCTGGTGACACACACACACATATATAATAGATAAATAAATAAATAAGTAAATGAATGAACAAGTAAAGGAAAAAAAAGGAGAAGAAGAAATGGACGGCGGGGAAGTAAATAATTTTTGCAACTGAAATTACTGGGAAGAAGAAACGGCGGGCGTAAAGAATTTTATCCAAAGTAATTTTGAGAAATGGAATTGTTGGGAAGAGGAGATGAACGGCGGACGTAAAGAAATTATCCAAAGTAATTTTGGCAAATGAAATTGCTGGGAAGAGGAGATGAACGACGAACGTGAAAGGATCTTCCAAAGTAATTTTTTGGGCAAGTGGATGTAGGATAACATGATAGAATTTCAAGTTGGTAGGTGTCAGAACCTAGGTTTTCACCAAGTATAAATATTTAATCCCCAACACTTACATTCACACGCAGTAAGCAACACGCTTGCCAAAGAACAGTGGTGAATAGTAGTAAAGTAAGAAACGGAAGTGGTTCAAGCCCAGGTTTTAACCAAGGTGAGTGTTTTCATTGCCTTAGCATGAATTGAAGTAATATATATATATATATATATATATATATATATATATTTATCTTGTAGGGGTACAGGCTGCCCTCGAACCTTTGCCCTTGAACCCTTGTCCTCTGCCCTCGAACCTTTGTCCTCTGCCCTCGAACCTTTGTCCTCTGCCCTCGAACCTTTGTCCTGGAACCCTTACTCTTCCCTAGAACCTCTGCTTCTGCCCTCGAACCCCTGTCCTCGAACCCCTATTAAACCCATGCCCTCGAATCCCTATCATCGAACCCCTATTAAACCCATGCCCTCGAATCCTTGTCCTCGAACCCCTGTTAAGCCTTGTCCTCGAACCCCTATTAAGCCTTGTCCTCGAACCCATGTTAAGCCTTGTCCTCGAACCCATGTTAAGCCTTGTCCTCGAACCCCTGTTAAACCTTGACCCTCGAATCCCTACTAAACAGTACCCCTCGAATCCCTGTCCTCGAACCCCTATTAAACCCATGTCATCGAATCCATGTCCTAGAATCCCCTGTTAAGCCTTGTCCTCGAACCCCTGTTAAGCCTTGTCCTCGAACCCCTGTTAAACCTTGACCCCTCGAATCCCTACTAAACAGTACCCCTCGAATCCTTGTCCTCGAACCCCTGCTAAACAGTAACCTATTAAACCCATGTCCTCGAATCCCTATTGAAAACTACATTTCGAACCCCTGTTAAACAATAACCTCTCGAAACCCTGTTCTCGAATCTCTACTAAACAGTACCTCTCGAACCACTAAAAATTTCCCCATCGAACCCACTGAAAGGCTTCACCTCTCGAACCTTACCCCTCAAACCAGTACCATTGGAACCTTACCCTTGAACCACTTACCCCTCTAATCTCACCACTCGAACTGGTACCACTTACCCCTCAAACCAGTACCACCCGATACCCGTTCCACTTGAACCTTCTCCATTCAAATTCACTACTCGAACCTTTTGTACTCGAACCCAACTAATCGAACCCCTTGTACTCGAACCCCTGTACTCAAACCCAAGTACTCGAACCCCTGTACTCAAACCCAAGTACTCGAACCCCTGTACTCAAAATACACACTCAAACCTGTACTTAAACTCCATTATAAAAGGACATACTTGTTGGACTTAAATTGATAATATATATTGATTGTTAAACCGAGTGTGTATATTACTGTGTTCAATTATCGTGAAACTGAGTTATGAACTGCTCCGATATTTTTCTATGAATGACCGGCTTGTACTTTATCTTGCCGTGTCCAACTTGAATTATATACTGCTCTGATATGTTATGTGGATGATCGGCTTGTACTTTATCTTACCGTGTCAAACGTGAATTACCTGCTACCTGATTATCTGTCAGTGAATTTCAGGGGCCCCGATGCGATTGTAGTTTGGTCGAAGTCGGCGGGGAACGGTACTGGCCAGACCATTTGATTAGACCGGCTACACGTGGAGTTTGGTATGCTAACATAACCACCTGACTGATATGAGCTCGTAATTGAACACCAGCGTGAATGGGAAAGTGAATTCTAAACTGATAGCCTTCGGGCATCATAGAATGGGTTATGTTGTGTATGTTAGTCACAGTTTCCATATAGGCACTTGGCAATAACTCGACATTAACCACCCGTATCCTTTTTACTATGTGTTAAGATATACATGGCTAATTGTTAATTATTAATTGTTAAATGTTATTCTGTGATCACTACTCAACTAGGTAAATAATGGCGATGGAACCTCACTAAGCAATGAGCTTACCCTAGTTAAATAACCCCTTTTCAGGTGAAGAGGAACTGTAAGAGAAAAGCACTTTGATGTCTTTACTTATTTTGAGAGAGACCCTGGATGAACCTTAACATGAATTTTGAATCTGTATTAGTTAGGTGAAACTTTCATTTAACATTAACACTCTAAATGTAATAGTAATTTAGGATTTGAATTTATCTAAATTGCTACCGCATGAAATTTATCTGCTCATTACTATTATCATTTTTGGTAGCTCGACCAAACCCGACCCGACACTGTGTGGTGAGTTTGGGGTGTTACAAAAATCCTTCATCTTGCTTCGAGATTATACATCTTACTTCTTGTTCCAGCAGATAGCAATCGTCTGATGATCGTATGCTTGAAAGAACCTTGACTTCTCTGTGTTTCACTAGGCATTTATCTTTCTGAAATTCCACAATCATATTATCATCACACAATTGACTTATGCTCAGTAGATTGGCTTTTAGGTCTTCCACGAATAGTACACTAGTAAATACTGGAAAAATTCAATTTGTAGTTCACCTTTTCCAACCACTCGACTCTTCTTTCCATCACCAAACGTAACATAACCACCATCAAAGGTGTGATATTTGTAAGGAATTCTTGAGTTCCAGTCATATAGCGAGAGCATCCACTATCAAAGTACCATGAATCTCTAGAATATGATATAAGTGATGTATGTACAACAAAACATGTACCAGTTCTTTTGACAACCCATACCTGACCGTTCTGGTTTTCTGAACTTCGCCTATGTTGGAACATACTACGAGTTGACGTCTTGCCATTTGATCTCTGAATAGTTTCTGAAATCTATCCTCGGAGTGACCTTCGTATGAACAGTTGCTGCAGATGAGAGGTTTCCTTTATAGGGCTTACCGAACTATTTCTTTACCTCTCGAAGCTTTGTCTCCAGATTAGCTGGATTCTGGAGTAACTCATGTGCGCCTATGTTATACCCAATTCCATGTCGATCTTCAAAACTCTTTCCCATATCCAGAATATCATCAAGCTTAGCTTTTCCATAATTCAGTTTAGAAATTACTGCTTCCGAAGCCCCAGCTCTCTTGGTTGCTAAGATCAGCTTTTCATTTAATTCTTCAATTTCCTTTATGAGTTCAGCAACTTTTACATGCAGTTCTTTTTCTGTTTCCATCAACTGCACTTTTTCTTCCTTCAGTTCTTCATTTGTATCAACCACTTGAAGCCACATAGCGTACATCTTTCATAAGTACTGTAGATTTCTTCATCACTAACAGCAAGTCCATCATCTTCATCACTGGATGTTTCATATGGATCGATGTTGGAACATACAGCTTCAACTTTATCCAGTGTGTGGGAACATCCATTCTCTGATGCATCATAAGTTTTTGCTCCAAATGCCACATAGTTGCATATAAGTTCCTCTTTGTCTTTCTCTTCTTCTTCATTTTCACTCCACGAGGTTACATAAGATTTTCCCTGTTTCTTCCGAGTGTTCGCACATTCAGCCTGAATGTGACCATATCTTTCAAATTCCCTGCATTGAATTTGTCCAGGCTGTTTTGGTTCACTACTTTGATATTTGAAGAACTGCTGGTTTCCTTGCTCAAATCTTGTTCCACGATTATTTCCAGTATCCTGTGGCCTTGGTCTATTTCCTCCAAACCTCTCCTGAGATTTCTTGTTTACTACTTTTTTCAGCATTCTTGAGAAATTTCTTCATGATAAGTGCAAGCTTTTCAAAATCATCATCACTGTCAGAATCATGATTGTCCTTTGATGAAGATGTTATGAATGCCAACTCCTTTTGGATCCTTTTTGTAGCTTGTTGAAACGTCATCTCATATATCTATCATGATCCCATTAGTTCATCTAAGCTCATGGTGGCTACATCTCTTGCTTCTTCTCTTGCCGCAACCTTCATCACGAACCTTTTAGGAAGTGATCTCAAGGTTTTTTTCACTAACTTCGCTTCCTTGTAGACTTTTCCAAGTTGGTATGCCATATTTGAGATGTCCCTGAGCTTTCCATTGAATATAGCAATGGTGTCATCCTCCTCCATCTTGAGTTCCTCAAACATAATAACCATAATTTGTAGTTTAGAATCTCGAACTCTACTGGTGCCTTCATGAAGAGTTTGCAGAATATCCCATACTTTCTTAGCTTGATGGCATGCAGAGATGAGTTTGAACTAGTTTTTATCAACCGCAGTGAAGATTGCCTTCAGTGCCTTTGAATTCGCCAGAGATCCCTTGAGTCAGAGTCCAACTAGCTTTGTCTTTGAGTTTCTACTCCCTTTGACTTGACTCACCTTCTTTCGCCTTAGAGCTTGTATCAGCATCTTCAGTAGGGTGATTCCACTCATTCTCAATATAGAACCATGCAAGTTTATCCAGTGAGTTGATGAAAACTCTCATGCGTGCCTTCCAATAGTTGTAGTTGTTGCCTTCTAGCAGAGGTGGCCGAGACACCGAAGTTCATTCTTTAGTTGCCATGGTAAAATTGGATCACACATTCCATGACACAACCAAGGGAAAAATAAGTGACCAAGCTCTGATACCAAATAAAGTTTGGTTTTACCGAATTTTTCTAATTCTTACTAGTATGTACCAACATGACCTATCTAACCAAGTATGCAATGAATTACAACATTAATGACACAAGACTTGGTTACGCAGTTCGGTGAAATCCACCTACATTTATGGGGTCTGACCCAGTTCAGAATGAATCCACTAATTAGAAAGATATAGTACAAAGTACAGCATACAAAATACTTATCTTTACTAACTATAACGGGGGAATTCTGCAAGCTCCCCTTGCTACCGATCCACCTTAATCAGACTCCCTCTGACCTCGAAACTTATCAACGCTGGATCTCCTCCTCCCGAGGAATTAAGGTATACGATTCTGAACTTTGAACGATAGGTCACGTATGTTGGAACATAGAATTATGGCTTTTTGCAATTCTCTCGAAAGATTGAAAATCCGTGTG
Source organism: Rubia yunnanensis (assembly GCA_037428765.1). Lineage (NCBI taxonomy): Eukaryota > Viridiplantae > Streptophyta > Magnoliopsida > Gentianales > Rubiaceae > Rubia > Rubia yunnanensis. The sequence goes on along the minus strand of CM075062.1, from coordinate 109,580,345 downwards.
CAGATTTTTTCTGATTAAAACTGTCACCAATGCAGCCGTGGTTGTCCCATTTTATAGCCATGAGCAGATCGGAACTCTCCATGATTATCTCCATAATATTCCTATTTCATATCTGCTTTTTGATGCATATCCAAATCCCATAAACAAAGGGATTTTCCTTATCACAATATCTCCCATATATTCAATAATATCAACTTCATATTTGTAGGGATTTTTCATAAATTAACTATGCTTCTATACGCCTAATATATAGCAGAATATTTAGATTTCCATAACTCACAAACACCATAATATTCTGTCTAAATCTTCTTGGCGTAAATATGCTGTTCCACATGTTCCAACATAGAAATTTTTTCGTTTCCAAATATGTTCACAAAAACTGCCAATTAAATATTCAATGCATATCACTTGAGTTTACACTATATTAAAGGGTTTAATAATTTAGCTTAGACTTTTATTTTTTTCAAGATAACTATAGAAGTTACAATAGAAGTTACATTTAGAAAAATTTATAAATTAGTTCATATGCAGAGTATTCATGCTTTTAATTATGGAATGAAATCGAGTAAAGTAAACATGTTTCAAAAATTAAATTCGAATTCTCACCTACTTGAATTTGTCTAAAACGAATAAAATCAACTTATTTCCCATTAGTTCATATATGTAAGATTTGTTGATCAGTTTAATAAATTAGTTTAGACTTTCATTTTGCGCAAGATAAATATGATAGTATTTATTGTTAGCATATACTTTGTATATAAATTAGTTCGTATGTTTAAAGTGTTTGCTCATTGTTTTAAAGATTTTGTTTGAACTTTAATTTTGTGCATAATAATAATTATAGAAGTTAAACTTACAAGTTGTAAATATATAAATTAGTTAGTATGTATGGAATGTTTGTTAATTGTTTTGATGAGTTTGTTTATAATTTCATTTCTGCATTATAATATTAATAGATTTTGCAACTAGCAAATATGTTTATCAGTATAAAATGCTTGTTAATTGATTTTAAATTAGATTTGATTTAGGAAAATGGAAGAAAATAGTTGTGATATTTCAACAAATCAACATTGTCATTGACTTATTAATAGTATGATATAAACAGATTCACTCAAACACACTACAATCACAATGAGTACTTGAAAATAGTCCAATATCTTTGCTAAGATTCAACTTCTCATAAATCAGGTAGCACAAACAGTTCTAGAAAAAAGTACAATCTCTTTGCGAAGATCTAGCTTCTCAGGTTGCATTGAGGCTTCACAGAAACGGGAAGAGTTACACTTGCATAGCTTTGTATTCTATCATCCAAATGTGCACCCCTCAAAAAATACTTTAGCACTCTATCATCCAAATATTCACCTCCCCTGAAATACTCATATTGCTTTGGCATTCGATCATTCAAATCTGCCCCTCTCATGAAATACTCATGTTGATGTAGGTAAATTAAGCAAATGTATACATAATCAAAGTCGATCAATACACGAACTAAAGAGAATACTCATGCTACGCTATATGTAAACTAAGCAAATGTACACATAAAAAAAGTCTGTCAATATACTCATCTATAGGAAAACTAAGCAAATTACACACAGAGAAAGTCTTTCAAGCAATTGTATACATAAAAAAAGTCTTTGAATACACGAACTAAAGAGAATACTCATGCCACAATATAGGCAAACTAAGAAAATGTACACATAAAGAAAGTTTGTCAATCCACGAACTAAATAGAATACTCATGCTATGGTAGCAAACTAAGCAGATGTACTTATAAATAACGTCTGTCAATACACGAACTGAATAACTATTGACTTGAGTTCATGATTCCATCATCCACCTCTCGAAGCCTAATCTGCACCTCTTATGGAGAATGCTCCTACCACAAGCTATAGGAATATAAGCAATTATAAACCTAAAGAAAGTCAGCTAATACATAAACTAAACAATTTTGGCATGATTCGATCCTCCAAATTTGCACCTCATATGCTACAGGTTATAGGAAAACTAAGTAACTATACACATAAAAAAATTAGGATAATAAAAGAACTAAACAAGTCTGGCTAATACATGAACTAAGCATCACGGTGCAAACCTTACCAGAATACCATTGTTGCAATGCCCTTCAACCAAACCTTGCCATAATACACCCAATTCTTTGCTTATTCTCTTCACTTGAGTTTGTGATTCCATCATCCACCTCTCGAAGCCAAACCTGCACCTTTTATGGAAAAGGCTCCTACCACAGGCTATAGGAAAATAAGCAATTATACACATAAAGAAAGTCGGCCAATACAGAAACTAAACAACTTTGGCATGATTCCATCATCCAAATATGCACCTTTCTCATATCAGGGGCTATAGGAAAACTAAGTAAGTATACACATAAAAAAGTAGGTGGGAGGTCGTCACCGTACCTCTCAAAGTTAATACTTTTAGGCCCTTAATGCGTCTTATCCACAATAATGTAAATAGTGGCAAGACGGGGTCGTCCACAGGAAAAGGAATTTTTCTAAGTACTTAGACACCTATATGAGAAAACGTACTAAACACATACATACATAGATATATATAAAAGCATGTAAACAAGGGGGGGTTTTGGTTGGATGGTTCCTAAATTAGCAAATTAAAATACAACAATTAGCAAATCAAGAGAATGATGCTAATCATGTAAACGCAAATAAAGATGTGATGAAAATACAATTACGAAGCCTTGGGCGCAATTGACTTCCACTTCCAAACCTCTTATCCATCATTGAACATGCAACTTATTTACTACTTTCACTACTTGTTGTGAAGACTAAACTTCTATCCTTCTTACATAGTAGTTTGCAAGAGTGAATTCGACATCTCTTGTCAAACCTCACCAATGACTCCCGTAGTCAAAACACGACTCAAGGTATCCCATTAATGGCATTTAACACGAAGGATCAACAAGCTCGGCAACACTTATGACCACTACACCGTGACTAAGCATTTAACCGATCTATGCATTTACACGGGATTAGTAAAAAACGTTCAACGCTCATAGACTTCTCCCGTTTGCTACAAATGATAGACATGGCAAAGAATTCGACATTGCATATCTATCTAGCAATCATCAATCCATCAACATAGACAAAAGCTCTAATTCATACTCATACATTCCTAACAAGAACAAGGGGGAGTTTAACCCAACTCACCCAAACCCTAGCAAGAAATTCATACAAGTATTCCTATACTCAAGCTTTCAATAACATTAATGATATCAACAACACATTCAATACCTGTAAATACATAATAGCAAGAGTAATAAACAAGCTATAAATTGTTCTTAAGACATGAGTTTGGAAGCTTTGGTCAATTGCTCCCAAGAGATTAGATTAGCTACTAGAGTTCATGCTAATCTAACTAAAACAACAAATCAAAACAACAAGATACATCAAAGATGAAAAATGGAGAAATAGGGTTTAGAACAGTACAAAATCCGCAGCTCTGAAAACTGGAATGAGAGGAGAGAAAAAATGGTATTTATAGTGGAAGGAAAAGAAAGTAGGATTCTGGTCAGTGGCCGTCGCGACTCGCGACGAACATGTTGGTTGCGACGAGTCTGTTGCGACTCGCGACGGTAACCAGAATTTTTGCATTATTTCTTCTTCTTCTCCTTGTGGCATGTAGTCATCTCCATAGTCACTCCTCTCAACTTCTAAGTCTTCAACGGTTTCAAAAGTGATCTTCAATGGCCTCCAGTCTTCACGTCTTCGAAGCAAGTCTTCAAAATCTTCGAAAGTGTAGTCTTCAATGGCCTCCGGTCTTCATTACTTCGTCACACAAAAAATCTACTTAAAAGAGGTAAAAGAGCGCAAAGTTGCTCTTACCCCTCCTAAGAGGATTTCATGGTAAAACACAAGCTGTTGTAATGAAAGAGCACAAAATGGATCCCAAATAGTACTAAAATAAGCATATAAAGTGGACGCATCAGTAGGCCAATAAACGAACTAAACATCTCTGTCGCAAACCTTACTAGGATACTATTGTTGCGATGCTCTTTAACCAAAACTTGCCAGAATACACCCAATTCTTTGCTTAATCTCTCCACTCTCTTTTCCAGACTCTTGGTCTTGGTAATACATCTCAAGAAAAGGATACATCAACATGATTTGCAGCTCCTAAAATCTCGAAAACTCTCCAAATCAGTAGGATTTGGGAATGAGTGCTTTGGGGAAAATGAACATGGTGGAGCATAATCGATATGCATCAGAGGTAATGGTAAAATTGAGCATAATAGATATACATCAGAGGTAACGGTAGAATGGAGAATAATAGATATGCATTAGACGATTTGGAAAATTAATAGAATGCACCTTAAGAAGCACCCGTAGTGAAAAAATTACAAGGGCAAAATACTGATATGACCCTATGTTTTGGAGGTTTGTGCTAATATGATCATGTGAAGTTGAAAAGTGCTATTGTAGCCCTGTGTTTTGCATCAAAAGTGCTATTGTAGCCCTGTGTTTTGCATAAGAAGTGCCGATATAACCTTTTGACACTATTCTGGGGTTGACTTAGTAATTTCTGGCGTTGACCTAAATTAAAAAGACTAAACTACCCCCAGTATTAAAATTATAAAGAGATAGACTAAAATACCCTAGGGTTCTTCTTCCTCTTCACGACCACCATCACCACTGAGCTGTCATCACCACGCCGCCGCCGCTCCACCACCACCACACCACCACCACCACCACTGCCGCTCCACCACCACCACCGTCGCTCCTCCACCACCACCGCTCCTCCACCACCACCGACACCGCCACCGCCACTCCACCACCACCACTTCACCACCACCACCACCGCCGATAGAAACACAAAAAATAAAAAATCATCGATCATCAACATCGCCCACCGATCAACAAAGAATCACAAATCAAAACTCAAACAAACACAGAAAATCAGACAAAGAAACACAAATTGAAAAACTCATAAACACAAATTGATAAACTAAGGGCACATCGGACGAAGACTCCATCATCACTCCACCACCACTACCACCAACACTGCCGCTCCACCACCACCACTACCCATCGATAAAAACCCTAGCCCACAGCTCTTCCCCAACCACCGATCAAACCCTAGCCCCTCCGGGCAATTAGCCCATCCCACCGCCGCACATCATTCGTCCTTAAGGGCAACGAGCACCGGCGCCCAGCCCAACCCAAACCCCATCGCAAAAATATCCGAGCCAGACCCAAACCTCGCCAAAGGAATCGAGGATGGAGAAGAAAAGAGAAGAAGAAAATGGAATCGGGAAAGGAAAAGAAAATGGAATCGGGAAAGGAAAAGAAAATGGAATCGGGGAAGGAGAAGAAAATGGAATCGAGGAAGGAGAAGAAAATGGAGGAAGGGGAAGGAGAAGAGAAGAAAATGGAATCGAGGCAGGAGAAGGAGAAAGAAGAAAATCGAGGAAGAAGAATAAAATTGTGGAAAGAGAAGAAAATCGAGGGAATAATTGTCCTTTTACATTTTTTTATTATTATTTTTTAAAATAGGGGTATAATAGCCATTTCATGTATTTCCAGCCAAATTCAGGCCTCCAGGGTTATATTAGCACATTCTAGCAAAATACAGGGTTAAAATAGCACTTTCCAACTTCACAAGGTCATATTAGCACAAACGTTCAAAACATAGGGTTATATGAGCACTTTACTCAAATTGCAACAATTCTTTGACGAAATCCACCAATCACCGCCATATTTCTTGGTCACTCTTTATAAAAAACAATGCTACCATGATTAATCATCTCCACATCAACGTCAAATACCTCTGGAGCCACCACAAACAAAGTATTGAGATCGGTCCAGCTTAGATTTGCGGAAGATTTATGGAGAAAGGAGTTTTGCGAATGGAATTTGCAGAGGAAAGAATACTGTGAGTTTAGGGATTTCCTTCCCAAATTGGGGAACCCGAATATAGTGTTATAACTCGAATTTTCTACTTATGATGACCCACGAATTTTCTTTATTTTATTAGAAATTGCATCATGGTCCCTTGTCTCACCATAGTCTATGGTGAAACGGTCTTATAGGAGTTTTTCTCGTAATTATAAGTTAATGGAAAAGACCGCTTCAGACTTTAAGAAAGATCACCTTATTTGAAGAATAATACTGTTTAATAAAGCATTCCATTCTCTCTGCGCACTCCTGTTTAAGGAACCATTTGGAGGGCTCATGAAATCACATCCAACATGATACTCATCAAGAACTAAATGGCACCTGTTACTTTTGATAATGGCGATTCTTTGTATGATTTTGTCGTCGTAAATGGCAATGACGTTAAATGTTTAGCATATTATGGGATAGAAAAAATACCAGAGAGATACATCTAACCATCATCTGAGCGCATTGAAGAGCTCCCGAGAGGTGCTTATTAGCGATATGCTTCTCCCATTGATATCATTACTGGATGGCCCTCACCATGATGAGGTGGTGGAGGCCATTGTTAGTTCTTCGGCATCACTTGTATTTTTCCAAGTGGTGAACCATGGTGTGCCTGTGGATCTCTTAGAGTAGCTTAAAACAGGCTGCGCATCGGTTTTCGCTCAGCCGGCTTAGGAAAAGGCGGTTTATCTTCCAGGAGTGAACCCTAGCCCTCTTGTCAAGTATGGAACAAGATTTGTTCCTGACAAAGAGAAGACTTTGGATCTCTTAGCATGGTTTATAGTAAAGATCCCGAGGCACTCGAGCACTGGCCTAAAGAGTGCAAGTAAGATCACTGAATCATCCTCTCTACAGTTATAATTTATATAAGTTACTTCCTCCGTTACACTGTATACGACACCACAGTTTTAAGTGTGTATTTAGGTGGATGAAATTGAATTCATATAGTAAACAGTAGAAATAGTGGTTGAAATTGAAGGAATATTACCAAAAATGAAAAGTCTATCAATATAAAAGAAACAACATAAAAAAGAAAGTGTGTTATTTACAGAGGAACAAATGGAGCATAAACTTATGGAGTAGTCTTATCGCGAAACTCAGAAACTAACATTTCTACTTTCCTTTTACTCAGAGAAGAAGCATTTCAGTACTTGAAATGCTCTACTAAGATGGTGAGAGGGCTGTTGGAGATTCTGCTCGAGTCACTTTATGTCACTAGTGGAGGAGACCCTATTAAAGACACCAAATGAAGGCGCTTCCACCTGAATCTTGTAAAACCACCTTCCTTGGGAATTTGAGCTCGAAAATTTCTTCAGATGACCCCCTTAAAATTTTAAAAGGCGGTTTCATGTTGTTCAAAGGTGGTTTGATTAGAACCACCTTTTAATGATGAAGATGGAAGGAGGTTGTGTCATGCTGACTTTGAATGCTCCTGTTACAAACTGGGAATGCAAATCCAAATTAAAGTTCCGCAATCGGAAAATGGATCCGATTTACGTTTCTGACTCGGAACTTGTATGCATGCTGTGTAATTGAAACAACAATTTATGATCTGAGCACGTAACAATAGTTGTTAAGATGTTTCGTATACAAAACATCGCCTGATCTTAAATGATCTATAATTTGTCTGGTGCGATTTGAGTTCCGAACTTGGAACACCTTAAAGATAGCAATAAATGCGGACCGTCAAGTTCATTTTCGTTTGGAGAAATAAGCTAAAAATTGGATGTAAATGGCTAAGGTAATTGTACATATACAAATATTCTTACCTTATCGAACTAATTATATTATTGTTAAAGTATGTTTCATAATGCTTTGGAAAACAGGGTTTTGATTTGATATGTTGCTCATTTTAATTTCGTTGCCGATATGATTGAATTTTTCTTGATGTTATTTTCATGTAGTTAATGGATAGAATCAAATTAATTGAGTGCGACATTAGGACATCACCCGATTATATTCATTTAGTAGATTCATTTATTGGGGTGGATTTTGAACATGCTACTAAAAACGGGGTGGTGTGTGCACGTTGCCCCTGCAAGGATGGCAAGAATGATGCATATTTAGGGAGGAAGAAGCTGTGTGAACACCTTATTTTTAGAGGTTTCCAAACAAGTTACACTTGTTGAATATAGCACGGTGAGGTACTGACGGATAGTGGTGAAAATGGTGGAACGAAGGAAGGGGTTGAATTATATTGTGATGATTGATTTGATGAGATGGTGGATAATGTTGCCAGAGAATTCCATTGTAAACTAGAGGTCCTAGAGTCGTTGCTTAATGACAGGAATTGTCCATTGTACGTGGGGTCAAAACATTTAGTTTTGAGTGTGACGTTCAAAATCATGAATTTGAAGGCCAAATTTGGTTGGACTGAAAAAGGGATGACAGAAACTCTGGATTTGATTCGAGAATTGATTCTTGATGGAAATCGAATGCCTGAGAAATCCTATGCTGCGAAAAGAGTTCTTTGTCTTATGCGTTTAGAATTAGGAAAAATCCACGCATGTCCGAATGATTGCATGTTGTTTAAGGGAAAGGAGGATGAGAAACTTGAAACATGCCGGGCATGCAGTGAATCTTGGTACAAGTTAAAGCATGGTGAAAAAGGAGTGTGCGCAGAGGTGGGAACCGTTTCGAAGAAGAGGACACTTGCTAAGGTCTTATGGTATCTTCTGATAATTCCCCACCTTCAGAAGTTGTTTGGTTCCAAATAAGATGCAAAATTACTATGATGACATGCATAAAGAGATTGTCCGGTGGATCATGTGTTAAGATATACATCTGATGGTGAGCAATTGAAAAAGCTTGATGGCATATACCTAGAGTTTGGATCGGATTACCGGCATTTGAGGTTAGGATTGTCAACCGATGGAATGAATCCATTTGGCAACACGAGCAGCGCATAGAGTTCTTAGCACGTAATGTTGGTGATATACAATTTACCATCGTGGCTAATAATGAAAAGAAAATACATCAATTGCCCATGATGATTTCCGGCCCCAAGCAACCGGATAATGACATTGATTTACTTTTTGCACCCCTAGTGGAAGATTTGATGACTTTGTTCAATGATGGAGTTCCTACTTACGATGTTGTGGTGGATGATATATTCACGATGAAGGCCCTCCTGTTTTGCACCATAAATGATTTTTTGGCTTATAGAAATTTGTCGGGCTATTCTGTGAAAGGAAACTATACATGTCCAATTTGTGAGAAAGAAACCTCATTCTATTAACTCAAGCATGGTTCTAAAACTGTTTTCTTCCCGAGGGGCATCCATGGCATTTTTCATAGAAGTGGTTCAATGGAAAGACAGAGTTGGGAGGTGCGCTTGTGCCACTCACAGGCGGAGATCTATTTAAAAAGGTTAATGGATTGCCTAACAATTTTGGTAAGGGGAAGCGGAAGTTGGCAATTGAAGGTAGTTGGAAGAAATGCTCAATCTTCTTTCAACTCCCTTATTGGCGTGATATGGATGTCAGACATTGTCTTGATGTAATGCACATAGAGAAAAATGTTTGCGATTCTTTAATTGGCACACTTTTGAATACTCCCGGTAAAACCAAAGATGGATTGAAGCCTCGACTTGATTTGGTTGAGATGGGTATTAGGGAAAATCTTGGACCTGTTACTGATGTAGATACTTGTTATCTTCCTCTCGCTTGTTATTCAATGTCTCAGATGGAGAAGAAGTAGTATTGTGAGACCCTAAGTAGTGTGAAAGTGCCTGTAGCTTATTCTTCGAATATCAGCACATGTGTATCGATAACATAGTTGAAGTTGGGTGGATTGAAAGCCCACGACTGTCACAATCTCAAAGTGCCTGGTTTGTGTACTCCGGATTCAACTTCACCCCCTCTATGGCATAGTAGAACAACATCAAGTTCCTTATGGTTGGCTCACATGCATGACCACCCGACAGGAGGATATTTTGGCATATCCACTCAAATACTAACCTATGCTCCACACTCAGAACCCCCACATCATACTCATCAGCTCGGCCTGCAACTTCCCCCGGGTGACCAAAATATTTCCGACCCATTTGAACTGGGCATAAGGGGGTGAGTTCACTAACGATATGCCAGCTCTGTTGGTGAAATATCTCTTTTGGGCCCTTACTCCCATCTTCCGGAACAAGTTTACTAGGGTTAGTGTACTCGTAACCTATGGCATCATTAATGCTGAATTTCGTAACAGGAATCGCTACACCATTAACCATAGTAAGATCTCCGTCGTTCCTAATCTTCCCTAAATTAGCGTAAAATTGCAATACCTCTTCGTAATAGACGGGTTCTTCCAAATTTGCAAATTTATCAAAATCAGATGGCTTCAAATAATCAATCCCTAGGTCTTCAATGTCTACACTAGCGACAACCCTAGGATTTATACATTTCCTAATTTGGGACTGAACATAGCTACACTCCGCATTAGTGTTGAAGAATAGAGATGATACCCCCCAACTCTTTCATTGGATTGTGACTCCGTGTATTAGCGTCTCCATATCCACCGCCGAATCGTCCACCTCTGTACCTAGGCATAGTTGTATTTGGATTTTTGGTTATTTTGAGCTCTAGGGTTTTTAAATTGGGGAATTTCTATTGAAAGGGCTCGATTGAAATGATTTTCTTGTTGGATTTTTTTATATAGTCAAACCTAGTTCTGAGAGCGAAACTTGATCTTTCCATGTTATTGAAGAAACGATCAACTTTCGAGTGTGTAACTTTGTTCCGAGTTCAGAACTGATTGTCGAGCACAACTTCTAAATAGCATTAAAGGTGGTTTTTAAATGGGAATTTAATACTCATTCAGAAAACTGTGAATTCCCACCAAATTTCCCCTTCAAAACCCTCGTCCCTGCTTCCATCTTTGATCACTTCAAAAATTCTTCCACCAATCTTCATCTTTGCTCCTAACTACATGAAACCCTAGTATATGTAATCTAATCACATCCAGTGTCCATGGGTCAAATCTAATGTCCATGGGTTATGGATTTACAAAAAGCAAAGGCAATCCAAATGTTAGGGTTTCCTAGTTCATGAGTGTTCATGGCTATAATTTTACATCCAATTTTGAATTGTTTGGATTTAAAGGTAAACATTACACCATTTCCTTTCTTCTACTATATGAATCCTAGCTAGAATTATTATACCTTGAAATGTCTATCAATTTTTTTGTAAGTTTTGCGATATGTTTTAAGCCCCAAAGTTAGTTTTCATTTTATTCTAAAAGAAACCCTAGTTTTTGATTGTGATGTATGGTGTTTGGTAGTTTAATTTCATGGAAGAGGCTTCATGATGAAGATGTGTGTCCAAGAGTTGGACATTCACAAAACCTAGGCAGTGATGACCTATGCTAGAACACATTGTAGAACATTAGAAAGAAGAATGGCTAGAAAAGAATTGACTTTGTTGATTTTCAAAAAATTGGGAGTGTGTATATTTGAATAACGGTCTAAATGGTCTAGTTGGGTACGGAAGGTTGGTAGAACTAGGGTAGACATCAAGTACGATAGTTGGCTTGAGGTTCCAAAAGAATGTAAAGATATCCTATGGACGAAGTGCAAGGTAACTATAGTATTTGAAATTATTCAAATGCAAGTGTAACTAAATAATATCCTACATTAACCTTTAATTATTAATTTTGATTTCAATCCACGTAGAGACCATTTGAGTTTGATGCCTCAGATATGGATGGTTTCAAAAAGAGGGCAACGACTATGATGGCGAAGAGTTGGAGAGAGCACAAATATACCTTATCGCAAGATTATGTTTTCTCTACTAGGAAAGGAGATTGTCCATGGTTGATTTATACACATATTATACGTGGAAGTTGGGGGATCCACAAGAGGCGAGCTTTGGAGAATGATGAAAACGTCAGTTTCACAACCTTTACTGCTTATTTTTATTTTGATAAAATATATTACATATTTTAATTTTTTTTAAAATGTACTACCTACATATGTAGGGTACGAGGAGTGCAAAATGACAATTTGGAAAGGAAAACAAAACACCCCATCGTAAGAGTCGTGGTGGATATGGTTAATTAAGGAATGTTTCGAAAGAGATGTCCAACTAGAAATTGGGAGGGAAAAACCAAGGAGAAGGCAAGATCATCGGTGAAGCCCTTGGGTGATGAAGAGATACACCGGTGTGATCTATTCCTGATCAGCCATCAAAACAATAAAGGTGAATTCAAAAATAGTCCCGAGCGTAAAATTTCCGAAAGAGTGGCAAGCACCGTTAATCTTTGGTTCTTAGAATAATAGATGTTAAACCACATTGCGACTAAGATGATTTAATTTAAAATGTTGCTCAGGCTAAATTAAAGATCGAACAATTGGAAGGGCGTTTCATTGCCTAGGGTAAGCATGAAATCCTCCACGAGGCTACAGAAAAATTAGATCACCCGGGCTGTGCAAGAGGTGTTGGATTATACGTATCACAAAGAGATGCGTTCGGAATTCTCCGTTTGTACAAAAAGACCAAACCATCCCGGGTTCATGTCTTACAAGAGGAAGCACTTGCACGAGACAAAAAGATTGAGCAACAAGATATATTGATCCTCAAGTCAATTGAACACATCAGTCTCCCCGTGCCAAAAAATATAGCCGATTTAAACTGGGTTGGACTCCACCGTCAAGAGGATTGCACCACTCACCAGGAGATAGAGTTGTTGAGATTAACCACAAACCCATTCTACCTCTGCAATGAGATGAAGTGAATAAAGTTGACCTCACCATTATTTCCGCCAAAAAGAAGGTTAAAACTTTTATGCTTATAATAATATTGATTTTCAATGGCCTTCATATGTTTGACTTATTTATTTTTTCGTTTCAGACAATGAATTTGTGTGAGTTGTTAATTGATCAAGTGGAAAATGGTAAGCCGATCCACGTTGCCGGTGGTATTTTGCTCAATGTGACATCATCACTCCGTACCAATCTAGGATGGAATATGCAGAGTCTCATTGGACAAGCCACTAGTCCTCAATGCTCTGTTGCCAATTCTACCTGGCCAATTCAACCACGTGAGAACCGCCGAGGGACTGTTTCTACTGTGGTCTCATTGACTAATCTATGTTAACCCTACAAAGGATGGTCATTTGAAGGCCAAGCCTAAAATGACACCCAAAATAGTTCACAAAACAACAAAGAAGGCTAAGCCAACACTCACAAGGGTGCAAGTTATGAAGGATTTTCCGCACTTGCTCTCAGGTTTGGAAATACAAAATACAAGGCAGCTTTATGCAGCTGCATTTTGAAATGTTGGCACCATTTTCGGACATCAACAACACCGGTTTTTGGACCGGTGCTGTGTACTTAGAAACTTTTATTTTGTCCATCCTCTCGGGTTCAAGAAATTAAATACCAATGCAGCCTTAGGAAGTTGCATATCATATCATTGGCACCGGTATATCCAATATGGTACCGGTGCTAAAAACGTTAGTATAAAAGGGACCGATCGTCTTCCACACAAAACGGTCCCCCTTTGTCTTCTCCCTCCACCTTCTCTGACTGTATCTCCCCTGATTTCCACCATTTACTAAGATCACCCACCTTATTTCTCCAATATCCACTAAAATCCACCATTTCCCATCCTTATTCCTCCCGATCCAAGCATTTAAAAACCCTCCTAAACCCCACACACGGGATTCTCCATTTTCCCAATCGACGATGGCAAAACATCAGTGACTAGGTTTTAGGCAGCAATTTGAAGAGATAATTAAGCCATGATTCCATCATATTCTGTTCGGACAAAACTATAACTTTCATAAATTTCAAAGTTTTAGTATCAAATTGTATGTGTTTGATGAAATGTTTCAAAGAAGGGTTTTTAATGTTTAATGTTATTGGGTTGTTTATTGTGCAATGCAAAGGTATGATTTTGTTGTCCATGTGATGGTCAACTATTTTTCTTATGGGGATGTTGGTATGTTGTTAGTACTTTGTAATGTTGTAATGTTGTATGTATTGTTGTAATGTTGATGTTGTGATGGTTCTTATTCATTCTATACTATTGTCATTTGTATATGCCTCCAATAGAAAAAACGACGGCCGCAAAGAGGAAGAAGGGTGGTGGCTCTCCACCTAAACAAAAAAAGGCGGAGGATAAAAAAATTGATGCCGAAGGAGAGAAAGAGGAGTTATTTCCCATTGTTCCCCTCAAAATCCAGTTTAAGGAAGATGGATCGGATCCAACTGGTACTCTCGGTGAGGGAATTCCAGAAAATGTTCCCGAGGAGGAAGTTAAAGAAGAACCAATGGATGACAGCGAGGATAATCCCCATCGGGATCCAAAGAACGATGACCTTACGAAAGCAGGCGGGCATAATGGGAAGGCTTTTGACAAATTCGAGATACACAACTATTGTAGGGAACGCGGGATGGCTACGTTCCAATCAGTTATGTTATCCAAGGAGAAGAACCCCATCCCAATCACATTCGAGAAGGTTGTCGGTCAGTTGACTTGTACCATGAATTGGAGCGCCTGGACCGCATATACCAATTACTCTTTTAGAAGGCGCATCAGATTTGGTACATGGATACACTGGCCCAACGAGCCAAATGATGTTAAAGAGGAAGCGTGGAAGGACATTAGGGAAATGATAAAATTTACAACTCACAGTTCATCAATGCATACTTGTCAATATTCATACATTTTGCTCATGTGCCTGATATTTAATTCTATGTAATCTTCCATCAAAGATGATGACAAAGTTGACTGAAGAACAAATGCACAGGTTGAGGAGGACTGTGCAGATTAAGGCTGGAGATGCACACCGCAGTTGGAAGAGCAAGGTAGTAAACAAGTACATCTAACTACTCCCGGACGAAAAAGTTCCGGAATACAAGCCCTAGGAAAAATACAAGTGGATAGAAGAGGAGGAGTGGAAGAAATTCGAGGAACACCGAAGAGCTGAGGAAATGCTAGTAAGTACAATTAAGACATTCTATTTATGAAAAACATATCAATATCCTGTTGCTATATTTGGTAAGATGTTAATTATATTATTTAATATATATAATTTGTAGAAAAAATGAAAAAATAGCAAGAACTCAAAGTAAAAGAAGTATGTCCACCACACTGTACCACGAGGGAATAGAGCGACAAAAGAAAAGTTGGTGGAGCAGATGAAGGAGAAAGAGAGGAAGAAGCTTAGGGACCTTAGATACACGGGGGAGGGGGTCGAGGAGGAAATAAAGGCAAAATAATTCAAACCTGATAGATCATTGGTGTACTTGGAGTTGAACCGGGGTAAAGGTAAGGACTACACAACCCAAGAAGTGAAGGCCATAGCGAACAACATTGTAAGTATACGATTTCATCATTTTTCTATTTTTTTATTTCAATTCAATTGTAATTTTCAATACCAACATGATGAAATGAAACACAATTGAAGATGTACGAGAAAAAAGAGAAGGGAACTCTAATCTTGGGTCCGGGGGAGGACATCTTGATAAGAGCGACGAGAAAGGATCACCTGGGACGTTATAGAGGTACCCATCCCAACTTCTGACAGTTGTTGCTATCCCTAGATTATCACAAAGAAAATGCGGCAGCATCTCCTCATCCCAGAAAAAGCCTGTCAAGAAACCCTTCGTTGATCAGCCAGTTGTGAAGGCAATGGTCTCGTACCTCGAGAAATTCGTAAAGAGTATAGCTGTAGCAGGGGGTAGATATTCCCAAGGGCCTAGCGGACCCAAAGAGCTTCATTAAGAATGCAATGTTCGGCGGTATATCTAGTGGCCTCAGCGGCTCCGGCCAAAACCCCCCCAATGATGGAGAAGCAGATGAGGAGGTAAAAATCCTTTACACCATAGATACCTTTTACTAAGGCTAACTATTTCAAAGGCTAGGTAACTATTTTCCAATGCAATTTCTAACTAACTATTTTAGAGGATTAGAAAATTGTCATGTCCTTTGTAACATGATAGTGAGTTGGTTACTCTGTACATTAAGGGCATTAAGGGACAGAGGATAAAGGTTGCACATGATTGACTACAAAAATTTAGGCGTGCATGGACCATTAGCCTGTGTTCGGATGACCGTGCTAGTCTACCATCCAAGAGCTGGATTGCCGTCTACCAACCACCTATTCAATGACATGGGAGATGCTCTGGGGAGTGTGATAGGCTGGCTGATGACTTTGGCCATGTTCAGGGTACACGCTGAGACAGAGAATAATGAGGAGGGCAAACCACATACGGATGAGTTTTACTTTGTGAATGTGAGCAACAATGAGGTAAAAAAATGTAATAATATAGCAACATTTTTAACATTAACTAAAGTATTTAGGATAATCATTGAAATTGTTTACATTTATTGCATAGGAACCCACCCCTGAAAATTCTGGATCAACAATCTCATTCCGTCCCTCGGAGTAGCAATTTTTACATGAGAGACCTCTGAAGCAGGTATTTCTTGCTAAAAAAAGCCACATGTACTTTATATCTTTCATTATGAAGTTGATTAGTTTTGTTGCAATTACATAATTTCAGATTCTCAACAAGCACCAATTCAAGGCATATCCCTCTATGGGGAAGTACGTCACATACCTTACGACCTTGCAACTGTCGGGGTTGGTTGGTTTATTTCCATATTTGAGACCTAGATTATTTTCCAGACCGCATAAATCAGGATTATTTATTGAATGCTTGGTGGACTTTGGGACCAAGTTTGGCAACCTAAGAGGAATGACATGGCTATCGAACTCAATGATAGATGTGTGGATGAGGTGAGATTTACTTGTACACAATTTCTTAATGAATTGGTACACTTATATGTTTCAAATATTAACTATTTTTATTTGTCAAGTTACCTCTGGGATCAAGTCTCCGAAACAAACAATGACCACATCCAATTTGTACCATGCTATAGGGGAGGATGCTCCTCGAAAATAAAAAAGGTGGAGGTCGAAGGTCGTGCTGAAGCCATTCTCTCAAACATGCTTGTTACCGAAGCCCTGGTTTATGTGGTGCCCTATGTCAAAATGTAAGTGGCACTTTATAATATTTCACATTCTTCATAGGACTAAATTTTCTTTCATGACATTCATTATTTTGAAAACAGCGATCATTGGTACTTAATACGCATCCGTCTTAGTACGGAGGAATTTTTTACCCTTGAATCGATGTCTGGAGGGATAAAGCCAAAAACATAAATGAAAACAAAATCATTGCTAGGTACGTACATTCATTTCAGCGGTGTTAATTTGAACTACTTAAACTATGAGTTAACTAACATTTATAAGTCCAACATTACGAGGATTTCATGTGAATATCAAAGGCGAAAGTTGAAGGTGGAACCCCCTGCGGACTACACAGGGAGAATCACAAACATCGATGTAAGTCGTACAATCCAACGGCCCATTCGAATCCACCATTATTCAGTTGTAAGTCATACACTTACATTTAACTTGATATTTCTGTTGCAGTACCAAAGGCAACTCAGTGGTTGGGAATGCCGATATTACGTTCTCCTCTTCATGGAAGAGTTTGTGCTCAAGCACACCTCTACAGATTTTGTACAGGTTTATTGACAAATTTCAAATGAACCATTTGTTCTTCTTACTTACTAAATACTTTCATTTATTAACTCATTTTCTTATTTTCGAAGCAACGACTGTTACCCAAAAACCATGGAGCATAAAGTGAGAAGGAGATATTATCTGTTGCCGAGAGATGGTGTCAGATTTGGATTGACTCGTAATCCAAAGATTGCAAGACTTTGATGGAAATTGATGAGTTTCTTCAAGTGTAGAAATTCAACTTTTCGTACTGTTTTTGCTTGGATTTTTTGGTCGATTGATTATATTCCTTCACACCTATATTTAGTTTTTCATTCGTTCTTTACTCAATTCAAATTTTTATTCTTGTTTGTGGATTGCTGTTGGCTGTTGTCAAATACTTCAATCATTATTGCTCGGGTTTTGATCCAATCGGGAAGGGAAAAAATAAAATTCAGTATTGAAAAAAAACTAGCACCGGTCAAAATCATCCATACCGGTGCTAGATAATGGTAATCAAAATCAAAATAATAGCACCACTTTCTGACAGTATATGCTGGTGGTGGAAATTCAAAAACTTTTCGACTCTAGTACCATTTCTATATTGAACCGGTGTTGAAAATATTGGCCAACATTTCCTTAAAAAAGGCACTGGTGTTGTCAAAGTGGTGCTGTAACATAATATAAAGCAGCGGTTTGACACTACTGATGCTTGTTATGAGGGCCAAGCACCTCTAAACAAATCCTAGCACCGATATTGATAACCAATGCTTAAAGAAATGTAACCGATGCTGGTTCCTATATGTATCAGCACCGGTTTTAACTACCGGTGCCATACTAACTACATTTCAGCACCACCCTACTTATGAACCGGTCGGTGCTACAGGGGGGTGCTCGCAGTAGTGTTAGTAAACCTGTGCAAGTTTTGCCTTAGAAAACACATGAAGGGGATCAATGAAACCTTGGAGATAAGCCTCTTGAAAAAGAAATGGCAATCAATCGCTATGTATTTCATCCTCTTCTGAAAGACAGGGTTTTCCGTGATCTGAAGAGCTGTAATATTGTCACAGCACAATGGTATGGACAAAGAAACAGGAATTTGAAAATCTTTCAAGAGATATGAAATCCACTTGAGCTTAGCCACTGTAAGAGCCATACTCCTGTATTCAGATTATGCAGAAGATATGGAAACAGTAGGCTGTTTTTTAGATTTCCAGGAGATTAAATTAGGGCCTAAGAAAACACAATAACTAGATACATATATCTTATTTGCTTGCAAGCTGCCCAATCCGTAGCACAAAATGCAAAATAACTAAAATCAGGCTGATGTGGGAAAAACCTACCATGATGAGAATAGGCTTTGAGATATCTGACAATATGCAGAGCTCCTTGCTAATGATGTTTAGTAGGATGTTAAATAAATTGGCTGAGCTGATGTACTAAGAAAGTAAGACCAAGCCTAGTAAAAGCCAAATATAACAGCCTTCCTACTAGTCTCCTATAAGAACCTGGATCAAGAAGAACATGTGATGATTTAACCTATGCAGGCCAGTTAGTAGGGAGAGGAGAAGTTGCAGGCCAGTTAGTAAGGAGAAGTTGCAATCTCTATGCCAAGAAAAATTCTTGCAATTCCCATATCCTTTATGGTGAATCTAGCATGAATAAACTCTTTAAGCCTCTTGATATCAATATCTGAGCTGCTAGTAATTAATAAATCATCCACATAGACCAGCACAACCAAAGTAGAATTGCCAAAATGCTTAATAAAGAGGCAGTGATCATGCTTGGATTAGACCATTCCAAATTGAACAAAAAACTTTGTTGAGCTCAGTATTCCATTGCCTAGATGCCTACTTTAGACCATAGAAGGATTTCTTAAGTCTGCATACTTAATGAGGACCAACCTTTGTATAACCAGCTAGAGGCAACATATATTTAATTTATATAGCCATGAAGGAAAGCATTATTCACATCAACTTGATGAATAATCCATCCTTTAGCTGCAACAATGGACAACAACATTCTGATTGTAACTTGTTTTTCCAGTGGAGAAAAGGAATCAGTATAGTGAATCCCTTCCACTTGAATGTAGCCCTTAGTAACTAGTCTAGCTTCAAAACTGTCAACTGAACCATCAGGTTTATATTTCACCTTATAAATTTGATCCAATTGGTATTTTACCAATTGGAAGAGAGACTAAATCCCATGTTTCATTGTCTTCTGAAGCTTTCAATTCCAGTTGCATGGCCTTCATCCATTCCTCATTTTTACAAGCATGTTTATAAGAATGAGGTTCATGAATTCTTGATATTTTAGTGAGAAATGCAGCATACGTGTTAGAAAAAGAAGGTAAACAAAGATCTGAGGTAAGGGTATAATTAACAACAAAATCTTTATGCCATGCAGGTTTATTTTTGTGTCTAGTACTTTTATATTGATAGGCTAGTTTATGATTGGTGATGGGGACATATGGCTAGTATTTGTAGCAGGATAGGTTAAGAAGAAGATATGTTCCCATCATCAAATGAAAAATGGAGAGGACAGGAACCATGATCATTTTTAGAATTAGTAGTTGATAAATGTGGATCAGTATCATCTCATCCTGCTTTTCTCTCATATCTCTCCTCCTCCACCCCCTCTGTAATCGTTTTTCTACTTTTTCTGGAAAACCGGTCTTCTGGTATCTAGGCATGGTTTATGCCATGATCGTAGAGACTGGTAACGGCCACATCTCCGCCGGTAACGGCTCTCTCCCGCCTTGACGAGAGAGTTGCTCCATTTATCAGAAACCATGGCTGACAAAACAACAACCACAAATGCTAAATCGTTCATCGCAGCGCTCCAATCGAAAGCCCCGCCACTCCTCTCAGCCCTACCAAACAATCCAGAGATCACCCCAAAATCCGAACAACTCGGAGAACCCGCTTGTTTATACTCTGACGAGGACATATCCACACTCTCGGCTCACTATACGAATTCCCTCGTGGGTAAGTTCACCAAAGGGAGATTATCTATGGAGCAGCTGGAAGGGGCTTTCAAGACTGTGGGCTTCTCTGGGAAATACCAATTGGGGTCGCTCGACTACAAACATATACTCATCCGCTTTGAACTACCAAACGACTATCAACGCTGTTGGATGAAAGGTCTGTGGAGCTTCAACGGAGTTCACATGAAGATCCTCAAATGGTCGCCAGATTTCTCCACACAGAAGGAATCGCCGATCGTTCCCATCTGGTGTACAATCAGGGAAGTTCCCCTTTACTATTACAATACTTCATCTATAGAGGCTATTAGGAATAGAATTGGCAATTTCATCGAAAAAGATTTAGCAACTGAAATGCTAACTAAACCATCTGCAATCAAGCTCTGTGTTGAGATAGACCTGTAAAAACCCCTAAATCAGTTCATAAGATTAGGCTCTGTCTCAAACAATAGGAAGTATAACATTGAATATGAGGATATACAGGGGCGGAACCAGAAAAATTTTCTAGGGGAGGCTGAAAAATTTTTGCCCCAGGGAAAATTTTTCTGGTTCCGCCCCTGGGAAACAATAACAATAACAAAAAAATTGAGATAACAATAACAAATTGATTTATTTTTAAAAAATCTAAAAGAGTTACGAAACAATAACAAATTGAGATAACAAAAAATTTATAAAATCATATTCATCTAAATTCAATTTAACAAATATCCCTAATTGATAATTCCATAAACCGATTATGACAAATTGGCAATTTCATTTTCACATACAATTATACAAAATAAATCAAACAATTATAATTTCAACTAAATTTCAACTAAATTCCAACTAAATTCCAACTAAATATGCAATTCAACTAAATTCAAATATGCAATTCAACTAAATTTCAACAATCATATATAATACAACCATATAAATTCAATTCAACATCCAATCTAAAAATCATGTTCACATAATCACATATATTTAAGTTTTGAAGAAATAAATAAAAAAGAGAATAAACCCTAAAATTAATAAATTTTAGCATAAAGAGAAGAAGTATACCGGCGGTGGTTACCGTGGTTTGGAGAGGCGGCGGGACGAGGCAGCTTCCGCCTTCCGGCAGACGGCGGTGGCGGGCTGGCGGCGGACGGCTTGGCTAAGGCAGAGGAACAGGAACTGACAAACAGACGGAGGAGACTTGCTGCTCTCGAGTCTCGCCTCCAATGTTTTGTATGGTTTGGCTTATTGGATTGGGCTCAGTTTTGGCCCAATCCATTTTACATTTCATTTTTATTTTTTTTCATATTACTAAATGAAACGACGTCGTTTCACTAACGTGAAATGACGTCGTTTTAGTACTTAGACATTAAAAAAGGAAGGCCGACTGAAACAACGTCGTTTTAGTACTTAGGCATTAAAAATAAGAAGGCCGTAGCGCGGCCTTCTTCTCCGACGAGCGTAGCTTGGACACTTGCTTCCGCCGCGCCAGAGACGCGCTCGACTCCGCCGGAAGACGCGCTCGATGACCAGACCACCTCCTGCTACCTCCGGCCGGCGATCTAGGTAGGGCTGGAGCCCTACCTAGCCTACCATTGGATCCGCCCCTGGATATACCCCTGTACTGCAAAAATTGTGCCAAGTTAGGACACTCACTGAACCAATGTAGAGGCCTAACCCAGACCAACACAGCTCCACAATGGCAACCCACAGGGAACAAGTTTGAGAAGATGCCTAAAATTGTTAATGATCCACGACCTACTAACAACACCTATCTCAAAGACCAACTACTGCATCAAAAAGCCACTACTAATCCTACACTGCAACCATCCTCCTACATACCCAAGCACCTGGAAAATAACTCTGCTAAGATCATTGCACTGCAAGAAGTCAGTCCAGTAAATAACACAACACACACACCTCATCCATCTCCAATCCTTGACCTCACAGACTCACCCCAAGCTGACCCAGTATCACCTACTACAGAGTTGATCAATGCAACAGCACTACCAAGCCATATCAAAACTCACAAGGTCTATGCTCAGGATGATATACAGATAGGGTCCCAAAAACGTTTTACCCACAAATTCTCTCACACTAATCCTCCACTTTCTCAACATAGAAAGATGGAAAATAGATTTTCTGTTCTGCAGGACACAGGTGTATCCCCAGAAGTAGAGGAAGAATTGAATCATCCACCACAACAAACACTGCTAGGAGAAATGGAGGAAGAAGGATCTTTCCTGGATGACACAACTACAATACCTGAGCAGGTTAATGTTCAATCTCAATCAACAGGTAACATAAATACTACAGGTAAGTCCAAGTCTAGGAAGAACACCTACCTGAATCAGTTAAATAAGATGATGTTAAGATCCAATACTAAAAGCCACAAATCAGGTGAACAATGACATACACCACTTCCATTAATTTCCTGGTCTGGAACCTTAGGGGTTTAGTGACGGGCGGGCGGTCGTCGCGCCCGCCGTGCAAAAGATAATTTATAAGCCCTAAATGCTTGCTTTCTACAACTAGGTAGATAGTGGCAAATCAGGGTCGTCCAAAGAGAAGAGGGATCTTCCTAAGCGTCTAAGCACACAATGGTTGATATTAGGCTAGGAGTAAATATATATACACACACATAAAAGCATGTAAATGGGGGGGGTTGGTTGGTTGGTTGGTTCCTAAGTTACGAAAGTAAAAAGACAAGATAACAAGCAACGTCAAGTGACTATGCTAATCATCAAACAAAACTAAAGAAAAGGGGTTTTAAACTACAAAGATAAAATGCCTTGGGGGCAACGGATATCCACTTCCACATCTAATGTATTTCATCGAATCATTCACGCATTCCATCATATAGCATTCAGGACCCAACACTCACATACCCATCTAGCAAGTACCACAACACACACATCACAAGGAGTTCTAAGTTCATGCTCATAGATCTTCATGCGAAGGCGCTACGGAATTCGTCACATTCCTACACCTAAGCAATTCAACCACACAAGCACTACCTATGCATGGCACACATGCAGTGAAACACACCGTCAAGAATACATACATGCTAAATAACAAATGCTTCAAGAAAGAGTAAAAGCCATCTATTTGCTACTTCAACTACTTGTCGTGGAGACTAAACCCCTATCCTTCTTAGTTCGTAGTTTGCGAGAGTGAGTTCGACATCTCTCGTCAAACCTCACCAATGACTCCCGAGTCGCGACCACGACTCAAGGTGTCATTGGTGGTATTTAGCACGAAGGACCAACAAGCTTGGCAATGCCTATGACCACTACACCGTGACTAAGCATTTAACCAATTCATGCAATTACACGAGATTAGTCAAGAGCGACCACTCATAGACCACGAGCATATAACTCTTCTCGTTTGCTACACAAACGAACATGACGAAGAGTTCGACATCAATCACATTCGTCTAGCACATTGTCAACACACTAACACAATCAAAAGCTCTAATTCACACTCATACATTCCTAACAAGAACAGGGGGGAAATTAACCCAAATCCCCCAAACCCTAGCTAGCAATTCATACAAGCATTCATATCCTCAAGCTCCCAACAACATCAATGGAATCAACAATTAACATTCAAAGCACAATAAATGCACAATAGCAAAAACACCAAATAGATAGATAGAAATGGTTCTCAATACATAGAAGTGGAAGCTTCAATCCATAGCTCCCAAGTACAAGAACTACTCTAGAACAACAAAAGACATAATTAAACTAAGAAAAACAAAGAAAAGAAAGAAGAGAAAAACCTAGAATTGGAGCCCTAAAATGCAGAGAGAAACGGGCTGGACAAAACTGGAGAAGAGGAGGAAAGAGAGGGTATTTATAGTGCGAAGAAAATAAAATAGATTTCTGGCCGCCTTTTGGTCGCGACTCGCGACGAGTTCGTCGCGACTCGCGACGGTGTTGGTCGCGACTCGCGATGGTGTCGCGACGGGGTCGCGACGGGAGCCAGAGTTTTGCATTGTTTCTTTGTCTTCTTCATAGCCATCCCTCTCAATCTTCAAGTCTTCAACGGCTCCAAAAATGGTCTTCAACGGCCTCCGGTCTTCATGTCTTCGAAGTGAGTATCCAAAAGTCTTCGAAAGTATAATCTTCAATGTCTTCCGGTCTTCGTTGCTTCCGTGTTCTTCCCTTGTCACACAAAATCCACTTAGAAGAGGTAAAAGAGTACAAAGTTGCTTTTGCCTCTCCTAAGTGAATTTCAAGGTAAAACACAAGCTCTCGATAATAAAAGAGCACAAAAGTGATCCTAAATACTACTAAATAATGCGTCTAAAATGGACACATCAAACCTCCCCACACTTAAACCTTACTCGCCCTCGAGTAAGAAAAGATTCAAGCATACGGAGGAAATGGCATATCCACATCCTAAAACCCCTAAAATAACCACACAAAATGGACATATCAAACCTCCCCACACTTAAACCTTACTCGCCCTCGAGTAAGAAAAGAACCAAGCACACGGAGTAAATGATATACCCAAAACCTAAACTAATCCCCCAATCAAAGCCTCACAAAAACTCTCAATATAAAAAACCCAAAATAAAAGCTCACATGAGAATTTTTTCACACACACATCCCCAATCCTAAATCTAACCAAACCTACCACTTATCAATTCACTACCCATAAAATATGTCAAAGCCCAGAATTGATATTCCCATAATCCAATGACACAAAATGAAGCTAAAACCATAGAGGAAGTTTTAAACACATGCTTCACTTAATGCCAATATATCAACCAAAAACGAAGTAGAAAGAGATAAGGAATTTCATAACCACACTTCGTTTCCTAACCCACTAAGTTACCCAATCCCAAGAGGTCTATAGATGTTGAGCTACCCGATCCATCCGTGTGACAACCGCAACCTTATGACTCCAACGCCGGCAAGTGAGTGAAATCATAGCATTTTTCAATTTCTCTCAATTTCTCTCATTTTGCTTAGGAGCTCTTTCGAGTTTTCATCCTAGCCACACATCATGTTTCTTTAGCTCACATCTCACCTTTTTCCGCACATTTTAGCCTCTCATTTTTGCCTAGGCCGCCCTTTAAGGGTTTTCGACCTATCCGGGCCCCCAATGTTGCCTAAGTTGCCCTCTCGGGTTTTCAACTTAGCGGGTTTTCTTTTTCTTTTTTCTTTTTCTTTTTCCATTTTTTTTCTTTTTGTTTTCTATTGTATTTTTTTTCTCATGTTTTTCCAATGAAAAGTAGCAAAAAGCATTCCAAAACAATCTAGCATGCATATGAGTCCTCTAACCCCTCCCCACACTTAAAACATTACATTGCCCTCAATGTAAACACGTAAGGCAAGAACAATAAAAATGAAGGTAAGGGAGTTAGAGTGACACCCATTTCTCCGCAAATTCGCCGGTGATATGGCGATATCCAAGTACTTGGATGGTCCCGAGATAGGTTTCGGAACCGGAAGGGTGAGCAAAGATGCCGTAGAAGAACTCACCCCTCGAGAAAAGCATTGTCTCCATGGCGCCGTTTGATCAAGACTACACCACGAAGAACACATTAAACTCACAAGTACATAAGGATATGTAATACTAGGTTTAGCATCAAGAGTTAATAGCCATAGTATTTTCAAAGAACAACCAAATCACACTCAACCAACACTATAAGAATAATCATGAAAAACATCCAACACATATTGACATGTATACAAGCATCATTATAGGATGTGCGCTTACGATCACAATGATGTAGTCGGCATACTACAATCAACAAATGTACTATAAAGATGCAAGAATGTTCATATGCCAATATATGTAGGATGGTTGAGAATGAGTGGAGATGTGGTAGTTCTTGGGAGTGTTGGGTGGAGAAGAAGGAAGAATCATGCAATGTTTAAAATCATTTGGAAACTTGGAAGCTTGGAAGCTTGGAAATTTGAAATCCGGGCTCAAAAAATTTTCAACAGTTACTGAGCTCGTCTCGACTCGCGACGAGGTTCGTCGCGACTCGCGACGAGCCTCGCGAAGTCATCGCGACTCGCGGAAAGGTGAGTCCGAGAGCTCAAAATTTTCTGAGCTCGTCGCGACTCGCGACGAAGGGTGTCGCGACTCGCGACGAGCCTCGCGAAGTCATCGCGACTCGCGGAAAGTGGAGTCCGGAAGCTCAAAAATTTCTGAGCTCGTCGCGACTCGCGACGAAGTGTGTCGCGACTCGCGACGAGCCTCGCGAAGTCATCGCGACTCGCGGAAAGGTGAGTCCGAGAGCTCAAATTTTTCTGAGCTCGTCGCGACTCGCGGAAAGTTGGCGCTGGGAGTGATTTTTCTCCCCTGTTCGTCGCGACGAAGCCCATCGCGACTCGCGACGGCAGGGTATCCCAGGCTTAAAATTTTTTCGTTTTCTTACCAACTGTCCAAGCTTTCTTCCCTCGTTCATTGATCTCGTTCCTTCATCTCCATCATTGCAATGCACTTCATGTTGCTACAAAATCATAGAAAAACATGCCATAAAAAGAACAAAACAAAACAACAAAAACTAAGAAACAAAAACTAAAAGAATCATTCACGCATTCCATCATATAACATTCAGGACCCAACACTCACATACCCATATAGAAAGTACCACAACACACACATCACAAGGAGTTCTAAGTTCATGCTCATAGATCTTCATGCGAAGGCGCTACGGAATTCGTCACATTCCTACACCTAAGCAATTCAACCACACAAGCACTACCTATGCTCAAACAACTCATGGCACACATGCAGTGAAACACACCGTCAAGAATACATACATGCTAAATAACAAATGCTTCAAGAAAGAGTAAAAGCCATCTATTTGCTACTTCAACTACTTTTCGTGGAGACTAAACCCCTATCCTTCTTAGTGCATAGTTTGCGAGAGTGAGTTCGACATCTCTCGTCAAACCTCACCAATGACTCCCGAGTCGCGACCACGACTCAAGGTGTCATTGGTGGCATTTAGCACGAAGGACCAACAAGCTTGGCAATGCCTGTGACCACTACACCGTGACTAAGCATTTAACCAATTCATGCAATTACACGAGATTAGTCAAGAGCGACCACTCATAGACCACGAGCATATAACTCTTCTCGTTTGCTACACAAACGAACATGACGAAGAGTTCGACATCAATCACATTCGTCTAGCACATTGTCAACACACTAACACAATCAAAAGCTCTAATTCACACTCATACATTCCTAACAAGAACAGGGGGGAAATTAACCCAAATCCCCCAAACCCTAGCTAGCAATTCATACAAGCATTCATATCCTCAAGCTCCCAACAACATCAATGGAATCAACAATTAACATTCAAAGCACAATAAATGCACAGTAGCAAAAACACCAAGTAGATAGATAGAAATGGTTCTCAATACATAGAAGTGGAAGCTTCAATCCATAGCTCCCAAGTACAAGAACTACTCTAGAACAACAAAAGACATAATTAAACTAAGAAAAACAAAGAAAAGAAAGAAGAGAAAAACCTAGAATTGGAGCCCTAAAATGCAGAGAGAAACGGGCTGGACAAAACTGGAGAAGAGGAGGAAAGAGAAGGTATTTATAGTGCGAAGAAAATAAAATAGATTTCTGGCCGCCTTTTGGTCGCGACTCGCGACGAGTTCGTCGCGACTCGCGATGGTGTTGGTCGCGACTCGCGACGGTGTTGGTCGCGACTCGCGATGGTGTCGCGACGGGGTCGCAACGGGAGCCAGAGTTTTGCATTGTTTCTTTGTCTTCTTCATAGCCATCCCTCTCAATCTTCAAGTCTTCAACGGCTCCAAAAATGGTCTTCAACGGCCTCCGGTCTTCATGTCTTCGAAGTGAGTATCCAAAAGTCTTCGAAAGTATAATCTTCAATGTCTTCCGGTCTTCGTTGCTTCCGTGTTCTTCCCTTGTCACACAAAATCCACTTAGAAGAGGTAAAAGAGTACAAAGTTGCTTTTGCCTCTCCTAAGTGAATTTCAAGGTAAAACACAAGCTCTCGATAATAAAAGAGCACAAAAGTGATCCTAAATACTACTAAATAATGCGTCTAAAATGGACACATCATTTAGAGACTTCAATGCTTAGATTAAAACACATCGTTAGGAGAAATAAAATTGAGCTGTTGTGTATAATAGAGCCAATGCATGATAACTGTGAATGTCCCTCCTACATGGAGAAACTTAGTTATTCACATTTCTTACCTCTTCAAAATGGGAAAATATGGCTATTCTGGAATGACACTCTAAATGTTGCCTTACTGTCCCAGCATGAACAATTTTTACATGCTAAAATTACACATGTTATAACAAAGATTGAAATGGATGCTGTTTTTGTCTATGGCCTTAGGAATAGAGAAGGCAGAAAGGTCCTGTGGCATGACCTGAGTCACCTTCCAATTTCAGAAACAATTTTCATAGGTGATTTTAACACAATTTCTTCACTTACAGAATACAGGGGACCTTCCAACCCAAGTCTAGGTAGTATAAGAGATTTTAATAATCGGATAAACACTAATGGAATTTAGGAAATCAATACAGTGGGAAATCTCTATGCATGGACTAACTCTAGGTTGAGAAAACCTACTTTCAAAAGACTAGATAGAGGTCTTAGTACCATGCAATAGAATGCTAAATTCCCAGCATCTTCCATTCAAGTACTAAATAGGCAATCCTCAGACCACTCCCCTCTTCTTCTACAAATCTCATCCACAGTCCCCTCCCAGCCAAAACCCTTCAGATTTCTTAACACATGGTTCAACAGATCAGAATTTATAGAATTGGTTAGGAATAACTGGGCCATACCAAACCCTAACCAAGGAATGCTCAGACTTTATCTTAAACTAATAAGGCTATAAAAGGTAATTAAGGTCTAGAATAAAGAGTCTTTTGGAAACATTGATTCTAATGTATTAGTTGCTGAAGAAAATTTAAGACTGCAGGAGATAAATTATGACTCCATAGGCACAGATATAGAATTAATTAAACTGAATGAGAAAAAGGCCATGCTAATTAGAGCTTTATAAGAAAGAGAAAATTTTTGGAAGCAGAAATCTAGAACTAACTGGACCAAACTTGGAGATAATAACACATCTTTTTTTCATAAATAAGTTCAGGAAAAGAACTGCAAGCTACACATCTCAAAAATAAAAAATAGACAAGGTCTCTGGTTAGAAATGCATACTGACATACAGGAGGAGGCTGTGTCTTTTTACTCTGACCTGCTCTCTGAACCTAATCATCCCAACACTACCACATATTATTCCCACTTTCTCAGCCAAATCCCAGAACTAATATCTCCCCAGGACAATCAGTCTTTGTCCAAACCGATTTCAGAAGACAAATTAAAAAAAGTGGTAATGAGTTTGAATAGGAATAGTAGCCCAGGCCCTGATGGTTTTACCCCAAAATTTTATGCTAAATGCTGGGATATAATCAAACAGGATCTAATAGATGCAGTAAATGATTTCCTGCTAGGCTCAGAAATACCAAGAGAAATTAGCAGCACATGGATAGCCTTAATACCCAAAAAACAGACACCCTCCTCCTTTGATGATTACAGGCCTATTAGTCTATCAAATGTTGCAAATAAAATCTGTTCTAAGGTGCTAATGGAAAGAATGAAGCCATACATGGACAACTTAATTTCCCCTAACCAGACAGCTTTCATGAAAAATAGAGACATATATGATAATGTACTCTACCTCCAGGAAATGATTAAGTTCTTAGATAAGAAAAATAGGTTACCAAACTGCATCTTAAAGTTAGACCTTAGAATAGCTTTTGATAGAGTTAATTGTAAATTTCTGGAAAGGGTTCTTAGTAAATTTGGATTCACAGGGAGTTTTTTAAAAGCTGTAATGAACAATCTTTCTCAGGCCTACTTTTCTGTTCTTATAAATGGTAATCCGGTTGGATTTTTTAGAGCTACAAGGGGCATCAAACAAGGTGATCCTCTATCTCCTTTTCTTTTCAACATTTTCTCTGAAGCTTTCTCCAGAAGCTTATCTTTTATTTTCATGAATAAAAAGCTCAGTTACTATCAGCTCCCCACTGGTATCACACCTGCATCTCACCTGAGCTATGCTGATGATACTATCATTTTCATGCAAGCATCAAAGTCTAATCTAATCAGAATAAAAGCCTTTTTAGAAACTTTTGAACTAACTTTTGGGCAAATGATAAACTATGATAAATCTGATTTCTATGCTAGCAAAAGAGCAACAACTGTTAAGATAAATCAGATAAAATCAATCTTAGGGATGAAGAAAGGAATCTTTCCATTTAAATACCTGGGATGTCCAATTTTCACAGGTAGGACTTTAAATGTATATTTTGAACCTTTGTTGGAAGCTGTAGATAGAAAGCTTCTGAACCGGAAAAATAGGTGGTTAAGTTTGGGAGGCAAAATGGTGCTTATTGAATCTTGTTTATATTCCCTCCCACATCATATTTGGTCAGTCCTAAAGGCCCCTAAACAGATAATAAAGCACTGGAAAAGAAGATGACAAGGTTTTTCTGGGGGGAAACGGACGGAAAATTACACAAAGTGTGGAGGAAATGGACTGACCTGTGTAAACATAAATTCCATAATGGTTTAGGATTTAGATCTGTAAGAGCTATAATTGACTCATGCTCAACCAAAGTATGGTGGAAAATCCAATTGGGCACAACCATGTGGTCAAAACTGCTATGGGCACTTCCACAGTCCCATAAGAAATCCCATACATGGAAAAGGATATGTAGTATTAACTCCTTTGCAGAAGAAAACTCTCTCATCATACATGGTAAAGGATTGAGTAATTGCTGGAATGCAAACTGGTGCCCAAATGGTCCGCTCTCTAAATATGTTCCACTCTCAGCCCTGTCACCCTTTTACTATCACACCATTGCTAATTTCATCTGAGAAAAAAACCAGATACTGCAGAATATCTCACCTTATCTGGAACATGATACTTTGACTTTCTTGCAGGATGCACAACCTCACACAGACATGGAAGATAGACTAATATGGAAACTAGAAGATACAGGTATCTTCTCTTTCAAATCAACATATAGAGGCCTTACTCAGCAATCAGGTAATTTTCTAGCCACTGCATATATCTGGAACCCTAGACTACCAAAAAAGATTTCCATTTTCACATGGAAGCTGCTGAATACCCTCTTTCCTTTTGATGATGTCTTAGTCCAATGTGGTTTTAGCTTAGCCTCGAAATGTCCTGCATGCAATCATCCTGATTTAATAGAGCATTTTTTCACTTCATGCCATTTAGCTCAAGCAGTTTGGGATAACACTTCTGACATTCTGGGGATAAAAATGAATACATTAGACAGCTTAACCCTAAGGTTTTTTGCCTACTGGAACAATACTGAACCCTCTAAGGTGCATAGAGATATTGGTAGAATGTTGCCATCTCTGATATGCTGGTCATTATGGAAAGCAAGAAATTCCTTCCTCTATGATAAGAAAAAAATTTCACAAGTAATAATTATTAAAGAAGTGAGGGATCTTATCTTTCTGTCATTCTCAGCTAAACCTGCTCACTCCAATATGTATCTTACCAGAAGCTATCCTATTTTCTCCCTAATTCCGCCTCTGAGACCACCACCTAAGCCTTCGATATCCATTATCTCTTGGAAAAAGCCACCACAAAACAGTATAACTGTGAATGTGGATGCATCATGGTCTCCCGACATGTCCACAATTGGCCTAATAGCTAGAGACTGGACTGGTAAGCCGTGCCTAATACAATCCTTCACTTCCATAGCTAGTACACCTTTAGAGGCGGAAATGAAGGCCATCCAGGCAGCAGCTAGATGCTTCCCCAGTTTGAACCCCGAATGTTCCTATATAGTGGAATCAAATGCCATGAGCGCGGTGAACATGATAAACAATCCCAGATATGCCAAATGGTCTCTATATGGCTTAGCTTTCCAAATTCACACTGAGCTTAACCAAGCTATTTTAAGACATGTATATAGGGAATGTAATGCAGTTGCTGATGCAATCTCAAAGCATAAACTGACCCACCCTCCCCAACATGACATTAGCATCTCTAACATTCTAGCTTTCATCAGAGGTCTTATCGAACTGGACAAAAATGATTTTCCTTACATCCAAACACAGAAGCATGCTGCTAAATAATAGATACTGCCGAGTTTTTCCTTTCACTTTGTGCAGGGACACACCTTTGAGCTTAGTCTACTTCCACCTCGAGCCTGGAGCGTCGAACACTCGAACAGGGAGCCCTAGAGCCTTTGCACCCTCGAGCAATCAAGTTTTGGTGGCATCGTGTATTGGAACCCTCGAGCTACAGAGCAATCGAGAACTGGACACCTCGAAGGATATCAGTTTGAATCACGGCATTGTACATAGCAATTCTCTTGCTTGAGCCTGGAGCATCGAGCACTCGGCCCTGGAGCATCGAGCACTCGAGCCTGGGGTTTCGGGCACTCAGGGCTGGAGCATCAAGCACTCGAGCCTGGGGCTTCGAGCACTCGAGCCTGGTGCATCGAGCACTCGAGACTGGAGCATCGAGCAATCGAGACTGGAGCACAGAGCACAGAGCACTCATACTTGGAACCTGGAGCATCGAACATGGAGCATGGAGTACTCGAGACTGGAACATCGAGCATTCATCCTTGGAACCTGGAGCATCGAGCAAGGAGCATCGAGCACTTGAGATTGGAGCATCGAGCACTCAAGACTGGAACATTGAGCCCTCGACACTGGAGCCTGGAGCATCACGCTCTCATTTTGGTGCCTGGAGCATCGAGCACTTGAGAATGGAGCATCGAGCAATCAAGATGGGTATTCGAGCACTCGACAATGGAGCATCGAGCAATCGAGACGGGTATTTGAGCACTCGAGAATGGAGCATCGAGCAATCGAGATGGGTATTCGAGCACTCAACAATGGAGCATCGAGCACTCGAGACAGGAGCATCAACCACTCAGGAATGGAGCATCGAACACTACTGGAGTCTGGATCATCGAGCACTCGAGCCTAGTGCATCGAGCACTCGAGCCAGGTGCATTGAGCACTCGAATACTTCAGCTTGGAGCATTGACCACTCGACCTTAGAGCATCGTGCACTCGAGCACTCGCGCATCGAGCACTCGAGCATGTGGTGCATCGATCACTCGAGCACTCGAGTATGGAACATCGAGCACTCGAGACTGGAGTATCGAGCACTCGAGACTGAAGCACCCGAGACTGGAACATCGAGCACTCGAGACCGGAGCAGCGAGCACTCGAGACCGACGTACTCGAGACTGGAGACTCGAGAACGCGCCCCATGGAGCATCGAGAACTCGAGACTGGCAACGAGACCTCGACACTGGAGCATCGAGAACGCGCCCGATAGACCTCGCCCCATGGAGTCCCGACACCATGGAGCCCTCGAATCTTGAAGCCCTCGAACTATGGAGCCCTCGAACATGAGCACAACACCCCTCGAGAACTAAGGCACTCGACAACTATGGACCTCTCGAACACAAGCACAACACCCCTCGAGAACTACAGCACTCGACACCCAGAACACATCACCCCTCGAGCACACCACCGTACCCCGTCCCAGCAAGTTTCAACTCCTTTCAGTTTACATCCACCAATCCACTACTATTAGTTTATTCTTTTGAAGGCAACGAGGTTGCCTTACCGATGTAATATCCCAAACATCTTTGTACATCTTTTGGTTTCTACATAGGTTTGGGGAACCTAATAAATATCCCCCACCTTAGGGTGCTTAAAAAAAAAAAAAAGTGAAGGTGTAAGTAGTGTGTTATGTTGTGAATGTGAAATGTCAGGAAAATGTTTGGAGTATAAATCGTATGGGAAACCAGATTGAATATGGTCAGTAATAGTTGTGTGTATAGAACGATCAGAAACTGTTGAATCCGAAATAAACTTCCTGATATCAGACTGATGAGGAAAAATATTTTCTCCGAATGTGATATCACTGGAAATAAGAACCCTGTGATGAGCAAGATCATAAACTTTGTAAGCTTATTTTAAAGGAGGATATCCTAAGAAAATGCAAGGAAAAGCTCTAGGTGCAAATTTATCTCTATTTGGACTCACATTAGTCACATAGCATATAGACAACCAAACATTTTCCAATATGTCAAATCTGGTGGTTTCTTAAACACCAATTCATAAGGACTTTTCCATTTAAAAACTGATAAGGTAACCTCTTAATCACATATGTGTGGCTGCAAGTATTGATTTGCCCCAAAAATGGGTAAACCCAATTAACCCATTATTCAATAAGTTTTTATCCAATTAATCCATTTGTTAATGGGTCATAATGAGTTGGATCATAAATGAGTTGGATCATAAATGAGTTGGGTTATTAAATGAATAACCCATTGGGTAACTCGTGAGATAACTCATATGATCCAATGAGTTAAAATATATTATCCAATAAGTCATTATGTAATTAACCCAATAAATCATCATTCAATATTTTCTTCTGATTTGGGTTACAAATTGTCATTATCCAATGGGATCAGACATTAAATGTTCATAAGTTTTTGGGATTTGGCGGAATGAGAATAATTATGTTAATGGAAAATTTTTATCTCAATGGATCTCATATTATGTTAACTCAATGGGAACCTAACAAATACCAAATAAATATTCAAAATTACCCAATTAAATGCATGTGTAATATTTAACATAAATATTCACTATAATTCACAAATTATACAAATTATAATTCACAAATTATTCAAGTGCAATCTCGTACAATATTCGAGTTCGTACAGTATTCGAGCTTGTACAGTATTCAAATTCAATCTGGTACCCCGAACGGATTGGGTCATATGAGTTCGTACAATATTCGAGCTCAATCTCATACAATATTCGAGTTCGTATGGTATTCGAGTTCAATCTCGTATAGTATTCGAGCTCAATCTCGTACCGTATTCGAGTTCGTACAATATTCGAGCTCGTACAGTATTTGAGCTAGAGCTCGATCCCAACTAATATTGTTCGTTAATTTCGTCGAGTTTACAAAGACAACATATTATATATTTTTTATTTTTATTAAATATAATATAATATAATGTACATAATATTATATTACATAATAATAAATGATTATATAGGGAAAAATTAATCATTCGTAATTAAACTTGTGAAAATTTAGTTATCTTGTGATATAAATATATCCACGGGTCACCCATTACCCAACTCAACTCAACCCACCCAAAATTATCCAACGGGTAATCCATTATCCAACCCAACTAAACCCAATAATTACAACCCAAATATATCTATTAACCCAATGGGTCATTATCCAATAAGTTTTATCTAATAAGTGAAAATAGTATATGAATAACGGTTATCCAAAAGGTTACCCGGTCCGTTTGACGGGCTTATGGGTAGCTAAACAAGACTGGGTCATAAAAGACCTAGCAACCTGCAATAAATGTCTATGTTTTCTTGCCACAGCTCCATTTCGCTGTGGTGTATGTGAACACGATTTTTGATGCAATATTCCTAGTTCACTGAGCATATCATAGCATTCTTTATTCACAAATTCTGTACCATTATCTGTTCTTATTATCCTAACGGAAGCTTCAAACTGGTTTTTGATCATAATCAGAATGTCTTAAGTGTTACTAGCACTTTGTCTTCAGAGCTAATCAGATAAGTCTAGGTTGTTCTTGTGTAATCATCTACTCAAGTCTTCTTTTTTTTATGAACACACTCGAAAGGTGGGGGTTATATATTTAAGGATCCCCAAACCTTAATAATAAGGGAATGTACATACAGTTCAAGTGATCATTAGTAGCATTGAGGCAACATGGTTGCCTCCAAAAGAAAATACCTATCTATGAGTACGACTAAAGTAGTTGGCTATTCTAGAAACTAACCAAAGTAGATGTGGTTAGTTGTTAAAGTTGCGATTCCAAAGAGAAGAATCTCCACCCCTGTGTGAATTCTTTCTTTGGCCAGGCAACTTTAAACCAAAAAAACCAAGTATCCCAAGGTTGCCTCCAAAATTAATGAATTAGATAATACTGTCGAAGAGAAAAGATGGATCTGACAAGCACTTGAGGACATGAGTAGTAGTAATCCCTTTGAAGCTGGTGCTGGACAGTAGCTCGGAAAGCCATCCAATTAGCCTGCATAAAAAACAACTTATTAGCAGTATCAATCCTTATAGGAGCCATTTTTATGCATTCTTATATGAGGAGTATGGTCCTTGTCTAAAGAAATAAGGCCTTTGATATGTGTTGGAACATTAGAGAGATTGAGGCTCTTATTATAAGAGGAGTGGTGCTTGGCAATTGCATTAGCCACAGAATTACATTCCCTGAAAACATGTTTGAGTTCGGCACTGCCTAAGAGGGATTTAACTTTATAAACCATATCAAACAGTTGCCAGTGTGAAGAATAGGGATCATTTATCATTTTAACTGCCAGCAAGGAGTCTGTTTCGATCGTGAAAGTGTGGTCCAATTGTGGAAAATTTTGGCAAGCAAATAATATGGCTAGAATTTCAGCTTGGAGTGGAGAGGCAGCTGAAATAGTCTCTGATTTAACCAAGAGGGGTGTACCAGAATTATCCCTTGCAATTAGCCCTACTGCAGCTTTGTTTGGGTACCAGGAAGCATCAATGTTAACTTTTATGGACCCGGTCTTAGGCCTTTCCCAGAATACAGTATATATAATTGGCTTTGGGGGAGGTCTAAGATATGGGATCAGATGCATAAGGGAATGTGGAGTAGCTGTGAGGGAGACCAGATGTGAAGGGTTAGATAGAGAGACAGTTTTATTAGATCATGCACTTCCTTACATATAAGGTATGTAGAAAATAATTTCTGATCAAATAAGAATATGTTCCGAGCTTTCCAAAGCACCAGCATATCAGGGAGGGGAGAATTTTACAAATCAGTTGGTGCCACTTAGAGAGATCATTGCAATTCCAGAAAACAAAAAAATCTATCACTAATGGAATGTTGGTCATTAAGATGAAAGTGAACTATAGATGCCATGTTATTCCATACAGATTGGGCAATAGGACATGATATGAAAAAATGTTGGATAGAATCTGAATGACTACATGCAGGGCATTTAGAATCTAGACTAAAACCACATCTAATGAGCACATCATCAAAAGGAAGAAATGAGTGCAGCATTTTCCATGTGAATATAGAGATCTTTCTCTGTAATGCAGTGTTCCATATGAACTTACATGCAGGAAAATTACCTGATGATAGTGTAAGAATCTTATATGCTGACTTGAAGGAGAAGACTCCTGAAGCTTCTGGTTTCCATATCAGTCTATCATCTCTATCCTGTGTAGTTATTGCTTCCTACAAAAAGGAGAGAGTATCATGATCCAGGAAAGGTGCAATATGGGTTAAGATAGTAGCTTTATTTGTGATGAAATCTGCCACAGTACAATATGGCAATGCAGAAGATATGTGACTGGGAATATAGTGAAGAAGTGGGCCATTGGGGCACCAGTTGGCAGTCCATAGATTGCAACTACCTTTTCCATGGATGATAAGAGAATTACTTTCCGCAAAGGAGTTTATAGAACAGATTCTTTTCCAAGTCACTGATTTCCTATGAGAGTGTGGCAAGGACCACAACAATTTAGACCATAAAGAACTACCTAACTGGCTTTTCCACCACAGTTTGAGTGAGCAGACATCAATTATAGCTTGGATTGATCTAAAACCTAAGCCATTCTG
This sequence comes from Rubia yunnanensis, assembly GCA_037428765.1. Taxonomy (NCBI): domain Eukaryota; kingdom Viridiplantae; phylum Streptophyta; class Magnoliopsida; order Gentianales; family Rubiaceae; genus Rubia; species Rubia yunnanensis. Next base: position 109,542,258 of record CM075062.1, on the reverse strand, counting down.
GATTATTAGTATAGCTAAATCAGCCCATCTTTTCCAAACTTTATTTTTTCTACCTTCCGATTCACCCCAAAAAAATCTAGCCAATTTTTTCTCAAATGTTTGAACTATGTGTTTTGGGGGTTTAGTTACAGCCCATAAATGTTGTGGTATAGAATACAAGCAAGATTGGATTAGGATCATTCTACCCCCTGAACTCAGCCACCTGTTCTTTCAATTTTGCAATTTTTTATTCAAACTTTCCATCAAAGGTTGGAAGTACCTATTCAATGTTCTGCCTTTAAAAATAGGGCAGCCTAGGTATTTGAAAGGAAAGGAGCCTTTTTTCATTTTCAAGATCATCTTTACCTGATTAAATTTAGCAGCTGAGGCCCTCTTACTTATGTAAAAATCTGATATTGTAAAGTTAAATTTTTGGCCCGAGGTGTACTCAAAGATCTCTAAGAAAGCTTTAGTCCTAATGAGGTTAGACTTAGAGGCTTGCATAAAAATTATTGTATCATCAGCATACATTAGGTGAGAAGCAGCTGGAATTGAGGCAGGTAGCTGATAATAAGAGAGACTATTATTCTGAAATATAAAAGACAAGCTCCTACAAAAGCTTCTGAGAATATATTAAAAAGGAAAGGAGAGAGTGGATCACCTTGTTTAATACCTCTTGTGGCTTTGAAAAACCCTACTGGATTGCCATTGACAAGTACTGAAAAATGAGCTTGAGAGAGATTTTTCATAACATTTAAGAAGTTTCCATTAAAACCAAACCTTATCAAAATATTTCTGAGAAAATTCCAGTTTACTCTATCAAAAGCTTTTCTTAGATCCAACTTAAGTATGTAGTTAGGAACTCTACCCTTTTATCTAAAAATCTAATAATTTCCTGCAAATAGAGAACATTATCTGCAATATCTCTATTTTTTAAAATGCAGATTGGTTTGGGGAGATCATTTTATCCATATAGGGTCTCAAACGTTCCATTAATACCTTTGAGCATATCTTATTCAAGACATTTGATAAGATAATTGGCCTGAAATCCTCAAAAGAGCAGGGTGTTGGTTTTTTTGGTATTAGGGTTATCCAGGTACTAGATACTCCCCTTGGCATATCAGAGCCTGTAATAAATTCATTTACTGCCTCAGTTAGATCATGTCTTATAATAGACCAACATCTACTAATAGAATTTAGTTGAAACACCTGGTCCTGGACTACTGTTCTTGTTCAGACCCTTAATCACTGATTCTAGTTCAGCTTCTGAGACTGGTATGGATAAGGCTTGATTATCCTGGTCAGTGATAATGTTAGGGATTTGACTAAGGAAGTGGGGATAGTAGGTGTCATTAGCCATTTGGTTATACTCAGTTAACAGATCAGAAAAATAGGCAATAGCTTACTTTTGGATATCCAGTTGTGAATTTAGCCATTGTCCTTGTCTGTTTTTAATTTTGGAGATCTGCAACCTGCAGTTTTTCTCCTGCACCACCTTATGGAAAAATTAAGTGTTATTATCTCCTAACTTATTCCATTTAGATCTAGCTTTCTGCTTCCAAAATTTTTCCTTCTCTTTTTGGGCTCTAAGCAATAAAGTTTTTTTCTCATTTAGTTTGATAAGTTCAGAAGCTGAGGGTGTCAAGTCAAAAAGAAGTTCATGAATTCTTAATGCCTCCTCTGCTTTAATGATATTAGCATCAATGTTTCCGAAGCAGTCTCTATTCCATATTTTTATCACCTTCTTAAGTCTAATCAATTTTAGATAAAATCCAAGCATACCAGTCTCAGCAAGTGGTTTTTCCTAGTTATCCCTAATTAAGGTTATAAATTTTGGCCGATTGAACCAGGTATTTATGAATCTAAAGGGTTTAGGGTGGGAAATAGTCAAATTGGATATCTGGAGGAGAAGGGGGGAGTGATCTGAAGTTTGCCTATTCAAGATTTGGATAGAGGATGAAGGGAAGTTCTGATTCCATGTGATTGTACAGAGACCTCTAGATAACCTTTTGGAGGTGGGGTTTCTAAGTCTCGAATTGCACCAGGTAAAGAGGTTTCCTACTGTGTTAATCTCCTGAACTCTAGTGGTATTAATCCAGGTATTGAAGTCTCTAATACTTCCAATGGAGGGGGAGCTAGGGCCTCTATATTCTGAGAGAGATGTGATGGTATTAAAATCTCCTATAAATATAGTATCACCTTTGGTAATGGATGTCAGCTCTTTCCATAGATCCTTTCTACCTTCCCTATTCCTAAGTGCATATATGAAGACTGCTTCCATGTGTAAATTTAGGGACTGATGAGATATATTAACATGCATAAACTGCTCATGGGAAGAAAGGAGTGTGACAGACATTAGATTAGACCACATGAGCCATATTTTTCCATTATACAGTGTCAAACTATGCGAGAAGTTAAGTTTTTCTATATATGATTGACATTTTATGTTATCATGCATTGGTTCAATTATGCACAACAGTTGGATTTTATTAAGCTTAACTAGGTCTATTAGTCTAAGCATTGAAGATTTCGTGCCTCTAAGATTCCACACTAAAAAATTAACACTGAAAGATGCTGTCATTGTTCACTTGATTTGTGACTTTTTGTAGCTGATCTCAGCATCATCTTATTAAGTTGACTAAAGTAATTGTTCTTTTTAACTTTAGACTTACCTTGCTGGGGATTCTTACCAGTGGATTTCATGGAGGGTGAAGATGTAATGTCCTTGTGGCTGGTGGTAACCTCATCACCAGAGTCTTGCTCTTCCAGTTCATCCTGCAAAACAGAAAACCTATTTTCCATCTTTCCATGCAGGGAAAGTGTTGGGTTATTAGAAGGGGATTGATATAGTCTTTTCAGGCTTAGGCTCAGTGATCCAATCTGAATGTCATCTTTTGCATAAACCATCGGAGTATGTTTAGATAGAGCAGTATCATTTAACAACTTTGAGATGGATTTATCAGAGTTTTCCTAAGTTTGGGTACTGGGTAATTTTTCAGGTGATTGTAACCTATCATTTTCATAAACTCTGTTAACCCCTGGGGAGGATTTAGAGTGAAGGTTAAAGGCGGGGATCGTTATGGCTCTATGATCAGTTACATTATCATTCACAGGGGGAGGTGTGATTATCCTGATTACCTAGGGAGATCAGTGGAAGCTTACTGAATTTGTTACCAGTAGCCTGCCTCTGAGAATGAGTTTGGCTCTGGATTATGATATTATCCACTGGTCTAGCATTAACATTTGGAGGGATGGCTCTACATTGTCCTACAGAGTGACCTAATTTAGCACAGTGATCACAATAAAGTGGGACATCTTCATACTCAATTGGATTTTTCCTATTATTTGACACTGAACCCAGCCGAATATGGTTACACAAAGGCTTTTGAAGATCAATTTCAACACAGATGTTAATTGCAGATGGCCTTGTGAGCATATCAGTGGCTAAATCATTTTTAATAAAACATCCTATGCTATTTCCAATTGCTTCAATAGATGCTGAGTTGTAATAATATAAAGATACTTCCCTGATTGTACACCAGATGGGGACAATAGGGGATTCTTTGTGCGTTGAGAACTCAGGAGTCCATTTGAGCATCTTAAGGAGGATACCATTGAAGTTCCAGATTCCCTTCATCCAGCGTCTTTGATAATCGTTGAGTTGCTCAAACCTGATAAGGACATGTTTATAATCTAAGGACCCTAACTCGTATTTACCTGTGAAACCCACAGTTTTAAAAGCCAATTTGAGAAGCTCCATTGAGAGCCTTCCTTTTGTCAACTTTTCGACCAGGGCATTTGCATAGTGTGCCGATAGTTTAGCGATTTGATCGTCGGAATATAAACAAGCGGGATCACCTAAATGTTGGGATTTGGGAATTAGTTCAGGATTGGTAGGCAACGATTTTGACAGAGGGAGGGATTTATTTTGGAGAGCAACGGCGAAGGATTTGGGTGGGGATTGGCTGACATTGCTTGCAGCCATAGCGGCCAGCTTAAGGTTACCTTCTTCTTCGCGAATGGATACCGGCGGGTACTAGCCGTTGACGGCGGGGAATAGCTGTTACCGGCGACTCTGGAGTAACAGGAAAAAGGAAATGACTGCTTTAGTTTTACTGTTCAAAAGAGAGAGAAGCTCAGGGCTTTTACTTCGGTCAGAGAAATATCTTTTAATTTTGCAAGAAATATCTTGAACCATTCATACTTTTAATTTTGCATGGTCCCTATAAATCTGCATGCAACATTTCAATGTTTCTAATTGGGCTAATTGAAAACAGAGGAAAAACAAGCCTGGTTTCTTTTGCTAAAGGTCAAATATTGTATTTATTATTGATAAAATATAGCTTCATGTGTTTCATTACAAGATCAGAATGATGCTCTAGTTTAATATGCATCAACGTATCATCATTATGAACAACAACTGTAGAAGAAACATATTCTACGTGCTTATTCCTACTGAGTGACACTGAACATTTCTTTATTTCTTCTCTGTCAAATGAGTTGTGATTCAAAAAGTACAGCCCATTGTTTTCTCTTGCAATCCCTAGAATACTATCAATCTTGAGGTCATGTACAACACATACAGTTGGAAAGAAATTAAAATGTAGATTGTGGTGTGAGGTAAGTTATGAACTGAGTGCAGATTAAACTGGAAAGATTTCACATACAAAAGATCACTTAAACTAAAAGATTCACACAACTTCAATGATCCAATTCTATAATATTAATTATAGAATGATCAGGTAGCAAAACTGGGGTTTTATGGTTGTCAGGATTCAAGAATGAGAACACTTTTAAGTTACCACACATATGTGCAGAAGCACCACTATCACTATCCATTCATCATTCTTACAAACTACTGTAGAATAAGAAATGTAAGTAAGAAGACTACCTGCAAAGTCATAGAAGTGATTAACATTAGCCTGCTTAGAAAAACTAGAGTATCCAACTGCGACATCTCTTCCTTTCTCCTTCATCATCTTTCCAAGCTGTTGTTGCATATATTAAGCAATAATAGATTTCCAGTTCCCAGGCATTTCCTTACTTAGATTTCCAGTTGATTTTGACTCCACCAGTTCCAATAGAGTATCTCCTTCCATGTCCTCTCTCTGTCCACTGACATCAATGTTTGCTGCAAACTTTGCCTTCATTTTGTTTCCATTCTCCTTTCCATCATTCCACCAATCAGGATATCTCACAATCTTAAAGCATGTTTCCCTGGTGTGTTTATTTTTCAGACAGTAATCACACTTAGGCAACTTCTTAGCTTCCATTTCTTTCTTCCTTCGGTTAATTTAACCGCAGGTCCATAATAAGCTTGTTTAACAAGCATAGAAGAATTCTCAACAACACTCCACGCAATTAAGTTGAGTGTTCTTTTTTTGCTCAGCAGTTCCAAACAAAGAATATGCCTTTGCCACAGTAGGCAATGGATCCGTTGTTAACACCGGATTTCTTGTGGCTTCGTATTCATCATTTAGCCCCATAAGATATTGATGTAACTTGTCTTCATTGTCATAAGTTGCAAGTATTTCATAGAAACCACAAGTACACTTATAGTTACAAAAGGTACACTTCCTTATAGGTTTCAGAATTTCCATCTCATCCTACGGTCTCTTCAAATCTGTGTAGAATTGAGCAATTGAGTTGTTCGTCTGCTTCATTGAACATGCATCTGTCTTTAATTGATATAAGATGGGTCCATTGCTCACACCAGATAGCTCTTTCACCTCATTCCACAGCTTCCTTGCATTAGATGCGAAAGCAAAACCTCCAGCGATATCATCTCTCATTGAATTCAGAAACCATGACACCAGTGTAGAGTTCACCCTATCCCAATAATCATTTACAGGGGAATCTTTCTCTGGAATCTGGATATCACCTGTGAGAAAACAAAGCTTGTTCCCCGCTCTAAGCATTGTCACCATCTTCTGGCTCCAGGTAAGATAGTTTCAATCGGTAAGTAGCTGGCTTACAATCGCCATGCTAGCATGATCAGACGGCTGTAAGTAAAGCTGATCCTCCGACACCAGCTTCAGGAAACCTTCATCATCCACCAAGTACTTTGCCTTTCTTCCTCTCGTACTTACAGACCCATTATTACTCATCCTTGAAGATACACCCACGGGTGTGCCCCAGTGGTGGGGAGATGGGTGGGTAAGCCAATGATCCTAGGTTCGATACTCGGCAGCGGCAGTGTGGGGAGCTCTTGCTTTGCAAGGCTCCCTTGTGCGCACCGAGTCCATACCAAGCCCATTGGTCCTGGTGCTGGGCTACCGTGATTTACCTCACATACATTGGCCGGGGTGTCGGTTGGTATGGGCCGCTGAGGGCGAGCGGATCTTCACCTTTAAGCCAATCCTTGAAGATGAAATTTTCAACCGACAAAAATATAAGTGTGCGATACTGTTCATGTGTGCGATAAGTGTGCGAAACACACACTGAATATATACTCTTCTTCAACCTCCTTCTCCCTCCTCTGATAACGGTCATTTTCTTCATTCCGGCCGCCGACCATGGCGGCTCCAATGCCAAATCCATCGCCTGAGATTTCCTGTCCCACTAACAAAAGCTTCCTGCAAGCCCTCAATACAAAACCTTCCCCGCTCCTGTCATCTCTCCCCGATACGCCTAATTTGCATCCCATCACGGAATTTAAGGGCAAGATTGCCTACATCCTTCCTCCGGAGGAAGGCAATCTTCTAGCCTCGCATTACCAAAATGCCCTTGTTGGAAAGTTTAACCGAGGGAAACCTTCAATGGAAACTTTACAATCGGCTTTCAAATCAATTGGTTTTAAATCAAAATTCCAACTAGGCTCTATTGACTACCGCCATGTTCTAATTCGTTTTCAGGAAAGCGAGGATTACCAAAGATGCTGGATGAAGGGCCAATGGATGATTCATGGATCGGCAATGAAGGTTCAGAAGTGGTCTCCCGATTTCTCCCCAGCTGCGGAATCATCCATTGTTCCTGTCTGGGTAACAATACACAAATTACCTATTCACTTTTATAATACTTCTACAATTATTGGTATTAGCAGCCAGATAGGTAAATACCTGAAGATGGATGCAGCCACAAATGCCTTAACTAGATCCTCTGCCATTAAAGTATGTGTTGAGGTTGATCTATTATCTCAGCTCCCCTCTTCTATTGTGGTAGGAATTGGTAACAAGGTAGCAGAATATCCTATTGAATATGATGAATTGCCTACATACTGCACTCACTGTAGGATAATTGGTCATAGCCAGGTTAATTGCAACTTTCTGCATCCAGAATTGAGGAAAAAGAACACTAATAATTCTGAATTTAATGAGCATAAGGAAAGAAAATACCCAGTACATGTTGACAATCAGAAAGTCTTAGAATCACCTCCAAAAGAAACAAAAAATATAGAGGGACCTTCAACTCTATCTGTCTCACAAAAAGAAAAAGATTTTCAAACTCAAAAAATGACTACAGGCTTCCAACATGATAACAATCTCAACTCTTTCAATGTTAGTCATAACAAAAGAAATGCTCCTTTCTATTCTTTGGATGACATTTCTAAACCAATAACCACATTTTTCTGGAGAAAAAAGAATCGACAACCTGAACTTTCTCCTATCAGGGAAGATTTAACTAAAAATAACACGGTCACAATATCAAATGCTTTCCAAATCTTAGATGACATACAGGATGATCAGGATGGAGAAGTTGTCGAGATTTTCCATGAGTCTTTGGAATCACAGGAAGCTGGTGTGCAATCTACTTCTGATGACAAGTTAACAGCATCAGCAGAAAGGTTGTCTATCTCTGAGGATGCACAAGTAGGTCTCACAGAGCAAATTACCAAATCAACATTCAAACTTCTAGACAACTATGATGCCCTCACTGATGGAGATCAGGTTAGTGAAACTAACACATCAGATCTGATTTCAAATGCAGAGCAAATCCCTCAGGTCAAGGTTAGTAATTCTGAACAGATATCTACTTAGGATAACATGGAGAAAAGTAGGGGCAAGTCTGGTAACAAAAATAAGAATTTTGTTACGACACCTAGGAACCTAAGATCTTCACAAAAAGCAACTCCTACAGTTTTTTAAATGATAAAACACACCATAATAGGGAACATATTAGTCTGGAATGTTAGAGGTTATGGAATATCACTAGATAGATTAAAGGCCCTAAATTGTAAGCATAAGATTGACATTTTATGTTTAATAGAACCTTGGCATGATAAACAGAATTTAAATACTTTGATGCATGACCTTGGATACAAATATGTCCTTTCATGATAAACAGAATTTAAATACTTTGATGCATGACCTTGGATACAAATATGTCCTTCCTGCTCAGAATGCTAAGATCTGGATCTTATGGAACCATGTTTTTAGTATATCAGTTTAAGGGAATCAGATCAATTTCTACAAGTTAAAATTTCTGATATTGCCACTTCTGTTAGCTGGAACTATTTTTTCATATATGCTAGTGTTAATAGACAAACGAGGGAGGCATTATGGAATAATTTACAAACTCCAACACATGTTCCTTCCATATATATTGGGGATTTTAATACTGTTGCTACAGTATCTGAATATAAAGGAAGGAAATCAACACAAAAAAAGCATGAAACAGTTTAATGGATTTATAAATAACATGGACCTGCATGATATCCCTACAGTAGGAAATACCTTCACTTGGAGTAATAATAGATTTCGGGATAAATGTAAGGATTTAATGTTTCAGAGACTAGACAGGGGCCTTGCCACTTTAGACTGGTTGGAACTCTTTCCTAATAGCTCCATACATGTGCTAAATAGAATGACTTCGGATCATTCCCCTTTATTTTTATCAGTTCAATCAGCTGAAGAACAAGTTCCTAGGCCTTTTAGATACCAAGAGATGTGGTCAAATAGACAAGATTTTCTGGCTTTAGTAGTCTCAAACTGGAATTTAGTTTCCCCATTCTTTGGGATGCATAGGTTAGTTTTTAAACTAAAGAGGCTAAAGATGGTAATTAAAGAATGGAACAAATCACACTTTGGTAATGTCAATCAAAATCTGCTACACTCTAAGACCACAGTTAATGATCTGGAAATTTCTTTCCAGCAAACACAAGATGAATCGGTCCTAGGTGAACTTATTAAATCAAAAGACATGCTTATGAGAGCTCAAAAAGAAAAAAATATTTTCTTGAAGCAAAAGGCTAGGTTAAATTGGTTTAAATATGGGGATGCAAACACTAGTTACTTTCATCACTCCATTAGGGAAAGAAGAGCAAGATCTAGAATTAGTAAAATCAAGGATGGTAATGGGAAGTGGATATCAGATCCACAATTGATTAAAGAAGAAGGAGTGAGATTTTTTCAGGAATTACTTACTGAAGATGCCCCTAAAAAAATGGGAACTTATCTACACCAATTCCTAAAAGAAATTCCTAAAGTGATCACTGACCAACAAAATCTCTCTCTTCTGTTACCCTTTAATATCCAGGAACTCAAATTTGCGGTTTTTGATCTAAATAAATCTAGTGCTCCAGGACCTGATGGCTTTTCTGGTGCATTTTACACCTCATTCTGGGACACTATTAAGGATGACCTTCTGGATGCTGCAAATGATTTCCTAACTAATAGTAATATCCCTAAGGCCATCTCTAGCACCTGGCTTACCTTAATCCCCAAAAAACCAATTCCAATCACCTTTTCTGACTTCAGACCCATCAGCCTATCTAATTTTGTGAATAAAGTTTTTTCAAAGATGATAATGGAAAGGATTAAACCCCTAATGACATTACTAATATCCCCTGAGCAGAGTGCTTTTATAAAAGGAAGGGATATATCCGATAATGTTATCCAAATGCAAGAGATGACCAGAATTCTGTCTAGAAAATCAAAGGCTTCAAATCTGATAGTTAAATTAGATATGCAAAAGGCTTTTGATAGGGTCTCATGGTCATTTCTGAATTCAATCCTCCTACAATTTGGTTTTCATGGTAAATTTGTGCATCGCATTTTGCATAATATTGCTGCAGCTCACTTTTCAGTTTTAATTAATGGAATAACTTCAGGCTTCTTTGCATCTTCTGGGGGTATTAAACAGGGAGATCCACTTTCTCCCTTTCTGTACAATATATTGTCTGAAGCCTTCTCCAGAGGTTTAAAAAAACTGTTTAGTATAGGATATTTACAATACTTTAGTCTGCCAAGGTCTTGCTCCCCCACTACCCATCTGATGTATGCTGATGATACAGCTATTTTTTTGAATACTAATCCCACCAATTTGAAAAGGTTTAAAAATTTCCTGAAAGCATACGAGCAAACATCAGGTCAAAAGGTTAATTTTGCAAAATCTGAATTTTTTGTTGCTCCAAACACCTCTGTAGCAATTGTTAAATCTGTGTGTAGGAATTTAGGAATGGTGAAGGGCTCTTTCCCTTTTAAGTATCTGGGAGTCCCTATCTTTCCAGGTCATAATTTACAGGTTTATTACCATCCTATCTTGGAAAGAATGGAGAAATCTATTAATAATTGGAAGAATAGATGGCTAAGTACAGCAGGTAAGATTACACTGATTAACCATTGTTTTCTTTCAATTCCCACTCACATGTTTGCAGTTTTAAGTCCTCCAAATATAGTTTTTAAAAAAATGGAAAAACTAGCTTCTGGCCTATTTTGGGGGAACTGTGATAATACAGTAAGAAAAAAGTGGAGATCTTGGAAAAAAATGAGCCTCCCTGAAGAGGAAAATGGAGTAGGCTTTAGAGATCTAAATGCTATAGTAGATGCCTTTTCTTGTAAACTATGGTGGAAACTGCAAATAAACAATACTTAATGGTCTGCTCATTTATGGTCACTCCCTGCATCTTACAAAAAATCTCATACATGGAACAGAATTTGTAAAATCACTACCAAGGCCAACAGCCTCTCTAGAGTTATTTATGGTATTGGAGAATGTTCATTCTGGAATGCTAACTGGAAAGGAGATGGAGCTTTGTGTTATGAATGGCCTCAAGAGATGGATATTCCCTTCGTGGATATCTCCCTAAGGTCATTCATAATTAACAAAGCTTCTATCCTTCCAAATCTGGAGCCACACCTGGCTACCAATACTCTAATTTTCTTGCAGGAAGTAAAACTGGTTAACTCTCATGCAGATAGGCTTGTCTGGACACCAACAACAGATGGGAATTTCTCCATCAGCTCTGCCTACAAAATATTCAGACAAAAAAGATCAACTATCAAACATCTTATCAAGGTTTGGTCCCCTTTCATTCCTAAAAAGATGTATGTTCTTATGTGGAGAGCTCTCAATGATATCCTTCCATTTGATAATATTCTCTGTAGGTCTGGTTTCTCTTTAGCTTCTAAATGTCCTCTATGCATGAACCATTCCGATTCATCGGACCATTTCTTTAACTCCTGCCCCTCTTCTATTGCTATATGGAAAAGAGTTAATAACCTTTTACAATTTCAACAATCAGATTTTGGAAGCCTCAGGAGTAGAGTCGAATTCTATCTTTCTTTTAGGGCTGATTCAAAGATACAGTCAAACCTGATTACTGCTGCCCTATTAGTCACAACATGGTCTCTTTGGATCAACAGGAACAAAATCATTTTCGACAATAAACCTTTCTCAACAGATGCATGTTTTCAGGATATTAAAGAATTGATATACCTAATTTTCTCAACTCATCAATTGACAGGTAATATAGATAAGCATAAGTATTTGATCCAAGCAAGAATCATTCCCAAAATCCTTCCAAGAAAGAAAAAATCAATTACTGCGGTCATTTGGAATAAACCACTAAATGGGTACAAAATAAATACTGATGCTACATGGAAATTTGGTGGTCTATCTTCATCTGCAGTCATAGTTAGGAATTGGAAGGGGGATGTGGTTGAAAGGAGAGTTAACACTTTCCCATCTCTTTCCCCATTACATGCTGAACTCTTAACCATTCAAAGTGGCTATGAATTGTGCTCAGAACTGGCTCTTAACTTTTGTGTGATAGAGTCTGATTGTCTAATGGCTGTTAAAGGAATTCAGAATCCAATGACCTGCCCGTGGAGAGTTTTTCCATTTGCAGCAGTCTAAATTTAAAACACTTAGTGTATCCAATCCAACACACTCCCAGGGAAGCTAATTCTGCTGCTGATTTCTTGGTAAAATTTGCCATGGAAAATAATCTACAGGGAGATTTACACATTGATAATGTTCCCCTATTTCTTAGGGGTCTTTTACTCCTAGACAACAATGGTTTTCCTGGGGTTAGAATTGGATCTCCAATGGAGAGTAATAGGAATTAGGTTTTTTGGTTATTTTTAAACTTTGCTGCTCTGTCATTCTGCTAGGGGGCCTCCACTAGTTGATCATATAATCATCTTCTTCACAATTAGAATAGAAACTACTGCCTTCTCTTTCTATGCTTTGCAGGTCTAATGCCGAGATGCTGCTGCTACTTACTCTTCTTCACTTTCTGATGATTGCGAAGGGAGTTTATTGGAGTCCCGGCTGGATGCTAGCATCACTCCCCTTTCTCATCTCAACTGAGTGCAGCAAACCTTTTCTATAGAGGTGTTCTACTGCTAATACCGGTTCTATTCTTATTTCCAATTCTGCTGCATATCATTGACAACCAGCGGTTTCGAGCTTTCGATTCGCCGACCTGTTAGTGGTATTTCAGTCTGATGGAATACTAAGATAGACCTCTGTTAGCACAATGATGTCCCTTAGTTTTTTTTTAGCTTTGAATAGGTGGAAACACCTCTTTTGGAAGCAAGTGCTTCATTGCTTCAAGAGCTTCTTCTGGCTCTTGGATCTTCAATTGGATGATCTTTTGTAATGACTAAATTCATGTCGCGCCTTTGACTTATTTAGTTTCGGTTAGGGGAGCCTAATATATTCCCCCCATCCTCAGATGGTTAATTTTTTTTTAAAAAAATGAAGATGAAATTTTCAAGAACGGAAAAGATTTTCACCGGATCACACTCGTTAGCTCTGATACCATAAAGAGATTCTTGATTATACAGGATCTATCTTCAGTAAATAAAAAACTGAAACGGAAATATGAACTGTAAAGGAAATGGAATCTTGGAAATATATTTTGTGTATTAACCTTAAGGAATGTGCACAATTATAACTGCTATTTATGGATGAAGATGACCTACCTAATGCTAACTGATTACAAAATATCTGTTACTAATATACAGGTAACATTTTATGCTGACTAACTACTCCCTCACTACCATACAGACCCCCCTCTAACACCGGTTTTAAAAATCGGTGCCAAGAATGTAATAACACCGAGTTTAAAAATTTTTTAACACCGATTATTAAAATCGGTGTTAATTTAACATCGATTTTTAAATTTTAACAACGGCTTTTAAAAAAATTGGTGTTGAATTTTAAAATAGCACCGGTTTTAAAAAATTCTATTTGCCAAAAATCGCCAAAATTTTTAAATAGCACCGATTTTGGAAAAAATAGCATCGGTTTTTAAAAATCGGTGCTGAAAATTTTAAAATTTCTATCTTCCCATCAAAATATTGCCAAATATTTAAAATAGAACTGATTTTTAAAAATCAGTGCAAATTTTTTTGAAAATCTATCTTTCTGCTAAAAAAATTGCCAAAAATTTTAAAATAGCACCATTTTTGGGAAAAAAATAGCACTGATTTTTAAAAATCGGTGCTAAAAATTTTTAAAATACAATTTTCCCGCCAAACAAATCATCAAAATTTTTTAAAATTCAATCTTCCCGCCAAAAATTTCAAAATATTCGTCGAAATTTTTTAAACTTTAGTCTTCCGGCCAAATAATTCAAAAAATTTGCCAAAAAATTTCAAATAATGTTGCCAGAAATTTCATTGGTTGGGAGCAGCTGCGCGCAGTCGCTCTAAGCTATTTTTTTAAAACTTTCAAAATCGTTCACTTCTTTTGTTAACTTTAACTAATAAATAGGTTAAGTTAAATTAATCAACAATCAACATTTATTGACCTAATATATATAAATAAGAATAAAATTTGTTTACATAAACTAATTAACGTTCAACCCTTAATTGATTTAGTATATATAAATAAAGCTTTAATTAGTCAACGGTTAATCCTTATTTGACTTTCGATATATAAATACTAATAACAAGGCTGACTTTGACTGATCAATGGTCAAACTGTACTTGATTTTCAATATATAAACACTAATAATTAAGTTGACTTTAACTAATAAACGTTCAACCCTTACTTTATTTTCTATATATGAACACTAATAACTAGGTTGACTTTGACTCATCAACGGTTGAACTTTACTTGACTTTCAATTAAACACTAGTAACTAAGATGACTTTAGCTAATTAACAGTCAAATTGTACTTAACTTTCTATATGTAAACACTAGTGACTAAGCTGACTTTAACTAATCAACGGTCAAACTTTACTCGACCTTCAATATATAAACACTAATAACTAGATTGACTTTGACTAGTCAACGGTCAAACCTTACTTGACTTTCTATACATAAATACTAGTGACTAAGTTGACTTTAACTAATCAACGATCAAACTTTACTTAATTCTCTCTGTATAGAAACACTAGTGATGGAGCTTACTTTAACTAATCAAATGGCAAACTTTAATTGACTTTTAATATATAAACATTAATAACTAAGTTGACTTTGTCTAATCAACGGTCAAACTTTATTCGACTTTTCATATATAAACACCAATAACTAAGTTGACTTTAACTAATTAACGATCAAACTTTACTTGACTTTCTATATGTAAACATTAGTGACTAAGTTGAATTTAACTAATCAACGGTCAAAACTTACTTGACTTTCAATATATAAACACTCGTGACTAAGTTGACTTTAACTAATCAACGACCAAGCTTTACTCGACTTTCAATATATATACATTAATAACTAGTTTGACTTTAACAAATCAATGGTCAAGCCTTACTTGACTTTCAATATATAAACACTAATTACTAGGTTGACTTTGACAAATCAACAGTTAAACCTTACTTGACATTCAATATATAAACACTAATAACTAGGTTGACTTTCACTAATCAACGGTCAAACCTTACTCGACTTTCTATATATAAACATTAAGAACTATATTGATTTGCACTAATCAACAGTCAATCCTTACATAACTGTCTATATATGAACACTAATAGCTAAGTTGACTTTTATTAATCAACGATCAAATCTTACTTGACATTCTACATATAAACACCAATAATTAAGTTTAGTTTAATTAACAACCGGTCAACCCTTCCTTGACTTTTTATATGTAAAAACTATTAACCAGTTTGTATTTAACTAATTAACGATCAACTCTTATTTGAATTTATATATATATTTACAGTAATAACTAAGTTGACTTTAACTAATTGACGATCAACTCTTACTTGACATTCATATATAAACACCAATAACTAAGTTTACTTTAATTAATAATCGATCAACCCTTCTTTGACTTTCTATACACAAATACAAACAACTAAGTTGATTTTAATTAGCCTACAATCAATGCTTACTTGACTTTTGAGATATAAACACTAATAACTGAGTTCAATTTAACTAATCAACGATCAGTCCTTATTTGACATCCTGTATGTAAATACTAATAACAAAGTTGACTTTAACTAATCAAGGTAAACCCTTACTTGGATTTCTATATACAAACACTAATAACTAAGTTTATTTTAACTAATTAACGGTCAACCCTTACTTGAATTTCTATATACAAACACTAATAACTAAATTAACTTTAACTAATCGGCGGTCAACCCTTACTTGACTTTCTATATACAAATACTAATAACAAAGTTAACTTTAACTAATCAATGGTCAACCATTACTTAACTTTCTATAAATAAACACTAATAATTAGGTTGACTTTCATTAATCAACAGTCAACCCTTACTTGACTTTCTATATACATACACACTAATAAATAGGTATTATTTCACTAATTAACGGCCAACCCTTACTTAATTTTTGATATATAAACATTAACAAGGTTTTATTTCACTAATTAACGGCCAACCCTTAGCTTTTGATAGATAAATATTAACAACTAAGTTGACTTTAACTAATCAACGGTCAAACTTCAATCGAATTTTGATAGTATATAAATACTAGAGTTAAGTGCTAAAATAACCCTGACTTTAGGCTGAAAGTGTAAATATATACATGCAATATCAAAAAGTATCAAAATAACCTTTGACCATGTTGACTTTTTAGTCAACCGTTTTACCGCCAGAGTTTATTGAAAATACCATTTTACCCTTATTAAGAAAAGAGAAAATACAAAAAACATGAAAATACGACCTTCTTTTTTAGCCTTTTTCTCCTATTTTCCTCTAGTTTCTTCTTTGTTCCCCATTTTCTTCCCGCTCAACACATTTTTTCCTCACTCACTCACACGCACACAACCCCAGACGTCTCCTCTCCCGATTGCTCACTGTTGTCGGACGGTTCCCATCATCGTCGACGTCTTCGCATCTCTCTGACGAACAGCTGCAGTCGAATGATGTCCCTACGTCTTTCCCATCGATGTTAGCCCGTAAAATAGGGGTTTCATCCCAAATGGTAAGAACTCGCCAATATGTCCTCGATCATGGCTCATTTTTTCCCTCTTATTGCCCTTATGTACTTGCTTTATTCATTGTTTAATATTTAGGGGTAAAATCTGCGAATGGGTTATTTTCCTAGCGTTTTTATACTTTTTAGAATTTTTCTTGTTTTCATGTGATTTCTGGGCTTTTGAAGATGTTAGGGTTTTTTTTTGTTTTCATATGTAAGGGTTATGTATGGTGTTAATGAGTGGTTGATTGTAAAATCCTAAAATGGATGTGTTAGGGTTTCATTTTCCCTATTAATGCAATTTGAGATGATGCTTCTCAATCAGGAGACCCTAAATGATGATGCAAAGGCTTCTGTAGACAGTAATTCAATACTGCTGGCAATTTTGTGTGTGGAAGATGAAACACTGATCCTACATTTTTTGGACTATTTGGCTTGTACGAGCTTCTGGAGAAGGTTGGAAAGAAGGACCGAAGATACCATTTACCTAAAGGTAACCTGTATTTAGAACTGATACAGCGTAGGATACCATCTACCATTTACTGCATTTAGAACTGATATTCCATCTGATACAGCGTAGGATCAATTGTAGTTGACATTAGGAAAAGGTAGCAAACTATATGTAATAGAATAAAATAAATGCTCATGTTTTTCTTTTCCTTGTCCAATTTACAAAATAAAAATTAGCAAATTGAATTATAAAGTGATGCAATTGAAGGTTCATTAAAAAATAAGTCACATATAGTATCGAGCTTGATCGTGAGAGTAACCACTTGGGCTAGCTCAAATGGCTAGATCTTTGTGTCCGCCGGGTGCAATCAGAGTTCAATCTCCCCTTCCCTTTTGTGTTTCATTATTAAGGTTTCATTTAAAAAAAAGAGTGGTTATGGAACCCCAAAGAAGCTCCAAAAAAATAACATCTCAGTTCTCAGCAAATCCTAACTCCTGTCGTCATCAGGGGAGGCCGCCACCACCAACAACTTTGGCCACCTCCACCCACCATTCAGGCTGATTCCTAAACCCAATCCAACCCTATCTCCAACCAGATCCAAACCTCTAGCCCTTTCCACCGATCGATCTTCAACGCTGCTCACCGGCTAATAGTCACCGGCTTACCTCGTTGCCTCTTTTTTCACCAATCAAACGTCAGACACATTTCGATGAAAAATACCCACCTGTTGAAGCTTCGTTGGTTAGTCATCATCACTCTAGATCTCTAACAATCGTGGTCGGTTACTATCATGCAAGTCACATGGTGGTCGCGACGAAGATCTCAGACGAATTAAACTAGGTGACAACCACCACCTCAATCGGGGGTGAGCAAATGGACGAAGGTCGACATCAACCAACTAGACAAATACCCATTTTCTAGTCAGATCTTGGTTGCTTGCGAGGTCTACTTCGCAGGAAGTAGGTCAACGATACTCGCCATGGTCTACCCTTATTCTACTTTAAATTCAAATTCAATTGCAAAACAATGAAATTGTCTTCACACAACAATTTCTTCATTTCAGTCTATCAAAAACATTAGAAAATAACGTATATACAATTTTCAAAAATAACGAATAAGTTACAAAAAATGATTAAGGGATGCAACCTCACTAGTTGTGGCTGATGCCGATTACATGTCTCTGAAATTTATCGGCTCATGCAGCAGTTCATTGAACCATCGTAAGAACCGAATGACTAGATTCCGTTCATCAAAGTAGGTGACAAACAAGCAAATTTGAGCATTGATATGTAGATCCTAACGAACTGATCTTCAAATCCAAGGTAGGAAAGTTTGTGCTTGGTGGTTTACAATATATCGATGTGAGGGAAGGTGAACAGTGAGAGAGTGAAGGTGAACAATGGTGATGAGTTGTAGGTGTGAGGGTTGGAGGAAATGGTTTTGGTAGGAAAAGTTAAGGGTTTTTGGTATTTGTAAAAGATAAAGGGACCAAAAGAAAACAAGGGTTCAGATTTTTTTGAATAAATAACTTACATTTTCATTTTTTTAATTTCAAAATTCTTATAGTTAATTATTATTACTTTACTATAGACAATTTTTTATATTTTAGAATTGAGGGCCATTGTTTTGTTTTAATATGATAAGAAACCAATATCGGCCACTCATCGCTTAGGTTTCAGTTAACAGACAGAGAGCCGATCTTGGTTACATCTATAGGAACATACCACCAATATCGGGTTCGTGTCATTTTCTAGTCAGCTGAAAATATGAATAGAGAGTTGCGATATCGGTCTCATATCGACTCTAACTTGGCTAATGATATGAACATGTAGCCGATATGAAGTCGACATCGGTCAGTCAAACTTAACCTATATTATTAAGGCTTGATACAACATCGTACAAATGCAATATATATTTTTTTCTAAAAATTCCCAATTTTGAATTCAACAAAACCTAACAAACCCTAATCGAGAGAAGCAGTTACAACTTGAGAGAAGATACCACGTCTTACCCCCATATCGCTTGTGGTCAAAACCACCACCTATTGGTTGGCCATTTTGAAGTGAATCTTTTCCGCCCTGCCACCGCAGTCCCGTTCTCAACCTCCGTTCAACCGCGTATGGTCCCCTCTATCATACTTCCATCTCCGGGCCTTTCAAACTGAAAAGGTCCCTGTTTATGAGATCTAGGTGAAAAAGGTTTGACTTTGACTCCTTAGGTTGAATACAAAACACTCATAACTGAGGCGTGACCGACTTCACATCCATCGAGGGAATACTGAACGCCTTAAATGAGGCCTCAGCGTCATCGACTATCAATCCATTACTCCGGTAATGAACTAATTTGTGCGATTGTATGTTTATTGTGAACTGTATAGATTTATTTAACAACGACCTCATCTTGGTTAATTGTGAATTGGGTTGCTTGTTCGTGAACTATTAATTGGTGCGATTCTTGGTTTGTTATCAGCTCGTGTGTTTGTTTATGGGAATTGCATGTGTTGAGTTATTTTAATTGGTGAAATTGTTGTTGTGAATTATGTTGATTTATTTTAATTTGAAATATTCTTGGTATCTTGTTAATTAATAGTGTTAGTTAACTTAATGTGTATGTGTTTAATTATTTTAATATGTGCGAATCTATGGTGTTCATTAATTTTAAACTGTGTGAATATATTGTTTTGATTCATTAGTGGTTTAGTATTAATTGTGGTGGTTTAATGTGAATTTGGTTCGATTATTGCTTAATTTATTGTGAGTTGAAATTGGATTGTTGTAAATTGTTTTAAGTTTCCGTTGATTTGAAATGAATTTACTTATTGTGTAGGATAATGGCAAAAATAAAGACGTTAAATGAGAGACCTAGGGATAAGTCCCCCGATAAGTTTGAGATGTCCCAACCACCGAAGAAAGTTTCAAAGAAGAAGGCGGGATCCAGATTCACCTTTGACAAATCCAGGTTCATTCGCCACAAGAACTAGAACATGTTCTACATTCTCTTGGACGTGGGCATCAAGGAGGTTTGGGTTATAAAAGGAAAAATGGTGGTGTTCGAGCATGTGGACTTCTTCATTGAGCCCTTTAGAACAAAAAAATGCAAAACCTCTTGTGCCTCAACCTCCCAGTGTATCAAGCAGAGTTCATGGAGTTTTACTCAAACTTCAACCTCCTCACAACGGTGACTACAAGAAAAAAGTCAACAAAGAAGTAGTTCACCATTAGTTCTCAGACCATTAATCAAATCATCGGGTGCCCGATCAAGAAGACAAAGATCGAAGTACGTCGCTTGTATTTTAGGGGCAGTTGGCCGAGGAGAGAAACAAACCCCGACTACCTGTACCCTAACCCTTTAGTGGTGAAATACTTCCATTATGACAAGGCGGTCACTATTGATCCCAAGAGAATTAAGATTGGTACCTCGATTTGAGGAGCGTATAGTCTACGAGCTCATTATCAGAAACTTGATCTCACTGGGTCACCCTACAGAGTGCACCATCAACGACATCATGATATTCTTCCATATTACCAAGAATGAGTTGATATATCATATCAATGAGATGGCAATAGTCGTTGCAAGCAAGAGGAGCAGAAAACTCTCATATGGAAACCTCATCACCAAACTACTCCAACACCAGGATTTCCCAATTAAATCCACTGCCAAAATTATTCAAATTTACCACAATAAGAAGTACTTCGTAAAGAAGCATTGGTGTGGGACAAAGGCCAGTGGGTCATGTGCGGCACCAGATAGCCAACCCTCTACTGAATAACGAGGTATTAAAATTAAAATTATTTTTATTTTATTTATGTAATTTTGTCAGTTTAAATAAATTTCATAGAATTTAAACAATCATTTATGTCTCTAATGTCTGCAGTTGAGCCATTGAGGACAGTGTGGGGTAAGATCCTTGACAAGGTGTTAACGGTGAATGATATGGTTTTCTAGTTGCACCGCGACATAGATGAAGTAATGGCGCATTTGAAGATTGAAGAGGCAAGTGATTCTTCATACTCTACTAAAAGTGAAAAGTTGGTTGCCAAAGCACGCACTCATCCATTTTCACGCTGAAGATGGTGGAGGTCAAGCGTCAGAGAGAAGGGACTTAGATGCAGAGGAGGGAGGGCAGGTCGACCAGGAAGATGACACTACAACAGAGGCGAATCTAAAGATGAAACTAGTTGATTTTAGGAATGGAATGAATATTTTAGAAAAAGTGGATATTTGGGAATTGAATAATGCTATTTTTAACTAAATACTAACACCGTAATTTATGTTCAACTTTTATTAATGACTATATCGTGTTAGAATTATTGTATCGAATTCTACAATGTCTACTTATGTTGATAATGTGTTGCTTGGTTGTTGTAGATGAGAAGGTGCTGGAAAATGGTTGAATAAAGTGTGTGGAAACAAAGTGGGGGTCGAATTTAGAAAAAAAACTATGACTACTTTAAGAAACTATATTAACAAGTTGAACAAGCAATGTAAATACGATCACACTAGCACGAAAGATGTAACAAAGATTATAACGAGCCTTGGGCGCAATTGGTTTACATTTCTAGTTATCCTTTGATCATTGAATAATTATCCTATTATCATGCATTGACCACTTATTTTAGATAGCTTGTCAACACCTCTTGAGTGAAGATATTTATCACCTCTCCTCGGTTATATCTAGAATGGGCGATCGGCACCACAAAATAGCCCTTACCCTCAGGTCACTCTAGATGATTGGCATTATAGAATGGCCCAAGGATAGCAATAAACATGGAGACCCAACACAACTAACACAATGTTATACAAGCAAGAAACATATAGATAGCACATGTATACATACTAATAACGATTACGAGGATCAGACTTCATGCTAGAAGTTATTATTGAGCCACATTGATACTTAGGCAAACCCATTCAATATCATCCTAAACCAAAGAAATTTCATCAATAAAAAATCAAAACTAGTTGTCACCCCTAATTACAACCTAATATCAATGAACAAAAATCACATTGACAAAAAAAACTTTCGGGTTTGACCAAAACCCTATCAAACAATCAATTCACAATCATCAACTAGTTGATCATCCTAGTCCAAATCATGCATTAATCATACAACAAAGCACAAAACATACTCCATAATCAAAGCACAAGATATGATAAACCAAATCTAACAAATTCATACTAGAAATAATTATCAATTTCTCCCAAGAGTATATTTAGCCTAGATTAAAAGAACCCATAGCGAATGAGAAAAAAATCCGTGGTAAACATAGAGTAAAGGATGAAAAGTAAATGCAAACTAGGGTTTTTAGAGGGGGAAAGTTGGGCATATGGTTAACGATAAGATAGGAGACTATTTATAGTCTAAGTGGTCAAGAATTGACCCAAAAAAAGTCCAAAGTGTAGCAGACGTGCATGGGCCACGCACAAAATGCACTAGCCAAGCGCCCCATTAAGCTCTCATCGGGCGCTGGTCGACGCGCTGCTGGGACAGCTTGAGTAACCAACGTGCAGCTGTGCGCTCTACTGCACAAGCAATGCAAATTGCAACCTGAGGGCTATTTTGCCCCTTTGTTTTGGGTGCATGGGTGCATGGCTAGATGTGTGGGCTGCGCGCTCGATCAATTGCACCCGACCGGTCAACCAACCGGTTTTCGCGTCAAAACTTGGCCCTTTCCTCCAAATTGTTTGTGCTGCTATGGGTGAACCACTGATATGATTTGATAGCTCAAGAAGACGAATCCAATGGTAACACCCTCGGAGGATGGTTATTCTCGGATCGTTCCCAGAACTCGGTTCAAACTTCCGGATCACAATTCATCCGCTTCTTTGTCTTCCTTCTTCAACCCTTCTATTTTCTACCACATTTTGACTTGTAGCCTTCAGTCTTCTACCATCGTTGCGAATGACCTCCACCAAACTACTCTGAAGTGCTTATGAGCAATCTAAAAATTAACCTCACAAAAAGGAATCTAGATGCTCATAAGGATAAAATTAAAGTCCATTAGACACTAAACAGGTTACAAAACGAAGGATTTAGATACGAAAACTGAAAATAATTTTCTAAACCCCTTATGATGTAAACCTACATAAATCTAGGAATCTACCGACAAAAAGACAATAAAAGAGAGGTTAAATGCTTTGAAAAATACATACATTTGATGTCACATCAAATCCCTAATACTTAAACCTTTACTCGTCGTCGAGTGAAAAAGAACAAGTAAACACCTAAGCGTAAACTAGCATGCAAAGGTATTCCTAGAACACCTAACATTTTATTTCTAGACTACCCTATCCCCGAAGACATAAGAATCGCTCAAACTCTCACATTCAATTGCCTAAGATAATCTAAACAATCATCATACCAATCAAAGGCGAGGAACAAAATACAAGTGTAAAACTAGCGTACGCTACCAAAGAAGCTACCAAATAGACAAACTAAGAGAAGCATAGATAGTTTCAATTTCTCTCATTTTCTTGCATTTTTCCTAGGAGCCCTCTCTGGTTTTCATCCTATCTTCACAATTTTTTTTCTTTTTAATGCTCACCCTCACCTTTTTCCATACCATTTGACCTCCCATTTTTGCATAGGTGCCCCCCCCCCCCCCCCCAAATTTTGTCTAAGTTACCCTCTTGGCTTTTCAACTCAGTGGAATTCTTCTATTCCATTTTTTCTTGTTAAAAATGCTCTCAAAAGAGCTACTTGCAACAACTAAACTAAACTACTAATCATAAGTATTCTCTTATTCCCCACCCCCACACTTAAAGCTTGTATTGTCCTCAATGCAAATAAACATTCTAGAACACATGTCAAGGAGGATAAAATGAGAGAATACTCACAATGAAAAATGAACACCAAAATATACCCTTAGTGGCACAATCATGGGATCTAATGAACAAAATAACACTACCACAATATACTCTACCCACAACCTCTCATCAAGAAAGTCTAATCATAATCACTATCATACATTTAAAAATTTGAGTAAAGCATTGAACTCACAATGAGGGAAGAATTACCTCTTTGATTTCGTGTTGTGTTTGTGGGTAAGTAAATTTGGGTGGCATTTGGGGGTGGTAGGGAAGACATGGGTAATTTAGAGATGGAGGAATGTTTGAGTTTTGTGAATCGTGCACGTCAACACGGCCCATGATTTGGGGTTTGGTTCAACCTCCTTGGTTGCAAATTTGAGCATTCATGGACTATGCACGTCTACACATTCCATGAGTTGGACTTGTCCTACCCCGCTTGCTCACTTTTCTCCCTTGCTCATTTTTTCCAAAACTAAGTGCTTCCTGCAAAACAACCAAGCATGTACACCAAGCGTAATAGTGTTCCAAAACAAACAAAAATAGAAAAAAAACCAAAAACAATAAATATGTACAGAGAAAGGAAAAAAGACATCAACCAAATTTTTTCCCCTCGGGTTACCTTCCCGAGAAGCTCCATATTTTTAAGATCATCGGCACAACCCTAATGTTATCCATATGGTGAAGGTTTTAATACCTCCACCATGGGCTTCCAAAAGTAGAGAGGTGGGGGTAGAAATCCTTAAAGGAGATTGAGGGGGAGGGGTGGGGGGTATTTGGCTCCCCTTTTGCTCCCCTTCCTCAACTTATTTGTCTTCAATGACCAACCCTTCATCCTCTTGGAACTCATCTTCAACTTCCTTCACCACCTTGGCTATCAAGGTAAAAATATTTGCATTTGGCTCCGAGCTCACCTCTGATTATGATTGAAGCTTTTCAGAATCTCAAGATTCCAAACAGCTCATAGAAGATGCAAGTTGGCTAATTTGGGTCTCTAAATTTTTGAATATCGAGGAAGTGCAGCCTCCAAATATTGGACCATATTCTATATTTCTTGTATGAGTTCCTTATATGAGCTTGAGCCCTGGGAGCCCATTATCGTGCCTCTCAAAGATAGTATTTATAGGCCCAAATTAAAAGGGTTTTATTAAATGTTGAAGCGTAGTTAAAAAGCGCACGAAGAAGTCATTCAATGTGTGTGGTAACAAAGTTAAGCGGGGCGGGGGGGGGGGGTTGGTTTTCGAAAACACTACGGCTACTTTAAGCAACTAAATTCATAAACTGTTAAAAAGAGCAATGCAAAAAATATAATCACAAATAGCATAAATAACGTAACTAAGATTATAACGAGTCTTGGGCGCAGTTGGTTTACATTTCTAGTCACCCTTTGAACATAGATTAACTATCTTATTTTTATGCATTAATCACATATTGTGGAAAACTTATCAACACATTTTGAGTGTTGATATTTCTCAGCTCTCCCTGGTTAAAGTTAAAGTGGACGATCGGTGCCATACAATAACCTTATCCTCGGGTCAACCTAGACGATCGGCATCATAGACTTCCCCTAGGATAGCAATACACACGGAGACCCAACATGACTACCACAATGTCCTACAAGCGAGAAACACTTAAATAGCAAAAGTATATTTACTAATAACGACTACAAGGATCAGCCTTCATGCTAATCGTTATTAGCAGACCATACTGATAATTAGGTAAACCCATCTAAATTCATCCTAAGTCTAAGAAACTCCATTAATTAAAAATCATAATTAGTTGTCATTCGTAATTATAACCTAACATTGACCAACAACAATCATGTTGACTAAAATTCAAAGTCTTCCCAGTTTGACCAAAAACCTAGCACATAATCAATTCACAATCTTCAACTAGTTGATCACCCTAGTCTAAATCATGCTTTAATTACACAAGAAATCACCAAATATACTTGATAATCAAAGCACAAAATAGGATAAATTGAATCTCACAAATTCATACTAAAAATGCTTACCAATTTCTCCCAAGAGTATATTTAGCCTAGATTATGAAAACCCATAACAAAATAGCAAGAATCCATGGTAAAGATAGAAGAAAATATCAACAAAAAATGTAAACTAGGGTTTTTGGGAGAGTATTTTTGAGTTTGGGAAAAAGTGAATGAAGAGAGAGAGTTTTTGAGGATGAAAACAATTTTTTAAGTTGTCCAAAACTCACTGCTGCAGGCCGCAATGTGAGATGCTACCCACAATATAGGTTCTACCCCGTGTGTGAATAATGGGCATTTTGGTTGCGGGCCGCAATGTGGGTTGCGGCCACAGTGGTGTTGCTGCCCTCTTCTTATTTCCATCGCTATGGGTGAATCGCTGATCCATTTTGAGAGTTCTTGTAGTCAATTTTATAGTGCTTGAGAAGGCGAATCCCTTGGAGGCCTGTTCAGGGTCACAATTCACCCGCTTCTTTGTCTTCCTTTTTCCACCCTTATGTCTTCTACTACGTTTTGACTCGTGGATTTCAATCTTCCTTGCGAATGGCCTTCACAAAACCAATGTGAAGTGCTTACAGTAATCTACAGCTTAAGCTTACAAAAAGAAATCTAGACATTCATAAGGACCAAAAATCCATTAGGCTATAAATAGATTACAAAATGAAGGATTTAGATATGAAAACCAAAAATGGTCATCTAAACCTCTTATGATGTAAACCTACCTAAATCTAGCAATCTTCCAACCAAAAAATGACAAAAGAGATGTTAAATGCTTTGGAAAATACACGCATTTGACGTCTTGTCAAACCTCCTCCTTGAGCATGGTTTTGGGACATGGCATGAGGTGATGAACTCCAATCATATTTCTCTTAGTGTTGGTTGTCCGGTACATTCCCATACCACGAATCTGGATTACCCCTCCACTCCGAAATGTAAGAATCATAGTATGGACACCATTCTTAACCTCCTTGACATTGGAAACTAATAAATCCAACCTTTTCACATCACTCCTCATGATACCCATAGTTTTGAAAAAAAAGGTTCTATTCTTCTTGTAGTCCTCCTTTCTCAACCAATAGAAAGACTCGTAGGATGGTCGGAATGACAAATCCTATAAAAACTTGCTTGTTGAGCCTCTCTTCTCATCACGAGTTCCTTCAAGGTGAGATCTTCCATTTTTTATTTTCAAAAATATGGAATTTTAGTGCAAGGGTTCTCGGTAGAAATACACCAAGAACTCAAGCAATACATAATTGGAACTAAAGTAAACAAAAACAAGGAAACCTAAAGAATTCGGTGTCGTAGTGCAAAGGTTCTCGTTTCTTGGAACGAGTACGTACAATAAACCAAGAACAAATGCAATATGTCCTACCAAACAAACCAACACAAACTATGAACAAACTATAACACACTAAGAACTGTGCTAATACTCAATAGAATACACCTTTTCCCCGGCAATGACGCCAAAATTTGTGAGGACGTCACTGTGCCTCTCAAAGATATTATTTATAGGCTCTAATTGTGGCTAACTACTAGAAAGTAGCTAGTGGCAAGCCGGGGTCGTCCACGAGTAAAATGGGGTTTTATCGAGTGTTAAACGTAATTAAAAGCACACAAGGATGTCACCCTAAGTGTGTGTTAACAAAGTGGGGGATTTTTAGTTTAGAAAACACTACGACTACTTTAAGAAAGTAGATTAACAAACAATTAGAACAAGTGATGTAAATACGATCACACTAGCACGAAAGATGTAACTATGATTATAATAGGTCTTGGGTGCAACTGGTTTACATTTCTAGTTATCCTTTGATCACTGACTAATTATCCAATTATCATGCATTGTGTAGAACTTTCCAGCACCTCTTGAGTGAAGACATTTCTCACCTCTTCTCAGTTATAGCTAGAATGGGCAATTGGCTCCACAAAATAACCCTTACCCTCAGGTCACTCTAGGCGATCGACATCACAGAATGCCCTGAGGATAGCAATAAACATGGAGACTCAACAAAACTAACACAATGTCCTATAAGAAAGAAACATATAGATTTCACAAGTATATCTACTAATAACGATTACGAAGATCGGCCATGCTAGACGTTATTAGTGAGCCACATCGATAGTTAGAAAACCCCATTCAAATTCATTCTAAACCTAAGCAATTTCATCAATAAAAAATCATAATTAGTTGTCACCCTTAATTACAATCTAACATCAATCAACAATAATCACATTAACAAAAAGACAAAGTCTTCCGGGTTTAACCAAAAACCTGAAAAACAATCAATTCATAATCATCAACAAGCATGATTTGGACTAGCATTAATCACACAGCAAAGCACAAAGCATACTTGATAATGAAAGCGCAAGATAGGATAAACCAAATCTCACAACTTCATACTAGAAATACTTGCCAATTTTTTCCAAGAGTATATTTAGCCTAGATTAACAAAACCCATAAAAAATGAGCAAAAATCCATGGTAAACATTGAGTAAAGGATGAAAAGTAAATGAAACTAGGCTTTTCAGAGGGGGAAAGTCGGGCATATGGTTGGGGATAAGATAGGAGACTATTCATATCCTAAGTGCTCAAGAAAGAGCCGAAAAAAGTAAAAGTGTAGCTGACGTGCGTGGGCCACATGTGAAACGCATGGGCAGTGCGCCAATGAAGCGCCCTTAGGGTATTGGCCAACGTGTGACCAGGATGGTCTGAGCAACCGACACGCTGTTGCACCCTCCACTATGTGGGCCACACAAATTGCCATCCAAGGGCTGTTTTACCCCTTTGTTTTGGGTGTGTGGGTGCATGGCTAGGTGTGTGGGCTACATGCTTGGTCGGTTGCACCCAGTCGATAAGGCTGCTTGTCTTTACGTCTAAACTTAGCCCTTTTCTTCAGCTTGTATGTGCTGCTACGGGTGAACCGCTGATCCAATTTAGGAGTTCTTGTAGTCAATTTGATAGAGCTCGAGAAGAAAAATCCAATGGTACCACCCTCAGAGGCTTGTTCTTCTCAGATTATTCCTAGAACTTGGTCAAACTTCTGGATCACAATTCATCTGCTTCTTTGTCTTCCTTCTTCTACCCTTCTACTTTCTACCATGTTTTGACTCGTGGCCTCCAGTTTTCTACCATCCTTGCGAATGGCTTTCACAAAACTATTTTGAAGTTCTTATGAGCAATTTACAAATTAAGCTCACAAAAAGGATGCTTGATACTTATAAGAACCGAAAAGCCATTTGATGTGGTGGACCACTTCGGAAAGTTAGTCATTCCTCCCAAGAGTCTCCATCTAGAAAAAAAATTATCCTGGGGATGATTCCGGGAAAAGGGGCTCCGACAATCAAGTCATCTCTTCCTTCTTAGAACTTGAATTTCTTGAGATAGTAACGCCTACCTTAGCTCTTTCATAGCCAGTTGTATTTATAGGCTAATGTAGTTGTGGTTCCTTGCATTAAGGGATTGAGAACATGGGCTTACCACGACCACCACGTTAGGTACTCGTGGCTTTCATGCTTGTTGCTCATTCCATATTTTTTTGCTCACGTGTTTTGTCACGAACCAAAGCTATGTGTTTAAATGTTCACTGTCTTGGCTGAAACATGTTTGTTTCGTTGCGGTATGATATTGGGCAGGGACTAGTGGCCATCAGCCTCTTGATCTTTGGGCCATATACACACCATAAGCCGCCCTAGCATTGAAGACTAAAAGAAATGGACTAATAGTGTGGCCTTGTGGTCTAAATGCAAACAAATGTTGTACATCGATAGGCTATTCATTATTTAATATCACGTTCATCTGCCTTGCAAAGTGACGTTAGCTTCATAGCTATATATCTATCTTCAATTTCTCCTCAAATTTGAATATTTGAACTTTGAACCCCTAGTAGTAAGGCTATTTTTTCAATGATTTTGTTTTATCATCTCAAGATTTTCTCAGCATTCTTCTGCAATCCAGTCCTCATTCTCCCGACATTTGTTTTCGTTTTACCTCTTAAATGAGGAATTCAAAACGAATAATTAAACATTGCCCTCCATCAGTATGCTGTCTTTTCATCTACCATCACCATCTCGATATAAGGAAAAGGTACCTTTCTTTTTATGTCAGATTGCCATCATTATATTTCTCTTAACCGGTTGTCTTCCTCGATCTCGCCATTTATTGTTGATACTTAAGTATCTTTCGCCATTTTTTTCTCCAGTTCATCTCCTCTATTGCCAAATATTTCCTCCTTTTTTAGGATCCCTAGGTTTTCTGTGTATTCCACCTTTATCCTCTTCACGAGTAATTTTCGTTCTTAACTTAATTTTCCAATTCCTTTGTGGCGTATGAATTTTACTATAGTAATTTTGTTGTTTGTGCTCCACTATTTTCCAGTCATCATCTCCTGCTTGTCTTCTGTGAAATTTTGCTGTACTATTTTTGTGTCCACGGCCTTTTGATCCTAATTACAGTTTTTACTTCCAACTCTACGACTATAAGTCTTCCTCTAATTGTGATAAGTCTCCCGTAGAAGATGTTCCCTCCGACGGGGATTCCGGTCATGCCACCAGATCTTCCACCGTACAAAGTATTTTGACTAGTTCTTATGTAAATAATTTAAATAACTATTTCCCTTTCCTTACCTCTTTTAACTTTGCTTGCCTGCAAAATTTGAATGCGTTCGCACTCCTCCACAAGGCTATATCTCCTTTTATTTAGCCTACTTGAACTACGACCTTGATTTCCCTCTTCCTGCTCATGTGGTTGGACTCTGCTGTTCGTATAAGGTTGTGTTGTCCCAGTTTCATCCCAAGGGCATCGCTATTATAATGGGGTTTCTTTGGGTTTGCAAAAAAAAGCGAACATTCCCTTTACTCTCGAGTTGTTTTGCAACTTCTATCATCTCCGAAAATTGAATAACACTGTAGATGAATTTACTTTTTATCCCATGATTCCCGGGGTTAAGCTTGTAAGTGGCTTCCCTAGTAATGTTGGTGATTGGCATACCAAATACTTTTTTATAAAAGCAAAACAAGCTCCTGAAGCTGATGTTCCCTGTTGGAACTCTAAGGTTCCCAAGTCTAAACTTCCTGGTTTGAGTATCTGTTTTATTGAAGCGGCGAAGATCGTGGCTACACTTTGTGTGCATACACAACATCTTTGCCACACTGACTCAGATGTTGAAGGTGTTTTGTTTGCTTTTGTTTGATGTGTTTGATTTATGGTTTTTCCTATTTTGTTAAACTTGTAATTTCCTCATTTTTTGCAAGTGTTTGTTTTGATCTATGATGTTCATTCTGCTTCAGATATAGGCCTAAGTAAAGGTGAGGTTGACCCAATGCTCTTTGAAGGCGAAGATGAGGAGATGGACGAGGCTGTCGCCCAGGTCAATAATGCTGCTAGTGGTAACGCCGCGCCTCAGGGCGTGAACACTACGAACCTTGGTGATAAGGGTAAAAGTATTGAGGGGGGGAGACGAGTGGTCTTCGCCTTGTTATTGTGTAGAAGGAGAAAAAGAATAAGAGAGGTAGGGGTGGTGGAACTGCCGGATACTCTGTTCCCCACTTTAAAATGGGGTACGTTAACCAAACCCATTCGCAGATTATTCCGCGAACTGAGAATCCATTGGGGGAGGGGATGATCGCTGATATTTTTTCTAATCTCTCTTTACCTGACACTTTGGTTGCGGTAAGTCGGCAACCAAACATTAATAGTCTTCATTGTAGTCTGATTTCCTGTTTGTAAAATGGTGAATAACTTCATCCTATGTGTTTCTTCCTTGTAAGGTCGATGAAGGCCTTCAAATTGCAAGCGAGCGGGTGTCCAAGCATTCTCCCATTGAGGGGTCACTAATGGAAATGTAAAAAGTGCAGAAATTAAGTGTGCAACACTAGAGAGTTTGCTCAAAGCTGCTGAGGAGAGCTCGAAGGCTGCTGAGGAAAGGGCGAGCACCGCTGAGGAGTGCGCTAGGCTCGCAGGGTTGGAGGCAAATCAGCTTCATCCTGAGTTAAAGGAAATGCGCACAAATGGGCCTGTATCACCTCATTACCCCCAAGTGCTGGTAGATCGGCTTTGAAAGACTAAGTCGTTCTATAAATATTTTGAAGATATTTCTAATGATGCTCGCACCATTGGGTATTATGAGGCTGTGAAGAATCAACGCGAGTGGAATCCCGTTATTGATCTTAAGAGTCTGCCCCCACTGAAGAAGTGCACTGCCACCCTGGAAAAGGAGAAAGTAAGTCTTAAGAAAGCCTTTATCTAGGAGATTGCTAACTGGTGCCATCCCTACACCTTAATCTCGTATCTTGCTAGCCTTCCATGTCTTTCTTTTGTGGCTGGGCTGAAGGAGTGCAAGGTGGATTACTTCGAAAAATCTTCCATTCAAGCCTAAAGCTGTTATTCCAACTCCTAACCCAGACACCAATGTGGCTGGTGAGGTTAGCACGATTACTGAAACTCCCATCCATCGGCCCAGCGAGAAGAATTCCACTGAGCCACCGACCCAAGATGTCATCATAGTCATCATTCAGCCTACACCGATCTCAAACTCCAAAGTTAGTAATCCATACGAAATTGGTTTTTGGAATTTTGGATTGTAAACTTTAAACAATATTTTGATGTGTGTCCGTACTGTTTGTGCAAATTTTTAAGTAAAGGTTGATTTGTTTGTCCTGTTCTATACTTTCTCATCGCTCTTACTTATATGCTAGGCTTCAATATTTTTGTTGATTGTAAGTTCTTGAAAAGCCTTGACTTTATGGGACATAATGATCCACTTTGTGAACCTATTAGCTTGATTTGCATCACTCGATCCTTTAATGAAGAGTGTGCAAAGATTGTTTCATCTGAATTATTTTCTCATATGGAATTGCTTCCCTTATGCATTGGATGGAAACTTCCTATTTCGTCTTCATCTCCCTCTTTGTCTACAAGTTGTCCTTGCACTAAGCTCATTCCTGATGGATATAATATTGAATCGCTTGGTGAAAATATTGTTCTCGACTTTGTTGATCTTGAATCTGCTGGTAAGTACCTACGATCACTTAATCTCCCTGTCTATGTTCAAGAGTGGGCATTGTGTTTAGGAATACAATTGAAGTATATGCTACTGGGTATCAGTGATCTTACAATTGTGAAAGATAGCCAAGATGCTCTATGCAATTTGTGTAGGATTTTAGGCGAGTAGAACAGTCTTATTCATCGACAACAGTTAAACCTGGCAAAGATGTTCCATCAATAAGTATAAGCTAGAGATTATGGCTCAAATAAGACTCGCGCCCATCAAAAGATGTTGATTATTGATAAACAATATGCCCATAGTAATGATTTGCTGGGTAAGTTGGAGAAAAGGCAGGGTGAGTGTAACCACTTATCAACTTCTACTCTTGGTTGGCAAGCAAAGTTTGATGAGCAGTTTGCTATAAACACACAACTGCAAAGTGACAATGAGGAATTTCACACTGAGTACACCCAACTTGATGAATGTGTGCATCAACTAGAGCAAGCTTGTGTTGAATATGAAGACAAACTTCAATCTCTCTTCCCGTCCTCTCGAAGGTCAACTGGTCGTGGAGATGTCACCATGGAAGTTGGTGGGCAGAGGATTAATTTGTTTGAGTCTGTTCAGTTGCACATCCGGTCCCTAGAAAATGAAATAATGACTTAAGGGAAGAAAATACTGGGCATGACTTAAGAACATATCCGGTCAAAAATTCAGGGCATTATAATTGTAACTTGTTGCAAAGAGACATTCTTTATCGTGAAAAATTAAAGGGAAGACTCTTGACCGTGGTCCAGCAAGGTGGTTTGTTTGTATTAATAATATACTTCTGTGATAATTTCATGTCGGAAACAATGGAAGAAAATTTAGCAAGGATAATATCCAGGCGCCTATACAGGTGAATGTTCGCTACCTTCTTCAAATCTAAACATAAAATTTCCTTAAGTTGGTAACATGCCACATGTTGGGAACACTAGTGCCATCCAGCTTTTCTAACTCGTATCTATTGGACTTGTGAGTTTTTGTGACTTTGTAGGGTCCTTCCCACTTTGGGAATAGCTTTCCTCGTTCATCTGCTAGGCTAGCTTTGTTCTTTCTTAGCACTAAATCGCCTATGTGAAACCATGTTTCCTTCACTTTCCGATTGTATAATTTTGCCATCCTTTCCTTGTACTTAGCTTTTGTGATCATTGTGAAATCTCTTTTCTCTTCTAGTTTATCCAGTTCCACCCTCAAGAGGTTCATGTTGTCTTCCTCGTAATCGCATACCCCAAGGCTTGCATTGCCAATTTCAACTGGTATAACTGTTTCATGGCCATAAACCAAGATATTTGGTGTTTTCCATATTGGTTCCTGAACAGTTGTTCTATACAACCATAAGGTATTTAACAATTCATCTACCCATCCAATTCTTCTTCCTTCCAATTGCTACTATGTTCCTTGAATGATAGTCATGTTCATCACTTCTACTTGGCTATTGGCTTGAGGGTGTGCCACAGAGGTAAACTTATAGAGAATCCCGAGCTTCGAACACCAATAGATGAATACACCACTTTTGAACTACATACCGTTGTCTGTGATGATGGTATATGACACCCCAAAGCAACATACTATGTTTAGTCATACAAATCTCCTAGTGGCTTCAGCTTTAACTCTACCTAACGGCTTCACTTCCACCCACTTTATGAAGTAATCAATTGCTACAACTAGAAAATTGGTGTTGCTTTCGCCCCTTGGGAACAGTCTGACTAAGTCAATCCCCCATTTGTCAAACAAGGCTGACTGTGGCTTATGTGACAATGAAGCGTTGATTTGGAAACTCTTACACCTAAGCACGGCATTGTATGTGTCATTGAACATAGTCAGCCAATAATATCAAGCTCGAAGGATCTTCTTTGCTATCGTTCTAGCTTCTTGACTTGTTCCACATAGTCCTTCATGAACTTCTTTTAGAATCTTTGATGCTTGCATTGGCCCTACGCATTTTATCCACGGAGACAGAAACCATTTTTGTATAAGGTACCATCTTTATAGGCAAATTAGTTGATCGTAATTCCAACTTCCTAGCATGCATCTTGTATTCTGGCAGTTCCCCTTTCACAAAGAAATCTGTTAGTGGAGACATCAAGTTTACTTCATCTGCTTGGATCGCTTAGAGAATAGATGACACCGTGCTTCTGACTGGGATGACTTCTATAATTATGTCCCCATGCTCGCTAAGAGAATCAAATCTTGCCTTTGTTAGCTTGCTTAGTGTGTCCACCTTTGTGTTTTCACTTTGTGGTACATATTGTATGTCAAAATATTCAAGTCGGGCTATGAGTTTTTATACTTTGTGTAGATACTTCACCAACTGCTCTTCTCATACTTCGTAGTCCCCTCGCACTTGCTGGACAACAATTAGTGAATCGATGGATACTTGAACACTTCTGACCTTCATCTTTATGGTAAGATCCAAACCAAAAATAAATGCCTTTTATTCTGCTTCATTGTTGGTGAGTAGAAACTCAAACCTTAACGAGTATCTGTATTCACCTCTATCGGGGTCGACAAATAGCAACCCTGCTCCACAGCCTTCTTTGTTGGATGAACCATCAACTAATAATGTCCAGGAAGCTTCCTCCCATTTTGACTAACTTTATCAATCATCAAGCTCTGAAACATACTCGCTCTCTGTGCTTCTTTGCTTGTTATCTTTGCGATGAAGTCTGCTAATGTCTGAGGTTTGATCATTGTTCTAGGTTCGAACTGTATTTCAAATTGACCTAGCTCCAGGTTCCACTTTGTTAATCTTTCTAATGACTCAGGCCTTTTGAGAACGTCTTGATTGGAAAACCAGTGTAAACCACGATGTGATGAGCATGGAAATATGTTCATAGTCTTCTTGCTGAGTATATCAAGGCTAGGGTTAGCTTCTCCACTGACATATACGTTTTCTCTAAACTCAGTAATATTCTGCTAATATAATAGACTGGTACTTATTTTTGGTTTTCAACATGAACTAAAACAAAGCTAACCACATGCTATGATATTGCTAAATATAAGTATAGCCTTTATCCAGGGGTGGGTGATTTCAGTGTTGGTAGAGTCAAAAGCTGCTCTTTCATCGTACGCTGCCTGGCATTCTTGGCTCCAACTGAACTTCTTGGCATTTTTCATAACTTCAAATAAGGGAAAATGTTTTTTTGTCGCCTTTGAGATGAACCCGCTGAGCGCTGCCAATGACCACATTAGAACTTGTATATTATAAGATTTTTTGGCGCCCACCCCGAACACACATTTCTTGAGGTTGAGCTTCATCCCTATGGCGCTTAGTGTGACCAACGTTTCTTGCAAGTCCGCAGCAAAACTATCCACTTTCCTACTTTTGATAACCATATCATCGACATAAACCTCAATGTTACTCCCATTCTGATTACAAAATGTGTTATCCACTAATCGTTGGTATGTTGCGCATGCATTTTTAGTCCAAACGGCATCTTTACGTAACAAAATGTCACAAAACTTTTTATGAAGGCTATTTTCTCTGCATCTTTTGGGTTTATTAATATTTGATGATATCCCTTGTAAGCGTCTAAAAATGCGAGCACCTGATACCCTAAAATTGCCTTAACTAGCTGATCAATTTTTGGTAGAGGATAACAATCCTTGGGGCACGCTTTTTTCAAATCTGTGAAATCAATGCACATCCCCCATCCTGCATTTGACTTCTTTACCATAACTGGGTTCGTAAGCCATTTTGGGATATATGACCTCTTTTATTATGCCATCTTGAAGCAGTGTTGTAACCTTTTCTTTGATTGCCACCTGTCTATAGCTTGTGAAGTTGTGCTGCTTTTGTTTGATCGGCTTGACCGCATCACTGATATTCAAAAAGTGTGTAGAAATGTGCAGGTCCACTCCTCCCATGTTATTGACACTCCATGCAAAAGTTTCTTTGTGACTTCGCAGGATTTCTATGATTATTTTCTTCTCTTCATTCGAAAGATATCTCCCTATCCTTTCACACTTTGAGTTGTCTTCGTTATCTAGGCTAACCAGCTTTGTTTCTTCTCCTAGGTCCGCTGCTGATTCTGGCTGAGTTATCGATTCTCCATTCGAGATTGTGTTAACCATCCTCGATTTATCTCCCAATTTTCCTACCTTCATTACGATAACAATGCATTGCCTCTCAATTTACTGGTTTCCTCTTATAGTTGCAATCCCGACTGTAGTTGGGAATTTCATGACCAGGTGGTAAGGGAACCATATAGCCTTTGCTCTGTTCATCCATGGTCTCCCTATGATAGCATCAAACGTGCTTGAAGCATCCATAACTACGAAGTCACACATAATGGTACAATTTCTTCCATTTTCTCCAATAGTGACAGGTATTTGTATATTACCTAGAGGCATTTCTGATCGCACTGTGAACCCAACTAGCGAGGACGTGAATTTTTTTAGATCTATTCATTTGAATCCTAACCTATTGAAGTAGTCAAAAAATAATACT
Source organism: Rubia yunnanensis (assembly GCA_037428765.1). NCBI lineage: Eukaryota > Viridiplantae > Streptophyta > Magnoliopsida > Gentianales > Rubiaceae > Rubia > Rubia yunnanensis. The sequence continues at coordinate 109,504,990 of CM075062.1, read as the reverse complement.
TCGACCGCACTTTTATCATCTATGAACACTCTGTGTACAATGGCATTCCCAATTTTTGCTATAATTACCATGGGGTTGTTGTAAGGCAAAGCGTTTGGCACTACATCCTCTTCGCCGAAGGTGGTCGCCTCATCTGATCGGAATCTTTTGTCAACAGGTTCCTGCAGGGGAGAGTAACGTGCTCTAGTTTTCCAAGCATTGTTGGACAACGACTCCGTAGATCCATGTATAGACAGGATGACCATCTCTGACATTTCGTTATCTTCGTCCTCCTTACAGTCAATTGCTGCACTCATCTTTTGATTTTTTGGTAGTGCGGTCGTTGTCCCTTGATTCCTCACTAAAGTGTACATTGTTTTATTCTTGCCATACTGACTTCCCTCTTTTTTTCTATGTTTCCCTAAGAAGTCATTCCTCAAATTCTCTTCAATTTGTCTTCTTAGGTCTCTACAATACTCGATGTCATAGCCAAGGTCCTTGTAAAAAGAACAATAGCACTCCCTGGATTTTTTTCTGGTGGTGCTAGCATGGGTGCTGGCTCCCGGAAAAGATCCCCGTGTGCTTTCCATATTTCCTTCCTTGACCTTGTCAAGTGTGTATCCTGAAATGTTGCCGGTTGCGAACTTGGTTCCCTTCCTTTGAAATGGGTGTTTCCCTTTCCTTTTTTCATGAAACCCTTCTGTGAAGACTCTGCCTCCATGGTTCACGTTTCTCCTCTTTCTCGTTCTATCTTACGATTGTTTTCTTCTTCTGTTCACACATATTGCTCAATCATCCTTTATAGCTCCCTTGGGTTTTCATGCATGTTCTTTAGCTCCTTATTGAATTTTCCTGATCGCATGCCTCCCGTGAACGCTCCCAATGATGATTGGGAGGACAAGTTGCAAACTTGTAAGATTTCTGTTACAAATTGGTTATCATATTTTGCTAGGTTTTTGCCACTTCGCTGGCCTATGTTATTGAGATCTGCGATTGTCTTAGTGAACTTAAGCTTCTGGTATAAATGACCCATGAATAAGTCAGACAACTTTTCCCAGGATTTGATTCTTCCATTTGGAAGGTCTTCATACCATGCAATCGATGTTCCTGTCAAAAAGATAGGAAATGCCTTGCAGACTAATTCTATGTTCGCATCGTAAAATTGCCTGCTATTCCTGTATAAGTGTAGAACTCTTTTGGATTCATGGTCCCATCGTAGATTTAAACATGCAAGGGAAGTTTGAAGTTCTTTGGCATTTTAAAATCACGCAAATGTGGGGCTGGAGGTGATTTTTCTTCGTCGTCCTCTGCAACGATGTCACGCAACTCTTCCTCATAGTTATAGACTCCACACTCTTGATTCACCCTTTTTTTCTGGTTGTGGTGGTTTTGGTGAGCATTTTGAAGAATTGATCATAAAGGCTCTCTCTGTACGTTTCTAAGAATGCCACGAACGCTCTATTTTCATTATCGTGGTTATTGTTTGAAGACTCTGCTTCTTCCTCTGTTTCCTCCTTGTTGTGCTCCTTTTCCCTATTTGGGGTGTGTTCTTGATGATGATGCACTTCTCTGTCACGTCCTATCGTTTGTTAGTGTGACTGATGGTTAAGGCTCCTCTCACTCCTGGTGAACACCATTATTTACCTGAACGGTCTTGGAACGAAAAAATTCAAGTCCCTGCAGTCGATGCCAAATAATGTGGTGGACCGCTCTGGCAAGTTGGCTGTTTCTCCCAAGAGTCTCCTTCTTGCAAAAACTTGTCCCGGAGATGATTCCGGGAAAAGAGGCTCCGATGATCAAGTCAGCTCTTCCTTCTTATAACTTGAATTTCTTGAGATAGTAATGCTTACCTTAGCTCTTTCATAGCCTGATGTATTTATAGGCTAATGTAGTTGCGGTTCTTTACTTTTAGGGATTGAGAACGTGGGCTTTCCATGATCACCACATTCTGCGCTCGTGGCTTTCATGCTCATTGCTCATTCCGTATATTTTGGCTCACGTGTTTTGTCACGAACCGAAGCTCTGCGTTTAACTGTTTCTCGTCTTGGGCTAAAACATGTTTGTTTCGTGCGGGATGATATTGGGTTGGGCCTAGTGGCCATCAGCCTCTTGATTTTTGGGCCATATACACACCACCATTCGACTCAAATTAGGTTACAAAATGAAGGATTTAGATACGAAAAAAATGGTTATCTAAAACCTACCTAAATCTAGCAACCAATCAACATAAATACTAACCCCTTGCATTTGACGTCTCATCAATAACCCCGTGTTGGCATCGAATCCAGATGTTCTGCCGTTCCATCATACATATTCGACCAATGCCCAAGATTGGTGTGGTTTCGACTTAACCGACATGACACCGATATATTTTCAGTGTTAGATGTTCCATTTTTCACCTCAGTTAAATAAAAGCTGAGGTAAAAATTCTACTATTTACCTCAGTTTAATAAAACCAAAGTAAAAATATTATTTACTTTAATTTTTTAAAAACCAAGGTAAAAGAACTTTTTCCACGATTTTGAGAATTATTCCATAAAATCAGAGGTAACAAGGTGAAATAAAAAATTTGGTACATAGTGTTTTGGGTAACGTATAAGAATGTGTAACCTATCTAACATTAAATTGCTAAAGTTGATAGAAATGTTTTTTTCAAATATAAGCACACTCGAAGTTACTACAACAACTGCGACTATAAGTCCAAAATATATCTTTCTTCCAACACTATCTGGGACAAGTAAATTCCAAGCCAATTTTGTGTTATGTAATGATCATTATCCAATAGAACTTCTGCTACAAATGTGTTTGTTTCATTGTAGGTACAATCTTTACATTATCTCGTCGGCGGACGATCACATGGGACTAGACCGAGAATACTTTTGCTTTCTCTAACATAATATCTTCAATTTTGGTATATATTTCTCATTTTCTAAAAAAAAAAAACCCATTGAATCTCACCCTTTAGTTTCATATCTATCCGTTGACGATGCAATACTATGCACAACAGAGAAATTGAATATAGTGAGAGGCAATTTAACACCCTTACATTGTTCAAGTCCGTACGACAAGCATAGTCATCGATACCCTCTAATCGGGTATGTGACATTATGTGTATCTGGAAGATCCATAGTAGGTCTAATATGCATTTTAATTAAGGTTTAAGGATATCGTACCTATCTGGACCAATGGTGGACATTGGACTAGTTTTCGTGCAATTTGTGTATTCTTGTATGAAACTACTTGTCTTTGTGTTTGACATTCACTGAATTAATGAAAAACATATGTGAAAATAATAAATTGACCTAGATCCACAATTTTTCACGATAATTCCATGCTCGGGTGTTAGTTCGCCAACAATTTTGATGCCACTTTTGAAATCGAACTAAATTTATTAATGCCATATTTTGAAACAACTATTTCGTATTCACAACCAAAACAGGAAAGATCAAAGCAAACTTATCCTGGAACATGCAAACTTATTTGAATCAATTTCAGATGTTGCAACATCCAACAATATTGAAAATGGCCGTAATTGATCCACGGGCGTGTAAAGTTGCCGCTTCTGATATTGGAACACATTAGATGAGCTTATAAGCTTTTCTACTCTCGGAGCACAGTTCCGATGTTGGAATAATACATTGAGCGCAATAGTCTGGTACTTTTCCAATTACAAAACATATTACGGCAGTTAAAAAATAACTTCCCACAGCGATCAGAAGCGTTGTGGAATGACTACTTTCGTGGCGGTTGAAGCACCGCCGTCCAACGTCGTGGTTGTTGTGCACCGATAGCTGGGATAGTGGTTAAAAACTGCCGTCCAAAGCCTCCTTTCACCACTGTAAATGGCCTCTTCCCTGCACTAGTGAGTGAATGGAGACATTTTAATTGCAAAAATAACAAGTGAAATGCAATAAAAAATTAGCCACTATTTAAAAGTGTCAATATTAAAAAAAAACTCAAATGGAAAATTAAAATGTAGATCTTTCGAAAACCTAGGAGCAGAAGTACCTTTAGAAAACGTGGAAGCCGGTGGTAAAATTTTTTTTACCAGCCGGCAGAGGTGGAGGTGAAGTTCGACGTTGCGGTGGAGGTGTAGAAAGAATGGGAATCAGATTGGTCAAACCTATTCATTAGTTTTGTGCCTATGTGTGAGATTATGTGTGAGATTATGCTACATAGATGATTGAGATTTGATGTATAAATTAGTGTACAAATAAGAGTGTCTATAGTACCCTTCCCATTCTAAAGACTACATTTTTTACGAGGAGGATAACAAGTTTAATTTTGGTCTCTCTATTTGTAAGCCATTTTGCTTCCTCCCTGAAGTTGATCCTAATCAGAAGTTCCAATTTATTATGGCCTAAGTAGGTAACTTTCTCTACTTAGTACGGCAGTTGGATTGTCTGAGCAGTCATTTATAACCAAACATATTTTCATTGTTTCTCTTCATAAGAAATTGCACCTCCCCTGTTTTTATTGTAACGTTAGCTGAACAAGAACCTAATACTCGGACGCAATTGTTTCTGACAAATTAACAGAAAGCGGCCAATTTCTAGGCATTTAGGCTGCACTCCGATTAATAGGTTGCTAACACTAGTTTAGCGTGCCCAACATTCTTTTGGTGGAGATTTTTAAAAATTAGTCTGCGCATACTTTTGAAAAATTAGGCTACATTAAATTTGTTAGGCAACCATTCAATTTACACATCAACATATAAACACAATTTATTTCGGAAGCGCCCCTTCAATTTGATGCACATTTCTGATTGTGTTCAACATCACTTGATTTGTGGAGTGCCGTTTGTTAAACTTGTCCAAAAATGACATCCTCTTTTGGAACAAACAAATGTGCAGAGACAAAGCTTGTCAAACACTCTGTAATCCACTCTCTTTCCAGATTATGCATAACCCTATTCCTCTATGGAGTAGTTTTATGCTCATCTTTCTTATTCTACTTCTCCAGCTACCAAAAATGGTCATCTAATCCCTCCTTACTTCTCGCGAAACAATCAACCGTAAGCATCGATTCCTCGACAAAAATCGAGCCCCGAACCAACATCAACCACCTGGTGTTCGGGATCGTGGGTTCGGAAGCCACGTGGCACAAGCGGAAGGGCCTCGGGGAGGCATGGTGGAGGCCGAACTTCACAAGAGGATACTTATATCTCGAGAAACCGCCACAAGGAGACCTTTTGCCTTGGTCCACGGCTTGTCCACCGTTTAGGGTTTCGGATGACCTAACTGCGATCATAAGAGAGACTCATCCGGCGACACCTAATATCCTCCGGTTTTTGCACGCAATCGCGGAGCTTATGAGGGAAGAGGAGGGGAAAGAAAGATTTAGATGGCTGGTAATGGGGGACGATGATACGGTGTTTTTCGTGGATAATTTGGTGGATGTTTTAGCTGAGTATGATCATACCAAGTTCTATTACATTGGCGGTGGTTCTGAGTCCATTTTGTCCAATTTTGTGTTCTCGTATAACATGGCGTATGGTGGAGCGGGGTTTGTTCTGAGCTACTCGTTGGCGAAATCGTTTGCGAATACGATTGAAAGTTGCCTGAGGAGGTATCCGAGGTTGATAACTGCTGACATTATGGATATGGCTTGCATAGCTGATCTTGGAGTGGATTTCACTCTTCAGAAAGGTTTCCACCAGGTTATTTATTCTCTTCTCAGTCTTTGAAATGGAAGTCCTATCTTTGGCCCTTCTTATACAATGATATCCACTTAAATCTTATGGTGTTTAAAAATCCCTAAACAAACTAACAACAATTCTACTCCCTCTGTTTTGTTATTTATGGCTAGGAGTGGAGCCAGAAACTATGTATGACGGGAGCGGATATGTAAAAAAAAAATATCTTCCTAATTTTTCTTCATATTAGAGGGGCTGAAAATAATTTTTTTAAAAATTTTACTACCGTAATTTCCGAAATTTTATCCCGGCGGGATGAATCCACCCCCACATATATCCGCCAATGTTTATGACACATTTGCTATAAATGAATGTTTTCTTTTATTTGACACTCTTTTCATTTTTGGTAAAATTCTTTCAATTTCATCCACTCATTTTCTTCATCTTACCCTAAATAGAAAAACTGAAGATTGTTCAATTCAATTTAGTTATATTCGATTCAGTTGCCTGTATAATATTTATGATTTCGGTTTAGATAAGTTAAACTCATTCTAGAGGAAGGCTCGGCACTACGAATTTGAACAGTCTGAAGCAAACTAAGAAAAAAAGGGAATCTCACATACAATCAAAACTATTACTCTGTCCCAATCGAATGTGCACACTTTTTGGTCAAGTTTGTCAGGTCATGTTTGACCAACGATAACTTTAGTTACGTATATTAACGGTATGTTAAAATTTGATATTTAGAAAATACATCATGCAAGGTATCCAGCAATATCTCACATGATGATATTGGTGTCTTTATACTAGTTGAAAATTATGGTCAAACATGCCTTGAGAAAGTTGACCAAAAAGTGTGGAGATTCGGCTGGGACGGAGGTAGTAGTATAATTTAGGACGTATTCAATAATGATATATGTCAAAACTTACAAAGAAATTCACCTCTTTAATGCAACTCTACTCAGTTTTCTAAAAGCAAATTTACTAAACTTTTTACAATCAAACTACGGAAAAAGAAGCCTCAAATAGAAATATAGAATCCTCCCCATTCACAATAAATTTTAAAAAATTTATTTGTATTTCAAACTTAAATTCCTAATATTTATGTAAAACTTAAGCAATTGCTGTATTTTTCACTCATGCATAAACACCTAGGTAGCACGAGTATGGTAAATAGGTCATAATATCCGTACCAGGTACGTATCGGGTACGGATTCAGTGCAGACATGGTAAAAATACGTCATAGGTCCTCGGTACAGTTTGACTTTTTGGGTATGGTCAACCGGATACGATCGGTCAAGGGTACGATTAACACTCTTGGGTATGATATGGGTACATTGTACCCAATTAAATTTGAATAAAAATATTCAAAATTAAAATCCTAAATTAAAATCTTAAGAGGAACAGGCTAACTCCAAGTCGATATCAAGACTTGGTTTACATCCACAACAACTTTCGCCTTTTATTAAGAAATATTGAGGATGGAGTGCAAAAATGTGGGATGTTGGGGGAGATACATTTGATATTATGGAAGATGTTAGATTCTTAAAGTTTCCGAGCCTTCCACTTGATGAGCCAAACTTGGAAAATCAGTTTATTTTTGAAGATTGATGTTTTTCACTCACTCTTTATGCTTATTTCTTTGCTTTTCTTTGACTTCGACATGGAACTTTATTTAGTGTTTTGCTTAGTTTAGTCTTATTGTTTAAGACATAGAGTTATTTTGTTATGTAGTTTGTTTGTTAGTTATTGGGATAAATATTAAGTTTGAACTACATTATTTGGATGTTTTCATAAAATTATATTATTTTTAAAATAAAATGATTAATTATTAATATGTATATGTATATATTTTATTTTTATTTTTATTCATAATCGTACTCTTTTCGTGTATATACCTCCTAATTTTCAATTTGCCGTGCCGTACCCGAAATCGTGCCGGTGCTACTTAGATAAACACACGCCTATGGTGGTAGTGGTAGTTGCTTAGCGCTTACCAATGGTGACACATTAAACGTGTGGAAATTAATTATTCAGATCGATGCCCGGGGTGACATCTTCGGTCTCCTATCATCCAACCTGATGAGCCCGATGCTATCTCTCCACCATTTCGACTACGTCCAGCCAATTTTCCCATACCTAGACAAGGTTCAAGCCGTGCACCACCTGATGAAAGCGGCCAACGCCGACCAATCTCGCCTCATGGGACAAACCATCTGCCACGACCGGCGGCGCGGCTGGTCGGTCACAGTCTCCTGGGGCTACTCCGTCCATATTTACGAGAAAGTATGGCCTCGCAGCTGGCTGCAACTCCCCATCCAAACTTTTCTGCCGTGGTTACCGAGCAGCGATCCGCCGACATATATGTTCAACACGAGACTGCCCTCCAGAGATCCTTGCGAAGCCCCGCACATATTTTTCATGGAATCGGTCGAGAAGTTGTCGGAGAATACGACGTTGTCGGGATATTATCGTTTTTCTCCTCGAGGTTTGCCGCCTTGTGTGGATGCCGGTCATTCGGCTGAAGTTGTTAACCATATACATGTCCATTCGCCGGCGACAAAGCGCAGAGAGGTGAGTTAAAACTTAAAACGAGCCTTCATCTACTCATATCCATGTCTGCATGTATTATTTCAGTTCTATTATAATAATGAGTTCAAATGGTGAAGAATTTCTGTTTATGTTTTGATCACTATTAATTTCCTCCCTCTTTTCCTTTTGTGTTTTTATTCCAGAGGAGTCGATCTGAATGCTGCGACATCGAAACCGGTGAACCTAACAATCTAGTCGTGAAATTCAGAGAATGCGCCACAGATGAGATCCTTGCCTAGGTGATAAATTCTGTTAGGGACTGCCTATAGCGCAGTTTGAGCGAAAAATGAAATTAGGAACTAATGCTCTAGATCTCTGAGTAATGTGTAAACATTAATTAACTTTCCGCTATAAAAGTGAAGATATCAAGCTTCGTGGCTATGTTTTTGGCTTTACTTTGGACAAATATTTAGACATTATATAATTTTAGTGTACTCCCTCTATCTCATCCATATCTGCACACTTTTAGGTCAACTTTCTCAAAATATGTTTGACCATAAATTTCAAATAGTATGTAAGCTCCAATATCTTCATGAGATATCGTTAAATTCTCTGCATAATGTATTTTCTAAATATTAAATTTTAATACACTATTAGCGTATATAACAAAGTTATCGGTGGTCTAACATGATTTAAGAAAGTTAATTAAAAAATGTGTAGAATCGGACAGAGGGAGCACTGCATTTGAAGATTGCCTTCCGCACCATATATTGATTGAGGCATTCCTTGTTGTATAGGAGAGTTTTGTAATAGTTGGAACACGCTCTCAATGTGGACAATGCATCACTACCAAAAAAAAAAAAACATCTCTTTTCTTTTCGTCACAAGAAATTGTTCGAAATATACTGTACACCATCAATCGTCAATCGTCATAACAATTTTGGCAGCCATATATGAGCTTTATTAACGAAAACAAAATTTCATCCCTAAATCATTGCCACCAATCTTCGTAGCCAATTTTTCACCTTTTAGTGACGAAAATAACTTCTTCAAAATATAAACCCGAAGGCCCCGATTAGTAATGGAATTTCGTGACGAAAGTATTCTTAGTAAATAATACACTACTGAAAAATAGGTACATATACACTGGTATGTCAGCTTTAGGAGAGCAATACCGATGCTAGGAATATCATATACACTAGTTATGAGATCAACAAACCAAAATATGGTGCCTATGAATAAAACCAACACCATTTTTCTGATGATTGGTGCCACATACCAGTGTTCATGAAGAAAAAATGCCTAGTATTAAAAAATTTCAGCACAGGTTCCCATGCTAATACTGGTGCCCATGACCTATAATAGTATTTTTAGAGGGTAAAATTTGGTGGAAAATAGCTAGCGCCGGTATCTGGGATAATATACCGATGCTAGAAGTGCATTTAATGCTCATCTACCTTTTTTTGTGTAAAAAGTAAGTTTTTGGGAGAAAAACTTCACTGGCATTTTTTGGAGAAAGGACACATTTAATGCTCATCAATGAAGACCCTTAAATGTACCATTTTATATGATTTGGTTTGTTATTGATGATGGTATATGTTAGAAATGGTTTGTATGCATGTACATTTTGTGTGTTTAATCATGTTAATGTGCCTTGCATTGAAGTCATGAAATGAGTTTATTGGGTAGAATTGTTGATGTACTTAATGTCTTGTTTACGAAGGTGATATTGTTAGACAAGTTTTGAATGTAGTAATATGATGTTTTATGTTAAGGATTTTAACTAGATGTTGCATGATTAGAATTAGTTGTAGTGTAGAAGTGAACATTGTGTGGAACTATAATTGTTGCACAATCATTAATTTGCAGAGATGTATCGTGCAACCGAGAGTAGTAAGCATGTGTATGGCAACCTTAGTAGGTTGAACGATGAAATTATTGTATATGTGGATGAGTCTATACAAAACAAATGCATGTCCCATAAGCCATGTGTCTCATTTTAGGAAAATGATAAATCAAGTTGTCTATGGAGAGGTTGTTGTGAAGTGAAGGAAATGGCTTACTGCCAAATGCATGTGGTATCTTCCATTTGTTCTGAGTCTGAAGAGGCTATTTAAGAATGCTAAGAATGCAAACAACATAACGTAGTACGTGGGAAGGGGAAAGGAGAGGACAAACTAGGTACAAATTTCCAGAGGTTGAAGAATGGTCATAAGACCGTGTATTTGGGCTATCGGAAATTCACCCACCCCCCGATGAAGCACAAGTTGCAAGATGACACAACTCATTTTGTTGGTGGGAATGAGAGGAGGAAGGTGCCTAGACCATTGACTGGGACGCCATCCACAACAAGGTAAAGAAATCGAATGTTGTACATGGAAAAAAGATAGCTAAGGTGGGTGCCGCGATTGATGGGCCGTGGAAGAAAAGATCGATTTTCTTTTATTTGCCGTAGTAGGAGAATTTGGTGGCTCAGAATTTTTTGGATGTAATGCATATTGAAAATAATGTCTGCGAGAGTTTAATTGGCACGTTACTTAAAATTTTTGGGAAGACGAAGGATAGCTTGAATGCAAGGAAGGATTTGTTGGAGCTCGGTATTTGATCAGAATCCCCAGATGTGAGATGGAAGCGAACGTGCCTGCCTCATTCCCGTTACAATCTGTGAGTCAATGAGAGGAAATCGGCATATAACTGTATTCGAGGAATGAAGGTACCATCCAGATACTCTTCTAATGTTAGTCGTTTTATGAATGATGAATTTCATCTTAATGCTTTGAAATTGCATGATTGTCCCGTCCTAATGCATAAAATGTAGTTGGTAGCCATCGGATGTGTTAGGACATGTGATTTTGCATGTCTGCATGTGTTTCTTTTTCAACTCTATTTTCCAGAAGAATATAAGCAGGCAACAGCTTGATGATTTGGACTGAGGGGGGGAGTTTCAGTGTTATGTAATTTTGAGAAGTACTTTCCCCTTCATTCTTTGATATCACGTATCACCTCATGATCCATTTGGTTAGGGAAATTCAAATATACGATCCTATGGGATGCATTAGATGTACCTATTCTAGTGGCACATGGGGGTTTTTCAAGGATGTACCTGTATGCTAGCATTGTGCAAAGGTACATTACCAAGGAGATTATTGAGTTTGGTACTTTGAACTTGGTTGGAAAGAAAGCAATTGGAATTTCTAAAAAAATGCATAGTGGTAGGAAGAATGACACTCCACGCTCAAAAGGTACATTTTATACACCCTTCAATGTTGAGTTGAAGAAGGATAACAAGAGCACGACATAAAATAGTGGTGTGTACATTGAATCTGAATCGATGTGTCAATCTTGCAAGAATGACAAAAATCCTATTATTTCAGTGATGGCCTTTTATGGGGTGGTTGAGGAAATATGAGAGTTGTATTATGTTGAGTTTAAAGTTATACTGAAGTGCAGGTGGTTGGAAAATGGGGCCAGAGTTTGTTCAGAGAAATCGACGGGCTTCACAGTGGTGGACTTGAATCGAGTGGTATACGAGGGCGACAATTTTATCTTAGCAGCTCAGGCTCACTAAGTTTTTTACGTCAAAGACCCTGGCAATGAGAAGTGGCATGTTTAACTACATGGAAGAATTTCTATTTTGAATATGAGATTGATTGGTCTGTCACAACATAATGTCCAGAGTTTCCCTCAGCCTTTCCGAGTTTGGAAGACGTTGGTGGAGCACTTGTAGGTAGACTCACATGGCGATAAAGTGTGGGGAGATGAGAGTGGTCAAAATGTGTGTGTGTGTGTGTTTGTGGGGGAGGGGAGGGGAGGGGAGGGGAGGGGGGAGGGGTGACATTGTTTTGAAAAGGAAAATGTAGCTCTTTGGGTTATTGGGAAATGTAGCTTTTTGCATTGTTTTGTATATTCCTCAATGTCCTCTATATGCAAAAGGGTCACACCAATTGGTACTATGTAAGGGTAACCCATGAAAGATATAGGGTGGCCAATGATCTTATATATTATGTAGGAGTGACCCATCAAAGATTTAGAGTGACCAAAAATCTTATATATTATATAGGGGAGACCAATGAAAGATATATGGTGACCAATGATCTTTTATATTATGTAGGGGTGACCCATGAAAGATATAGGGTGACCAATGATATTATATATTGAGTTGTAACTCCGTCAACTGTCGTGCAAACATGGATATAAAGGGGTCACACCAATTGGTACTATGTTAGGGTGACCCGTGGATATAAAGGGTTCACACCAATACTAATTGGTACTATGTACATGGATATAAATGGGTCACACCAATTCATACTATGTATGAGTGACCGGTGGATATAAAGGGGTCACACCAATACCAATTGGTACTATGTAGGGGTGACTCATGGAAATAAAGGGGTCACACCAATTGATACTATGGAGGGGTAACAAATGATCTTATATATTGAGTCGTAACTCCGTCAAATGGGTGACCAATGATCGTATATATTGAGTCGTAACTCCGTCAAATGATCTTATATATTGAGTCATAACTCTGTCAACCATCCCGCAAACGTGGATATAAAGGGGTCACAGGCCAACCTTGAGCTCTAATACCATATTGGAATCATGGACTCATATCATAAAATCAATTTGTACTATGTAGGGGTGATCAATGATCTTATATATTTAATCGTAACTCTGTCAACCACCGATGTGGCATAATAACAAAAACAACAAAAATAATAAATAATTGATAGAAACCCATGACAGGAAAGAAGAAGAGAAATGATAGGGGCAATAATGGTGATCAACACTCTGGACAAGCCTCGTTTTTCAAGATTCTTAGGTTTTATTCAAAATCAAAATCTCTGTTTTTGTGGGGTTCAATTCACTCATCTGCTTGTTCTTTTTTTTTCCTTTCTTAGCTGCCGGCGCATCGACTCATGCGACATGTTTATACATGCATGTTCTTAAGATAATTTTTTGGTTCTTATTATGAAAGTTATAGTTTTATTTAAATTCGATCTATGCACAACATGAAAAATAATATTATAATATTTTTATTGAAATAATAATCATATATTGTAACTTTTGTTTTGATAATAAATATAAATTATAATTCAATTACGATATATAAAATAGTAATATTTATATAAATTAATATGATTATTATTTATAATATAACAAATTAATTAGTTATCTAAGAAATATATATATATATATAATAAAATATTATAACTATTATTTGTATAAATTATGGAATAATATTATTTATTACCAAACTTTAATTTATAAGAAAATTATAGTTTTAGTAATATTCGACCCATATACAACTCAAAAAATTTATAATACATCTATATTTTCATTAGTGTTATTGTTTTATTATCTATAACAAATTTAAGTTAAAATATATCAATACTAGTTAATTAGTTTATTATCTGAATGTATTCTCGAATTTAATGCGGCTCTGGAAAGGCGAAAATCAGGAAGCGTGCGGACAAGATTCCGGGATTGAATGGGTGGACGAGATTGTGAATTTCGAGAACATATGATCTTTTGGAGGGGAGGATATTCGGTTTTATCTGTCAAGTTCAAATGAATGCCTTCCCATTATTAGGAATGCGGCCAGATTTAGATTCAAATCTTCTTGGATGTGAGGCCTCGCACCGAGAAGAGGGAACTTTTCATGGATCTCTGTGTTATTTAGAATGCAGACACCATTATCGACGAGATTTTGAATTTAACTTCCTTCTATTTCCCTTATTGTGATGTCTTACAAAACCTTGACTACGAGATCTTCAATGCGAAATGTTTAGACTTGAACGCGAAGGAAATTATATTGAGTGATTGAGCAATTTGGATTTTCTGCCTAACAAAGCCCATTTTATGTGTTTGGGATTAAAAATTATACTTTTACTTTTTACCTCTTTCTTGTACTCCTCTCGCTACCCCTTTTTGTTTCTCAATTAATTTATTGGCAGATTATTATTTTTTAGAAATTACCTTTTTAAAATATAATTCAATAATCAAGAATTACATTTTAAAATATAATTCAACCATCCATTCATACATGTCAACTCATGTATACGTTCTTATTTGGGTTATTTATAACCGATAAATTTTGGTTAATAGATTTAATAATTGTTTGAGTGGGTCTCCTGACAGGCGGTCTGTCCATGGGCTTAGGGACAGATCAGAGACCAATTTGCAAATCAGGAAAAATTGAAGATATGCACAGGCCGGGTCATAAGATAAACAATGGGTCACCTGGGTTCGAAACCGTCATTCTTCCTTCCTTTTTCTCCAATGGAAGCTATGGAGCTCTAGCAATGGCGATTTCAATTTCCCTTACTGTTTGTCCCCCGATTTCAATTACTTCCTCCGTTTCTTTGCACCGCTTACAGTCTCGCCCGGGCTCGGTGTTAAACCCCATGCTCCTCCACAAAATCTTCCACGGCCCAAACCCCGCCACCACCCACCAGCCCTTCATCCGCCGCACACGGCGACTCATCGAAAAATAGTGCGACCCCAATAGAGGCAATCCCTGGTCCCTACACATCGTGTCTTCACCGGGCCAGCTTGCCCTCCAAACTCTCATCGACCCGGAGTTTAAAATCAAAGTGCTCAATCAGGTACTTCATGATTTATACAACGCTGGAATTGGTAATGATTCGGAAGCTTTGGGCTTTGATTTCTTAGGTTTAGTCAAGGGTTTAGTGTATCAAGAGAAGTGTGATGTGGCACTCGCAGTATTTGAATGGATTAGGAATCAATGCTTGCTGAGTGTTAACAAAAATTTGAAATTGATGGTGTATAAACATTCTATTCATGGTTTTTCTTGATTCTTCTAGTTTTAGCTTTTTACATTTGGATGTTCTCTTAGGACCAATTCCATTTGGTTTCATCTTCTCTTTGTGTTGCAGACTGAGGTGAAGTTATTGAGCCAAATTCAGCAGCCTAATATAATTTCTTTTTTAGTCTATTGTGTTCATGAAGACACCGGACTTCTTGTCGAAAGTAATGGTAAATAAAAAGAAACCGTGAGAGTCTACGGGAGTGGGAACATTGTCCCACTCCCGTGATACAGAGAAACCTACTAAGCTACCCTTGATCTAGCTGATACAATCAAGTGGCCCGGAAGGAACCGGAAAAGTCTACGGGAATGGGAACTTTGTCCCACTTCGTGAATACATGATACCTACTACGCTACCCCTGGATTAGATGATATAGCCAGGTGGCCCAAAAATATGCTACCCCTTCGTGATGACAGGGGCCTGTAGAAAGCATCTGTGAAAATACCGAGGGGCATGAGAACTCCATGCAATTTTCATACAACTGGTTGTGTGAACCGACTCTTCAGCCGTGGTTTGTTCCCCACGGGTGTCTTCCGAACCAAGAATGGTCTTGGCCTTCAAGTGAAGTAGTATGACTTCTTCTCCTAGGAGAGGTGGCACACCGCTTCTACCATGTACACCACTAAGATGAAGATAAAGAGGCATTATTGGCCTTCGATAACGATCTCTGGTTGGTTGCCGAGGTTTTCTCGTTGGAGTTAGGAGCAGATTGACCGTAGTCTGTGTTGCTCTCGAGCGTTCTCCGTGGATAGACCTCCTAATGGTGAAGAGACCGGGCATGACTTCTACCGTGCATGCCCCACGTAACGGTTTTGTAACAATTCTTTCCATTTTAGGCAAATGGACAACATGATGCCATTTTACACTTTTCAGTGCAGCGCAGGAAAATAGTGCAACCATCAATTCCAAGTAATACCTAGCAAGGGTTAATTAATTAGCTTACGCAAAATTAATAGAACCATTTCCCGACCGTGCAGCCAACTGAAGAAAGGCTGGTTATCATTGATTGCGCAGCCAAGTGGACAGTTTTTTTATCACGGACCCCCTGGAGCACTCGAGCACCTTCAGGACTCGGAGGCCTCCTCTAGGACTCGAATCCCTTCTCGAGTACTCGGATGCTCGAATGACTCAAACGCCTCCAGGACTCGAATGCCTCCAGGACTCGGATGCCTCCAGGACTCGAATACCTCGAGGAGTCGAAACGTCTCGAGAACTGGAATGCCTCGAGGACTCGAACGCGTCGAGAGCTTGAATGCCTCCTCAAGCACTTGAAGACCTCCAGCACTCGAAATGAACCACCATACCTGTCGAGCTGCTATGGCCCTCGAGTCATTTTGCCCCTCTAACCACCACCCTAACCCCACGAACACTCTAGCCACCATACCCCGTCGAGCACTCGAGTGGCTCAGGGAGTTGATTGCCTCCTCAAACCACCCTACCTCTCGATGCCTCCAGGAGTCGAATGCCTCAAGGACTAGAATGCTTCGAGTACTCGAATGTCACCTCGAGAACTCGAAGACCTCTAGTACTCGAAAGCTCCCCTCGAATAACCATACCCCTCGAACCATGGAACTTCTACCATGCCCCTCGAGTACTCGAATGCCTCCAGGACTCGAATACCTGCTCGAACCACCCTACCCCTCGATGCCTCCAGGAGTCGAAAGCTTCCAGAACTCGAATGCCTGGAGGAGTCGATCGCCTTGAGTACTCGAATGTCCTCGAGCACTCGAAGACCTCGTGGACTCAAAAAACTCCCCTCAAACCACCAGACCACCCAACCCCTCGAACATGTACCATACCCCTCGAGAACCTCTACCATACCCCTCGAGAACTCGAATACTTACAGGCTTCGAGCCTCGAGTACTCGAATGTCCACGAGCACTCGAAGACCTCCTGCACTTGAAAGCTCCCCTCGAACCAGCTGACCACCCGACCCCACGAACCTCGACCATACCCCTCGAGGACTTGAATTCTTCTAGGACTGGAATGCCTGCTCGAGCACTCGGAAGCCTCCAACACTTGAATGCTCCCCTCGAACCACCATTCCCCTCAAACCATCCTGCCCCTCAAACCACCACCCAAGTCTTTCGAGCAACTACCAAACCCGTCGAACCCCTGCCCCTCGAACAACTACCAAACCCGTCGAACCACCATACTCCATGGCCCTCGAACCGCCAGTCCCCTCGAACCCCTATCATGACCCGCGAATGTTTTTTTTGTTTTTTCCAGTCCTGCAAAAAGATTGGATAGGATGATGCTTCCATGCCACTTCTGTAAAAAGATGAAGTGGGGTGGCCCGGTTCTACCATATACACCTAAATTTTTTGTGGTGTTGTTGGCCTTCCAAAAAAGATCTCCGGGTAATTAGGAGATCCAAACCGTAAGAACTATTTACCGCCATTTTAATTACCTGCACAAAATATTTACCGCCCAGATGGGCTTCCGAAGTCCGCCAAAGAGTTTACCTGCAAGAAAACTTTTGTGAAATTCTTCGACCAAGGTTGTCCGCATTTGTGATGTTTGTTAGAATAGCAACTCATGAGGAAATAATCTGTTGAGGATGAGGTAGCAGTCTTTTTGAATAAGCTTGAATGCCCTTGCTGAATCTGGTCGAAGACCTTTTTTGAAGACTTTATTCCTTTCACTCTATATGTAGTATACAGTAGTTGCTAATGCCAGTGGTCCAATTTTTCTTTTCAAATTCGATCCTCGAACCTGTCTTCTGATCCATTTTTCAGAGACTGCAATGGAATCTGTGGCTCTTCTCAAACCAATCCAGATTCGCACCCTATCCCATACAGCTCAAGCGAAGTCACACTGGAAGAACAAGTGTTCGTGTGTCTCAACCTCGGAACGACATAGGGAGCATATATGGTCTATGTGTGCCTCTTCGTCTCAGTGGAACCTGTCTTTGGTTTGAAGTCGACCGAGAGAAGCAAGCTAGGTAATCAACGAGGACCGGGGGGAATGGATCCGTGCCAGAGGGAATTGTAGAATCTGGCCCTTGGGAGGGTGGGTATATCATATAAGTGAGGGTAGGTAGACCTGTGTATGTGATCGTGGACCGTCGCCGTGAATTTGCTAGATCCTGCCCAAACCGCCAGCATTTCCTTGAGCGAGTCGACTGAGCCACTGGATAAGATGATCAGTTTGTCCCGGAGTTCACATAGATTCATGAAGAAGGGTGAAAACTTTTCCGAAATTCTACCGCATGGAGCCCTTGGATGTGCAAGCCAAATACTGCTGGTGGCCAGGAATTGTGAATGAACCCATCAGATCCAGAGCGAATCTTTCTTCAAGTGTATATCCTATAACTGCTGTGCAATGACGGTCATATTCCATATCTTAAAGTCTCGAATTCCCAGACCCCCATTGCTTTTTCAGAGTACATAGCCTCTTCCAGGATACCTTATTCTGTTTCTTTTCTCCCCATAGGAAATGTTTACATTTTTTTTCAAGTGATTCCATGACATTACCCTGTATGATGAAGTGATGTATCCAGAAACCAATGATGCCCTGGACCACGGATTTGATGAGTTCCAGTTTTCCCGCATATGATGACGTGTGCCCTTTGAATTTTGCAATTTCATTGTCAACGCTGTCAAGAAGCTTATGAAACTGAGAGACCTTCAATTTACTGGAGTCCAGTGGGATGCCCAAGTATCTGATTGGGAAGGTAGCCCAAGGTATACATGTGAAGCTTAAGTCATCTTTAATACCGACCCCAAAGAATTGCGACGTCGCAGCGTTGATGACCAAGTAAGATGTCTATTGAAAATCATTGAGGACAGACATGAGGATATGAACCGAATCTTGATCCACCTTCGAGAAGAGCATCAAATCGTCCGCAAAAGCTAGATGAGTGATTTTCAATTTTTCGCATCTGGGGTGAAACGAGAACTGAGTGGATTCTGTCTTCCTTTTCAACAGCCTAGAGAGGTATTCTATGCAAATGACAAAAAGTAGGGGGGAGAGAGGGTCACCCTGACGAACACCCCTTTTGCCTTTGAAAAAGTCGTATAATTTTCCGTTGATCGCAATGGAGAAAGTCGCAATTGTTACGCATTCTATGATTCTGTCGATGAACAAGTGCGGGAAGCCCAAGCCGGTTAGTACCTCTTGTAGGAAGTCCCAAGAAACTGTGTCGAATGCCTTTGCGAGGTCGACCATAATCATACAGCGGGGGGATGATCTTGACTTGCCGTATCCTCTAACCATCTCTTGGGCCAACATTACATTATCTGATAGCTTCCAACCTTTCATAAACGCAGCTTGGCAGGGGTCAATAAGCCCGGGAGGAAAGGTTTGATTCTGTTGGCGATGATTTTGGAGATGACTTTATATATGATGTTGTAGCAAGAGATGGGTCTGAAGTCGCCCACCCTTAGATTATGCGTGCTACAGTTGTATGGTTGAGTCTTTTCAGTAAGTCTCCATTTTGGAAGAATTCCAAGAATGATTCCGTGACATCTTGACCCACGGTATCCCAATGACTCTTGAAGAAGGCCGATGTGAAACCATCAGGACCTGGTGCTTTGTCATCAAACATGGAGAAGAGTGCAAACTTTATTTCATGTCTTTCTGTATCTTGGCTCAATATTACTCTCTCCATATCATTGAGTAAGGGACATGAGCGAAGTGTATCTGCCTCTATCAAAGTTCGTGGAATTTCTGTACCAAACAATCCCCTGTAAAATTCAGCAAAAAGGGTCCATTTTCTATTGCTGGATGTGACAATCATGTTTTCATCATCCAGGATTGCCGGAATCCCGTCGCTTTTCCTGTTGGCTACAAAACCGTGAAAAATCGTGCTCCCTTATCCGCCATAGTGACAAAGTTCATTCTTCCCTTTTGGGAAAGGAACTTCAACCCCGCCGTGTAGAGGAGCAGTGCATTTTATTTTAAGGCAGTCAGCTGATGTACTAGCTCGGGTGATGCATTCGCCGATGTAAGATTCTTTAATGCAGCTGCATACTCCTTATCTTCTCTTTTTGCCTTTTCTGAAATGTGATTGAAATCTTTTTTCCCCAGTTCCTTCAGCTGTTTCTTCAACCTTTGTAGCTTGTGGCACAGAGCATATTGTTTGAATCCTTGTACCTCTGGTGACCAGTGATCATGTACTACCTGTTTGGACTTAGGATATGTGTTCCACATGTTTTGGAACCTAAAGGGCATGTTTAGCTTGTCTATATCTTGTGCCAGGGATATTACAAATGGTAGGTGATCAGAGAGTGCCGACCCAGGAAGGAAGGTGGTGCGGCACGAGTCACCATCCCATTTGTGGTTCAGTAGGACATGGTCCAGTTTGCGCCTAATTGTGTAATCCGCATTATGCCACATGAAGTGGTCGCCAAGTGCTGGAGCATCTCTGAGACCACATGCGGTGCAAGCTTCTTGAAATTCTCTCGTTTGGTAGACCCCGGGGTGTGTGTTTCCCATGTGATCATTGACGCTGAGGATGGAATTAAAGTCGCTAATTACCATCCATGGTGAGTCTAGGTTTGCACCGTACCTCTTTAATTCTGCCCAAAGGGGCAATCTGTGTACTCTCCCTACACTATTACCATAGGTGTAAGTGCATAGAAATTGCACATTCAGCGTCAGGCTGCATACTTTTAGGTGAATCAGCTGTGCCATTCTTCCTGTTATCTCAACAAAAAACTTTTTGGGATCCCAAACTATGAGAATCCTAGAGTTGGGTGCCTTGTCAAAATTGTGGGTGTATCTCCATCCTTTGAGACTTTTCATGAAGATGTTCAGTATTCTATCACTTGCCTTTGTTTCCAGAATACCTAATAGACCAATATTGTTTTCAAAGATGATGTTCTTCGCCCATCTCCTTTTTTCTGGGGCACCAAGGCCCCTGATGTTGAGGCAGGCCGCATTCATTGGTAACCAAAGGTCCCTTTAGGCATCGGACCGCCGCCTTTGCTACTGTCAGTTGACGATGAGCTCTGCGCTACTTCAGCCACTTTTTGATAAGTCTTCTTCAATGGGTTGAGCAAGATGGAAGATGATCTAGTTCTGGAATTTCCTCTGGTCAGCTTTCTCCCACCCATGATTTTTTATTTCGGTGTTGGAGGTCGCCCTGCTCTTGGGAGGTTGCTCTGTCTTGCCTCCTGGTGCAGAATGCTCTCCGGTATGTTTCCTGCACCCTGCATTGGTCTTATTGCATCTCCATAAGCGGGGTGTCTATCCGGGCTGGTTTCTCCACTTAACTCCTTCTTGTTATGAGCCTGAGAATTTGACTGTATAGTAGCATCTCCCTCGTTGTTATGATCCATCTCTGTTTCCTTCCCCGTCTCATCATCTTTCTCCTTTTCTGAGTTGAGGTCTTGTCATGTGCTGCTTGAACCTGTATTGTCTATATTGTTACCCAAAGCTTTGTCTCCATGGGTATGCATAGGCACCTCATTAGAAATGTTACGTTCTTCTTCCTCCGCCTGTGCTGAAAGAACGCATTTGTCACAGCCGGCAATTATTTTCGTCTTTGTCCTGCGCTCCTAAATGGCCCTATCCCTGGCCTAGAAGAATTCATCACAAACCTCAAAAATATGGGTATTTTCTCCACAATTAGGGAACCACGGTTTACAATAGTCATAAAGGATCTGTTGCGAATGGGTGGCTCTATCAAGCATGCGGAATGTAACTGTTTCCTTGAGCTTTTTTGAGGTGTCAACGAGGACAAGAATCCTGGCGTAGTATCCAATGAGGTCTCGTGTTGCGTTGTCCATGAGAATGGGATCTCATAATGTGGATGCTATCTTTTCCAGGGTCTTTTTGTGCCAGCAAGGCTTGGGCAAGTGATTCATCCGTATCCAAATCAGTTTTTTTGCCATGATTTGCATGTCAAACTTCCCAGACTCTGGCAGAGGGACAATAAATAGCTTTTTACCATTGAGGTAGTGATCTGGGCCCTGTAGCACTTTGTCTCTATCCTCTACTGTCTTGAATCCGAATTTAAGGTAGCCATTAGTCACTGTTTGCACCCAGCACTGGACACCCCATTTTTTCATGAGCAAGTTTCTTACCGCATGTGTACTGAGGAAAGACCTTGGGAATACGCCATGAAAGCCATAAAACAGTATAATTTTTTCCTTGATAATTTCATCCTCGGAGAGAACGAAATCCGCATCTTGTGCTGCAGAATAATCAACTTTGTCCATGATGATTTCGGCATCATTCCATGCCCGTTTCCTCTCTAGTAGCAAATCATACCATTCCCTCTGCTTGAAAGTTGTGGTTGGTTTTATGGCCTGGCCCTGTGGAGCAGCGGGATTGGTGGAGGAGGCAGCATTTGGATCCATATTTACCCGTGAAGTTAATAAGATACGACAAAGGAGGGTTAGGCATACAATCTGACTAACTTATCGGATGCACAGGAGAAGACTAACGTATCTTCCCACACAAAAACTCCACACAGAATAGATAATACACACAATTCTAGTGCCTATCCCATCAACAGGGGATAGGTATTAGGGCAGCAGATATTGGACATAATTCACACAATCTACACACGAGGATAGAGAAAGTCCTCACACAGGAAGTATGAATCCACACTTAGAAAATAAATCCACGCATAGAACAGAAGTATGCACAGAGTTAGTACAGAAATCGACAGAATTCATGCATAATACAAATCCTCCCAGAGAATACAGGTACGCACAGAGTTTGAGCTTCACATATTATGATCAGGGAACAAAGTTCAAGAACAAAAAGTTTCAGAAGAACCTGTTTGTTGTTGAATTAAATTTCCGCCATTCAGAGTCCAACTCACTACTGGTGGAGGCGAAACCTTCAAATAATTTCAGCCATTACAAATACCGTGCATCCCAATCCTCTGCTACCCAGAACGTTGTAGATGTTTAGAATAACTGAATTGCCGACCAGGAACCGGAATTGTCAATTCTTTCAAAAACCCTCACTTCTCGAGCGGAAGCTATCAGAAATCCGCAACCCGTAGATGATTATGGTCGGAATCCCATGGGGATTCTGGATTATCATTTAAAGGCCGAAGATTAGCTGATTAATCGGACGAAATTGCTCCCGATGTTCTTGGGAGAAGGCAGCGCCTTTTTCGCCCAACTCGTTACTTCAGCTTCAGCTTTTCAGCTTACACAGGACTTCTTGTGTATAAACTGATGCAAAGTGGATCTTTGGAAGCTCAATTACATGGTAAAATCTCCTCTTTGATTATGTTGAACTCATGGTACAGATTAAGTAAATTCCGAATCTTTGATCTCAATATGTTAGGTCATTCTGGTGGATCAGTGCTAACTTGGCATATAAGGATGAAAATTGCCCTTGACATAGCCAAAGGATTGGAGTATTTACACGAGCACTGCAACCCCGCAATGATCCATATAGATGATTCCCAACTCAAAAGTTTGCTCTTCAGATACAATCGTTTGTGCTCCCGAAAGAGTTTGATCTCTGGTAAATGCTCCAACAGCAATGCATGTGTAACATATGCTTGCAAAGATTGCAACCACTAGATATAATGCACACTTGCCCCTAGTTTCTGTCATATTTCACTCTATGTTGTGTTCCAACATCCTTAAATGACTTTCGCAGTGTCATTTTTGTATACTCCAAGTCAACTCACGCTAGTTCCTTTTCTCTTCTTCCTTTGTGACAAGTCAATGTTTTAGTAACTGTAGAGTGAAGAATAATCTCATAACTTGTCTAATTAAAAGATTCAATGCCAATGGCCAAGTCAGATATTCATATTATTTTAGCATGATATGGCTGAATCCCATGGTAATGAACCACACATTGAATACTAACAAATGCAAAATATAAGTGAACAAATGCAGTTCTTAATTCAAAATGAACAGCCAACAACACATGAAAATAAAAGGTTATATACAACTAACTAGTACATACATAACACTTACGAATACAACATTTAAGTAAAAGAATGCAGTTTCTACTTCGAAATGAATGATACACAGTACAACTAACAAGTACACACTGATTACTAACAAATGCAATATATGAGTGAACAATGCAGTTCCTAATTCAAAATGAACAATCAACAACACATGAAAATAAAAAGTCATATACAACTAACTAGTACATACATAATACTAACGAGTGCAACATTTAAGTAAGAGAATGCCGTTTCTAATTCAAAATGAATGATACATAGTTCAACTAATAAGTTCACATTGAATACTAACAAATGCAATATATAAGTGAACAAATGCAGTTCCTAATTCAAAATGGACAATCAACAACACTTGAAAATAAAAGGTATACAACTAACTAGTACATACATAATACTAACGAATGCAACATTTAAGTAAAAGAATGCAGTTTCTAATAGGATATTGACATGATTATTAGGACTATTTGATGCCGGAGTTTCATTAGAATATGAATTCTGCTGCTATGAACATGTAAAAAACATGTGGAAAATATTCAAAAAATAAAATAAATGCTGCTGAAAATTTTTGTGTATACTATGCACTTGTTACCTTACAATAAATATCGTTTATATTAAAACATACACTTGTTTTAAAATCTCTGAATATGAATTAGGAAACTTTTCCATGAGATAATGTATACGTTAAGTTATGAATCGTTTCTATTTTGTTAAAACATGAATATATTAGTCTACAACTAGTATATGTTATAGTTTACACAGGTAGATGAGACTAAAATTTGACAATTTAGCATTGTCATATTAACTCTACATTATTTACTTTACAACATGCATTGTTTAAATAAAGACACGCATATAATTGCTTAAAAGTTCATTGTCATCTTTGTCTGAATCCTCCTCGTGTCGGAACTTCTTGTGTAGTCCAATGTTCAATGTTGTTCGATTCCTTAAAAGTTAAACCAAAAAAGTATAGATCCAACTCCTGAAAAAAGTCATACATACTGGATATTAACAGTTGCAGCATAGAAGCAAACATGTACAATTTCTAATTCAAAACGATCACAATCAACAATGAAAGTAAAAGTCAAACACAATGAAACTAACAAGTACATACTGGATTCCAACAGATGCAGTTCTTAATTCAAAATTAACAACCGACAACAACTTTTTTTTAAAAAAAATAGTCATACACAACACAACTAACAAGTACACACGAGATATTAACAGATGCAACATATAAGTAAATAAATGCAACTCGTTATTCAAAATGTACAACTAACAACAAGTGAAAATAAAAGGTCATAGACAGTACAACTAATAAGTACACATTGAACACTAACATGTGCAACATGTAAGTAAACGGATGCACCTCGTAATTCAAAAAGAACAATCAACAATAAAAAGGAAAAAAAGTCATTCACAGTACAACTAACAGATACACATTGGATAATAACATCTGCAACATTTAAGTAATTAGATGCAGTTCTTTATTCAAAATGAACAACCAACAACAACTTTAAAAAAAACATACACAACACAACAAACAAGTACACACGAGATACTAACAGATGCAACATATAAGTAAACAAATGCAACTCATTATTTAAAACGTACAACTAACAACAAATGAAAAATAAAAGGTCATAGACAAAACAACTGAATACTAACATGTGCAACATATAAGTAAACAGATGCAATTTGGAATTCAAAACGAACAATCAGCAAAAAAGAGGGGGAAAAGTCATTTACAAAAGGTCATAGACAGTACAACTAACAAGTACACATTGAATACTAACATATGTAACATATAAGTAAACAGATGCAACTCACAATTCAAAACAAACGATCAGGAAAAATGAGAAGAAAAAAAGGTCTTTCACAGTACAATTAACAGGATCACGTCAGATAATAACAGTTGCAACATATAAGTAAACAAATAACTCGTAATTCAAGACGAACAATCAACAAGTTTGTTATAATAACTAATCACTTTTAGAGTAGCCGCTATGTGATGCACTACGAGAATATCGTCCCAAGTGTCATTCTGGTAAGCTCATCAATCACATTGCTTATCTCCTCCACCAAGATCCTCCTCTATATCTTTCCATTTTTCACATGGGGCAAATTTCTTACTTTTTCGACCCCTCCTGAGACCTTCACATCTTTCAACTTGAATAGATGAGAGATAGTACTCCTTTTCATCAGTGGAACACATATTGGCTAGGACTTTCAGACATTTGTGAAAGCACTAATTAGTACTACATGGTGTCGGGTGGATGGGGTGACTGAGGGCGAGCCGATTAATCGACTAATTGGGACTACATAAAATGCTATAATCCTTCTTTTCCGGCTTTAGATCCATTAGACATTATATCACACCAACAAAAGAAGTGTCCACAACTTTCAACTATATTTGTCCTGTATAGATTTTGTAACACCTATAAATCAACACACACTAACCATCATTTCTTCCTACCCTTTTTACCCCCATTTTTTTATACTTGAAAACACACAGTCACACACATCACATATGCTTTCCTAACTTCCACACACAGTCACGCACTGAACTAGAGTTACTTCACCATGGGAATTGGAGGAAGACACCTCTGCCGGACGGGAGCATGCAAGTCATGGAAAAAGCTTGCCAATGAATTCGACGTCTCCTTTTCCTAATAAAAAATTGGCAAGTTCTTCAAGCTGCAGGCCCAGAACACCACTTTCTCTCGGGAGCTTTGGGCCGCACCGCCACCTTTCTCACCATGGCCTACTTCATCAGCGTCAACAATATTATGGTTGGTCTATTCAATTTGCTGTTCAAATGCATAAAAGAAATATCACCTGAGAGATATGCTCAGCTTCATAGAGCAATTCCTACAGTAGAAGCATACTTTCTCCAGAGCTGACAATTCCTTAACATCGAAGCACAGTAACAATAATTTCCAAATTATGTTCAACGCAAATGCAAGAAGAATAAATCAATCGTGAATTTACTCATTGAGATCAGTGCAAAGAGGCTGGTACTCCTCGGAGGAGGTAGAATCGAACTTCGAGACCAGAGCATGGTCGATTAGAAGGAGAAAACTCTCTAATAAATATCCATTTTTTTATTAATTATAAATTGAATCCCAATTTTTAAAATAGTGCTTGGCATGTGCATAATATTACAGACAGACCGCCTTTTCTGAGACTTTCTTTAATTGTTTTTGATAGTTATGAATATATTCACTTACAATAAAAAAAAAGAAAATCATAGAATAGTTGTGACGATAATTTTTTTTAATCTTATTCGGTGTATTTCTATCCAATATTTACGTTACTATACACTGGACTCAATAGTAAAAAAATGTTTTATCATTTCAACTCGTATGAACTTTTTTTGATTGACTTTTTTTACATGATAAATCTACTATTTCGATACAAAATGTTATGAAACAATTAATTTATTAAACTTTTAATATGTAATATCGATTGATTTTTGAGAATTATTAGTATACGTACATACATTAACATTTTATATTATAAATAAGTATAAATAAAAATTTATTTTATAAATATTTTAAGAGTAAATGACTTATGTAGCTCTTGAACTATCCCCATCGTTCACCTTTGACCCTCAATTTTTTTTCCATACTTTAGGTCCCTAAACTAATAAAACTAGTAACTTGTAGAACTTCCATCAAGTTAAACCATTAACGTATGATCGATGAGTTAATTTTAGGGGCCACACTGACATTTTCTAATTTTCTTTTACCTTTTTCTCTTTTTTCTTTTCTCTTTTACCTTTATTCTCTTTTTCTTTTCATTTTCATATCCCCTTCCCCCAAATTCCACCACCCCACCCTCCTTCAATAAGCCTGCGGTGGTCTCAGCGCCGCCACCTGCCCCTTGGAACACCTCCATTTCCATCCAGTGATAGATCATCCTTCTCATCCCCCAACCCTAGCGTTCCCACAATCTGGTCAAATGTTTGACTCTGCACCCAAGCTAACGACTCCGGCTATGGATTAACTTGTGAACCAAAATCCCTACCATCCATTTCGGAGAGGCTGACAAATTAGCTCCCAATCGCTACAAAAAAAAGCTTCACCTAAACCCCAGGAATCCGAAGTTCGGCAAAAGTTCAAGGTCCGATCGAGTAATCATTGACCCAGCTGCCCATCCATTCCGACGAGGAGGAGACAATGTTGGCAATAATGGTGGAAGCGAAGGAGAAAGATGGGAGCTGGTGGTGGTAATTAAGGGTGGCAGACGCCAGCTAGAGGGAGATGAGATCGAGTGGTGGTAATTGAGGGTGGCGTACGACAGCTAGAGGAAGACGGGATCAAGTGGTGGTGATTGAGGCTAGCAGATGGTGTCCTGAGGGAGATGGGATCGGGGGCGGTCATAAATGCCTCCATTGTCAAGGTGTTTTTGTTAGAAGTCAAGGTCGGGACTCCGACTCTGACGCCAGTGCCGCCCGAAGAGGTGTCCAACTTTTAGGGTAAGAACCCGTAAAAGAAAAAGAGAGGAATGGGAAGAGGACAGAGGGGAAGGGGAAGGGGACAAAAAAAGTAAAAAAGGTGGAAATAGAAAAAATGGAAAAAGAAATAGGGAAAGAGAAAAGAAAAAATGACTATTTTACCTTTAAAAATAACGGTGTTGTCCCTACCTTAGCGGTTTGACATGACGGAAGGGTCACAATTCACTAGTTTTGTTAGTTCACGGGCATAAAGTATGGGAAAAAATTGGAGGGCCAAAGGTGAATGGTGGGGATAGTTCGAGGGTCACCGAAGTCATTTACTCTTTTTTTGTTATCTCATTAATGGCATCGTAGAGTTTTGGCTTGGAAAGTATTTATGTGAAATAAACATAAAACACCACATATAGTAATAAAAATCAATATATGTAATTAAAAAATCACAATAACACACATAAGTTAGATAACATCATTGAAACCTACATTGAGAAACATCAAATACAGTATTTAAAATATCAATATCAAAATTTTAAAACATCATCAGCACACACTTAAATATCAAAACAAAAAATTGAACATCATTTGCATACTTAAATATGAAAACACCACGAGCAAAAAAAACTGAAATTATAACAATATACCAACACAGAAATCTTAAACATGAAAGATCAAAGACATAACCAAAATCATCAACAACAATATCCAGAACATCATAGCTGAAAAAGAAGAAAACTTACAGATCCTCATTCCTACTTGATTGCATAATAAGTGGGAAAGTGTTCTTAGACATCTAAGAAGCAGCAACAATAACACAAAAATTAGCACAAATTGTAACAAAACCATAGGATATCACACACAATCAAAACTAGAAAACAGAACAGCAATTATACACTTAAGCATGAAAACACCACAAGCATCAAACACTGAAATTAAAAGATCATACTAACATAGATAACAATACTTAAAACCTAAGCATGAAACAGCAAACAAAAAACCAGAAACGTCAACAACAGTATACAAAACACTACAGCTGAAAAATAATAAAACTTACAGTTCCTCCTTCACTACAAGAAACAAGACCTATTACTTCGCCTATTTTACCTCAATTTTTTTGTTCACATCAAATAATCGAGATAAAAAGTTCCTTTATCTTTTTTTTTAATCCTGAAGTAAAAGATATTATTTACCTCAGTTATAAAAAAACCGAGGTAAATAATTGGTTGTTTTACCTTGGTTATTATTTGAACCGACGTAAAAGGTTAAAAAAACTAAGTAAATAAATGTTACTAAATAGCATGCGACGTCGCATATGTTGTTCAAAAGCTTGCCTGATTTCCCTTTACACGCCGTTTTTACCGATACTTATTGCGAATGACTAGTGACTTCACATATATGTAAAAGAAAAATTAAATTAAAGAATTTGATGGTGATAGAAAAATAATAATAAAAAAAGAAAATGGAGGTCTTGCCCTTTTTCCTATTTTGGCATCTCTCTCTTAATATCTCATCATTGGGATTAATTTGGGTGAATGAAAAAATTAAGGACAATTAGGCACAACAGTTGCTAGCAATCATTGTGCTACAAACACCCTAGAAATCCTTTCTAATTCGTTCACAACTTATACGCCCTTTGTTTAATGTTTTTTAATCATTGAATTATAAAATGATTTATAATACTGTCCACAGATCCAATCGCACATATATACATTGTCAATTATATAATGTTCAAATAAGATAATTAGAAAAATTAGAAAACAAGTAATCATGAAATTATCCTTACAAATAGTACATAAATTTGAATAAGAATTGTCATAGTTCCAACATAACAGAAATTACATTAAACTCAATCAGCTCGGATAATGATGACCTTGATGATGATTGCCCCCCTAGCTTCTATCACCTTGAAGAACGAGGTGTCCCCGATGCGTAGGTTGTTTCCCCTAAGGAACTCGTCAAAACCCTTTGGGGGAAAGGGCCTTGATCTTCCCACCCCCCGAGTAGTTCATATGCCACTATTTCCCATAGCACCTCAGCACTACGGGGGTCTTTTTCAGACGACAGAAGTGGTACATTCTCCCACGGGATGTACTAAGTAACAGTATAAAATATTGATTAGAAATATATATACACACACACATATGCAATTGTTAACAGATGCAATTTATTTAGAAAGAATTGCCAAAGTTGGTATTTTCCCAAAGTTTAGTTGCTTCAAAGTGCAGTCAAAATGTGGGCTATCAATAGCCATCAAATGATTGTCAATGTCAAAGAAAACAGGTTCTGGGTTGCTCCGTTGTTCGGTGAATTGTACGAAAACCAAAAAAATTAGTTGTTACAAAGTGTGAAGTTGTTCTAGTAAATATATATACCAGGAAAAGGGCCGATTAGACGATCCTTCACCAGCCGTTAGTCCTGCATCAAAAGTGAAAATGTTAAGCCCGAAACTACCCTATGGAATGTAAGGTGCGGCATAAGTAAAACCGCCGCAAGTGCATGTCGGTCCAAAGCAGTGGGTTGGTCGACATGTACCCGCGACTCAACTAACTTGTCAATGAAACCAAACAATTAATCAACACAAAACCGAGGTCGCATATGCAAATCCAAAGTAATGTTAGAAGTCATAATGCGATGTCGGTAACATTTCAGACATGGAGAAGGTCAAACTGAGATACACGTGACATCACAAATTGAACAATAAGCTACTGGAAATAATAATTTGTGACATTGCACTATTATTGCATGAATCGATATGTGATAGACAAAATATCGACGTCGCGGATATCAGAGGAAGCTACGGGAAGAAACACATCAAACTGGAGAAAATGAGGCTTTATCATCATCAAATCAAACAAAAACCATTTGGAGACATACCAAAACATTGTACCGATGTTCAAAGTCAATAAAAGTTCACACTCTCATAAATTAGAGACAAAACTAGATAACCAAAAAAAACACATTCACAGACCACATATTTAACATTCTAAGTAAGAATTACAAAACTTTGGTTCTAGGAGATTAGAAAAATCATACTTTTTTCCAAGATAGAAGAGAAGGGAGGAAGTTGGAGGCTGTTGGAATTTGCGGGAAACTTGCGCATAGAAGCTTGAACTGATTGTTAGGGTCTCCCTACTTATACCCATTTCAGAACGATGTCATTTTGATCCATTGTGGAGTCCGCCTCAAAGTCTGCAATATTGCACCACAGTCGGCTCAGGCGACATGATGTCGACCACTTGCCGAAGTCGCAGTCTTACACAGACCTAACAATTTCAGCCCATCAAGCAGCTGGCAACAGTTCGAGTTTATTTATAATTTTTGTTCAGAACAAAAATTTTCTAGTTTTAGACTGGTGGAAATAAATTATTCATAACACAAAAGTCTCATAACAATTTGCTAGTTTTAGACTGATTTAATTATTGAAATATCCCACTAGCATTATTATTGTTTCATGTTACTTTGCATACGGTGTATATTTTTATAATAACTGTTCTCCATAATTCATGTAAATAAATGTTGTTCTGAATTAGAATTAATTTGGTTTAAAAAAATGTTGAAAAGTTAGTAATTAGTGAAATCTGCGGGGAAGAACAATGACATGAAAGATGGTGGGCCCAACACCATTGACCAACTCAAAATATAGTGTATCCCCAATCACGAGTTCCTTTTCATCAAGAAACTTACTAAACCCCTTCGGGTCAGGGTCTTTAACTTTTGGTCCCCCGAGTTATGCATCTCATATTACCTTCTGTTGCACCGCAGCACCGTGGGCAACTTGGACAGGGGTAGGAGCTCTGAAATTTGGCATGGAACGTACTGATTTATAAATAAAAAAACCACATTTAGTAAATATGAAAGTAACTTATATAAAAAGGTAATTGAAAATATAATACATGTGTAACAGGGGGGAACTTAACAAAATTAAATTGCACTAAAGTTTTTCTGGGTAAGAGTGTGGACAAAATGTGGAATGACATCTCCGAATGTGGTCCGCGAACGACGATCCTCATCAGAATTGCTGGGGATCTGCATTGGCTAGTGAAATTGTTAATAATATAATTATAAAATAAATAATTAAAAAAGGAATTTTTTTGTGAACAAGAAATGACTCACCTCAATTGGGGCATGTCTACTAGAACCAGCAGTGTTAGCTATGAATCCCAAAATTCGTTATAAATTGGCCTAATTAATCTAATTAATTTGTAAGCAAGGCATCACACTTAACAGTTGGCCCGAAAAATGACTTGGCTTACTTGTATTAGCGATGTCGCTGACACGTCGGGTCAAGGTAATGGGAAAGTCTATATGTCAATGCAACGTCGCTAACTAGTCGAAAAAAATGATTGGTTAAATGAGAACAGTGCGATGTCTTACTAAAGTAGGTTTAGCAACAAAAAAAATAATGAGCGATATTGCTAAAAGTTCGCTCCAAATGAAGGAGGATCGAAAAAAACCGCAATGTTGCATTCAAACCTAATAAACGTATTCTGAACAACAGAAAACTAGAGCAAACAAAGGTTATAAACAACAAAATAGGGTTGATTGACAGGGGAGAACGTAAAACCCAAATTCCTACAACCTAGAGCAAACATCCATGGAAATTTCAATTCAAAAAATAAACAACACTCGGAATTACACCATATGCATATCAAATTTAATAACATATACAAAAATAAAAGTAATGTAGGGAATCTAGAAAGCATACCTTTAAGAAGATAGGTTGAGAAACTGTCGATATTTGAGGGAAAGTTGACTTTTTTAATTGATGTATGAGGTAGACTTCATATATATAGTCGTTACAAATCATTGGGAATTTTCCCTCGGATTTAGCAATGTCGTAGGTTAGTTGACCAAACCGACAAGGTACTGACATTGAAGCGAATTCGGCTAATCTAAATGTGGACCTCACCCTTTCAACCCATTAGCATAGCAACATGCTTATGTTTGACCAACATCATATGAGACTTTGCATGTCCATCATGTTTACAGACATTTGACTAACATGTGACCGAAGTCATTTCGCATTGAAGTGGGCCTGACCATTTAGGTCCAATACTATAGCAATTGGGCCCACGTTTGACAAAAACAATCATAATTGATCTTAGTAATGGTTAATAGTATATTATATACTACTAATTCTAGTTTATAAATGTTCATGAACTTTATAGACGTCCAATTCTATGGGAATTGATTTTAACACTACCAGTGAACTTTATTGACGTCTTGTTTGATGGGAACCACCACATAGAATCGCATGAAATTAAATATTATTGGTTTTTGAGGAAATAAAAAGATAATAGAATTCCGTCCATAAAAAATTTTAGACGATAGTACATGACCTAGAGTAAATTGTAGAAGATTACTTACAAGTATACAAGGCGTTATTCAGAAGATTTTACGAAAGTATATATGGAATAAGACCCATTTATTTATTAAAATATGTTGGTGTAAGTACAACACCGGATGTCAAAGATTCCTTTTGGCCCGATCGTAATCGGGTTTGGGACAGACAGTGTACTTTTATATTTTTGCACTTAGGTCCCTACTAGAAAGTGAGAAACTTGAAATGTAAAACTGGAGATACACTTAACCAATTCATCAATTTACGACCACAATGTTTGGATTCAGTCATTGACGGATATACTGGGGTAATCGTCCATCATTTTTGTTAGTATTCCATTAATACCCTTACAATAAGTGGTATGAGAATGATGATTTCCACCACAAAGAATTGCATGAAATTTCACATTCTTGGTTTTTGAGAAAATAAAAAGATATTATAATTCCATCCATCAAAATTTTTAAAGCGATAGTACATGGCCTAGAGTAAATTGTAGATAATTACCTATAAGTTTATAAGGGGTCACTTGGAAGAAGTTGAGGAAGTATATGTGGCATAAGACTATTTTCTCCTTTACCCTCCTTTAGTATAAGTTCGAATATGGATGTCAAAATTTCTTTTCGGGACGGCGTATATATGTGTGTGTGTGTGTAGGGTTTGGGACAACCGGTGAACTTTTAAATTTTTGCAATTAAGTCCCTCCAAGAAAGTGGGAGAAGTTGAAACAAAATATAGGAGATATCATTTTCTTATTCACATTCTCAGAGCAACATTGTTCCAATTTGGGGCCGGAATCTAAACGAGGAGTATTTTACCACTCTTTTCTAAAATTAGACTGTAACCCTTAAGTCCGACATCGCAATTGTTTCTCTAAAAACGAACCCCAGAGAGAATTCTTAGCAATGTCGCTTGGATTGAATTTTCAAGTGGGAAAAGAAATTTTCAGCCAAAATTTACCCCCATCCCTTTTTCATGTCAATAATAATCAACATCTACACCCATTTTCCATCACCAACACACTTCTTCCAAACAAATCCAAACCATCCTATCAATTCACACCAATCAAACACTTCCTTCTCAATCAAATTGTTTCTCTCATACATCAACAAGCATACGAGGATGGATAATTTCCGGGTTCAAAGTAATTTGTAGTTTTACATTAATTTCCCATCTTTATTGCAATATACCTTCTTTATGTTTGATTTTTCCATTGATTGTTGATTGAATATTTTCTTGAAGTATGATGATTATGTTACATGTTATATAATGTATATGGTTCGTATTTCCAAGATAACGCAATGTTTATAGGGCATGAGAAAAAAGGCTTAGATTAGGGCTGATTGTGAACGATAATCTCATCTTCGTATGAACACAGGTTGAGTGTGCAGCGTCGGCCACAGATAATCGTCCCATACAATATGAGACCAAACGTTTATAAATGTCGCAAATTCTATGAATGTCCAACGTCGCTCTTGTGTCGGACTTTGCGACTTGAGACTCTCCTAATGCAATGTTGCTTATTATTGGACCGGGTACTAGTTTCCATGTTAACATTAATGTCATATGCATATGACTACAATCTGTGAACATCATTTAGGGAATTCCTACATCTAACATTAATTTTGTTTCATGTGTATTAGTTGCATTAGGACAATGAGAATTATCGATGGACATTCAGCATGTAACGTACACAATGGAGGTTCAATACAATTAAACACTCAATTTCATATCAACCACATGTATTTTAAGTTAATAGCTATTGCATGTATTAGTAATATTTGTTATAGTTTTGTTGGTTCATTATATTCTCATTCTTTTCGAGATTAATTAATTGAATAATAATTGATTGTTGTATGATATTTAACCATTTCATGAGTTCCGGAATATTAAATAACATGTAATGGCTATCGATGAACGATTGGCTGTGTAATCTAATTTGAAACATCCTAATATTGTACGAGAATTGATGGCTCCACGACTAATTCGCAACGTCGCATAAACTTGTGCCAAAAATGACACCTTACCGACGTCGCTTGAACCGACATCTTTTTTTGCAACGTCAATTATTCAAAATGGCATCGTAAACGTCAGTGTTCCACGTCAGCTGGCACATGATGTGGGTGCTCCACATCATGCAATGTCATGGAACAAAGCTTGTGGCATGGCTCCTTTTGAGACTGTCATCGTATTTGGCAATGTTGCTGCAATTCCACTCTTGTCGGCTGCCTTCTCGCTATGGCTGACGTCACATGCTTTTTGATGGCGCGATAGGGTTAGGTCTTGCATTCATGGAAGCATGGGATCGACGCACCAAGAAATGATTAGTGTTGATGATTCTGCGGATTTTGGTTTGCATTATTTGTGGATGATTGCATGGAAAGGATTACGGCTTGCATGGTGTGCATGGGTTCCATGATTGCATATATTTGATGAATATGGATTGCATGGTTTGCATGGAAAGTTCATGCAATACATGGAAATTCTATTTTTGAGAGAGGATTTGATTTGCTTTGTTTTGGGTTGATTGAAGATTTTGGCTTTAGCATATATTTGCTGAAATTGCTTTCTTTATTTCCATTATTTACTTCCATTTTAGTGTGTTGTTTGTTTCAAGTTTTAAACTCTTTCCATTCTTTTTTCATTTGTTCGACCACTATAAGGTTGGAGCATCAATGTATTTGAGGGGGTGATTAATGAAATAAAGTTGACGATATTGTCGTATCCTCCTGCGTTTCTTTCTTTTCGATAATCTCTCGCTACATCAGTTGGTATCAAAGCACCAGTCTGATCCCCTCATGGCACGTAGAAATCGACGTGGAAGAGCTCCGGAAGCTGATTTGGATGAAGTCTATCGACGTGAAGAACTCGCCGGCATTCATCAACGGTTGGACGCACTTGCCGAGACGATGGAGAAGTTTTTCCAACAGCGTCCAGCGACCCCCGCTGGTCATAGTGAGTATGGAAATAACAACGGCGACAACCCATTTACGATGTTCGATGATGCTCCGCGCCGACCAAGGCCAAATGCGGATCGACTCGAGGACAACACACACTGGGAGTCAGCGTTCCGTATGGAAATTCTCAAATTTCATGGCAACATGAATGCGAAGGAGTTTTTAGATTGGATCGTGGCTGTGGAGGAAGTGCTGGACTTCAAAGCGGTTCCCGACGCTCACCGCGCACCCCTTATCACCACCAGGTTCCGGGGTCGAGCCCTTGCTTGGTGGACACAGACAAAGAATCGACGTGCTCGAATGGGGAAAGCGAAAATTGCATCATGGGATAAATTGAAGAAGCATATGAAGATGGCCTTCCTCGCGTACAACTACAGCCGTACACTATACCAGAGTTTGCAAAATCTCTGGCAAGGTACAAAATCTGTGTCCGATTATTCTACCGAATTTTTCATGCTTCTTGCTCAGAATGACATCGCTGAAACCAAAGAACAAACAGTTTCTCGCTACATCGGAGGATTGCACGTTGCGATCCAAGATGTCTTGAATATTTTTGAACCACTCACGGTCGCCGAAGCCCGCCAACGGGCCCTTGCCATTGAACGCCAACAATCACGGTGCCCGTTTAATTTGCCCACCCCATTGAACCGCGAAGCAAACCCTGCTGCACATCCAACCTTGCCCAGCACTCCAGCGACAACACCACCTAACATTGTGGGTGGAGTCCGATGTTTTGGTTGTGGTGAATTGGGACACCGTCGCAATGCTTGTCCAAAAAATAGCCGACCTGGGTTACTCGCTGATGACGCACAGGGAATATTTGGCGAACTGATTTATGGCGATAATGTTCAGCCTAATGACAATGTCGAGGAAGTTGTGGGAGATGTGGGTCACACTCTAGTGGTCCGGCGGAGCTTCCTCTCTCCCTCGAGTCGCGACGATGGTTGGCTCCGGAATAATATTTTCCAATCATCATGCACCATTGGCGACAAGGTGTGCCATTTCGTCATCGATTCTGGGAGTTGTGAAAATGTCGTTGCCGAGGAAGTGGTCACTAAATGGAGACTCACTCTGGAGAAGCACCCAAAGCCTTATAAGCTCGCTTGGCTCCAAACCAGTACCGATGTCACCGTCTCACAACGGGTCTTGGTGAGTTTTTCCATTGGAACTACATACAAGGATACGATCATGTGTGATACAGTTTCAATGGATACTTGTCATTTGTTGCTTGGTAGGCCTTGGCAATTCGATCGGCATGCGTTACACAATGGTCTCACCAACACCTATAGCTTTCTCTTTGGCAAAAAGAAAATTGTGCTACTGCCGTCCAATCCATCAACAATCCCGAGTCGCTAACCCGCTACCACACTACTCTCTCGGACTGAATTTGAGGAAGAAATAACACATACTGGCATTGTTTACATCCTCCTCGGCAAACCAACTTCGGACATGTCCTTGGTTTCGGATGTGGCCTGAACACTCCTTGACGAATTTCACGATGTCTTCCCATCTGAGCTTTCGGATATGCTCCCGCCACTTTGGGACATACAACATTGGATTGATCTTATAACAGGGTTTTGGTAAACTGAGCCCACTATCGAATGAGCCCGGCTGAATATGAAGAATTGTGGCCCCAAGTCGAGGAACTCCTTCACCGAGGCCACATCCGCAAGAGCCTCAGCCCCTGTGCAGTTCCTGCACTCCTCACCCCTGAAGGAAGATGGCACTTGACGTATGTGCATAGATAGCTGAGCCATCAATTGGATCACGGTCCGCTACCGCTTTTCTATTCTGCGGATCGATGATCTCCTTGATCAATTAAGTGGAGCTCACATTTTTAGCAAGTTGGATTTGAAAAGCGGGTACCACCAAATTCGCATTCGACCCGGCGATGAGTGGAAGACAGGTTTCAAGACTCGCGAGGGCCTTTACGAATGGCTTGTTATGCCGTTTGGACTCTCCAATGCTCCAAGCACCTTCATGCGCGTTATGAATCAAGCACTCCGCCCATTTATCGGTAAATTCATTGTCGTTTACTTCGATGATGTTTTGATTTATAGTGCTAACCCCGAGGATCACATGCAACACCTCTGGGAGGTTCTTACCATTTTTCGCAGCTATGCCTTTTATGCCGCCTTGACAAAGTGTGTTTTTCTCACCGACCGAGTCGAGTTCCTTGGTTATGTCATCTCTGCTAACGGGCTTAGTGTCGCAGAGTCTAAGGTCCAAGCCGTGGCATCTTGGCCAACCCCACGCACAGTAAGCGATGTGCGGAGCTTCCACGGTCTTGCCTCGTTCTACCGCCATTTTATTCCACACTTTAGCTCAATTATGGCGCCAATCATTGAGTGCATTAAATCTAGCCATTTCCATTGGTCTTCTCATGCTACAGATGCTTTTGAATTGATCAAGTCCAAGCTCACTTCAACACCGATTCTGGTGCTTCCAAATTTCACACAATCGTTCTTGCTCCACTGCGACGCTTCCAAAGTCAGAATTGGCTTTGTTCTTAGCCAAGGGCATCGACCGGTTGCTTATTTTAGCGAGAAACTCACTGGGCCAAAATGTCGCTACAACACTTATGACGTGGAGTTCTATGTGATTGTTCGGGCAATGCATCATTGGCGTCATTACCTTTTCCATAAGGAATTTGTGCTCTTCACTAATCATGAAGCGCTCACACACCTCGGGACTCAAGACAAGGTATCTTCTCGGCATGCTTCTTGGGTCACATTTTTGTAACAATTTATGTTTTCCATTAAGCACAAGGCTGGGGTTCTTAATCGCGTGGCCGATGCCTTGAGTTGGCGACATGCTCTTCTCACCGAGCTCCGAGTAGAAACTCTGGGTTTTGATGTGTTGGTCGAGCACTATACTACAGAACCTTTCTTTGCTGGGATTATTGAACGCCTCCACGCGGGCGAACATTTAGATTTCTCTTGGTCGGAGGGTTTTTTATTTTTTTGCGACAAACTATGCATTTTGGAGGGGGGGTTGCGACTCAAAATCATCCGGGATCTTCACAATGAGGGGCATGTTGGGCGTGACCGCACTCTCCATCTCGTGCCGTCTTCATATTTTTGGCCGTCCATGAGAAAGGGAGTAGCCCGTTTTGTGGATAGGTGTTGTATTTGTCACACTGCCAAGGACAAAGCCTCAAACGTTGGGATGTATATGCCCTTACCGATTCTGACGCAACCTTGGGTTGATATTAGCATGGAATTTATCCTCGGCCTTCCTCGCACGGTGCGGGGTAATGATTCTATTTTTTTCGTTGTGGATCGATTCTCCAAAATGGTTCACTTTATCCCTTGTAAGAAGACTTCCGATGCTGTCCATGTCGCGGGATTATTTTTCCGCAAGGTTTATAGAATCTACGGTCTTCCATCGTCCATTGTGTCAGACCGCGACACCCATTTCTTGAGCCATTTTTGGAGAAGTCTCTGGCGTTTGGTGAACACCCAATTTTAGGAGTGCCTACCACCCCCAAACTAATGGCCAAACCGAGGTTGTGAACCGTTCTCTTGGTAACCTTTTACGCTGCCTTTTCGCCGAGGCCGTTTGCACCTGAGATTTGAAACTTTGTCAGGTAGAGTTTGCTCATAACCAAGCTAGCAACTGGAGCACTGGTCTCAGTCCATTCCGAGTCGTATATGGCATCGTTCCGCGGATTTTATCACACAGCTCAAAGATATCCATTGCCAAACTGTGGCGAATCTCCAAGCCACTACTGTATCCTATAAGCGCTCTGCCGATATCAAACGTAGTCTTGTTGAGTTTGAAGTCGGCAATTTTGTGTGGGTTGTTCTCACCAAGGATCACATTCCCGCCCATGAGTACAATAAACTTAAGCCAAAAACTATTGGTCCCGTGGAAATCATTGAAAAGATCAATCCAAATACCTATCGTTTGAAGCTTCTAAGCCACATACGCACTGCGGATGTGTTTAATGTTAAACATCTCCGCCTTTACACAGGGGATAATTTCGAAGATGGCATTAGTGAACATTTGGGGAGGAATTTTTCCGACCCCCGAGAGAATGATGGTGCGATAGGGTTAGGTCTTGCATTCATGGAAGCATGGGATCGACGTGCCAAGAAATTATTAGTGTCGATGATTCTGCGGATTTTGGTTTGCATTATTTGTGGATGATTGCATGGAAAGGATTACGGGTTGCATAGTGTGCATGGGTTGCATGATTGCATATATTTGCTGAATATGGATTGCATGGTTTGCATGGAAAGTTCATGCAATACATGGAAATTCTATTTTTGAGAGGGGATTTGATTTTCTTTGTTTTGGGTTGATTGAAGATTTTGGCTTCAGCATATATTTGCTGAAATTGCTTTATTTATTTCCATTATTTACTTCCATTTTAGTGTGTTGTTTGTTTCCAGTTTTAAACTCTTTCCATTCTTTTTTCATTTGTTCGACCACTATAAGGTTGGAGCATCGATGTATTTGAGGGGGTGATTAATGAAATAAAGTTGACGATATTGTCGTATCCTCTTGTGTTTCTTTCTTTCCGATAATCTCTCGCTACATCACTTTTGCATATCGGCTTCGCTCTTAACGATGTCGCATCTAAGGTCTCCTATCATTAGCCTTCTTACATAGTCCAATGTCGGTCACAATACCTGCCGACGTCGGACCAAAAAGAGGTAAAAGGTACTCTTTACCTCTGTTTGGAACCGGCGTAAAAAATACACTTTTAACTTCAGCTATATTTACCTCAGTTTTTTCTAGACTAAAAACTGAGGTAAAATCCCCTCCAGAACTGAGGTAAAATGTGTTGTTTCTTGTAGTGCTTCCTTCTCGATTGCAGCAGGATTGGAAAGTGCTCTTAGGCATCTAAGAAACAACAACAACACAAAAATTAGCACAAATCATAAAAAAACCCTAAGATATCACACCCAATCAAAACTGAACATCAATTGCACACTTAAGCATGAAAACACCACAAGCATCAAACATTGAAATTAAAACATCACACCAACACATATAAAAATAATTAAAACATAAACATCAAACATCAAACGAAAAGCCAGAAACATCAACAACAATATCCAAAACATCATAACAAAAAATAATAAAACTTACAGATCCTCTGTCTTTCTTCATTGCAGTAGCAGTGCGGCAAGTGTTCTTAGACATCTAAGAAATAGCAAGAGCAACACAAAAATTAGCACAAATCCATAAGAACAAGTCACCAAACCCAAAAAATAGAGAATTCCTCAAATACTAACACATTGAACAATATAAACCCTAAAACACACAATAAAACACGACTGAACTGCCTAATGAACAAAAACCACAAAATAAGAACAATAAAACTCAGTGTAACCTACAAAAACCCTACAAAACCACATGAACCAAAAATATTTAACAAAAAATGGAAAAAAATGTGCGTAAACAATCAGAGTGAAGACATTACCTTCGATGATAAACACAAAACGAAGGTCAAATTTTGTTCGATCGCTGGAATCCCAAGCTAAAACCAGAAAACTTTCCAGATAATGAAGTGCAACGTCCTTGCTTTCCTTGTGATCACTGTGCACAAGAAATATTGAAGAAAATGGAGAAAATGTATGGTCAAATCAAAGAAAGGTGTGCGGTTGAAATTTGGAGCTTGAAGAGAAAATGGGTGAGAAGTTCCAAAGCAGTTGCAGAAGACGGAAGGGAGATGTTAGGGAAGAAGATGAAAGATTGATATTTATACCTGGACTTAAACGTAAATTATCAAAATTTCACATACAGTCCCTAAACTTTCAAAAATCCCTGTTGAAACCCCATGCTGATTTCTTTACAATTTAGTCCCTGGTCTCGATGTAAGATCGTCTTACACAAGACCTTGTTCATGTGATAGCATTTTATATGAATACGAAGAAAAGAAGGGTTGGGGCTAGGGTCACTAGTGTATGAATGTCCATTAAAGGCGGTTCCATCGGTCTTTTAAAGTCATTTTTATGGTGCCTTTACTGGCCCTACCTTTAATCAATCTAAAAATAAGGCGGTTCCGAGATCCGCCTTTAAAATTTTAATTAAAGGCGGTTAAAAACCACCTTTAATTTATACCCTGGAACCACCTTTAATTTATTTCTGAACTCGGAAACTATAGACTTTCCCTTGTGCTGTTGAAACCTTTCTGAAATCACAATATATATATTTTTTTCCAAACTTGAAAACTTAAATCTTCCCTTTCTAAAATGATGAGCTATTTCTAAGCTCTTGTCCACTTTTCGGTATCCAACTGTAATTTT
Organism: Rubia yunnanensis; assembly: GCA_037428765.1. Lineage (NCBI taxonomy): Eukaryota > Viridiplantae > Streptophyta > Magnoliopsida > Gentianales > Rubiaceae > Rubia > Rubia yunnanensis. The sequence goes on along the minus strand of CM075062.1, from coordinate 109,462,119 downwards.
TTTGAAGAGCAATTTTATTGATAAAATAGTTTCCAAGTTTGGAAAAATCTTTTCTGAGATCGGAAAGTGTTTCGCCTCAAAGTTTTCCAAGTTCGTAAAACCTTTTCTGGCCTATGGACTTTGATCATGATAGCGACAACTGAGTTTTCAAATTCAAAAACCTTTTCTAGTCTTTTGGTAAAAAAATTTGTTTCTATTATGTTACCAGCATAAGAACAACCTCGACATACTACCACAATTTCAAAAGAATACACAATAGTATCTTGAACCTAAACAAAAATCTATAGATAATGCTCACCAAGCAATAATCTATAGATAGGAATTGAAATCGCTGCAAATCTATTCCGATATTTCAAAGGTTCATTTTTCATCTAATTTGAGTTCCCCTACCAATATTGGGATTTCCCACAGTGTGTGACCGATTAAGAATTAGATGCGTAGCCAATGAATTAGGCGCATTGTTGATATCTTCTTGCGAGAAGGGTTTCCAATCATCTTTAAAAATATGAAAATAACAATATAGTACTAATTATTTGGTGAAGGCTATTTAGAAACATTACCACTACACATTTGTAGAATTACCTTGTCAAGTTCAAGTACATGTTCCTGGACTTTGTCTATGCACTCGGACGCGTATAATATGACATAATATCCGCACTCCCAAGTTTGAGCATGTTTCTTGTACTATATATAAGGAACATAAATTATCAAGTCTATTGCACTAAATAATTGAGGATAGTATTTTGGAAATGAACATATTGGTAGACCTACCTTGATTTCGACCAAATTAACAATTTGTTGATCATTATTTTCATTCATTGCAGATTCCAAAATCTCAACGAATGCATCAGACGGTTGTAAATGAAGGGGATCCATCCAATGCACTCGCTTCTCTGCGAGTACTATCAATATTGGTCTCCAATGGTCCCTGAAAAATATATTGATTATTTGAAATTTGTGGAAACAATGTTGGTCAAGTAATTGAATGTTGTAAATAACCTCTCGATGTATGTCCCAACAAAAAGTGTCTTATCCTCCCGGCTTAGGCATTTGCGAATGTAGTCGATCTGGTCTTTTTTTGTATAACCAATTCATGTATCATCATCGGGCACATGTATCCAATTCATCATTTATTGTAGTAATGGTTAGCAAAAATTAAAATGAATAAAATCACTCACAAGGTGTAGATCGACATCATCGTCTGATTTACTTACTCACGTCTTCATAGGTCTTCAAAATCACTCCATACCACTATGATTTCACGGTTGCATCCGAATACGTATTCATTTCCCAAGAATGTGAATGTTGAGTTTCAATCATGGGGTTGTAGCAAATTATGAATGACGCGTATGAAGCTAGGTAAGTCTCAAGGGACGTTGGATCTTGCCAATGGAGGTCTAACCATAGTTGGTACTGTTGGCACAATTTTGACCATCGATTTGACTTGGTGTTGTCATCACCAGTTTTGGAGAAGGAGACATTGTTTCCTTCAAATGACCATCCTTGATAGGATTGGCATATATAAGTCTACAGGGTAAAGGAACATTCCCCGGCAGGCCCAGCTTTCTTGTATTCTCCATTCGGGATTGGCAAAGGGGAGCCCATTGCCAAAGGATTCTCCAAGGAAACCCTCAAAAGACCTTCCGCAATTAGTATAGAGTGATAACATTTCAATAAATCATGTAAAACTCCACCGGCTACATGTAACGGCTTACCGTCTATGCCTTGATCAATGTATAGTTCACACAGACATGATTTCTAAAACATAGGCAAAATATATATTAAATATAAAACTTTAATCAAAGTGACATAATTTAGAAAATGTTCGTTCGTACCTTTTTTTCAATTGCTAGAGTGGCATTGTTGAGGTTGTCGGATTTGAACAATTGTCTATCGATTCTTGGATTTTGCACAATTGCCCTATGATTTACCTCAACATCCCCAGGAGAATGCTGTGAATGGCAATGTCCAATTGGGCGTTAAGTCCTCTAAATTGTCCGGAAGAACTATCCCAATGTGTTTGACCAACTTCCGAATTATAATTTCTTATTGATTGATTCGTTTGTCTTTGACTTGGACTTTTTTTTACAATGAATGGACTCTTGAGGGTTCTTCCTCGTTGTAGTACTGTAAATCCAGAATGCTTACCGGTATGTCACAAAACTACCCATTCCCTTAACTAGGCCCGGATGGTCCGGTTTTTCCATGGCTTCACAAAGAATGACATGTTTATCCCTTGGTATAAATTTGCCTTGTAATCGATCATCTTCAACTTTGCCCAAGTGAAAACAAAAATAGATATACCATTGTTAATTCGACATAACATGTATATAGTTCAATTTAATGAAGTATTTTCTTTCAAATTTATGTACCACCTTTTCCGCAAGTAGTTTCTCTTCGGGCTTGACATATAGGCCCTTCTTGTTTTGTTGTCCTTTGAGAAATAGATCGCACTTGTCAATGTCTTCCACACAAATAGGTTGCACAGATGACCTAGCCTCATCATCCGTCATCCCATGTGCTATTACCTCTTGCACATCTTCTGTTATATGTTCCTTTACCAGCTCGATTGCCGCTAAGCAGTAACCCCCCACGGCTCAATTGGTGAGGAATTTTAATCTCCCAGGCAACACGTTGTTTTACTCCCCTTGTACCCTAGGTAAGATGTTAGGTTATTTTTAACACTATAGAAATTTCATTGTAATTAATCCCAATTCAATCAATTTTCATATTTTTTACTTACATTTTCACTATTCTCCAATGTCATTTTCTTGAGAATGTCCTATCTTTCAGGTTGAATGTGCGTATAAGTTACACATGGTCGATCACCTTTCTTATCGCTAAATATGTAATATCTGGACAAAGTGTAATTTTGTTCACGCCAACTCTTTAACATCATGAACATAGCTCTCTTTCTCAAATCACCAACATCTTGTGCTTCATTTTCAAAAGGCCTCTACGGGGATTATGCAACAAAGTGGTTTGAGGATAGGGAGTATATGTGAAAAGAAATTGAAGAATAATTATGTAGGAAAATAATTCACTAGAGGTACCTTGCATTCCCTCCACAACGTGTCCTTGTATTTATTTGGGACATCATGCCAAGTATTGAACTTGATATCTACCCCTGTTCTACAAATCTTCACCACCTAACAAGACCATTTGGCACATTACTCCGATACGCAATTGCCCAACTTGTTAAAAACCAACGACATTAACTCTCTTCTAGCCATTCTACGTTCTAATGCTCTACAATGAGATTGACATTACCCTAACTCTCTCCTAGCGATTCTACGTCGTTTCCATTGATGGTGGGTTGACATTACCGGACAGTGACACATTTTCACGAGTTTGTTTCCTAGTTTCCATTTTCAATGCTACATACACAAATATGTCCAAAAATACCTTAATCTCGTAATCAAATAAGTAACTAACATTTATAGGAAAATATGTACTAAACCTTAGGCAATTGAAAAAAATTGATAGAAGCTAAATTTACCGCTATAGTTTTATCAGAAAATAAATTGGGTGATTGAAAAAAAAAATTATCCCCCCCCACACTACCAAGGCAACACTACCCTAATAGTATACACAACTTATCACTAATTTCTAAACCCCACTTAAAATAGAAATCATAACAATCACAAAATCCAAATCCTAGGTAGCAATGAGCATGAACATTTTGTGCTAGTTCATTCATGATAGTAAATAATAAACCCTAGCTATTCATTGAAGAGTACATTTACCTTTTTTATCAATCAAAGGGAATGAAATACTCCTTCATATGTTTTTTTTAGCCCTCGAAGGGATGAACTCTTCTATCCTCGAAGGGTATTAGCTCTCAGCCCTCGAACGGACGGACTCTACTGTCCTTGAAGGGGTTGAGCTCTCAGCCCTCGAAGAGATGGACTTTTCTATCCTCGAAGGGGTCTAGCTCTCAACTCTCGAAGGGATGGAGTCTTTTGTCCTCGAAGGGGTCGAGATCTCAACCCTCGAAGGGATGAACTTTTCTATCCTCAAAGGGGGCTAGACCCCTTCGAGGATAGAAGACTCCATCACTTCGAGGGTTGAGAGCTCAACCCCTTCAAGGATAGAAGACTCCATCCCTTCGAGGGCTGAGAGCTCGACCCCTTTGAGGATAGAAGACTCCATCCCTTCGAGGGCTGAGAGCTGGACCCCTTAGAGGATAGAAGAGTCCATCCCTTCGAGGGTTGAGAGCTAAACCCCTTAAATGGGTGACCAAAACGACATCGTTTTGGTTGGCCACCTGGAAACTCATATACCCGCACATAGAGGTGCCGCAACATTTGACAAATCAGGTGCACAAAATGACAAAAGTGGTGCCCAAAATGACATCATTTTTTGAGGCCACTTGAGAGCACATAGAAGGCCAAACATTCGGATTTGCTGGGAAATAACCACTATGCCCCTGATGACGATAGCTGAGAGCTCAACCCCTTTGAGGATAGAAGACTCCATCCCTTCGAGGGCCTAGAGCTTGACCCCTTTGAGGATAGAAGAGTCCATCCCTTTGAAGGCTGAGAGCTCAACCCTTTCAAGAATAGAAGACTCCATCCCTTTTAGGGCTGAGAGCTCGACCTCTTCGAGGATAGAAGAATCCATCCCTTCGAGGGCTGAGAGATAGACCCCTTCGAGTATAGAAGAGTTCATCCCTTCAAGGGCTGAGAGCTCGACCCCTTCGAGGATAGAAGAGTCCATCCCTTCGAAGTCTGAGAGCTCGACCCCTTCGAGAATAGAAAACTCGATCTCTTTGAGGGATAAGAACTCGACCCCTTCGAGAATAGAAGACTCCATCCCTTCGAGGGCTGAGAGCTCGACCCCTTCGAGGATAGAAGAAACCATCCCTTCAAGGCTGAGAGCTAGACCCCTCGAATGGGTGCCCAAAACGATGTTGGTTTGGTCAGCCACCTAGCAGCCCATGTACCCGCACATTGAGGCACCGCAACTTTTGACAAATCTGGTGCACAAAATGAAAAAAGTGGTGCCCAAAATGATGTCATTTTGGGCGGCCACCTGAAAGCACATAGAAGATCACACGTTCAACTTTGTAGGGAAATGACCACTATGCCCCTGACGATGAGGGCTGAGAGCTCAACCACTTCGAGGATAGAAGACTCCATCACTTTGAGGTCTGACAGCTAGACCCCTTCGAGGATAGAAGAGTCCATCCCATCGAGGGCTGAGAGCTAGACCCCTTTGAGGATAAAAGAGTTCATCCCTTTAAGGGCTGAGAGTTAGTACCCTTCGAGAATAGAAGACTCCATCCCTTCGAGGGCCTGGAACTCGACCCCTTCAAGGAAAAAGACTCCATCACTTCGAGGGCTGAGAGCTCGACCCCTTCGAGGATAGAAGAGTCCATCCCATCGAGGCCTGAGAGCTAGAGGATGGAAGACTGCATCCCTTCAAGGGCTGAGAGCTCAACCCCTTCGAGGGCTGAGAGCTCAACTCCTTCGAGGATAGAAGAGTCAATCTCTTCGAGGGCTGAGAGTTAGACCCCTTCCCGGATAGGAGAGTCCATCCCTTTAGAGGCTGCGAGCTTGACCCCTTCGAGGATGGAAGACTCCATCCCTTCGAGGGTTCAAAGCTCGACCCCTTCGAGGATAGAAGACTTTATCCCTTCGATGGCTGAGAGCTAGACCCCTTTGAAGATAGTAGACTCCATCCATTTGAGGGCTGAGAGCTCGACCCCTTCGAGGATAGAAGAGTCCATCCCTTCGAGGGCTGAGAGCTAGACCTTTTCCTAGATAGAAGAGTCCATCACTTCGGGGGCTGAGAGCTCAATCCCTTCGAGTATGGAAGACTCCATCCCTTCGAGGGCTGAGAGCTCGACCCCTTCTGGGATTGAAGACTCCATCACTTCGTGGGCTGAGAGGTAGACCCCTTCAAGGATAGAAAACTCTATTCCTTCGAGGGCTGAGAGCTCGATCCCTTCGAGGATAGAAGAGTCTATCTCTTCAAGGGATGAAAGCTATACCCCTTCCAGGATAGAAAACTCCTTCCTTTCGAGGGTTAAGAGCTAGACCCCTTCGAGGATAGAAGAGTCCATCCCATCGAGGGCTGAGAGCTAGAACCCTTCGAGGATTGAAGAGTCCATCCCTTTGAGGGCTGAGAGCTAGACCCCTTCGGGGATAGAATAATCTATCCCTTCAAGGGCAGAGAGCTCAACCCCTTCGATGATAGAAGACTCCATCCCTTCGAAGGCCTGGAGCTCGACCCCTTCGAGGAAAGAAGACTCCATCTCTTCGAGAGCTGGGAGCTCAACCCCTTCGAGGATAGAAGAGTCCATCCCTTCGAGGGCTGAGAGCAAGACCCTTTCGAGGATAGGAGACTCCATCATTTCAAGGGCTGAGAGCTCGACCCCATCTAGGATATAAGAGTCCATCCCTTTGAGGGCTGAGAGCTAGACCACTTCGAGGATAGAAGACTCCATCCCTTCAAGGGCAGAGAGCTCGACCCCATTGATGATAGAAGACTCCATCCCTTCGAGGGCCTGGAGCTCGACCCCTTCGAGGAAAGAAGACTCCATCCCTTCTAGGGCTGAGAGTTCGACCCCTTCGAGGATAGAAGAGTCCATCCCTTTGAGGGCTGAGAGCACGACCCCTTCGAGGATAGAAGCCTCCATCCCTTCGAGGGTTGAGAGCTTGACCCCTTCGAGAATAGATGACTCCATCCCTTCTAGGGCCTAGAGTTTGAACTCTTCAAGGATAGAAGAGTCCATCCCTTCGAGGGCCGAGAGCTCGACCCCTTCGAGGATAGAAGACTCCATCCTTTCGAGGGCTAAGAGCTCCACACCTTCGTGGATAGAAAAGCCCATCCCTTCGAGGGCTGCGAGCTAGACCTATTCAAGGATAGAAGAGTTCATCCCTTCGAGGGCTCAGAGCTCGACCCTTTCGAAGATAGGAGACTCTATCCTTTCGAGGGCTGAGAGCTCGACCTCTTCGAGGATAGAAGAGTCCATCCCTTCGAGGGCTGAGAATTAGGCCTCTTCCAGGATATAAGAGTCCATCCCTTCGGGGGCTGAGAGCTCGACCCCTTCGAGGATGGAAGAATTCATCCCTTCGAGGACAAAGAGCTCGACCCCTTCGAGGATAAAAGACTATATCCCTTCGAGGGCCGAGAGCTCGACCTCTTCAAGGATAGAAGAGTCCCTTCGAGGGTATAGAGCCCGACCTCTTCGAGGATAGAAGAGTCAATCCCTTCAAGGGCCAAGAGCTAGACCCCTTCGAGGATGGAAGACTCCATCCCTTCGAGGGCTGAGAGCTCAACCCCTTCGAGGATAGAAGAGTCAATCCCTTTGAGGGCTGAGAGCTAGACCCCTTCGAGGATAGAAGAGTCCATCCCTTCGAGGGCTGAGAGCTCGACCCCTTCGAGGATATTAGACTTTATCCCTTCGAGGGCTGAGAGCTTGACCCCTTTGAGAATAGAAGACTTCATCCCTTCGAGGGCTGAGAGCTTGACCTATTCGAAAATAGAAGACTCTATCCCATTGAGGGCTGAGAGTTCGACCCCTTCGAGAATAGAAGACTCCATCCCTTCGAGGGCTGGGAGCTCGACCCCTTCGAGGATAGTAGAATCCATTTCTTCGAGGGCTGAGAGCTAGACCCCTTCGAGTATAGAAAAGTCTATCCCTTCGAGGGCTGAGAGCTCGACCCTTTCGAGGATAGAAGAGTCCATCCTTTTGAGTGCTGAGAGCTCAACCCCTTCGAGGATAGAAGACTCCATCCCTTAGAGGGCTGAGAGTTTGACCCCTTCAATGATAGAAGACTCCATCCCTTCGAGGGCTGAGCGCTCGACCTCTTCGAGGATAGAACACTCCATCCCTTCGAGGGCTGAGAGCTCGACCCCTTTGAGGATAGAGGGGACCATTCCTTCGAGGGCTGAAAGCTAGAACCCTTCGAGGATAGAAGAGTCCATCCCTTCGAGGGGTGAGAGCTAGACCCCTCGAATGAGTGCCCAAAACGACGTCATTTTAGTCGGCACCTGGCAGCTCCGGTACCCACACATGGAGGCGCTGCAACTTTTGATAAATCAAGTCCACAAAATGATAAAAGTGGTGCCTAAAACGACGCCATTTTGGCCGGCCACCTAAGAGCACATAGAAGACCACACGTTCGACTTTGTTGAGAAATGACCACTATGCCCCTAACGATGGGGGCTAAGAGTTCGACCCCTTCGAGGATAGAAGTCTCCATCCCCTCGAGGGCTGAGAGCTAGAGCCCTTCAAGGATAGAAAAGTCCATCCCTTCGAGGGCTGAGAGCTAGACCCCTTCGAGGATAGAAGAGTCTATTCCTTTGAGGGCTGAGAGCTAGAACCCTTCCAGGATAGAAGACTCCATCCCTTCGAGGGTAGAGAGCTCGACCACTTCGATGATAGAAGACTCCATCCCTTCGAGGGCCTGGAGCTCGACCCATTCAAGGAAAGAAGACTCCATCCCTTCGAGGGCTGAGAGCTCGACCCCTTCGAGGATAGAAGACTCCATCCTTTCGAGGGCTGAGAGCTAGACCTCTTCGAGGATAGAAGAGTCCATCCCTTCGAGGGCTGAGAGCTAGACCCCTTCGAGGATAGAAGAATCCATACATTCGAGGGCTGAGAGCTAGACCCCTTTGAGGATAGAAGACTCCATACTTTCGAGGGCAGAGAGCTCGATCCCTTCGATGATAGAAGACTCCATCCCTTCGAGGGCCTGGAGCTCGACCCCTTTGAGGAAGGAAGACTCCATCCCTTCGAGGGCCTGGAGCTCGACCCCTTCGAGGAAGAAAGACTCCATCCCTTCGAGGGCCTGGAGCTCGACCCCTTCGAGGAAGGAAGACTCCATCCCTTCTAGGGCTGAGAGCTTGACCCCTTCGAGGATAGAAGAGACCATCTCTTCGAGGGCTTAGAGCTAGACCCCTTCGAGGATGGAAGAGTCCTTCCCTTCGAGGGTTGAGAGCTAGACCCCTCGAATGGGTTCCCAAAACGGAATCATTTTGGTCGGCCGCCTGGCAGCTCCTGTACCCGCACATGGAGGCGCCGCAACTTTTGACAAATCGGGTGCACAAAACGACAAATGTGGTGCCCAAAACGACGTCATTTTGGATGGCCACTTGAGAGCACATAGAAAGCCACATGTTCGGCTTTGCTAGAAAATGACCACTATCCCCCAGACGACAGTTGACATAAGTGTGCCGTTTTCAACTATTTCTTTTATATAGTAACCAGATGAAATCCGATTATTATCCACTTTGTTATAAGAACTCCTATAGTATTTCATAGTCGCATGGGTATATTTTAACCACCGGGAGATTAATTTAAGTTGTCCTCTGTAGATGCCCCAAGGGAGCATACATTCTTCATTTTCATTTATTTATCGAACGGATACAGGCACTCAGGCAGTGCATAACAATTTATTAGCTAGGCGAGGATTTCACGCGGCATACATTCTCTGAGTTTCACAACTAGATTCTTCGCTCCCATGCCCTCGGAATCATCGATGTCGCAGCATTCAGATCTGCCCAACTGAAAAGAAAAGAAAGAAAAGAAGAACCAATCAAAGATAAATCCATGATGATGCGAGTAAATGATCAAGGTTCATTAACACTAACCTCTTTGCGCTTAGTTACCGGCGAATGGACATGTACACGGGTAACAAAATCAGCTGAATGGCCGGCATCCGTACAGGGCGACAAGTCGGTCGGAGAAACCCGATTATAGCTCAACAACGTCGTATTCTCCGACCACTTCTCCACCCATTCAAAGAAAAACACGTGCGGAGCTTCACACGGATCTCTGGACGGCAGGCGAGTGTTGAACATAAAAATGGGCGGCGACAGATTCCAAAACCACGGCGAAAATGTCTGAATGGGGAGTTGCAGCCAACTCCGGGGATGTATTTTCTCGTAAATGTGGACGGAGTAGCCCCAGGAGATGGTGACTGACCAGCCGCGCCGCCGGTCGTGGCAGACGGTTTGTTGGAGGAGGCGGGATTGGTCGACGTTGGCGGCTTTCATGAGATGTTGGATGGATTGGACCCGGTTCATGGCGGGGAAAATTGGGTCGACGACGTCGAAATGGTGGAGAGACAACAAAGGAGTCATCAGGTTGGATGAGAGTAGACCGGAGAGGTCACCGCGGAGATCAATCTGAACAATCAATTTCCACATGTTAATATTGTATCCATATGTGCGTATTTTTAAAAGAGATTCTCATGAAAACGCTATATTCATAGGTTTATGAATGGTTGATATGGGCTTTTACATGAGTGAGTTTTCTGACATGCGGTCTGTCCATAAGATTATGGGCAATCCACTTATTTCTTACCTTATACACTGCATTTCTTAAATTACATACAAAATTTAAAATTTTTGAAAATATTTTTTTATATCATACATTTTTATATTTTCACCTTCAAATACATATTATTACCTATTTTAACTTATAAAATGCAATATTTAAATTTTATAAAAAATTACAACATTTAATGCAAATGTCCCTGAGGACTGTCCATAAGCTTATGAAAATACCGTATTTCCTGAGGCTTTCCCCTTTTACATTAAATGTTGAATTTTAAATTTTGTATGTAATTTAACAACTGCCGTGTTTAAGACAAAAAATAAGTAACGTCTATAAATTTATAGACAGACTTCCTGACATGAGATTCACTCTTTTAAAAATATTTGGACAATAATTACCAACAATTTTTTAAAAGTAAATACTACTATATATCTACACGATACATTAAAGAGCGAATCGTATCTATCTTGAATTGGGTATGGTGCCCTTTCCCTTCGTACGACTTGGTTTCTCCTGCCTAATTCTCTTATATTTCCTAAAGGTGAAATGCGGCATCTTTCATGAGTTCTGCAGTATTCATAAATTTTTATTTATATATCATACATTTTAGGTTAAAGACACGATAAACTCTATTGAAAAGTTGAATTTAAAGAAAATGTACGTATATTCTATTTGTTTCATTTTCACCTACCCACTTTAATTTTTAACAATTAAATTGGAAAATGTTTTCTCCTTAATATATTTCATTAAAGATAAATAAAACTTATAAAAAGTTGATATTTTGAAAATATATATTGTAACGAATATAACAAGGTATGCCACATTACACATATGTACAAATTTAATTTTATGATCAAAGTTAAAATATTGTAACTAAATAAATAGTTAAATTGCAATTTGAAATAGTACAGATGAAGATTCGGACTATAGTTTAACTATTTCAAACTGCTACTCCCTCCGACCCATAATTATTGGGTTATTTACTTTTTCACGGTATTCAATGATCATATTTGACATTTAATATCTCTAGCTACGTATAATATTTTCGCATATAAAATTGATATTTAGAAAATAGATGTTAAGATGAATCTAACAATACCTCATATGATATTTTTGTTGCACATATATTAATTTATATTTAAGGTCAAAGTTTACCAAATTTGATTTTGAAAAAGTAAATATGCCAATAATCTCGGGACGGACTGGGTATTTCAAATTGCAGTTAAACAATTCTTTCATAACCTATAAAGATGCAGCATTTTCCAAGACTAAGTCATTGAAGATATTTCTCGACAAAGTGAAAAAGAACGATTAGGAATTCTATTGGAAATCGAAATGATCGAGAGGTTAATTAACCTGGTGGAAACCTTTCTGGGGAGTTAAATTCACTCCAAGATCAGCTATGCACGACATATCCATCGTGTCGGCAGTTATCAACTTCGGATACCTCCTGATGCAACTTTCCACGGTACCCGCAAACGCCTTCGCCAGAGGGTAACTCAGCGCAAACCCCGCCCCGCCAAACGCCGTGTTAAACGAGAAGAAATAGTTCGACAGAATGGACTCCGAAACCGCCCCAATGTAATAGAACTTGGTATGATCATACTCAGCTAAAACATCCACCAAATTATCCACAAAAAACACCGTATCATCGTCCCCCATAACAAGCCATCTGAACCCCTCCTCTTCCCTCACGATCTCCAAAATCGCATGCAAATAACGTATGACATTAGGCGATGTGGCCTTAACCTCGGCTATGAATTCCGTTAAGTCATCGGAAACCCGGAAAGGCGGAGAAGCTGAGGACCACGGCAAAAGGTCTCCCTCCGGCGCCTTCTCGACGTACAGGTACCCTCTCGTGGCGTTCGGCCGCCACCAAGCCTCCCCGAGGCCCTTCCGCTGGCGCCATGAAACCTCCTTGCCGACGAGTCCAAATACGAGGTGGTTAACGTCGGTTCTTTGGTCGGTGCCGATTACGGAAATTTGCATGAGGCCTTCTTTAATGAGGAGTAAGGAGGATTTCGGTGACCATATCTGGTAACCGGAGAAATAGTAGAGTATAAGTATGAATGATGAACATAAAACTAGTATGTAGAGAACAGGTTTTCTATTGTCTCTACTTTCTATACCTCTTTTTTTCCCTAAAGTGGGTGGCATCGTTGGACAAGGTGAAGGAAATGTAGTTAACAGCAAATTTGGAAATGAACTGATGTGTAGGATTGCACCGAATAAATGGTGGTGGTGTATTTTTACTTAATCTGTATGGTTGTCTAGCAAATATGAGATTGTAGCGTAATGTTTCTGGGTTACAGGCGGACTAACTTTTCAAAATTCTTGCCAGCGGAATGTTGGGCAGGCTAGCTAAACCTGTTCTAGTTATCTAGGAATAAACAGTGTACAACCCTAAGTGTCTAGGAAATTGACAGCTTTTGATGAATAAAAACAAACAACTTACAAGATTTCGAAACTCAATTCTACAGTTTGTACTCCTGTTGACTTTGAAAATTTGAAAATCATTTAGTGCGAGGCTCTTATCAACGGAAGTACTCCACTAGTTAAAAGTGTAAAAAAAAAAGGTTAAAAATCGTTCTCAATTAGAATGTGCTAAAATCAAATAACACCTCAAACTAAAAAGTATGTGTATATAAAAATAGAAAGTACTCAATTCGTTTCATTTTATATTGCATAGAATATTTTTTGTCGTGTTCAAAAAGTATGTTTGACCATCAATATATTTAACGACGTATAATAACGACAAATAAAAAGTTACTTTTTATAAACTATTTGTTATGACGAATTCAATAATATCACAGACGATATTATTGCTTATATCTTTTCAAATATGCGGTCAAAATTTGATAGAGAATAGTGTCAAACAATAAGTGGACGATTTGAGCTGAGACCGAGAGAGTATTTTATAAATGGCTAGCGTCGTTGATTAGATAGCCGGGATCGCATAATTTGTAGTGGCCAGAACTAGAGCTGCCAATTCGGGTATTCATGTCGGATTTGGGTTTGGGTCAAACAGGTTGGGGTTGAAATGTGTTAAAGTCTGTTCGGATTGGGTTTGGTCAAACGGGTTCGGGTTGAAACGTGTAGAAGTTTGTTTGCCGGGTTGGTTCGAAAACGTGTTTGGGTTGAAACATGTCAAAGTCTGTTTGTCGGGTCAGGTCGGGTTAAACGTGTTTGGGTTGAAACATGTCAAAGTCTATTTGTCGGGTCGGGTTAAAACACTTCAAAGTCTGGTTGTCGGGTCAGGTCGGGAAACTGTCAAGTCTGGTTACTGACAGGTCTGTGATGTTCCTCAGGCCAGGTCTGGTTGGGTTACACTATAGGAAAACAAGTACATATATAGACACTGGTATGTCAGTGTTGGGAGAGCAACACTGGTGCTAGGAATTTAATAGGCACCGACAATCTTGCAAATGAACCAAAATACCGGTGTTAGATATCAGTGCCTTTAAAGAAAAATGTCTGAATTTAATATTTTTCATATATCAGTGTCTTTAAAGAAAAATATCTTAATTTAATATTTTTCAGCACCAATTTTGGCTAAAAGGCATATACCAGTGCTAATACCGGTGCCTATGATTGGAAATGTAATTTTGGCTAGTAAAATTGTGGTGGAAAAGTAGCTTGCATTGGGGTAGGTTATAATATAACAGTGCTAGAAGTACATTTAATATAAAATTATAAAAAATGCTTTAATGTAGCCCCACACACCTGCGTTATAATTATATAGGCACCGGTATGTTGACGAATGGTTATTGGTGCTCGATACATAGGTTATTGGTGCTCGATACATAGAAAAATTCCCAACCTCAACAAATTAGAATAGGAAAAAAAGGTTTTGAAAGATAGGTTGATGATATGAGCTACTATAGAACATGTACTAGCGATTTCCAATATTTCACAAAAAAAATATTTATTAAATATTTCTATATTTAGGTAGGAATAACAAAAATCATGCATCTTTGATCAATAGATAATGAGGTAACACAAGTTTGGATCACAGTGTAATTTTTTAAAATTATGTAGAAGTAATCAATGTTGATTTTCGAGGCCCTCCCACTGACCCATACATGCCAAAATCACAAAATTCCAATCGTATATTATTGAATTTAATTTTGGTGTCGCCAATTGCGTGATTCGACAACTCCAACTTTCTTGGAGAGACCTAAATGCAAAAGGTAAAAACTTCACTTGTAACTCCAAATTGAAATCCGCTCGAACGTGATACTACTCTATACACCCCCATTGTATTTTTCAAGTCCGTAATGGAATATTTATCAATGATCGGAACAAGAACATACCCGCAATCCTGTCCAATTTCCCTTTTTTTTTATGAGTAATAAACTCTAAGTTACTTTATAACATGTACCAGTGCTTTACAACATTTCACCAAAAATTTTATTTATTTTCTATTTCTATATTTAGGAAAGCATAACAAAAACCATGGATTTTGAAGCAATGGATAATGGTGTAACACAATTTTAGGCCACAAAGTAATTTTCTAAGACAGTGTAAAAGTAATCATTATTGACTTTTAAGGTCCTTTTGTTCACTCATACATGCTCAAATAGTAAATTTACAATAATATATTATTGATTTGCATTTTGGTGTCGCCAATTTTGTGATTCGACAACTCCAACTTTCTTGGAGGGACCTAAGTACAAAAAATAAAAACTTTACTCGTAGCTCCAAATTGAAATCCGCTCGAACGTGATGCATCTTATACACCCCCATTTTATTTTCCAAGTCCGTAATGAAATATTTATAGCAATCAGGCATAAGAACATATCTTTAATCCTTTCTAATTTTCCTTTCTTACTTCTAAGTTACTTTAGAACATGTACTAGCACATTCCAACATTTCAGCACAAAATTCATTTATTTTCTATTTCTATATTTAGGCAAAAATAACAAAAATCGTGTATATTGGAGAGAAGGATAAAAAATCATCTTCTTAACACCTGAATAAATGTGGCACCGGTTGTATAATATCACCAGTGGAGTGAGGGGCAATTAAAGGTGGTTCTATCGGACCACAGAAGGCACTTTTAAAGTTCCTTCTCTGGTAGTGTTGTTAATCACTATCGATTAAAGGTGGTTCCGAGAACTGCCTTAAAATACAACAATTGAAGGCGGTCGCTGGTGAAACCTCCTTTAATAGGTTTCGAGCTCGGAACCTACATCCTCTCCCTTGGCCCTGGCACCCGTTATGAACTTGGAACCCTATTTAAAGGCGGTTTTATAACTTCCTTGGATTGCCACTTGAAACCGCCTTTGATGTTCCTCACTCGGAACTGGGTCAATTTGGCCGAACCGAGTGAGCCGTTCCGAGTTCGAAACTGAACGCCTTTAATTGGTTCCTCTGTCAAAAGAAATAATCATCTTCATTTACACGTTTGGTTCCTTGTTCAGGTCAAATTTCTGAGCCACCTCTGTAATTTTCGTGCCTTTTTTATGGTAAATTTTTACTTTTGAGTTCGGAAAGAGAATCGGCCCTATGATTTTGAAAGGGCAGATTGATCTTATGAGTTTGGAACTAAAATTAGCTCCAATGGAAAAAATCATTTTTCATTGAATTTCCCGCCTAAAAATAGGCTACTTTCAACAGCCGCAAATGTAATTCAATACACGCATTTGTTCTACGAGCTAACAAAAATCCATAGAAAATTTTAACTAAGCAGCAATCTATAGATAGGAATAGAAATCAATCAAATTCTATTCCAAAGATTTACACCACAACTAGTTACCTAAATTGTGTTACTCTACCAAGTTTCGGTTTGCAAGAAGATGTGCGCGGTTGAGAATGAGATGCCTGGCCAAACAGTTCCTAGCGGTGTTGATATCTTGTTTCGAATAGGGCCTTGTTGCCTTTGGGAAAACCTATTTGCATAGCGAGTTAGTTGGAAATATTTTATTGACATATAGACACTACTAATGTCTATTACAACCAAATGTACAATTACCTTGTCAAACTCAAGTAAATCCAAGTTTGCAACATCTAGGCACTCTATTGCGTACAACATTACGTAACGGACGCACTCACATGTTTGCGCTCGTTTCTTGTACTATTTTAAACAATATAAAATTTGTAATTTATAGAAAAACATAATGTCATTTCCTTGGATAAAAATGAAGCAATTTATGCATATTATGCCTTGCTTTCGACTGGCTGAAATTTGTTTTTATCATCTTCGCTATTGTCCTTTATAGCGGACTCCAAAATCTTGACAAATGTCTGATGGTTGGAAGTGCAATGGATCCATCCAATACACACATTTTTTCTGGAGCAATGATGATCAATCTCCAATGATCCCTGTACAAAAATAGAGTGTAATTTTATTAACGTACATAAATGATGTGGTCGAACATAATGAAGATTCTAAATATAACCTTTCAATGTAGGGCCTAATGAATAATTTATTATCATTTCTCCCAAGATATTTGTGAATGTAGTCGATTCTCTCTTGGGTTGTACAACCGATCTCTTGAGTCATCACCGGGCACATGTATCCGACCTACTCCTTCTTTTGATTGTACATATAATACATGTACATTTCAATTATGAAATGTTTAGCATTAGTCATAAAAAATTAGAGAAAATGAAATAGTAAACATGAATATAATATGTAAATTTTACCCTCAAGATGCATATGGACATTATCGTCTGATTAAGTTACTAACATTTCCAAAGATCCTCGAAATCAATCCACATCACGATGATGTCTCTCTTGGCACCAAATACACCATTGTTTCCCATGAATGAGTAAGTTGAGTTGCACTGATGTGGTTGAAGCCAGCTGCATAGCACTTTTATAAAGTGAGGTAAGTTGCGCTGATGCATCATTCAGGTAAGTTGAGTTGCGCTGATGCGGTTGAAGCCAGTTGCATAGCACTTTTACAAAGTGAGGTGCGTCATTCGGGAGTTGTGGCCTTGGAAGAGATTGTCTCATCTTGTTCGGTATTTTTGAACCGTTTTTAGTTCATTTTGGACTGGTTTGGGTGTAGTGTGGACGTGTTTAGGTGAAGTTCTGACTGTATTCGGTGTACTTTGAACCGCTTTTGACATTGTTGGCCATTTGACTTTCAAATGGCGATCCTTTATGGGATCGGCATATAGTAGTTGACGAAGCCATAATAATAACATGCCACGGGGGGAACTAACATTCTTGTATTCTCCGCCCGGAAATGGAAACGGAGCACCCTTCACCAGTACCTTCTCTAAAGAGACTCTTGACAAACCTTCTGGATTTGGTACGCTGTGATGATGTTTCATTAACTCATGAAAAACTCCATCGGCTACATGGAGTGGACTATCACCTATACCTCGATATATGTATAGCTCGCATATAAGTGAACCCTAATCGACATCAACTACATTAATTAAATTTGACAAAAAATTGAATTAAAGATTTGATAAATGTTAAATGTTTACCTTTCTATCACAAGCGAGGATGGTTTTGTCGTGGTTGTCAGCTTTGTTTGCCAGACTTTCAATGATTGCCTCCTGATTGACCTCAACATATTTTGGTGAATGGTGTGATCCTCTTTATGGCAGTGTCCAATTGGGTGTCAAATCATCTAAATTCTTAGGAAGCATGAGGCCGGTGTGTTGGATCAATTTCCGAATGAGAATGTAAAGGTATTCGTTTCTCTTGTTCAAGGGCGTGTTTTTGCAAAGTATGGACTCACGATGGATGTGTATGACCATAGTACCAAGTAATTCCAAATGCCTCACGTTAGTTCAAGTACCCACCAACTTCTCTAATACGACCCACATGGTCGGGTTTATTGGTAGCCACAGAAAGGATATCGTTCTTGAACGTGGGTATGAATTTCCCTTCCACTACATCATTCTTCAATTTCTCCTAGGTATTGCAAATATGTTCATTTTAGAACATAAATCTATGGTAATATGTACACTTAAAGGAAGTAAAAAAAAGTTGTAGGGTTTGGGTTTACCACTTGTTCCGCTAATTCCTTTTCTTCAGACTTCTCGTATAGTGCTTTCTTGTTTTACCGGCCTTTGAGGAATAGATCACACCTCTCTATATCTTCCACATCCATTGGTTGTATCGTAGACATTGACTCCTATTCGGTCATCCCCATCTTGATTGCATTTTTAACATCATCTCAAGACATTCTTCAACGTACTTGAGAGCCGCCAACCCATACCCCCCACGGCTCAAACGATGGGGAATCACATTCAAACCAGAAGCGTTGTTTTTTCTTGCCTTATCCTCTACACACGCTTGTTAGATACTAGACATGACTAAAGACAAGTACATCTAAATAATTGTCAAAGTCAATTTGTTTTTACTAACGTTAGAAGCATTCTCTAAAGCCCTTCATATGTGGATCTTCCAACTCTAAGGTTGAATTTGTGTGTAAGTCATCCACGACCAATCACCCTTCACCAAAGAAAACACGTAGTCCTGTGACAAAGTGTATTTGTGCTCTCGCCAACTCTGGTACATTATGGTCATCGCCATCTTTTTAAAAAATTTCATATCTGGTGCATCGATTTCGAATGGTCTCTAGGGGAATGTATAAAAATGGGATGGTATAATTAGGTACAGTTAATTTTTTCAACTAGGGTATGGGACAATTTAGGTGGGGAATATCAAAAACAATTAATTTTTCTAAATACGGTACCTTGCACTCCATCCATAGGGTCTCCTTATAGTGTTGGGGAATCTCGTGCCAACTATCGTACTTTATGTCCACCCTCCTTCTACCGACTTTTGCTACCCAACTAGACTATTTTTCACACTCTTTTGACAAATATTTCCCCGACTTATTAAAAACTAATGGAGTGAACTCTTTTCTAACTATCCTATACTCTAGTGTTCTACAATGTGTTTTTCCTATTCCTACCTCGTGGGATCCACCATCTTCATCATCACAACCAAATTCTGAAGTTAGGGGGCGGTTATGTTGTGAACGTGATGCATTGTCACAAGTCCTTTTTATAGACATTATTGAACATACATCCAAAAAATTGGCACTAAACCATGACTCTAACTACAAAATATGTATAATAATAAAAATATACCACATTAGTAATGATTTCAATGGATATAATATAATTTTTGCCACGGGAATGGACCATCATTAGATTTACACTTTAAGTAATTAAACAAAAAATGAAAATCACAATGTTATCACAAAGCAACACCACTAAAGATGCTAAATAACAAAAACCCATAAACTTTCCCACCCATTGAGAAAACATTTGTGTAACTACTAAAAATACTACATTTTTAAAACACCAACCTTCACATCAAAGAAGTGGAAACTTGAATTCCATAAGACATTGTGTACCTTCAAGTCTCAAATAACTAGTTTTGATCATCCAATTCAAACAATGAAAACATGGAAAGAGAACAAAATCGAAGTAGAGATGAGGAATGTAGGATTTGGATGCTTCAAAACTTACCTCAAATCACCTCTAGATGAAACAATGGATTGGAGATAGAGAAAATTGGAAAAAATGGGAAAAGAGGGGATTTTCTTGAGGGAAAAGAGGGGGTTTTCTTGAGGGAAAATTTGTGAAAAATGCGGGCACATTAGGGTATTTAATACCCATTGAAAAAAATGCAATGTTTGTTTTTTTTCACATCTTATTCAGCTTCTGAACTTGGAAGCCGATCATGTCTTTAACATTTATGCAGGATTAGGTTCTAGAGTCAGAACCTAATTAATTATATATAAAAAATGAACAACCAAATTGACATAACACTAACCCCAAATTTCAAACCAAAGAACCCTAACTCCCAAATTCAAAATCGATCACAATCCGACAATTTCTCGTCCACTCACAATGTCGAAAACAAGTTACAATAAGAAAAGTACATGGGCAGTGAGCGGCCGAAGCCATGAATCCTACAGGGAACTTTCAGCATCAGAGAAATTTTTCAATGGAAGGGCTGAAGAGAGGTATGTTAAATTCTCAAAATGAAAGGTTATTAATTCAAAAGTTATCCTTAGAGCGTCGATCAATGATTTGTGCCTAGGATATTTGTTAACATGTTTCAAGGATCGACATTTGGAAAAAAAATTTATGCTTTGAGGAACCGGTGTATGTAGATGAGGTAACGCTAGTGGAGAATGGCTCCATAGGCCCCGGTGATTTCCCACCATAGGCAATGGTATTTTATGAATTTCCATACCGGTGCGTATATGAGCGGTGCTAGTAATGTGATACATAGACAACAATATGTGTTACCAGTGCTAGAAATTTAAGCCACCCCCAACCATACGCACCGGTTTGGAAATGTTCAAAATACTGGTGCTAGAATTTGGGCAACAAATAAACAAAATACAGCCAGTGATTTTAAACTCATTGGCTGGAAAAAGACCTTTAAGCCTTAATGTAGTTCTTCATTTAGTCAAAACGATCAGCATGTTACCAATTTCTGATGCATTTTACAACACTTTCATAACGGAATAAGCATTACATAGTTAGAGGGAAACACATGAATCAAAGGTAACCTATGCAGTGCCTTTTAACTAATGCTTAGTAATTTAAAATGTTGAAATGAAGTGTTCTCGGGAAACCAAAGCAAAGAGTGTTTAAAAAAACCATGTCAAACACTCCTTGCTCCAGAGGCCCATAGACTGTAACATCTCCAAAGTTTAAACATCAGTACAAATCAACAAAACACAAACAAATTCTGCACAGTTTAAATTACAAAGTTGTACAACAAAACAATATCTATCCTTGCTTCAGGGGAAATATCCATCCTGCACAAAATAATTAATTGTTGTCGAACATACCAATTTCAAATGTCGTAATGATGCAACATTTAAGCACATTGAAAGAGGCATGGTGTGTTTACATATGTTTTATCAATGAACACACCCTGCTTCTTTCAGTGTCTTACACACTACAAAGGTTCCACATTTGAAATACAGGAGTTCTACTAAAGTCATAGCTCCTTTGCATAATGGAAGAAGCATAACTTAGTTAAAGGGAACTACATGAATGGAAAGTAATTGCAGTGCCATCAAACTAATTCTTCTTCCATTAAGCTTGTTCTACAAATATTATAAGCATTATACAGTAAGAGGTCAATACATTAATCGTACGCAACCTATGCAGTGCCCTTTAATTAATGCTTAGTTATTTAAAATGTTGAAATGAAGCAGTTTGCATGCAACTCAAGCAAGGAGTGTTTAAACAATCCATGCCAAACACTCCCTGCTCCGGATGCTCAAAGACAACGGGTGTACGAACGCCATCTCGCTTCCACCCACCACTCTGTCTTGACCGGTTAACGTCTATGGGTGATCTTGAAGATGACTTGGAGTTACACTTACCATAGAGTCGACATTTATGATCTTGATGGTTTATGTTTAATGAAAATTTTGAGGATGTCGAATTTGATATGGAGATTTTTTATGTAGACTTCATTTTTATAACATATCTATTCGAAGTAGGCTATGATTTCATTGTACGGATTTCATGTGGATACCATATTTAAATCGAATCCATAGTCTCACTAATTTGAAACTAATATTGATTACAAAATACAATTACAAAGGATTTGTCTACTTCTTTTGTCTTCTTTTCTTGGTAGCCTTTTTAGCCTTCATGCATTTATGACTAACCTTGCCTCGGGTGTCCACCCAAATTCCCTTATCATGATCATTGCGGCCGATGGAACAATTCAATATTTGTTTTTCCTTCTCAAGTAGGATAGCATCTTCTAAACCAACACCCGTTGCATTGTGACCGAATACGACTATTTCTTTGGCAACATATTCTTAAACGAAAGTGCGTTTCCCTTCCACCACAATCTCCCACCAAGGATCAGATGGATCATTCACATAAAAACCTGGTGCGCTTGTGATGCCAGTATGAATGCATCTTCTCGCCAACCAATTCAACTCTTATCCATATGGGTGAAACAAAATTCCTCGATCCACTGCCCATTGTTGAAATTAACCCATTGACATTTAAAAATTGTGACTTGCATGGTAACATAGTTAAGCTCTCAGACATCTAAAATTGATCCAAAGCAACACTAATGGGCGTACATAGGATTATTACCACTTCTACTATCGACATGGAAAGCTTCATACCTAAGGGAAACTCCACTATTCTGAGACACGCCCTTATCATCCATTGATTTTGTGGAAAAGGTAAAACCATTTACTTCATTCCCTCCATAAGAAAGAATGGTACCAAGTGATCTACAAGCTGACCATTTAACTCTCAATCAGTTGTGTAGCCTTGATCTTTCTTATTATATTCATCAATCTCCTTGTTGGCTTGGACTCTACACTGAGTATGTCAACAACCTGTTGTGCATCAGTTTCAATAATAACCTTAAAGCTATAAGTTAAAGCCCATCTCGTACCTGTATAGATAGCCATTAGTTCCACGTGAAGAGAAGAAACCAAGTGTTGATTTATACTCTCGGAAATTGTATGCAGTGGGTTACCATTAGATGATCTAAAGACACATCCCAAACCTAATTTGTTATAGCTAAATGAGGCATCAAAATTCAATTTGATACCTTCTACTGGGGAACTTCCATTTCAACTTAGTAATAATGATCTTTGATCTCTTGATCAAGGCTAGAACTATACCATTCATAAAGAAAGAGTAATCTACAGATGAAAAGGGAAGGTTATTGTGAACAGAGTATAGGGATAAATATAGTGTTGTTACTCATCTACAAATAATATTAGCATTATGGTCTTCGTTCTCGTTCATTTTGAGATTTCTTTCTTTCCATAATTCCCAAAAAAATAGCATTAGTAGATTACATGATGTAGACACTACTAGAAAATAGGTACATAGGTGCACCAGTACTTAGCATGGGGGGCTAAAAACTAGTGCTTATATTATGAAAGGCACCAGTTTACGTCCAAATTCTACGAAACTAGTGCTTAAGTAGTGTATCAGCACCGAAAATGTGAACCGGTGTTCAAAGCCGGTGCCATACATAATAATTAGCACTGGTAATTTTATAACACATACAATGTACCGATGCTGGAAATTATTCCCATATGCAAAATGGTGTTTTTCGTGTGTAAAGAAGTGGAAGGAAAACAATAGCACCGGTACACAATAGTCTACCAGTGCTGCAAACAACATCTAGCACCATAATTTAGTACACCGGTGCTTGAAATATGGGACCCATATGAACATTGGAAGGTATTTTTGACATTACTAGCACATGTTTACATAAAATCACCCTAACCGGTGTTGTTAATGCATAAATGGTCTATTTGGTGGGTAAAATTTTGGAGGGAAATTTTTTAGCACCGGTGTGTAGCCATGAAACCGGTGCTAGAAAAGCATTTATTGCTCACCTAACACTATTCAATGGCAGGTAAAAAGTGGTTTTTTTATAAAGAGACTGTCATTTATGGTTTTTTTGGGAGGGTTTTGACATTTGATACAAAGGTAGGTTTTAAATTTTTTGGCATGTTATTAATGATCTAATATGTTAACTGTGGATTGTATGTTTATGTGTTTGATCATGATTTTGTATGTTTAATCATGCTCATGATACTTCCATTCATGGAAGAAATTTGATTGTTTTCTAGATTTGTTGATGTGATTAATACCTTGCTTAGGAATGTGATAATGTTGGGGTAGTTTTGAATGTTTTGATCTGAGTTGTACATAATCTTTACCAAATAGATTTTGAATGTTTAGAATCTTTTGTTGCCATGTTCATTTTTTGGAACTATAATTGTCCTACTTTCGTGAATTTGTAGAGATAGTATGTGCAATGGAGAGGAGTAAGAATGTGTATTGCAACGTTAGTTGGTTGAGCAAAGAATTTGTTAATTTTGTGGAGGAATTTTTAGAGCAAGGTTTTGGTCGTGAGAAGTGAGTGTTATGTCCTTGTTGTGATTGCAAGAATCGTAACTGTAGTGGTGATAGAGATGTGATGAAACTTCACTTGGTTTGGAGAAAATGAGAAGTTTATCACCATTGCGGTTATGATTCTTCACTTGGTTAGAAACTTCCTTGTCGGGAAAGCATTTCCTTAACTTCTCATTTTGAAAAAGATGATTTAGTTTAGACCTTTCATGGTGAGAAGGCACTGCCAGAGGTGGTTATTGGTAGTGGAGGAGAGTGTTTTGGAGACATAAATTTAGATGACATGTGTGAGGAGGTTGTCGATGAATTTAGGGGGAGGCTTGAGGTTTTGTCAAATTTCATAGGTGAGAAGCACTGGCCATTGTATCCCGGTTGCAACAAGAGGGATACAATGATGTCATGTTTGATGGAATTGTTTAATTTGAAAGGCCTTGCTGCATGGAGCGACACAAGCATGAACAAGTTGCTAAAGTTCTTGAATGAGTAGCTTCCCGCTGGTAACGAAGAGGATACTATGTCCGATAGGATTGGAGTATGAAAAAATACATGCTTGTCCCAACAACCGTGTTATGTACATCGGTGACCTATTGAAGGGGATGGCATGCCCAGTAGGTCACGTGTCACGCTACAAGAAAAGGAGAAATGCAGTTGTCGATGGAGATGTTATCGTGAAGTTAAGGAAACACTTTCCCATAAAATGCATGTGGTATCTTCCAATTATTCCGAGGTTGAAGAGGTTGTTCAAGAATTCCAATGATGCAAAGAATATGACATGGTACATAGGAAGGGGTTCTGTTCAGGATAATGTCATTCGACATCCAGCTGATGCTGATCAATGGAGGAGATTTGATAAGAGGTATCCAGATTTTGCAAGTGAGCCAAGTAACTTACATATGGTTTTGTGTATCGATGGAATGAATCCATTTGGAAACATGTCCTCCAGGCACAGTTTATGGCCGGTAATGCTAGCCATATACAACCTTCCACCGTATTTATGTATGAAGGGGAAATATGTATTGATTCCTTTGTTAATTTCTGGGCCAAAACAACCTGGAAATGACATCAATACGTATCCAAAACCTTTGATACAAGATTTGAAGGTTCTATGGTCCAACATCATTGATGTGTTTGATGGTTTTAGGGTATTTGAGTTCAATTTGAAGGCAATGCTTTTCTGTACCATTAATGATTTTCCAGCGTGTATGCAAACCTTTTGGGTTATGTGGTGAAGGGGCTCAAGATGTGTTCAGTGTGTGAAGAGTCCACTGATTACCAATAGCTAAAGAATGGTTGCAAGACTGTCTATTTGGGTAACCTAAAATTCCTCCTGATGAAGCACAAGTTGCGTGATGATGCATTTTATTTTTTTGCCAGGAAGGAGGTGAGGAAGGCGCTAAGACCATTGGCAGGGGTTGTCATACACAATAAGGTGAAGAAATTGAATGTTGTTCTTGGGAAGAAGATGAAGAAGGTTGGTACAACATCTGATAGACCTTGGAAGAATAGGTCGTACATATTTGGACGTTCGAATATCTAGATGTGATGCATATTGAGAAAAATGTGTGCGAGAATTTGATTGGTACCTTACTTAATATTCCGAGGAAGATGAAAGATAGCTTGAATGCGTAGAAGCCTTTGGTAGAGCTTGGAATTCTGTCAAATCTAGCACCGGAGGTGAGAGGGAAGCTAACATACCTTCCTCCCAATTCATACAATCTTTCAGTGGATGAGAGGAGATCAGTTTGTGAGTATATCCAAGGGATCAAGGTACCATCAGATACTCTTCAAATTGCATGATTGTCACGTTCTCATGCAAAAATTATTGCTCATTGTCATCCGTGGCATAATAGAGGAGGATGTGCAATTTAGCGTTATGCGATTGTGTTTCTTATTCAACTCCATTTTTTGGAAGAATATAAGTAGCCAGACGCTTGATGTGTTGGAGCGGGATGGGGTATTAGTGTTATGTCAGTTGGAGAAGTACTTTCCTCCATCTTTCTTTGACATTATGGTTCATCTATCCATTCATTTGGTTTTGGAAATTCAACTACGTGGTCCAGTAGGTATGCATTGGATGTACCCTTTTGAGTGGAACATAGGTGTTTTCAAAAGTTACGATCACAATCGTAGTCGACCGGATGCGAGCATCGTACAAAGGTACGTCATCGAGGAAATCATTGAATACTTGTGGTTTTCAAGTGATGGTGGGTTGATAATGGATCAGGGGTTCGTACAGAGAAACCCATGGGTTTCACATTGGAGGACCTTAACCGAGTTGGATTTAAGGATGAAAAGTTAATTTTAGCTGCCCAGGTACGAAAAGTTTTTTATGTCCGGGATCCTAGCAACGAGAAGTGGCATGTCATCCTACATAGGAGGAAGTTCCACTTCGACGAGGAGATTGATTGGCTAGTCCAAGGAGAAAATCTAGAATTCCCTATTTGTATTTCCATGGTTGGAGGATGTGGGTGGAGCTTTAGCTGGAAGACGGTCACGTGGTGATGGATTGTGGGTTGATGAGAGTGGTCAAATTGTGGAGGGTGATGTTGTGTAGAAAAGGAAAAGGTAGGTGCATGTAATGACCGTAAATGTAATTATCATTATACTTTTGTGTAGTTGCCATTGTTCTATGTACTCAGAACAAATGATATTAATATATGATTTTGGGTTTACCTTGTCTAAAGTGTATTGTTGCTCGATCCTGTTTTTCACATAGATGTAAATTTCTGTTGGTACTAGTTTAAAACCAATCAGCACCGGTTAATAGTCAACAAACTTGTGCTGGAAAATATAGTATGTGCTTTGTTTCATGTTTCAGCACATAATTTTTTCCACATAGCACCGGTCAAAAGACTGGTGCCGTGTAGATAGAAACTGTTTTTCCCCTTATCTCTCGGGTTGGAAAAAAGATGTCAAAAAAAATATAAGGCAGCCTTAGGCAGCTGCTTGACTTGAAAAATGCACTGGATTTGCAGGTCTGGACACTAGTTCTACAACCGGTGCTGCATAATTAGAAACTTTTTTTGCCTATCATCTCAGCTTTCAGATTGGAAGAAAGATGTGAAAAAAATAGCAAGGCAGCCTTAGGCATTTGCTTGACTTCAAAGTCACCGGATTTGCATGTCTCAGCACTGGTTTCTTAAACGGTGTTGTGTACTTACATTAATTTTGATGCATTTGCTCTCGGGCTGGAAAAAAACTTGAGAAATTAATCCAATGCAGCCTTACGCAACTACCTTTCTTCTCAGCGCCAGTTTTCAATGTAGTTCATGTGCTACATTTATTCTCCATACATCCACCATCACAAACTCTATAAAGCAATAAGGTGAGTTCTCTTTCAAAGATGATTTATTATTCTACAAAATTATGTAACATTACAAAAAAAGAATATCCAGTGGAAATTCCAAACTAATTTTACTGAATTTAGCCTACAACATACAATAGCACTTTGTAAGTAATACTATAAAAAAATAAATTACATTCAATTCATTTATTTATACTATAATAACAAGAATCAAGTTTTTCATGTTAATAGTCAAGGTCATACTTTGTTTTGGGCAACACTTGCAGTTTCTGAAAATTTTGCACTGGTAATCTATGTTCACTTACGGGGATGTTCCATTTACGCATTCAAGTTCTAATCACATAGTTATGATCATACAATAATCAATTTCACTTTTGAATAAGCTATTTTGAATTTTGACATTTCAATGATTCTTGGTGGCAACTAAGCGCAAAAACAAAAAAAAATCACTCGAGGGTCCAAATACAAATCTGATCGGATGGAATCCTACAATATGACACCCTAATGTCAATCCCAAGTTTGGGTTAAAAAAATTATTCATATCTGGTCAGAAAAAGTCACAAGCATACCTCCCCATTTAGACTTCCTAACTTCTAAGTTATCTAGTGTAGGATACTCTTAGTCATGTACTAGCGCTTTACCAAATTCCATAATAACATGAAATTCTTTTGAAAACCTTACACTAACCCAAGAATACATAATTTCAAGTAAATAAGATACAAGAAAGACAGTGTAACTTAGTTTTGGGCAACAATGATGTTATAACAAAGCATTGATAGGAGCATTTCTAAGTTTCCATCGGCCACAATATCGAAACACAGGATCTATTAAATGGATAATTGAATGTTTCATATTCTCATTGCATTTAAAAAATTATAGGCAAAACTTTCCCACTGATTAGGTAATTGTATTACTTATAGGCAAATAGTAGAGAATTAATTCAACACCAGTATTACAAGGAATAGAACTGGTGCCCATTTTTTAAATGAGTTGAAAATTTTAAAATTTTTGATCTACTTCTGGTGGGAAGTTCAATTTTTTTGAGATTTTGGGCCAAAAATATTTCAACCCATAAGTTTTTAAATAGGCACCGGTTTTTGATAATAAGGCACCAGTAAAACAAAAAGGTTATTATAACTGAATTATTGCTGAGATTTTGCAGCAATACGCAGCTGCTTTAAGTGATTCATGGCACCGGTTGTCTTATATGAGCACCAGTTTGTATACCAGTGTTATGTACTTAGATAATGTTTTCTTCTCATGCTTTTTAGTTTGGGAATAAAAAATACAAGGCAGCCTTGCGCAATTGCTTTTTTGAATCACGACACCGGTTTTAGAAAATAGCAACATTGGTTTGCAGACTGGTGCTGTGTACTTAGTCACTTTTTTCATGTCCATACTCTCGGGTTGAAGTTATGAAATACCAACGCAGCCTTACACAGCTGCATTTTTAAAAATAGGCACCATTTTAAAAAAATATAATCGGTTTATCTGGTGTGGTACCGGTGCTGAAAACACTTGAATAAAAAAGGGGATTGATCGTCTTCCTCACATAACGGACTCCTTTTTCTTCTTCATCCACCATCTTCAATTGTTTTCTCCGTGATCTCCACATTCTCCACCATTCATTCCGTGGACATCCACCATTTACCACCTTATTCCTCCAACAACAAGCATTTAAGAACCCTAGAAAACCCCATTTATCATTTGCACAGATGGGATTCTCCGTTTTCCCACTCAACGCCGGCGAAGTATCATTGACTAGGTTTCCGGCCAAAATTATCAGAGGTACGCCATGATTCCATTGTTTATTATTTGAGAAAAACAACAATTTTCATCACTTTGATTAAATTAGTATCACATTCTATGTGTTCGATAAAAAGTTTCAATGGATCTTTTTCAATGTTTACTTCTGTGGGGTTGTTTATTGTGCAATGTTTGAGTACGATGTTGTTTTCCATGTGATGTTCAATGTTTTTGTTATGGTGATGTTGGTATGTTGTTAGTACTCTTTTATGTTGTAGTGCGATGTTATGGTGATTGATATATTGTTATGTTTGTGATACAGTTGATGGTGTCAGGTTGTTATGTTTGTAGTTCCATATCCATTCTACCGGTATTTTCATTTGTAGATGCCTTCTAAAACAAAATAGGCGGCAAGAAAGATGAAGAGGGATGGCCCTCCACCCAAACAAAACAAGGTGGAGAACGAACAAATTACCTCTGAAGGCGAGAAAGAGAAGGTTATACCCATGGTTCCCCTTAAAATACAACTTGAGGGAGATGGAGCGGATCTAACGGGTGTTCCCAAGGAGGAAATTCCCGAAGAAGTTCCTGAGGAGGAAGTTCAAGAAGAACCAATGGGTGATAGCGGGGATAAGCGATATGAAGAATGGTGATCTTATGAAGGATGACAGGTATAATGGGAAAAAGTTCGACAAATTTGAGATATGCAACTATTGTAGGGAACGCGGCATGGCTACATGCCAATCAGTTAAGTTAGTCAAGGAAAAGAACCTCATCCTCGGCGCATTTGAGGAGGTTGACGGTCTGTTGGTTTGTACAAGGAATTAGAGCGCCTGGACCGCATATTTCAACGATGCTTTTAGAAGGCGCATCAGATTTGGTACTTTGATACACTGGCCTAACGTGCCAAAGGATGTTAAAGAGGAAGCGTGGAAGGACATAAAGGTAACAATAAATTTTATAATACTTATTTTATCAATGCCTCATTGTCAATAATTATAAATTGTCCTCATGTGTCTGATATTTAATTCTGAGTAATTTTCCATCACAAATGAGTTTTAGGTTCGAAACAGAGTTGACTGAAGAACAAATGAAGAGTTTGAGGAGGACTGTTTGTGATTAAGGCTGGTGTTGCACACCGTAATTGGAAGAGAAAGGTAGAAAACAAGTACATCTAGCTTTTCCCAAATGGAAAAGTTCCTAAATACAAGTCTTGGGAAAAAAAGTGAATAGATGAGGAGTAGTGGAAGAAATTCGAGGAACATAGAAGAACGGAGGATATGCTAGTAAGTACAGTTATTACATTCTATAGACAAAAATATATCATTCCATATGTACTGAGATGTTAATAACTAATCAATTTATTTAATTTGTAGAAAAAAAGGAAAAAAACAAGCAAGAACTCAAGGGAAAAAAGTATGTACACCTTACTGGACAAGGGAAGATGGCAACAAAAGAAACGTTAGTGGAGCAGATGAAGGAGAAATAGAGGAAGAGGCTAAAGGAGATACACAGAAGAGGAGGTCGAGAATGAAATAAAGGCAATGGAATTCAAATCGGACAGATCCCTGGTGTACTTGGAGTCGAACAAAGGAAAAATAAAGGATTACACAACCTCAGAAGTGAAGACCATAGCGGACAACATTGTAAGTATACGATTGCATAAATTTTCTATTTTTCTATTTCAGGTCAACTATAATTTTCAATACTAACACGAAAAAATGAACCACAGTTGAGGATGAACTAGGAAAAAGAGAAAGGAACTCTAGTGTTGGGTCAAGGGGAAGACATTTTGATAAGAGCGACCAAGAAGAAGGATCACCTAGGATGATATAGAGGTACCCAATCCCAACTTTCGAAAGCTATTGCTATCCCTGGAATATCACAAAGAAAATGCGGCAGTAGCTCTTTGTCCCAAAAGAATCTTGCCAAGAAACCCTCCGTTGGTCAGCCAGTTGTGAAGGCGATGGTCTCGTACCTCAAGCAGTTCATCAAGAGTATAGCTACACCTGGGGAGTAGATATTCCCGAGTGCCTAGCAGACCCAAAGAGCTTCATTGAGAATGCATTGTTTGGAGGTATATCCACCGTTCTCAGCGGTCCAGACCAAGACCCCCCCCCCCTCTCAGCGACGGAGAAGCAGATGAGGAGGTAAAAATGCTTTACACAAAAAAAATTCATAGCATTTGGATTTTTCCTATTCAATTTCTAGCAAACTATTTCAAGGAATAACAAAACTCACAATATTTGGAACCGGATAGTGAGTTGGTCACTTTGTACATTAAGGGCATTTAAGGACATAAGATAAAGGTTGCATAAGCTTGGCTCTAAAAATCAAGGCTTCCTGAGCAATTACATGAACAATTAGCTCTCGTTAGGGTGAACGAGCCAGTCTACCATCCAAGAGCTGGGTTCACTACAAGAAACAACACCTATTACTTTGCCCCTTTTACCTCAGTTTTTCCTTAACCCTAAAAAACCGAGGTAAAAAATTTTTTACCTTGATTTTTTTTAAGTACATTTTTTTTCTTACCCCGGTTAAAAAAACCCGAGGTAAGTAATTTTTTTACATCGGTTAATAACATAACCGAAGTAAAATTTCAAAAACCAAGGTAAATAATATGACCGAGTAGCCTGTGACGTTCGTCTTTGAGGTCGTAGAATATTGGCCAATTTCACGTAATACGTCGCATCTAGAGATACAATTGCAAACGAAATTACACCATCGCACATGTGAACTTTACGGTGATAGAAAAGAAACCTTTCCTAATTCGTACACAATCCAGTACCCCCTTTGTTCAATGTTTTTAAATCACCATGCCAACAAATGATTTATAAAATAGTGTTCACATGAAGTTACACATATAAACATGTACGGTCAATTACATGGTGTTAAAATAAGATACTTCATTAATTAATTTTAAAAAATGCGGGCATGAGAATATCCTTACAAGTACATAAATTCGAATATTAAATTGTCTTTGTTCACACATAACAGAAATTAGAATAAACTTAATCAGCTCGGACAATGATGATCTTGAAGACGATTGGTACCCTATCATCTATCATATCAAAGAACAAGGTGTCCCCGATGTGTATGTTATTTCCCCTAAGGAACTCGCTGAAACCTTTTGGGGAAAGGATCTTCATCGTCCCATCTACCAAGTAGTCCATATGCTCGTCCGTCCCGCTGCACCTCAACACTATGAGGGTCTTCTCAGTCGGTAGGAGTTGTACAATCTTCCTCAGGATGTACTAAGTCACAGTAAAAAAATATTGATTAGAAATAGGAATGTATGTGTATCTACATATTCATTTGTCTACAAATAAAAATTTATTCAAGCGCTTTACCAAAGTTGGTATTTTCCCAACGTTGAGTTGCTTCAAAGTACAGTTGAAGTGTGGGATATCAATGGCCTAAAAATGATGTTCAACGTTTAAGAAAAAAGGCTTTGGGTGCCTCCGTTGTGCAGTGAACTATACGATAACCAAATAGTATTAGTTGTTATGAGGTGTGTAGTTGTGTACATGTATAAATACATATTTACACAGGTGAAATAACTAAAATAAAGGTGGATTAGAAGATCCTTTGCCAGCCATTAACCCTGCATCATATGTGGAAATGTTAAGTGCAAAAATAGTGTATGAAATGTAGTGTGCCACATCGGGGCATCCGTCGCTCGTCCACGTCGATCCTATGCTATGGGTTAGCCAACATTAGTTAGTGATGCCAGGAAGTTGTCGGTCCAATCGATAACTACAGAGAGTCATAAACAAAGTTGTATGTTGTGAAAAATATGTCACTCAACTAATGAAAGTACAACGTCACATTATTGTTGCATGTGCCGAGTTGTAATAGATTACGCACCGAGGTCGCATATGTCAGAGATAGCAATAGCAAGAAACACACAAAACCATAATAATTTAAGCTTTGTAAACATCACAATAAAGTTAAACCATATGGAAACATACCAAAACATTGTATCAAAGAATTGTAACATATGAATTTGGAAACAATTTCACATACCACAGAACTAACATAGCAAAGTAAGATTTACAAATTAAACAAGTGTGTTAGGGAATTAGAAAATCCATACCTTTTTCCAAGGGAGAGGAGAAGGAAGGGGAGTAAGCTAAAGACCGTTGGAATTCTTGGGAAATTTGTGGATAGATGCTTAAAGTTTTTGTTAGGGTTACCCTATTTATACCCATTTAGTAGCGACGCCGTATTGAACTTCCCAAACTAAGTGACATTGCATATATTTTTGGTTAAGCCGATTTGTTGTCGATCAAATAGCGACGTCGGTTAGAGCCAATGTTCTCCCTCAAGTTGTACGACTTCGCACGCCTAACCGACATGATCTTGTTTAGTTTGTGACATTGTATAATTGATTGGGCCCATTAGTAACAACCCCTCATCGTACAATTAAATAAAATTTATTTGAGAGGGCCTAAGAAGAACGGTTACAAGATACGTTGTTCTGAATTACCATAAAATTCAAGATATGTTCTAGATTTTAATACATTTGTTTAGAACAAATATTATAAACTCAATCATCAATCAAACCCATGGGGAAGAACAATTACATTAAAAACTACAGGCCCAACACCATTTACGATCTCAAAATGTGGCCTGTCCCCCATCACGAGTTCCTCCTCATCAAGAAATTTACGATCTCAAAAAGCATTGAAAATATAATACATCATGTGTAACAAAGGGTTGGGGCTTACCAAAATTGGAATGGAATCGAAGTTTGTCCTGGTGAGCTTATGGACAAATTGAGTAATGACTTCTTTGGTTGATGTCCTTGGATGATGATCGTCATCCAAATCACTAGAGATCTGCATTTTGACAATTTGAAATTTTTAATGTTATCCTTTGAACAAAAATTGAGATTGAAAAGGAATTTTAACCAGAACAACAAATGACTTACCTCGATCGAGGCACGTCTACAAGAACCAGGACTGTTAGACATGATTTCTGAAAATAGATAAGATATGGTGAATTTAATCCTTCATGTGTCCCACAGACATTATATAGGATACATTAGTAATTGAAGTCGCTGACACATCGACTGCAAGTCAATTAAACCGATATGTTGAAGAAACGCATGCGACATCACTAACAAAGAGGGTTAAGAAAACAAAGTGTAGGCGACCTCGCTAATGGTTCGACCTAGACCAATTATGACCGACGTATAAGCTAGGTTGCCAGTAGGATTCATAAATCCATTACACGACACAAATACCATAGCATGGAATGGTTACAAAATAAATATTATGGACGGTTAACTAATGACAACTTAAAACCCAAAATCCGACTATCTAGAGCAAACATCCATTGAAATTTTAATACAAAAAACAAAAAACACAATGGAATTGGAGATATATATGAATATTAAAATTAATGACAAATACAAAGAAGAAGGTAAACTAGGGAATTAAGAGAGCATGCCTTTGTGAAAAAAGGGTTAGGGAGTGCAGAGAATCGCCTAGAATATGATTGTTTGAAGTGAAGTCTATTGGTGGGCTCCATATATATTCGTTATGCAACGCTGTGTATTCCGCCCCAATCTTGCGAGGTCGCACACAAGCCGGTGAGACCGATGGGAAAAAATCAAGAGCGACGTCGCTCAGTCTACATGTAGGCCTAAACATTTCAGCCCATTATTGTATATATGACTTTTGGACTATGACTGTCCAGCTGCATACGCGACGTCGCAAGATCGTCTAGAATACAGATCTATGATTGACATGTAACCGACGTCGATGACTTGTAACATGGGCCTCAACATTTTGGCCCAATAGAAGAACAGCAAGGGCCGTTGTTTGACCAAAGCGAGCATCGCATCAAATTTCATGTTTGTGGTTTTTAGGAAATTAAAATGTAATAGAGTTCTGTCCATAGAGAATTTTAAAGCAATAGCACATGACTTAGAGTAAACTGTAGCACACTAGTTATAAGTACACAAGGTGTCATTCATAAGAAGTTGTTGAAGTATAAGTAGATTAGTCTCAGTTTCTTTATCACACTCGGATAGTAGAGTTTCATCTACGGATCTGAAACTATCTTTTTGGAATGAACGTTATCAAAGTTTGGGACTGACAATGTATTTTTTTAATAATTTTGCACAAATGTTCCTTTAGCTAATCGGGAGAAACCAAAATTCAATATTGGAGATACACTGAACCGAATCATCAATTAACACCAACAGTGTTCCATTATGGTCATTGACAGATACACTAGTGAATTCGTCCATCATTTTTCTTAGTATTCCACTTATACCCCTACGATAAGATATATGAGAACAATATTTCCACCACCTGGCATCGCATCAAATTTCATGTTCATGGTTTTTCAGGAACTCAAAATGTAATAAAGTTCTGTCCATGGAGAATTTTAAAGCAGTAGCACATAACCTAGAGTAAATTGTAGCACACTAGTTACAAGTACACAATGTGTCATTCATAAGAAGTTGTTGAAGTATACGTAAATTAGTCTCAGTTTCTTTATCACACTCGGATATTAGAGTTTCAGCTACGGATCTGAAACTTTCTTTTCAGACTGAACGTTATCGGAGTTTGGGATTGATAATGTATTTTTATATATAATTTTTCACATGGGTTCCTTCACCAAATTGGGAGAAATTGAAATGCAATATTGGAGATACACTGAACCGAATTATCAATTGACAACAACAATGTTCTGTTATGGTCATGGACAGATACACCAGTGTATTTATCCATAATTTTTATTAGTATTCCACTTATACCCCTACAATAAGAGATATGAGAGCAATAATTTCCACCACCGAGCATCATATCAAATTTCATGATCATGGTTTTTTAGTAAATCAAAAGGAAATAGAGTTCTATCCATGAAAAATTTTAAAACGATAGCATATGACTTAGAGTAAACTGTAGCACACAAGTTAAAAGTACACAATGTGTCGTGCATAAGAAGTTGTTGAAGTATACGTAGATTAATCCAGTTTCTTTATTACACTCAGATAGTAGAGTATCAGCTACAGATCTGAAACTTTCCTTCCGGACTGAACGTTAACGGAGTTTGGGACTAACAATGTATTTTTTAAAAATAATTTTTCACATAGGTCCCTTCAGCTAATTGGGAGAAATCAAGATGCAATATTGGAGATACACTGAGCCGAATCATCAATTGACAACAACTGTGTTCTATTATGGTCATGGACAGATACACCAATGTATTCGTCCATCATTTTTCTTAGTATTCCACTTATACCCCTACGATAAGAGATATGAGAACAATAATTTCCACCACCGAGCATTGCATCAAATTTCATGTTCCTGGTTTTTCAGGAAATCAAAATGTAATTGAGTTCTGTCCATGGAGAATTTTAAAGCAATAGCACATGACCTAGATTAAACTGTAGCACACTAGTTACAAGTACACAAGGTGTCATTCATAAGAAGATGTTGAAGTATACGTAGATTAGTCTCAGTTTCTTTATCACACTCAGATAGTAGAGTTTCAGCTACGGATCTGAAACTTTCTTTTCGGACTGAACGTTATCGGAGTTTGGGACTGACAATGTATTTTTTTTATAATTTTACACATAGGTCCCTTCACCAAATTGGAAGAAATCGATGATTGATGGTTGTTTATTTTATTATTGACAATAATTATATTTTGTTGTTCCCATAAATCGTTTGACTAAAGGACTGCTAGGTTAACACCAAGGATTTTACGATTATACGACAAAAACTTTAAATTGACTTTGGACACGACGTGCGACGTCGCAAGCTTGCCGCATACAAAGACTTAATTATTGAAAATGAGTCGACATTCGGTTGTGCCAAAAATTTTAGTGGGAAATAAAAATTTGAGGCAAAAATTTGAACCAAAAATCCCCCTCAATCCCATTTCAAGTAAATAAAACTCAGCACTTACTCTAAACATCAACCTAACACACCATCCATTCCATTCACATAAATAAAAATATGTTATTCAAATTTCATCTCTCATTCATCAACAACAACAACCAAGGGGGGAGCATTTAGAGGTTCAAATCCCTTGTGGTAGTTTCTACCCATTCCATGTTTGTTTACAAATTTGGTGATAATCTTATTGAACATGTTTTTTTTCTTCATTGATTAAAGAATCAGGAATTTCATGAGTATATGACGATCGTTTTGCATTTTATCAAATGTATCTTGTTTTTTAGAAGGTAATGCAATGTTTTTAAAGGGCGATAGACATGATGCTAAGATTCGTATGCACATAGAGTATGAATGTGCGACGTCGGTGGCAATCAATTGTCTGATGCAAATAGTAACAGGCAGACATCGAGGTCGCACATGTCAAGGTATTTTCTACACTTCTATTTGTATAGAACCGAGGTTGTGCGTAGATCGGCTTGTGCGATGTCGATTTCAATTATATGCGGCATCGTTTAGGACTAGATTAGATACTTAATAAAATTTGGATTATTGTTGTATACATTTCACTCCCTTCCGCAAAATTCTTTTGTGGACTACCCTATTCTAACATCTATTTTATTTTATTTTGTTGTAATAGGGCCAAAGAGACTCATCAATTGACTTCCAATATCTAGTTCGACAGATTTGTCAATTTGCTAGTCACATTCACATTCAAAATGCCTTACAACGTGGAAAATGGTAATTTAATACAATTCATTTTTCGAATTCAAATTAACATTTCAATAATGTTGTAACATGTTATTATATTAGTTGTTATAGTTTTGTTGCTTTAAAAATGTCATTCCCATCAAACATTAAATGAAATTTTATTTATTATTTTTTGACATTTAGTCATTGTTCGATTTATTGCTTCTTTGACAACATGTAATGGTTACTGACGAACGCTAATTTGTTCCAATGAATAATGAATATTTTAGTAATATTTGATTTTTAATCAAGTAAACACGACGTCGCATCAACCAGTACCAAATTGGATTCTTACCAAGGTCAAACTAAACAGCGTCGTAATTTTCCGCATTCCATGTCAGCAGATAGACGATGTGGTACCCCAATGCCAGTGATGTCGTATTGATTGATAATCGACATTGTTGATCAGTTAACGGAGGTCATTTTGATCGACGTCGCACAATTTGATTTGCATTTGACTACTATACTGCTGCAAATGACCTCGCATGACTGTTGACCAAGACTTCATGCAAACTGATGTCACTGACATGATCTGGTCGGTGGGACCTCATTTACATAACCGACATTGCACCTTTTCACAACCGACGTTGATTAAAAACCAAGGTAAAAGGCCCATTTTTACCTCAATTCCAAACTGCGGTAAAAAATCCACTTTTTACTCTGGCCCTATTCCAAAAAAACTAAGGGAAAATCCCCTTTAGAACCAAGGTAAAAGGTGTTGTCCCTTGTAGTGGTTG
Source organism: Rubia yunnanensis (assembly GCA_037428765.1). Lineage (NCBI taxonomy): Eukaryota > Viridiplantae > Streptophyta > Magnoliopsida > Gentianales > Rubiaceae > Rubia > Rubia yunnanensis. The sequence continues at coordinate 109,423,521 of CM075062.1, read as the reverse complement.
CCGTCTACTAGCCACTAATTTAGTGGTGTGGGAGACGGTTTGGGGAGTGTGATACATTGACCGATAACTTTGGTCACATTCGGAATTGACACTCAGACATATGACAATGAGGAGGGCAAACCACAGATTGATGAGTTATACTGTCTGAATGTGAGCGACACCGAGGTAATAAAATGTAGTAATATAGCAGCATCAAATACATTAAATAATTTTTTTTTGATAATCGTTGAAATTGATTACATTTCTTGTCTAGGTATTCACCCCTAAATATTCTGGATCAACCAACTCATTCCGTCCCTCGGAGCAACAATTTTTACATGAGAGATCTCTCAAGAAGGTATTTTCCGCTAGCAAAAGTCACTTGAACTTTATATCTTTCATCATGAAGTTGCCTATATTTTGTTGAAATTAGGAAATTTAGATTGTCAACAAATTCCAATTCAAGACTATCCCAACATGGGGAAGTACATCACATACTGCAACGAGCTTCTTAAGTGCATGCAATTGTTGGGGTTGGTGGCTTTGTTTTCGGAGTACCAATCATCATATTTTGGCAGACCGTATAAGTCAGGATTATTTATGGAATGCTTGGGAAAATTTGGGAATAAGCTTGGCAACCTAGGAGGAATAGTTTGGCTATCGAACTCCATGATAGATGTCTGGATGGGGTGAGATTTACGTATTCACAATTTTTTTAATGATTTTGTACACTTATATGTCTCAATTATCAACTAATTTTATTTTTCAAGGCACCTCTGGGATCAAGTCATCAAAACAAACAATAGCCGCATCAAATTTGTACCCTACTGTATGGGAAGATACTCCATGGAAATTAAGGAGGCAGAAGTCGAAGGTCATGTTGAAGCCATTCTCTTAACCATGCTCGCTACTAAAGCCTAGGTTTATGTGGTGCCGTATATTAAAATGTAAGTGGCACTTTATAATACTTCACATTCTTTATAGGCGACTAAATTTTATTTCATGACATACATTCTTTTAAAAACATAGATTATTGGTACTTAATACTATTCCGTCCTAGTATAGAGGAAGTTTTACCATTGACTCGATGACTAAAGGAATCAAGCCAAAGAACATTAATGAAAACAATCATTGTTAGGTACGTACATTCATTTCATTGATGTTAATTTGAACGAATTAAAAGTATCAGTTCCCTGACATTTATAAGTTCAGCATTACCAGGATTGCATGCGAATATCAAAGGTGGAAGTTGAAGATGGAACCCCCTTCGGACTACACATGGGGTATTACAAACATCGTGTAAGTCATACAATCCAAGTCTTCCTTCGTATCCACCATTATTTAGTTGTACGTCATACAATTACGTTTAACGTAATATTTTCGGTGCAGTACATAGTGCAATTTATGGGAATGGGGATACTACGTCCTCCTCTTCATGGAAGAGTTTGGGCTCAAGACAGCCTCTACAGATATTCTACAGGTTTGTAGACATATTTCAAATTTACCATTTGTTCTTCGTACTTACTAAATACTTTCATGTATTAACTCATCTACTTGTTATCGACCCAACGACTGTTTCCCCCTAACAAGAAGCATACAATAAGAAGGAGATATTATCTATAGCCGAGAGATGGTGTCAGGTTTGGGTGGAAACGTATTACAAAGATTGCAGAACTTCGATGGACATTAACTAGTTTCTTCAAGCGTAGAAAGTGGATTGCATGTCCTCTTTTCCCTTGAATTTGTTTGTTGATAAATTATGTTTCTTCACATTTATATTTACTTTTTCATTCATTCTTTACTCCATTCAAATTTTTATTCTTGTTTGTGGATTGTGGTTGGCTGTTGTGAAATCCTTCAATCATCATTGCCCGCGTTTCGATCCGGTTGGGCCTGGAAAAAATAAAATGGGGATAGCAAAATAAAAACCAAACCGGCACCGATCTACAAAATACACAACAGTGCTAGAAAATTCAAATCATAAACAAAAATTGTACCGGTTTCCTAAAGTACATGACGGTGCTCGAAATTAAAATACTTTTAATTGCTAGCACCATTTCTATATTTGAACCGGTGCTGAAAATATGGCCACACATTTCCTTAAAACAAGTACCGGTGTTGGAAAAGCGGCGCTGTCACAAATCCTTAGCAGCGGTTTGACACTACAGGTTCTTATGCGGGCTAATCACCTCTAAACAAATCATGGAACTGATATTGATGACCGATGCTTATATATATGTCATCGCTGCTGGTTCTTAGAGGTATCAGCACCAATTTTAGAAATTGGTGTCATAGTAACTACGTTTCAGCTTCACCCTACTTAGGCACCGATCGACTTGGGGCCAAAATATTGCCCCAGTGGTCGGTGCTTAGGGGGGTGCCCGTAGTAGTGGGAGAGCCTAAGATTTGAGGAAGAAGGAGTATTTATGTAAAGTTGTAGCCTATTAGTCATTATATTTGAATGATCTATGTTAAATGCTCATCAGGTTGTGAAACCTTCTCCAAACTTTATCGGACTTAGAAAAAATATTAAAGTAACGCATAATAGAGTAAAGTTTAGCACATTTTGGTTTTGAAGCAAGATTGAATCCCATCTGCATACGGATATTATTGAATGGTAGGGCATTATTCAGTAATTTCCAAATAAAGATTGAGAATTTGTTTGAGATTATTGAATTCCATACTTAAATAATATTGACATGGTTGGTTTATTTTTCCTTAAAGACATACAAGACGTCTTAACTTTGAAGGATCTCTTATTGTTAGGTTTCAATATTAGATAATCCTTATCTTTTGTCAGAATGATTTCCTTATCAATTTTTATCATGACTTTCGGTGAGCGGTGAACAATTAATAAAGGTCATAACCCATCTTTACTAACTTTTAACTCTTTTACCTGCATGAATAGATGAGGAACATGTACCTGTGGCGGACAGAAACTCAAAAGAGAGCCAATACCAAGCTAATCTGCAGTCCATATATTTGCTTCTCCATTGCCGATAATGACCTGGGAGTTAAATTCAAAAAATCTATCTATGTTTTTATATCTATCCCATGTCTCCGAGGTTCTATAACTCTGTGGTAGTGACCACATAAATTTTGACCATGAGGTGGATCCTCACTGCAATTTCCAGCAGATTTTATTGGAGAAAGAGTTAATATAGGCTTTTACGTCTCTAATCCCAATGTTGTTTTCTTGTGTTGGGAAACATATATTTAACCATGATACCCAATGTCTTTTATTTCAAGTGTCCATCTCTCCCCAAAAAAAGTTACCCTATAGGCTTTCTGGTTTTTGAATTGTATGTGTAGTGGGTGATGTAACTGATCATGAGTGTTGGGGACTAGAGCATATGGCATGTTTAATTAGCACCAACTTGCCTTCCTTGGATAGACAATTGTTATTCCAATGTTCAATCTTATTAGCTACTTTAATAATGAGGTGCGTGAAGTGTCTATTAAGCTTTCTACCTTTAAATTTTGTGACATCTACATATGACATTTGGAGTGAACCTTGAGACATTCCCGTGACTTTGTGTATTCCCTCCTTCTTTGTTCTGCATAATTTTTTCAAGTAGCATGAGCTTTTGAAGAAGTTAACTTTTTGGCATGTGGCCTTTTGGTATATTTCCACGAATTTCATTAATTTTTTTTAAGGTTTTTGATGTCCTTGAGCTGAAAATAACAATATCATCTGCAAATGAGGGTTGGGTTATGGGGATTGAGTTCTTAGAGTATAGGCTGATAATTTTGTCAAATTTCTCTAACAAAACTATTGGCTAAAATTGTAGTTAAAAGGTTGAAACCTCTAATGGGCCAGATCATATTAGAAGAAAAATCCGCTTTCCTGGCTGGTTAAAATATCTCTGAAAATGAACTAGTGATGAAAGAATTGGTTAGATTACTAGATAGGAAAACTGAATCATTAAATTTAATTTAAAAAATGAATACGATGAAAGCGTTTCCTACAGTGTCGTGGGCAGCTCTTAACTCACTAATGTTGAAACTTGATGGCAACTTTGTAAAAATCATTATGAATAACCTAAATGGGACATGGTTCTCTATCCTAATCAACAACATCCCACAAGGGTTCTTTAAACCTTCAAGAGTTGAAACAAGAGGACTCCCTCTCCCATTCCTCTTTGATATTCTAACTGAATAGCTGACACTAAATCTCGGGAAACAATTCCAGATAGGGAATTTAAAACCAATATTCAGAGGTATTTGTTTAGAATTGTGAAGATTATGAGAAAATGACAAATTTGGTACCCAATTTTAAGCAAAAATTACAGGTTTCGTTCCACATTTTACAAATTGTTCCTAAAATGTTCCCACATTATAATAAAATATTCTCTATTGATTCCCACATACTATTAGCCGATTTAAATGTGTCAACATCCAGTCGCCCTTTATAGTTGTATAGTGTCACAAAATGTACTAAATTATAATTTTTAAAATATTGATAACTGTTGACGAGTCTGTTAACTTAATTTGAGCGTGTTATGTCCGATAAAGGAACCAATTAAGAATATTGCGTAAAAATTTGGAAACTTTTTAGAAGCATGATGCGAAAAGGGGAACTAAACCTGTAATTTTGCCTAAAAGTAGGCACCTAAACTGTGATTTTCTCCGAATTGTGAGGTTTTATCCTATACACATTGTTTGTGTAATATAATTATCATTTATGCATATGATATCTATATTTTTTATTTATATGTATATATTTTTATATTTATGCATTTTTTTAGATTAATGTTTATTGGTACAAATGTTTTTGTTGATGTTTATGCATATTCAATCGATATTGTCCTTATTTATATGTTGATTTTAAGGCCTTCTTAGTTGATGTTGTCCTTATATGTAGAGTTTTATTGCTTTTCCAATTTTATACCATAAATAAAAAAAAATCTAGGTTTTTCTATTACAATCGATGATATTTTGTACATTTCTATTATTTTATTATTTTAATATTTGTGTATTTTTTACTTGATATTTGTGTGCACAGTGTTTATGTGCATTGACCCTGTCTCATTCACTTTCCCCAAATTTTATACTTGATAATGACGATGTATAATATTCCCCTCATTCGATGTTTTCAGGTTGAATCAATGTTGTTGGATGGGTGATGGAAGTTGGACCAAGTTCAAAGGATAGAGAAGCTCAAGTGTATTTTATTTGTTTGATACTAGTGTTTTTGAAATGATTTTTTTTAGGTTGTTATGGTTTAGATGGATTAATTGTATTGATTATTATTATTTGACATTGAATGACATTCAGTGGATGATTATCTTTTTTGAGTTGATTACTATTAAATTTTGGTTAGTTTTCACAACTATATCACTCTGATCCATGTAAAATAAATGGTGTTATAGTGTTCATTTTCAAAACAAAAATTGTGCATGATGCGGGGATTCTTTCCGTGTGAAGAAAATTCTCAAAGCCGATCGATGACGCTCCACTGGTTCAAGTGCCTGCAAGGGAACCCCCAAGGAGAAGTTTCGACGTCCAAGTTAGCCTTAGGATCTTATTTAAGCAAATTGTACTAAAAAGCCTCTTACATTTTCTGGTGCTCTCTTCTCTATTTATAAGCTCTTGGTTGTGCTATCATGGTCTATGTCCTGTCTCCCTTCTTTACTAGATCATGGCTTAGTGGATAGATATCATGGGAGATGGTGTTCTGGCGTCTTCTTCAGGCTTTGGTTGCTTGTCCGCGGATTGAGAAAGGTTTGCGCTATCTGTAGGGCATGCCGGTTGTGAAAACCCGAGCTTCAATTTTGGAATTTGGTGAGCTACGTATATATCATAAGCCCCCTACTCACGGAGTTAAGAAATGTTTGGTGCTTGGAGCTTTTCGATAAGCCGATGAATGTATATTTGGTAGATTTTGAAGGTATAATGAGAATTTTATGGGATTTGTCAAAAGACGTTTCTGTAGAGCTATGTATGACTTCGAGGGAAAGAGAGATGATGTGTAAAATATTAATGTTATATATTTATATTTTATATGATATGTAAAATATATGACTCCGCGAGTCCTTTTTTTAGCTTGATGTGTAAAATAAATTTCCTCTCCCTCGAGGAATGGGATGCGTCGTCCCAGAGATCGAGGTGAATATTGGTACATAAGGATTAGATGTGTAAGGTAATCATTTCGTAGCACGTTCAATCGGGTGACGAATCTTATTCATAACTAACGCACATAACTTGTGGCTTTGAGGAATGTGTGTTTTCAAGGCACGATTTTATATGTAACCATTAGTGTTTAAAGGTATTGGGGTGATTTGGCGGGACTTACCACTTTTGGCTTTTCAGTTGCACTGGGGGCATTTCTATAATTTCTTAGCACTTGAAGGTACAGCCTCACATCTTCTCTCCCTTATTTTCAAATGTGGTAGATGCTTGTTCACACTTTTTTCTCCGCTGACTGATCTAGCGTGGGTGGTGGTTGGGGGGGGTTACACCTAATGTTGAACACTACAGGGATGAACTTAGTGGGGATGCGGGAGCTGCAAGGATGGTTAGCCAAATTGTAGAAGAGAAGGATAATAGTATAGGTTCAAATGTGTCAGTGGCTCTAAGGCATCATCACCCTTCTTTAAATGTGTGTGAAATGAGGTTGCCAGTTTCTGATGAGAGGGTGTGGACGACCCCTAACTTTAGTATGTATGAGCACTTCTTTTTGTATGGATTAAATTTACTCCTCTCGAATTTTTTTTAGGCACTTTAGAGTCCTGTGAGATTTCTCTCCCTCAACTCTATTCGAGGGTATGGCTATGATAAATGGATATGTCGAATTATGTAAAAATGTTGGGAAGAAGTTGAAGGTTGAGGAGTTTATCAGATTTTTCCACCTAGGGAGTGCTAGTAAGGAAGGAGTGTTAGCTTGTATCCCATTTTTCTTGGGATTCACCTTGTATAAGACATTCCCAATAATCGTGGTCGTGGAAGGGGAGGTATTTTTATGCCTAAGATAGTGGGTCTGTGCCTGAGTGGAATTTTGTTGTTCCCTATGATTGTCGTCCGACAGTTGGGAAAGTTAACTCTGAAGAGAAAAATCTTTCAATACATGGCTTCATTTTTATGAATATAATTCAACATCGGGGGAGACTATAATGTTATTTTAATAGTTTCCTAATGTTTGAGTAGCATGTATTTTGGGAGGGTACGTATGTTATACTAAGAGTACAAACTTTTGGTGCAGGAATGGGTATATCTAGGATGGATCCTCTTTGTCCTATGGGAAGTATAAGAGATTCAGATGGGAGGTATGGTGATGCCTAGCTGACCACTTGGCATCGGAAGAATCTGCGAGCTGGAGGGGGGTTTATTGGAGTGAAAGTTACCCCTCCAACTGCTGATATGACCTCTAGTTCCAGGTAGCTTTCAGCTTTTATATGATGAGGTTTCTATTTTTGCCCCTCCATTGCTGAATGTGGGGGAGAGAGGGTGGAAAGAGTGAAATATTGGGGGGAGGGGTGATCAATCCTACTAATTTTGCTCTAGCTCACTCTAAGGATCTTATGGCTATGTTTTTCCCAATGCCTCATGTATGGTTGGGTTTATGTTGTCGGGAGTATATTTTATTTCTATGTTTGTTTGAAAATAGCTTGTGTGTTTTTTAGTTTAGTGGTGGCATGGCTGATGTGGTTCAACGCCTTTAACTATGCCCGAGGTAATGACAGATTTCTATAAGCAAGTGGTTGATTTAGAAGGGGAGGTGAGATGATATGAGGAGAAGTGTATTGAGTTGGAGATGAAAGTAGCAACAACACAGAGTCTGAGTGAAAAAAAGATTGAGTAAATGCTTTGCTAGTTGAACATCTAACCAAGTTGAGGTGCAAGGGACTTGCACATCGTAGGAATCCACAGTTTTTGGGGAATAAGTTGCTAAAACAAAAATATTTTATAATTTCTTGGCAAACATTTACACAAAATTAGTAGATGTGGAATTTGGCATGTGTGGATGGATATTCGAGCCCAGAACCCTAGTTTGGTTATTACAGGGTTAGAGAGTGCTAGTACTATAATTCAGTCTGTGGTGGTTGCTAAGTGGGAATTAGATGAGGGGTATGACTCAAAGATTGCGGATGGCGACCATTATTTCCACCTCCTCGAGGATTAGGGAACATGGATTCGCTACCCTCAAACGATAAGTTAGGAAGTTCGAGATTAACAAGTATGAGGATGGAGAAGTTAATGAGGGGTGGTCCCACTTACATGAATACTGAGGCTTTGCAATCCATGTCCACTCCCCGAGACCGCTTGGTTACCCCAATGCCTTGAGGATTTGTAATGCAGAGATGGCTGATAACGTTACCACTGGGTTGAATATTGGGAAGGAAGGAGAAATTTAGATAAGTTATCTCATTAGTTGGTTTTGGGATTTTTATCAATTAGTTGATGTTTTTTGTACTTTAATAGAAGGTTTGTCTTCAAATTTGTGTTTGTGCATTAAATCTTTTGCGGTTTTGTGGTTCTTAGCTTCGTAGATGGAATGTTGTGTGAATTTAACTTGTAGGGTTTTTATTCCTCGAGGGTATTAATTCTTAGGGTCTCATCGTTTAATTTTTCCTATCAGGGTAGGTTGACAAAGAAGATATTTTGCAAGTGTGGGGTGGGGTTGTAGGGATGCATTTTAAGAACTTATGGTTTGTATGCTGGTGGTTGTGCACTTGTATTGATGACTGGTGATTTTCCATATGTGTGTGAACATGTATACAATAACGCTTTTACTACGCCAACGTAGCTTTGGTTTTGTTGTTAGGGTGGGGTGTTAGTTTGTGTTTGTTCCCTGAGACAGGAAATATAGATTCCACTTGTATCGCTGGTTGGGAGTTGCCTAGGCGTACGCAAAGCCATGACTTATCTTCCAGTTCTTGTTACGAGACTACGGTAGTCTTGGCTGTTGATAGAGTCTGTAGGTGCATGGTCTACTTGTATCATTTTTCATAACAAATATAAGTTATGATGGAGATGTTATATGAGGGTATTTGTGGTGGTTTGTGTTATCTGTATATAGGGTGATCAAACAAACTGAGGTAAGCCTTTTGCTGGGATGGATCTGAGATCCTCAAGGCTTGGGAGCTAGTAATTGTACACTTGTGTTGCGGGCTTGTAATTTTCCAGGTGTATGCAAAGACGTATATATTTTCCCAATGGCCTTGCCGAAACAGGATTTCGCACCCATCCCTCGAAAGGTCCCTCGTTACTTGTGCCCCGTAGCCTTGAGAATTTGGGTTGGGTTTGTTGTTTTTAAAAATGATGAATAGAGAGGGTCGGTTCTTTCTGTGAGGGCTACAGGATTCTCTACTTGTGTTCGCTGGCTGAGATTTTTTCTGGTGTATGAAAAGCTTTTAGTTGTCTTCCTATGCCCTTGCAAGATATAGGGGTGTCTTTGGTAGAGTCCGCAGGTGCATGATCAGCTTTGGTGGGTGTGGGCTGTAATATTTATGTGGGTTGGGCTTGGACTTGTGGATAGGGGTGCCATGTATGCGTGGACTATGTTGAGTGCTTTGAGAATAATTCAGCGTTCCGTTTTCCTAGACAAACAATTTGGGCGGTCATTTTTAGAACTTGTGAATGCGCCATTTCTCGATCGATGAAGACTACCTACATGGCTATAGCTATGACTACCACGTAAGGCCAAGATGAGGACACACCGCAGTGAAGAGCTTCATTTTTCCAACCGGCAAGTTTAGAGATTTGATGGAGATATCTCTTCACGAACTTGAAGTTTTCGCACAAGAGAGGCTCCAATGACTCAAGGGCTGACATCCATGCACCATCGCCGCTGCCCACACGCGGTAGCTCCTGGCCATGCACCGCCATGAACATCCATGCCTCAACAACGTCTTCGATGCGCTGCTGCACGCCCATCACTCTGCCACTGGAAGAAAAATCTGCTGCTTCTTTTTCCTTCATTTGTCTATATAGGGCTTTTTATGTGGTGATTATTTTTTTAGTTTAAGTTCCTTTTATTTGGGTGGCTGTTGTGTTCCTTTTTTAGTTTGGGTGCTGTGATGTTTTTTAGTTTCGTTTTCTATCTCTTTTAGTTTTTTCTCTTGTAAAAACAAAGGTTTAGATTTTCAAATGTTTTTTTTGTATTCAATATTGGATTAGAATTGTTTATGTCAGTTGTCATTTTTCTCAGTGACCCTTTATCCAGTAAAATGATCCTATAAAAATTTATTAACTTCCAATCTGTTAATCCACACACGATTAAGAGAAATTAATTTGAGTTGAAATCATTTAAATAATGGACTTTTAGCGATTCCATTGATGAGGATTAAAACCAAATTGGTACATTTTGACCCGTTAGGATATTTCAAGCAAATTTAATTCACTGTTCGATAAAATTTGCCTTTAGACTATCTATTTGTATTTTCTCGGGTTTGAGTTAAGATCATTTTACACACTATAAAAGACTTCTAAACACCCACAAATAAACATTGTTGGTAATGAAAAGGCCCTGGTTAGGTTTCCTAATTTAATTAAAGGATCTTGAATGAGTTAAATGGACACCGATGGTACTTTTAGTTGGGGAGCTTTAATTTTCTTCGTTTTGCATTAATGTTGATCGCAAGTGTGGATGGATCAAGTTATGTGTGTATTTGAATAGATGTTTGTTGCTATAATTGATTTTGTTTGGTTGTTTTCGGTTGACATGACTCGACAACTACATAGTGAGGACCACTTATTGTCTACAAACATTCTTCTTATTGCAACTCAGATCATTGATTAGAATTATAATAGTTAGTAGTGTCTCTGCGTACCCACATTTCTACAAGGCCTTTGATTACAAATATAATAATTAGTCAGTGTCTTTGTGTAAATGGGTTCAGCCCAATGTAAACCTTTGGCAAATCAGATTAACATAGAGGGTTGAATTCCCAAAAGCCCCGGTCATTCAACAATTTAAATTAGAAAACAAATTATACAGGTGGTTATGTTTGAGAAAAGAAGGAATTTTGTTAATACTATTAAAAAACCCTTGTATATTTTAAGTTAAACGTTAAATATTTTAATTTAAACATTGTAAATTATAGTTTAAACATGTTATAAGACATGTATGAATGTGAAAATTAAAATAGATCGTGAAATTTGGTTTTACCTAATTTATCTAATTAATGATTGGTTCCAACGTAACCTATTTAACCAAGTATTCAATAAAGTAAAAGATTGATACAGGAGACTTGGTTACGCAGTTCAGGGAAATTTACCTATATCTGTGGGGCCTGGCTCAGTTCAGAAGAAATTCACTAATCGGAAAGACATAGTACAAAGTACACTATAAACCCATACTTATCTTTCCTAATTATAACTTGTGGATTTTGAAAGCTTCCCTTGCTACCGATCCACCTTGATCATACTCTCTCTGACCTTGAAACTCGCAATGCTGGATCTCCTCCTCCTGAGGAATTAAGGTATACACTTCTAAACTAATTAACATGTTACGGTAAGTTGGAACATATGATTTCTGGCTCTCACAGTACTCTCAGAAAGATGGAAAATCTGGATGCATATTTTCTCTGTAAAGTTCGTGAGTAACACAACCGTGATGTTCATCAATTTTGTACGAATAAGGATTTTTCATAAATCCAATATTTTTCAATCACATGCATAAACATATATTGTATATGTTGTGCGGAATGGAGAAAGAACAGAAAATATGAACGAAAATAACAAGACACAAGATTTACGTGGTTCACCAATTTGGCTACATCCACGGGAGACGAATTCACTAATTTTGTGCGGAACATAATTAGAGTTAGTTTACAGAGAGAAGAGAGACACTTTATATGTTGTCTCCACTAAACCCTAACAAACTGGGCCAAAAACACAATTCGGCCCAAATCAACAGCAGTCCAATAAAGAGACCCCCACAGCGAGACCCCCGTTTGTTTCCCGGGGGCGACTGCCGCCCCCCCGGACCCCCAGGCCAGGGTTGCAGAAGCGGCTATTACAGTATTCAAGGCATACCAACAAATCTCCACCTTGACTTGAATCCTCAAAGTAGAAAACTCCAGATGCACCATTACAGTGCCAGATGAGTAGACTTCGCCCTCCACTCCCGGGACTGCCCATAGAGCCCCTAATCAGCTCTGATGTTCAGCAAGTCCAAACAATGTTGAAACTTGCTATGTGGAACAGATTTGGTGAACATATCAGCGGGATTATCTACAGTTCCCACTTTCTTCACCCTGATTCTCCTCTCACTCCTCAAGAAATCATATCTGACATCAATATGCTTGGTCCTCTCATGATGGACCTGATCCTTGGCTAGGCAGATTGCACTCAAGCTGTCACAGTACACAGTAGCCTGATCATGATGTAGACCAAGATCACTAACTAGCCCTTTTAGCCATATTCCCTCCTTTGTAGCCTCTGTCAGAGCCATGTACTCTGTTTCTGTAGTAGACAACGTCACTGTAGGTTGCAAAGTCGTCTTCCAACTAACCACAGAACCTCCCAAAGTGAATACATAACCAGTCATCGATCTCCTCGTGTCAACATCACCAGCATAATCAGAATCAGAGTAGCCTGTAACTAAGCACTCGGTATCACCTCCATAAATGAGACCCACATCAGACATACCTCTAAGATACCTGAATCTTCACTGCTTGCCAATGTTCCTTTCCCAGTTGCCCCATGAACCTGCTCACAACACTGACTGCCTGTGCTAAATCTGGCCTCGTGCAAACCATAGCATACATCAAGCTCCCCACCGCGCTGGCATAAGGAACCCGAAACATATACTCCTTCTCCTCGTCTGACTGAGGAGCAAACATGGTGGTGAGATGAATATTTGCAGCACTAAGAGTGTCTATAGGCTTGGCTGTAGACATGCCAAACCTAGATAACACTTTCTGAATGTAGTCTTTCCGTGACAAGAAAAGCTTCCGCTGACTTCGATCCCTAAGAATCTCCATTCCTAGTATCTTCCGAGCTGCACCCAGATCCTTCATCTCAAACTCAGCACTAAGAAGTCCTTTCAACTTCTGAACCTCATGCTTACTCTTTGCGGCTACCAGCATGTCATCTACATAAAGCACCAGATAGATGAATGACCCATCTCTCAACCTGCTGTAGTAGACACAACAGTCATAAGCACACCTCGTATATCCCAACTGAAGCATGTAACTGTCAAACTTCTTGTACCACTGCCTCGGAGACTGCTTAAGTCCATACAAAGACTTCTTCAACTTGCAAACATACTTTTCCTTGCCAGGAACCTGGAAACCATCTGGCTGAGTCATGTACAACTCTTCCTCCAACTCTCCATGTAGAAAAGCGGTCTTCACATCAAGTTGCTCGAGCTTCAAATCCTAATGTGTCACCAAGGCTAGCAACACTCTGATGGAAGTGTGTCTGACCACTGGTGAGAAAATCTCATTATAGTCTACCCCCTCCCTTTGACTGAAACCTCTTGCAATAACTTTTGCCTTGTACTTGACTCCCTCTGCAGGTGATATTCCTTCCTTCTTCTTGAAAACCCATTTGCAACTGATTACCTTTCTCCCTTGAGGCTGTTTGACCAATTCCCATGTCTGATCCTTCTGAAGAGACTCCATCTCATCTCCCATTGCAGCAAGCCATTTATCAGCATCAGTACATGAAGTAGCCTCTCTGAAGGTTGATGGCTCTTGAGTATCCACTTCCTCGGCAACTGACAGTGCATAACCCACTATATCCTCAAACCCATATCTCTTTGGCGCCCCAACTCCAACCCTCCTGGGTCGGTCCTGAGCTAAACTGCGGACTGTAGCTCCTGATGGTTGAGGATCTGTTGGTGGAGATTCCGGTATCTCAGATTCTGTTTGTGGCTCTTGATCCACCTCAAATTGTTCCAATCTATTTTCACCTTGAGTGACTTCGCTCCACCTGTTTATCAACTCCACTAGTTTCTGGCACAACTGTGGGCTTCACCATAGATCTAAGCAAAGAATTTTCATCAAAGACAACGTCCCTGCTCAGAATAACCCTCTTCTCAGATGGAGACCATATCCTGGAGCCTTTAACTCCATCTCTATAACCCACAAAGACACCCTTCTTGGCTCGGGGCTCTAACTTACCATCACTAACATGATAATAAGATGTACAACCAAAAAATTTTAACTTGGAGTAATCAACAACTTTACCTGACCACAGCTCCATAGGTATTTTGCACTCTATACCCGTGTAAGGCCCGCGGTTGATCAAGTAACAAGCTGTACTCACCGCCTCTGCCCAGAATCTCCTTTCCAAACCAGCATTAGAGAGCATGCACCTCGCTCTCGCCAGCAATGTCTGATTCATCCGCTCAGCTACGCCATTCTGCTGTGGCGTATTCCTGACTGTATGATGACGAGCAATCCCTTCATCCCTACAAAACTGATCAAACTCAAACGAGCAGAATTCCATCCCATTATCAGTTCGAAGCCTCTTGATATTCTTCCCGGTCTGATTCTCCACCAAAGCTTTCCACTCCTTGAACTTCGAGAAAGCTTCACTCTTATGTTTCATCATGATAACCCAAGTCATCCTTGAGTAATCATCAATCAGAGAAACAAAGTACCTGTGACCTCCCAGTGACTCAACTCGGGAAGGTTCCCAACAATCAGAATGGATGTAATCCAATGTGCCCTTTGTTCTGTGAATCGCCTTAGGAAACTTGCTGCGGTGATGCTTCCCAAAAACGCAATGCTCACAGAAGTCCAAGCTCTTGATCTTGTGGCCACCAAGAAGATCATACTTCGACAGAATCTGCATCCCTCTTTCACCCATGTGACCAAGCCTCATATGCCATAACTTAGTCATATCATCCTGGTGAACCTCCGAAGATGCAACATTAACAGAATCCATAACCGTGGAACCTTGTAGAAAATATAAAGTACCATGCAGAACACCTTTCAGAACCAGCCTAGAACCTTTGCAGACACACATAACTCCATCACTCCCTGATAGGAAGAGAAATCAGATTCTTTGTCATCGATGGAACATGCCTGACATCGTTCAAAGTACAGAAACTACCATCATGCGTCCTGATCTTGATTGAACCAATCCCAACTACCTTGCACGCAACACCATTTGCCGTAGTAATGATGCCCTCAGCTTGCTCATAAGTTGAGAAATAATCTCTCCTTGGGCATATATGGTAAGATGCCCTAGAATCAAGAAACCACACATTAGAATGATTATTTTGCCCAGTAACAGCTAGAGCAAAATCATCTTCAGAACTGAAATCCCCTTCAGCCACAGCAGCAGTACCAGATGTACTCCCAGATTTACTAGCCTTCTTCGGACACTCCTTTTTCCAATGCCCCTTCTCCTTACAGTAGTTACAAACATCATTGGCCTTGGGACCCTTTGAAGATGACTTCTTGCCCTTCTTCTTATTGCCGGTTTCCTTGCCTTTTGTGTTTCCGTCACTAGCAAACAAGCCAGTGGCCTGACTTTCTGTACCTCTACTATGGAGAGAGAATCTTACTTCCTCCAGAGACACAGAATCTTTACCAACAATAAATGACTGAACAAAATTCTCATACGAAAGTGGTAAAGAAACTAGCAAAATCAAAGAAGCATCTTCATCTTCAATTTTCACATCTATATTTCGCAATTCTAATAACAAAGTATTCAATTGCTCTAGATGGTCTCTGAGTTGCGTACCTTCCTGCATTCGGAGACCGAAGAGGCGTTGTTTCAGAAGCAACTTGTTGGTTAGAGATTTCGTCATATACAAACTCTCCAACTTCAGCCACAGTTGTGCAGCAGTCTCCTGATCTGAGACCTCAGTGATGATTTCATCCGCGAGACACAACATAATCGTCGAGTGTGCCTTTTCTTCTAGACTCACAACATCGCCAGAACTGCTCGCGGAATCCTTCGTCAGCGGAGTCCACAAACCTTGCTGTTTCAGCAAAGCTCGCATCTTGATCTGCCATAAACTGAAACTGTTTCTCCCAGTAAACTTGTCGATCTTCACGTTCAACCCAGACATCTTTCTCCCCGATCAGCCCCGATCTGATGAGCCCAGAATCCGATATACCCACTACGGATATCGTCGGAAAAAGAAACCGCTCTGATACCAGTTTGTTGTGCGGAATGGAGAAAGAACAGAAAATATGAATGAAAATAACAAGACACAAGATTTACGTGGTTCACCAATTTGGCTACATCCATGGGAGATGAATTCACTAATTTTGTGCGGAACAGAATTAGAGTTAATTTACAGAGAGAAAAGAGACACTTTATATGTTATCTCCACTAAACCCTAACAAACTGGGCCAAAAACACAATTCGGCCCAAATCAACAGCAGTCCAATAAAGAGACCCCGCAGCGAGACCCCCGTTTGTTTCCCGGGGGCGACTGCCGCCCCCCCGGACCCCCAGGCCAGGGTCGCAGAAGCGGCTATTACAGTATTCAAGGCATACCAACAGTATAATTTTCAATCTTCCATATTTCAACATTCACGAAATATTCTTCAATTCGTTAAATTCCCTGAGCTCCAACATGAAAAGTTTTTTTCTTTTAAAAATTAATTAAAAAGTTCCATTTCAATAATAAATAAACCACATGTGACTTTATAGGTTGTATAACATGTATAATATTTAAATTAGAACTACTAGTGGAGAACCCTTGATTAAAGACACTCAATCAAAGACGGTTCCTCAGGAACCGTCGTTAGTGAGGATCCAAGGGAGGTTCCGAGTTCGAAACTCCCTTCCAAGTCACCACATAAACTTTAAAGACACTTTTTAATTGATTAATGAGGGATCTTGAAGAATCGACTCTAATTAGTATCAATTAAATGCAATTCTATTGAAGAAACGTCTTTAATGTGTTGCCTTTAACAACCCTATATATATAAGAACCCATTAGGGTGTCTCCCGTAGTCATTTTTAATTCCAAAACTCTATACTCCTCTCTCCCTTAGTCATTTTCTCCAACTCACCTTCCCTTGTACTCCTATTATTGCCAGTATGCCTTTCCTCAGATCCAAACCCTAGGCTCGCCGCCGTACACCCGCCTCCCGGTAAGCGCCGCCAATGAGCACTCCTCCGTCGCAAATGTTTCCCCCACCGCGCACACGCCTCTTCTTCGTCATCTGCTCGTTAAGCCCGCCTCCACCCATTGAGCGCCGCTCCTCTGTTTGGTTGAGACGCCACCACCGCTCAGTCTGGTTGAGAAGTCTCCGCCGGTGAGCATGCCACCGCCGATTAGTCTGGTTGAGAAGCCTCCGAGCACTCCTCCGCCGTGAATAAATCTCTCCCCCACTGCGTTCGCCGCTCCTCTGCCATCTAATCCGCCTCCGTTGAACTGCGCCTCTGCCTGTATAGCTAGGGATTCCAAATCTGTATCTCTTTTTTTCCGTTTCTTTCTTTTAGTTCTTCTTTTCTTGTTTCTGGCTACGGTTGTTAAATATTTGTGTTATAGTTCTTCATTTCTTGTTTTTGGTCACATGGTTACATATCCCTGACTTTCCTTCGCTACAGGAAACCAATCGGTTTCGGCAGCCTTTTTTTCTTACCTCAGAAATAGAATAGGTTCCAAATTTGAAATTTATTTTGGATCCGATAGAAGGCGATTTTCGGAACCGCTACTACTGGAGGCTAGGCCATTAAAGGTTGAAATAGAAGGTAATTTGACGTAAAAAATACATACGGAACCGCCTTAAAATAAAGGTTCCAAACTCGGAACCTCCGTTCATGTCTGGCCAATTTATATTAACGGAGGTTTAAAATCCGTTAAACGAGGTTATTTGAAAACCACCTTTAATTACAATCTGTTGAAGGCAATTATTCATAAAACCACCTTTAATTAACACTAATTAAAGGTGGTTAGACACAGTCACCTTGAATTGTACGATGTTCCAAGCTCAGAACATTGCTCTGAAATACCTTCAGAGTTCGTAACATTTCAATTAAGGCGGTTGTTTAGTTAATTGCCTTTAAATGACATTAATTAAATGCGATTAGATATAACCGCCTTAAAGTGCCCAAGCTTCCGAATTTGGAACTAGGGGCCGATAAGCCTTTTAAGTCCGGAGCCATGTCATCTTCCACCCTAGTCAAGGAAGGGGTACCTTTCCAAACTCGGAAACTGGAACAAATAACAATTTTGAGTTCGGAAAGGTTGAAATTTTCATTTAAATTTTTTTTGTAGTGGTTTCCGAGTTCGGGACCCACTCTGTATTTATATAAAAAAAAGGGTGGTCATCAATTTTAATTCTCCCTCAACATTATTGAAGAAGGGTGTTCTTCCATTTCTAGTCCAACATTGATGAAGAAGAAAATGTAATGCATTAGAGTGCATCATTTTGCATTGGTGAAAGTAAATTGTATATGAATTTATTACATGAAATTAGGGTTTGAAATATATAAATGTAGAATTAGGGTTTGTGTAGCGGTTCATTTGTGGTTGGTTATGGTTATACTTGTGTGAATACTAATGGGTTGCACATAATTGACTTGTTGCGTAATGGATCAGATTAAGCTCATTGGTAATGATCTTAGGAAATCACCCGATTACATGCCACTGATTGAAACTTTTTTAAAGGTAGCATTTGAAGGTGCCTTCAAACAAGGTTTTGTGTGAGCCTGATGCCCGTGTAAAGATTGTAGAAATGATGTTTATTTAGTGAGGAAAAAATTGAGGTAACATATAATAATGAGGGGGGTTTCAAACAACGTACACTTAATGGGTATGGCATGGGGAAGTAGGAAAAACTTCTCGTACGAGTGAAACAAATAAGAAGAATGTGGAAGACGAGTTGGATGGGAATGTTGAGTTTGACGAAATGGTTAAGGATATTGCTAGAGAGTTCAAAGGTAAACCCGAGGTGCTACAAGCTTTACATGACGACAACGAGACACTATTGTATAATGGTTGTAAATATTCGGTATTGAGTACGACTTTAAGGATGATGAATTTGAAGGACAAATTTGGGTGGAACGATAAGTCGATGAACGAAATACTTGAATTGCATAGATATTTGTTACCCGAAGGTAATCTTATGTCGGATAGGTCGTATGCAGCGAAACACTTGAATTGATTTCCCGAATGATTGTATGTTGTACCGCGGAATAGAAGATGAAAATTGCAAATCTTGTCGGGTATGAGGTGAGTGTCAATACAAGTTGAAGAGGGGTGTAATTGTCGTGGGAGCGGAAGTGTTAACCAAAGCAAAGAAAAAAACTCTAACAAAGGTGATATGGTACCTTCCTATAGTTCCACGATTCCAGAAGTTATTTGCATCTAAGGAAGATTCTAATTTTTTGCGCTGGCACGCTGAGAGGGATCGACATGTACATCAGACATATGTCTAATGGCGAGAAATAGAAAAAAATTGATACACTTTACCTTGAGTTTGGCGAAGAACTCCGACATATGTACTGATGGAATGAATCCATTTGGTAATATGAGTAGTACACATAGTTCATGGCTTGTGATGTTGGTTATGTACAACCTTCCTTCATGGTTGACAATGAAATGTAAGTACGTTTTGCTATCTTTGATGATTTTCGGTCCTAGGCAACTGGGTAATGACATTGATGTGTATCTTGCACTTCTTGTGGAGGTTCGTTGACCCTATTTAAGGATGGTGTTAGGACATACGATGGTATGGTTGAAGATTACTTTACATTGAAAGCCATGTTATTTTGCACTATTAATGACTTTCCTGCATATGGTAATTTGTCCGGTCACTCAGTGAAAGGTCACTTTGCTTGTTCTATGTACGAACAATTTTTGCACCCCTTGTCCGGATACTGATTGTCGCCAATTGAAGTATGGTTGTAAAACAATTTATCAAGGTCATCGGTGATTTCTTCCGGAGGACCATCCATGGAGAATGGCAAAAAAATGGTTCAATGGGGAAGCTGAGTCAAGAGAAGCACCGGTTGCTCGAACAAGGAGTAAGATATTTGAAACAGTGAAGAATCACTACCACATAGGCCGTCCTCTAGCACCGATATTTTAGCACCGGTGCCAAAAATGTAATAGCACAAGTTTTTTTTTATATTTTAACACTGGTTTTTAAAGTTAATTTAACACTGGCTTTTAAATTTGAACACCGATTTTCAAAAAACTGATGTAATTAACACCGGTTTTAAATAACCTGTGTTAAAATTTTAAAAAACCGGCATCAAAATCGGTATTGGAAAAAATAGCACTGGTTTTCAAAAACAGCCAAAAATTTAATCTTCCCACCAAAAAAATCTCCAAAAATTTTAAAATGCAACCTTCCCACTAAAAATTTCAAAAATTTACCAAAACTTTTTAAAATACAATTTTCCTGCCAAACATTTCAAAAAATGTTGCCAGAAATTTCATTGCTAGGAAGGAGTTAACTCTATTAGTTTTTAACAAGTCCGACAAGTGCTTGTCCAAAGATTGTCTGAAATGGTCTAGTTGGGTCGCGAAGATCGCGAGAACGAGGGTTGACATTCGGTTTGATAGTTGGTATGACGTACCAAAAGACTATAAGGAGACCCTATGGATGGAGTGCAAATTAACGTTAAAGGTCATAGTGTGTTCTCAAATTATTTTACTAATTGAATTTTCTAAACTTACCATCCTCTCTAAATACTCATAGAAACCCTTTGAAATCGAAGCCCCAGATATGACATATATTAGGAAGAAGACAACGACCATGATGTGCAAAAGTTGGTGGGAACATAAATATACTATGTCGAGGGAATACATATTTTCTTTGCCAGTGGATAACGTACATGCACATTCAACTGCAGAGTTGGGAGATCCACAAGAGAAGAGCTTTGGAGAATAATTCTAACATTAGTAAATTTTTATAAACTGTGGCTTAAAATTTTAAAATGAACTAGTTTTTAGTGTTAAAATGTCCTTAACAACCTAACATAGGGTACTAG
Organism: Rubia yunnanensis; assembly: GCA_037428765.1. Classification (NCBI taxonomy): domain Eukaryota; kingdom Viridiplantae; phylum Streptophyta; class Magnoliopsida; order Gentianales; family Rubiaceae; genus Rubia; species Rubia yunnanensis. Next base: position 109,402,677 of record CM075062.1, on the reverse strand, counting down.
GAAAGAAAAACAATGGCTTGCCGATTTGAATAATGCATCACCATTTAAACCGTGGCGGGTATGAATTGAAGGCAATGAAGTTAGTAGAAGAACGCCTTGAGAAAGATGTCCAAATTGCAATCAAAGCCGGGATGATTGAAGAAGATGCTTGCGCAAAGGTACAACCAATGGATGTGGATGACATTGATAGGTGGGACATATTCCTCAAAGGCCGATAGAGCAAGGATGCTGAATACGAGGAGGAGGATATAAGAGAAATTGCGGAATGAGTGGTATAGCATTTATCCAGACTTTATATATATTCATTCACATATTTTTTATTCACGTGTGCTAACATTTTCCCCTTATTTAATCAATTGGGAAAAAGCAAAGAATGATCAATTAGATGGGAAATTCATACCCACCTTCAAGCATAATATTCTTTATGAGGCAACAAATAACCGGACCATGCGGGGTGTTAGGGGTGTGGGTGGGTCCTTGAAATAACAAGAGGCATTTGGGTACTATGGTCGTGCACAACCATCGCGGATCCACGTGCTGCAGAAATATGCCCTTCAACGAGAAAAATGAATTGAGCAACAAGACATTTTTATTTAGAAGTTGATCCAACATACGGGCCTACCTCTTCCTGAAAATTTGAATAATTTAATGCCCGATTAGACTCCCCCATAAAGAGGATCACACCATTCTCACAGAGAAGTCAAGGTTAATCGGGAGGTAATTATCCTAAGTCCTAGAGACGAATGCGACAACCTTGACAAGGCCTTACTTGCATATGATAAAAAGGTACATGTTTAATTATACCAACTCTTTGATATGAACTTTGTGTATGACATAACATTAGTGATTGGTGCGATGTAGGGTTCACATGTTTGTTAGTTATACATTGATCAAGACATACGTGGTAGACCACTACATGTTGCCAATTTTTTTTTACATGAGTTAATGAGGCATCATCACACCATACCGATTCATGAAGAATTGTCAAGAGTGTCTCTAGAGAAGGCGTTGGTAAGGGGTGCCACGTTGCCATTTCCAGACAGAGAACTCAAGACTGTCGATCCTGTTCGTGGAATGTTTCCATTGTGGGCTCGTCGCCTAATTTATGCTGATCCCAATAAAGACAACCATTTGAAACACAACCGGCCAATAATATCGAAGAACCTCATAGCTATAACAAAACCGTAGCAAGCTAGATCGAAACAGGTTGAAAGAGCACTTAAACCGGTCCAAACAACACCATGCAAAATTTGACAACCGGTACCAACGGTACAACAAGTCCTAAAAGACTCACCTCCCTACGTTCGAGTGATGTACAATTGGCTTCAAGCACATGATCGCAACTCAACTTACGAATTTCATGGAAACGATTGCGTATTTGGTGCAAAACGGGATATCATTGCCCTATGGAGTGATTTTGAGGACCTTTGGAAATGTGAGCAAGTTAATCAGACGCTAATGTCCATTCAGACCTTGTGAGTTCAATATCAATATATTTAATTCATTTTTTCATTTAATTACTTTCTCATTCTTTACGACTAATGTTAAAGTAATTTTTTAAATTTAAAGGTACATGTATTTTTTTTATAATCTAAAGAAGGCATGGATTCCATACATGTGCCCAATGTTGACCCAAGAAATTGGTTGTACAAACCAAGAGGGAGTCGACTACATTCCTAAAAACATAGGGAAGAAGGATAAGAAATTATTCATAATGCCTTACATTGTAAGGTTATAGCTACAAAAGTATTTACTTGTTACAAACACTATTTACGCAATGGTATCAACATAAATTTTCCAGTTTTTTTTGTTTAGAAACCAATGGCGATTGATCATGATTGTTCCAAAGAAAAAATGAGTTTATTGGATGGATCCATTGCACTTCCAACCACCGGAAGCATCTGTCTAGATTTCAGAGTCCACCATGAAGGACACTAGCGATGATGGTAGAATCAAAATTGATGTGATTGAAATCAAGGTATGAATTCTCTGTTCATTTTCTTTTTTCGCGTTTCGATTCAGCTCTAATTTGAAATTATTTAAATTCAGTACAAGAAACAAGCACAAACATGGTAATGCAATTATTACGTAATGTTGTATGCAATAGAGTACATAGAATTCATGACGTTAGATTCCCTTGAAATTGACAAGGTAATGATGCATTTGGTTCAACCAGACATTAATCGTGTCTTCAAGTCATCTTTAACGTTTAACTATATTATTGGAGTCACAACTTCTTCCTATGGCAACAATGCCTTATTCAACAGAAGACAACGTCCATAATTGTTTGGCTAGACATCTTATTCTCAACTGCTCACAAATCTTCGTAAACCCTAATGTGGTAGAGTAACACATATTTGTTAATTTAGTATGTCGTGTAAGTTTGGAATAAAACTGTGTTTATTTCTATTTATATCTATAGATTATTGCTTAGTTAGCATTTTGTATAGATTTTTGTTAGCTTGTAGAATGATTTTATGTATTGTTTTAGCAATCGTGGTTGTTGAATGAGGCATATTTATGGCCAGGAAAATGAATGTAAATTGTGTTTTTGACCATTGGAAAACAATTGGAAGACAATTCATCTCTTCGATCCGTTTAGAGCTAATTTCAATTGCGAACTCACAAACAAGAAAATACCACAAAAATTATACGCATGCTAATTTCATGTCGGTCCAGATTATGCATCCAAAGAGGGAAGTCCATTATCATTTAAGGCAGTTCCGGGTCCGACATTTGTTCCGAGCTTGGAACGTACACATGTTACAAGTTTGGAATATGTCTTCCACACCAGGCGGAGACATGACGAGTTACGAACTTGGAAACGATTTAAGGCGGTTACTTTAACTTTTACAAGGCGGTTTAGAACTGCCTTCATTTTTCTTCCAAATTCGGAAAGGGTCTTACCTGGCGACGGAGGCATCAACAGTTCCGAGTTTGGAAGTTTTAGAAGGCAGTTTTCTGACATTTCTAAGGTGGTTTATAACTGCCTTTAATGACAAATTTTAGCCGGTATTCGGAACCAAATTTAATCGGAGGCGATCAAGGGCGCAACCAGAGAAGGCACTTTAAACGTGCCTTCTTTGGTTTGATAGAACTGCCTTAAATGGCCTATGCCCCCACTAGTGCGACTTTGATCGATTAAAGGCAAGATCAGAAAAAACACTTGAAAAGTGCCTCTTTTGATCCGATAAAATCTTCTTTAATAGCCATTTTTCCACTAATAAATGTACAGTATGTAAAAGAAAAAGTGCATTATGCAAGTTAAATTATCAGTGTTTAAGTTAACAAGTGTTTGCTCTATAAATTTAAAATATTACATTATTCAAGAAACAGATTTTAATTTATATCAGGACACAGAGCTAGGATGTACCTTATTGTGTGTACGTAGCAAACAATAGAAAGAAAAATAAATATTGCGAGGGTTGAAGCCGGTCTAGCAACGGATCGTGTGAGAAGAATGTAAATGACAGTTAAATGTTCGGAAACTTTAGCCTAACCTATGGTATTACGGCTTAAGGTGACCACACTTTAATTAACCAATCCTCCAGCCTAAGCACAAGGGTAGTGGTGATCTCTTAAAATTAAGAGACCGTTCTAGAGACAAAAAATTATTACAGTTGTAGTCTCTAGAGCGATCTCTTAATAAGAGACCACTCTGTGGTTTCTTATCAAGAGATCATCCAAAAGATCACATGTGGTCCATATTTTGTCCATCCTTGTTCAAACTTTAATTTTTTTTAAATCTGAAAATTTTTAAATTGAATTTTTTTAATATCTATTTTTTTAATGTAAAATTTAAATTTTATGCAAAATCTGAATTTGTCTTTGGTAAAATCTGAGTTTTTTGTAAAATCTGATTTTTTGTTTTTGCAAAGAATGATATATTTTTTGTAAAATTTGATTTGTTTTTGTAAAATTTGAAATTTATGTAAAATCATTTTTTTGAAAAATTAAAATCTGAGTTTTTTTGAAAAATCTGATTTTTTTTTTTGGTAAAATCTGATGTTTTTTTTTGTAAAATCTGTTTTTTTGTAAAAAAACAAAATTAAATTTTAAAAATGAAAATGAAAATGTATTATTAAATTTCACATTCAATTTATTTTGGGTGCTCAAATTTGTTTAAATTATTAGTAAAAAATTAATGAGTATGACAGAAAAATCAAGTGGTATTCATGAATAGTGGAGTGGTGTCTTGCAATTGTGAAGAACAAAAGAAGTGATATTTTTAATGGTATCTTAACTTGATGTGAAAGAGAGATTGACAAAAACACTAAATTTAATTGGTAAGACATCACTAGCTATCTCTATCATTGCCCTTGGCCTAACCTAATTTGACTTTTATATGATTACAGGCAAGCACAATAATGTTTCATCGATTTCACACAATCAGTTCTAACACATTATTTATCATTACCGTCGATTTTTTGTATTCAACCTTCGTGGAAAATGAAGAGAATGTAATTCTAGTTGTTTTGGGCAAAGCAAATGTGAGTGCAGATATAACCCTTCAGAATTAGAAGTGCAAATATAATCGAAAATATTTAGGTTATGTGAAAATATAAATTTTTTTGGCAGTTTAAGGTCGGAATTCAATGAAAAGATTATTTTGCCCCTCTATAATCAAAAATAAAAAATAGAAAAAACAATAAAATTACATTACTCCCCCTGAACCCCAAAAGGCACCCCCCTTCTTCCCTTTCACCATTCACGCCTATTCTTGTTGGAGCCGTGAAACGTTCTGGTGGCGGAGGTTTTTGTGCAGGATTGCTCATTCCTGACGGCGGATCTGCACCGCCGTCAATTTGGGGGAAAGTTGGTGGAGGCCGTGAAATCTCCCGGATAGTCACCCGATCTGCACCACTGTGAACGATGGCAACCCGACATCGGATTTCTTCACACAACTGCAGAGAAGGAAGCGCATGACGCCAAACAGCCATCCAGCGGCAAGTGGCCCGTATATGGATTTAACTGTGGAATTGAAACGTCACATAAGCACCGGTACAAGTATGCAAGAATGGCACTCCCCCAACTGTACTGACGTGCGGCACCTAGGTCTATTAGTACCGACAAGTAGAGTAATGGAATTAGGTGGCCAGATGTGTCTGACATGAGCATTCCCCTAACCAGCAGTAGAATGAATACTCTCGCCCGTTGTTGACACTGTACATCAGTAGGATGAGTAGAGAATGGACTGTGCAATAAGTTTTCCAACCAGCTTGCCCTAATGCGACCCCCTCGGATAATACTGGGGTCGGGTGTAGCACCCAAGTAGTCTGTGCACAATCTCATCCAGTCATCCCTACGCCTACTAGTGTATACTCCTGTGACTGGGATCCCATCGATCGGAAGACCCCATAGCATCCCCACATCCTGTAATGTGACCGTAGCCTCCCCCAGCGGCAGGTGAAATGTTTGTGTCTCGGGTCGCTACCGCTCCACTAGGGCAGTGATGAGTGAATGGTCTGTGTATCGGTGCGGAATCCAGGAGTCTCTGGAATCCTGAATCACGCACATAGCTCATTACTCTGTCATGCATTAGTTTGGTCCAGCATACCCCATCGCACCGCCTCACCTGCAGTGCCTTATCCTCTAAATGACCGTTGTATCATGCACGGGCACGATGCTCTTGATGTAGGTACAACAAATCCTCCTCAATGGGTCCTGGATGATACATTGTGTGTCCATGTTAACAATTATGACATGTCAAAATTAATTATTCAAGATTACCACAAAGGCAACTTATACTACATCATGTTATACATATTCAACAAATAAAAGTTATACTACATCATGTGATAAATATTCCACGTTACGAAAGTAATACTACAAGTACCATACTACAGAGGTAATATTACAAACACCATATGACAACATGACACTAAGCACAGCCACACCTACGGATGCCCCTGGATTCACCCAGCACCCTCTCATCCATTTGATTCCTTATTCTTCTCTCCTCAAACTGTCCACGCCTCCTATTGCGAAACTTTTCAGCATCAGGAATCAATTTCCAACGGGCACATTGCCAAAGTGATTGATCTCGTACATGCATGAAACTTTGACTATATTGTTGCACGTATGTGGTCGTGTGATACACCCTGTCACATAGACTAGTAGGATTGTCCTGCCTATGCTGACAGACGGCTAAGGCATGAGAACAAGGGAACCAGAATATTTGCCATTCGCGACAAGTACACTCCCTTCTCTGGTATTTGACAGTGTACTGTCTTTCACTAATGCTCCCATTAATTTTCCTTGTCACAACCCTATAAGTCTGCGACGCATGACCAAAAAAGGTGACGATATGTCCCCGTGCCCTTGTGTCCTGCTTCTGAAACTTTTTCCAATTTCTCTTAGGAAACACGGACCTAGACAAAGACAATTCCCAGTTCCTTCGACAACGTCCTTGCATTTCGCATACCATGTGTGTGACCTACTCTCCATGACTCTGTGTTCCCTGTTCATTATGGAACTCCACCTAGAAATAGCTTCAACCAGCTCGGGCTTCGTCTGGAATCGCATACCAAACTCCACTTTGCCAGTCTCTTGAACATAAGTAGAAACTCCAGACCCAAAATGAGTTGGGTCATAGCTATCCTCATCAGGGCCCCCATAATCCCTATAGTAGGCCTGTGTATCAGGATTTGCCAGAATATGAAACGATGTGGGTACATTGTTCATGCACACCACTTGTTTATCCTCATCCCCAGGATTCGAATCAGTTGATAAGGAACGATCATCCTCACTTCCACCGTCAAGTTCAGCTTCCTCACCATCGTCTTCGCTACCAACATGCTGAACAACATGGTCACTAATGTGACCCACGTAATCATCGTCGAAGATATTCTGCTCATCGTGGTCCATACCATACATACCACCACTTGTGGATGGCTGAGCACAATCCACGGGAACATACCCACCAGGTTGGCTGGACTCAACAATTTCAAAACCTCGGCTATGAACAGGTGGTGGTATACTTGGTACAGTGGCAAAGTTCTGCATGTTGCACAACAACGACATGAACGTGCTTGGCCGTGCCCCGTCATTAGTGCTTGTCAATTGTTCCATAACAATGTAAAAATCCACGGAGGACAATGACAATCGATCAACAATATTGAAGAAGAACGCGGTTGACTGATCATCTTCCACATTATAACACCGATAGTATACAGCCGAACCCATCAGTTCAGGACAACGGTAATATATTTTCAACATATACCCCTCATTTGCAATGCCAAGTCTCGTGACAATTAAATCAACTAACTCGGAGTGATTCAACCTCCTCTCGAGAGTCACGTTCCACTTCGGTATTGGAGGATCATAATACACACCCACAGTAAAATCAAACTTAATCAGACCCCCTCTGTACATATACACCGCCAAAAATATCGTAAAACTGTAATATACAAATACATAACTTTTAAATCCTTTTCATTCGACATTCCTTTTCGTTGTATCCTCAAATATGTACTCCACTCAGCCACATCAACAAAACTATTACTACAAACTTAATACATTAATCAGTAAACAATTATACAGATACATCACTTTTATTTCCTTTTCATTCGACATTCGTTTTCATTGTATCCTCAAATGTTATTACTATTACTACAAACTTAATACAATAATCAGTAAACAATTTACATAATTACTTCATATAGTCACGCATTAGCATTATCATAACTTTTAAACACTATCATACCTTTTAAGTACTATCATAGCATTATATATAACTTTTAAACACTATTATAGCTTCCGACCGAACATAACCATTCAAACTACACACAATCATACCATACATTCAAATTAACTAAATTATTTCAGGCTCTCCACAAATGATAATGTAACACAAAATTCAACAACAAATTTTCTATCACAACTCATACATAATCGTTCAACACATTCGTAAAATAATGTAAGGTTCAATCAGCTTCACGAAAATAAAATTGACTGGGCAGGTGTTTGAGACTCATAGAATGGTGACTAAAGCTGCGGTCAACGGCGGTTAGCAGCGGTCAACGACGGAAATTTTTTATCTCTTCAACGTCGGACATGTTAGGCAACAACCAAAATACCAATATAAATATCACAAAAAAAAAGTTAACATGCAACAAAAAAAATAGAGGTCGAGGGTATGAAAAAAAAGGAACCTTGCCGGAGCTGGGCGGAGATGGACGCGGAAGTTGAAATGGCGGAATGGCGGAGCTGGGCGAAGAAATGGCGGAGCGGACCTGGAGCTGAGCGGAGATAATTGCGGAGCGGAGCTGGGCGAAGAAATAGAGGAGTAAAATGGCGGAGGAAAAAAATGAAGAAAGGAAGAAGAAGATGAAGATAACATTGGAATCTGGAATAAAATGGAGATTGGAGGACGCATCAGGGTAATGCGTCCTCGCCACGTGGACTTTGACCGGTATTTACGAAAATTAAAAAAAAGATAAAAGGAGAGGATGCATTAGGGTAATTTGTCCTCCATAATTGTTGCTGTTTGTGGCTACTGTAGCCACAAACCTAGAAATTTCCCAGCATATTATCCCCACAATCCATTTAATAATGTACCTACGAATGATATTGATGAGGGCTAGTTACCATTGAAGGCTTCGAGTTTGGTTTCGGTAAGCTCTCCAGAGTCGAGACCCTCCTCGAGGTGGGGTCTCGAGGGTCAACAATAAAGGAGTTCTTAAAAGGGGATCTCGAGAGTAAGACAGCAGCAACCACCTCTTCACAAGAGTTAATAAATCACCAAATTTTCTTTTCCTTGAAAAAATAAGATCCGATTTCATCTTCCACAAAAGAGACGAGACCCTCCTTCACGACATAAGATTGAAAGATCCAAAGCTTCTTCTTCGGAGTGGAAACAGATGTGTGTGAGGATTCCTAGAGATTTCTTTGCACGAGGTTGGTGGTATGTGAAACATCCAATAGCACCGGATTCTTCCTTCACCCCTGAAAGGGATTCGTGAACAACTGCAGCGGAGATTCCACAGCTCCCGTCCTGATGAATCCTGCAATATATTGGTGATGGGTATATAATGCAGCTTGAGTAGTAAATTATTGTGCTAGGAATGCATAAGTAGGTAAATAGTAGAGGGGTATCTCGAGGGTTGACAATTACGAGGTTCTGGAAGGGGGATCTCGAGAGTGCGACATCAGCCACCTCTTCACAATCTCGAAGGGGATCGGGTACTGGAGATGCTCGAGTACCCCTGGAGGTTTTAGAGCATGGAAGGACTTCGAGTACTGGATGTGGCCTTCGTGAATCTGAGCCATCCGAGTGCTCGAGGTGGCTTTCACCTTCGAGAACACGACGAGGTTTCCGAGTCTTGGACTTGTTACAGCGCTCGCCAGGGTATTCGTGCCATAGCCATGAAGTTTCTCGACTGCTTGAGGGGGTTCCCGACCATGGGATGCTCGAGTTATCGAAGGGTCATTCGAGTCATTGAGTCATGAAGTGTGCTCGAGTGCTCTGATTCCCAGGACGAGGCAATAGGATTAAGAGTAAGGACTTCGTCTTCCGATGCTCTTTCTCCTAAGCCTAGCTTTTACTTATGATTTAACGGTTATTTATGTGTTCTATGCCCGCGCTACACTATATGTTAAATTGGCATAAAGCTGTCCATTTGCTCAAAATGAAGAGGGCGATTACATAATCGCCACGCTTGATGCACGTGATATAAGTGTATCCATTCTCTCATCTTCAGGAGGTTGATTCGGCTGGGATTCACAAGGGAAAGAGGCATGGCCTCATCAACCACTCTCGGCACCACCAAGAGAATGTTTGAAGGCCAATAACATCCCTTTATCTTCAACTTAGGGATGTACATGGTAGAAGCAGATTCCCACTAGTACCAACATGGTGCAACTAGGACCATCGGCTTCAATCTCTTTGTCATATTCAAGACTCGAGAACTCTCGGCTGCATTAGGAATTTCAGATTTGATTTTGGATCTTTGTACCTTCATCACCATTCCGTCTAAGACACTATTTCAAGACCCGAGTCTCATAACTCTCGGCCGCATTATGGAATTTAAATGAAGAAGGCCCCATTTGTTAGGGGTAGAAATGGATTATTTGACTATGGGTAGTGAGTTTGTTCTCACCCCAATTGTCTAGTCTCCCATAGCCTGTGTTTCCCAGGTTGTTTCGTACTCCCTTTGCTCGATCATCTTGCTTAGGGTTGGTAGTTAGCTTACTTTGGAGGGGGGGAGGCGGGAGTGCTACCCTTTAGGCATGCACTCCCACATCCACCCCCCGTCCCACTCCCTCTCTCTCGGACTTGCTCCTTAGGTTCATCACATAACCTAAGGTTGGATTATTACTGTATTCGGTAGAGCTCCTTTGGGGCCCTACCGTGGGTTCCACCGTATATACTATTTACCTGTTCACTCGAAGGGGATTGGGTACTTTCTTTCATTGTGCAACATCCACCTGCAACTGCGGTGCCTTTGGAAATTGGGCACCTTTGTGGAGGACGCATTCTCCGAATGCATTATCTTCCATTTAATTATTTTTTTCACGCCTCATTTAGAGGATGCATTCGCCGAATGCGTCCTCATTATGCATTATTTTTTATGCCTCATTATGCATGTTTTTCACTTTTCAAACAAATAGTTTAAAAATAAATATTTTAATTAAAATTATCATTCTTTTTCATTTTGATGAATTTAGATAAGATGGTATTATAAACAAATAATTCCATATTTATAAAAGAGATATTTTCAGTACTTCTAACTAAGAATACTTTTAATATTTTATTTTAAAAAAATACAAATTTAGAAAAAAAAAATGTAATTATTGATTAATTATAAATATATATTTCATACTTTTATCAATATACAGTTTATAATAAAAAATATTTTTGTACAGATCTTTTATCCTTATAAATACATTATCAATTCAAAATTATATTAATTTTATCAATAAATAGTAAATTAAATTATATTCAAATTTTTAGTAGTAAATAAAATAAAATATTAATAAATGTGATTACTTATTTTAAATTGTGCATCACACGGGTATAAACTAGTTTTATAAATAAATATAAGTAGCATATAAAATTGTGAAAAAATAATACTTTAAGTTATAATTAGTCTAAATTAGTTAAGTAAATTTTTAGAAGTAAATAAAATAAAATATTAATAAATGTGATTACTTATTTTAAATTTTGCGTCGCAAGGGTATAAACTAGTTTTATAAAATAAATATGAATACGTAGTATATAAAATTGTGAAAATAATACTTTAAGTTATAATTAATCAAAAATTAAAATGAATGATTATAGTTTTCCATTTCTTTTGAATTTTAAAATATTTAATTACCTATGACTTTGCCTATATTTAAATGTTTAAATGGATGAAATTAAACGTAGAGTTCGCGTGATATAAGATTGAAGTCGAATGTCTATTTCTATTTTTATATATAAATAATTTATAGAATAATTTGATTGAAGTCGAATGTCTATATCTATTTTTATATATGAATAATTTATAGAATAATTTATACCATTTCATTTTTTGAATTTTAAAATATTTCATTACTATATTTTTAAGTATGACTTTTATTTTTAAAATTTAAATCGAAGAAATTAAAAGTAGAATTCGAGAGTGATATATAATCAAAATTTAATATCTATTCCATTTTTTTTATACTCCCTCCATTTTTTTATTTATGACACCTTGAATTTTGGTGAAGAAAATTGGTGGATGAAATAGATTGTAGAAAGAAAAATAGAGAATGAGTAGATGAAATTGAAAAAATATTGATAAAAATAGGAAGTATGCCAAATAAATAAAGTATTATTTATCACAATTTAAAATAAGTAATCATATTTATTAATATTTTATTTTATTTACTACTAAAAATTTACTTAATTAATTTAGATTTATTTACCTCTTAAAGTATTATTTTTCGCCCAATGCGTCCTCTTAAAAATTAGATTAAAAAATGCTGAATATTTGGAGAACGCATTTGCCAAATGCATTCTCAACAAATTACGTTAAAAAATTGTAATATTCGTGAGGACGCATTCAACAAATGCATCCTCAACATTTCCTCAACATTTTTCATGAGGACGCATTTGGTAAATGCATCCTCAACATTTTTTATGAGGATGCGTCTTCGTTTAGCCATCCAAAAAAAAGTGAAATTCACAAGAACGCATTCGGTTCTCCATCATGCATCCATCACATGCTATTGTAGATCAACAGTAGAATTTTCTCGATTTCATCTTCCACAAAAGAGACGAGACCCTCCTCGAGGGGGTATCTCGAGGGTTGACAATTACGAGGTTCTCGAAGGGGGATCACAAGAGTGCGACATCAGCCACCTCTTCACAATATCGGTGGAGGCTCGCTCCATGGTCAATATGTTCCTCTTTGTTCGGGCAGTTGGGTTTTCTCTCGTCCGTTCGAATACTCCTTCAAAACAAGATCGATAACACTATTATTACATATCCTCTCAATATCCTCATCTCAAGTATAGTAGTATTCATCTTTTTTACATTTCGAGGACAAGCTGCGCACGAGGCAAAGGGGCAGATAATGATAAGCTGTTTCCGGACATTATCTCAGCTCATTACTATTTTTTTTTTCTTGCTATTTCAGTTACTAAATCAGCTTCAGTTTTGATGGACGAAAAAGTCCTCGCCCTCGAGAGTCCCACCTCAAGAAGGGCCTCGGTCCTCGAAGCATTTTCCAGCTCAACAAGTTTGACGCCTATGCTTATGTTCGCTCCAAGTACGATTCCTTGAACAAAAAGGTGCAACCCTCACGAGCTGTATCATGGTGCAAGAATTGGCGGCATAGCCGAGTGCCCTACAGCCGCGCCGTTTTGCCATTTGAGGAAGGCGTCAAAAGGAGCCGATCTTTCGTCGAAACCAGCTCTTGTCCCTCAAGATCTCGTCGCTCGTAGCTTCTGTCGTTCGTTCCTCAAGCCATAGGGAAATTCCTCGAGGAGAAGCTTCTTGTGCAGAAGTTTTGGGTTGAAATCCTGAGAGCTCATATGTCATTGGAATCCTCGAGAAGGGTCTCGTCTCTCATCCCTCGGGGAAACGTCTTCCAGCTCTCGTCTCTGTTGACAGTCAAGTTAGAGTCTTCGAGAGCTCGATTCCACAGCCCTCCGTCCATGGAGGCTTGCCATTACCTACCCCTTCCGCTGAAAACCCTGCCTCGAGACTCCCTGTCCTTCATCTTATGAATTGGAGAGATTCAGGTTTGTTGATCCATTGTCAAAGTTGAAGCATTTCGTTGGGTACAAAAATGGAAAACAAATCACAGTTATAATGCTGCTTTTCTATTTAGTGTATCTCTGAAGCATGTTTGTGATATTCGTCCTGGATTTGCATATTTTTTCTGCTCTTAGGTTTTAATTTGTTTTCACCACAGACATTGTTCTTTAGATCAAAGCATCACCTCGATTTCCATGCGCAACCTGGAGTATTTTCTTAGTTTGCATGCATTTCATTGCATTTCCGGTTACTGAAGATATTTTACCAATCTATTTTGATATATTTTTGGGAAGCAACCTTTGTTCATCTACTGATAAAAGAAGAGATTGGTAACTGGAAATCCTTAAGGTTGTCAAGGTTGTCAGCTCCACAACATTTTGAGACTACACCATCGAAGAATCGCCGTCAAAGGCATTGACTTTGTCTCGAAGATGCCTCATGTATGAAGCCTTTCGAGCTTCTGTATGTCTGATACTATCCCTCAAGTAGTCCCAGTTCATCAAAGCTGACCCTCCATTCTGTCAAAATTGGGCACCTCGAAGCGGGGTCCTCAACAAGCCAAATCCGTCGAAGTTAAGTTCCCCGAAGCAAAGGTCCTCGATTGCCCATCCCTCGATGATATCATTCATCACCCATCGAAGCCGTCATCCAACTTCGAAGCCTTTGGAGACCCTCGATGGCTCCATCGGCACTAGAAGCCATTTTTGACTTCTTACGTCTCAAGAAGCTTCTCCTCGAGCAATCCAGCATTCTTGCCAACTAAACAAGGGAAGCCTTACCTCTCTTCCTATAATTTCATTTTCACTATTATACATTATATTTCCATACGATACTTAGAGCTTTGCATATAAATCCTTGGATGGTACTTATGCTTTGACTAGTGGCTATTTTCATGTCCTTTTTTTAACTCGGATGTGCTTTACAATGATAGATGTTGTAGCCTATTGATTGCAAATTTGTTTTTGTTTTGAAAAGGCACCCCAGTTACATAGAAAAATTGAACGTCCTGCTTTTATAATCTGAATTCAGCAAGAGTTTTGATAATTGTTACCAAACAGTGTCAATGTTCGTGGGGTATTCGAATAATATCGATGTTGTGTTTCGATTTTTGACCAAACAACTTTGATTGTAAATTAGTTCATGTGAGAACTTTGTTTAAATACCTGACATTTTGATTCTAGAATAAGGTAATGGGTTTCTTATATATTGCCGTGTTTTGTGTGGAGAATACGACACATTATTTAACTCAGAGTCCAAGTGATACAAATTATAAAAGCTAGCATTCTTGATTTCTTTTGGTACAACTCAAATAAAGCTTTTTAACTTGGTTGATCATCATCTTCCGTGATCAACTTATTCTAATGTTTGAGTTCTTCCATGCACTACTTGTAACTAGGATAACCATTAGATTCAATGTTGGAATTGGTCAAGTCCAAACCCCTCTCTTCATGTGGGGGACAAAGGAGTGTGGGTAAATCGGTGCATAGAGCATGTTGTATGTGCACGACGACTTGCTGGTTACCCTACAACCCTTACTAAAATTGAGGTTATGGTATTCTACTATGACTTTTTCCATGTTTTGCTTGTGAATGTGGAAATTCTAAATTTCGATTATATATGTCCATAGTTGGAAAATTCTAGTCGAGTGACTAATAAACTTATTTTAAATTATTGTATCTTATTAAAATTATTTTAAATCCTTTTTAAGATTTTAAAATAATTTTGGGGGCAATAACTATGCACCAGTTACCAGTATGATATCTCTTTCTCATTTCAATTACCATTATAAAATGAGTTACATTACTATTTGAGCAAAGCTATACTAAAACGACTTCCCAAAGCCTCGAACACTTATAATGTGCTTGTTCAAATCCTATTGGAGGAATGTTAAAAGAAAAAGGTTTGAGCTTAAGTATTTGTTGTGATTCAACTTGCATTTTTCATATACGAGTATCTGTTACTAGAATTTTTAGCTTAATGAAAATTTTGCAAGTAGCTAGATAACTCACTGGTGTTCTATCTAACATGATAATTGAAATTGGTGTCAGTGTTACGTCAACCCGGGTGATTATACAAGTTCCTGTATTATGAACGGGGGGATTGATGCAACATGTGTTATTTATTTGAGGAGCTGCTTTATTTAAACCTCTCTATTACCCACGATGATTTTCGATATTGTTTTCTGATGGAGTGGTATTCTTTATTTAAACCTCTCTATTACCCATGATGATTTTTGATATTGTTTTTTGATGGTGTGGTATTCATTATTCTTTTGAACTATGGGGGCATTATAGTATGAAGTGGAGATGTGTGATTTTGTTAAATGCATGGAAATGAAGAGAATATCGCTTTTGTTACAGTCGAAGTGCTACATTCTGCTGATAGATGAGTAAAATTTTTCTTGGTGATTGGATAGTCCACTCTGGTTAGTCTCTATGTTATTATGGCTCTTTTTTCAGAAACCAGAAAACAAGTGAGCTGATGTTCTTCGAGTGAGGGGGGGGCACCCGAGGAGAATCACTATTATAAGTCGAAGGACATACCCCTCGATACCAAATTATTGATATTGTTGTTGCTCTTATGACCTTGAGGGGTTTATCGACATAATATTCGAGTGGTTTACTCTTAAGCGGCACTCAGGTGATATTCGAGTGGTTCGCTCTTAAGCGGCACTCAGGGTGACATTCGAGTGGTTTGCTCTTAAGCGGCACTCACGGTGATATTCGAGTTGTTTGCTCTTAAGTGGCACTCACGGTGATATTCGAGTGGTTTGCTCATAAGCGGCACTCTAGATGGTAATTCAAGTGGTTTTCTCTTAAGCGGCACTCATAGTGATATTCGAGTGGTTTGCTCTTAAGCGGCACTCACAGTGATATTCGAGTGGTTTGCTCTTAAGCGGCAATCACGGTGATATTCGAGTGGTTTGCTCTTAAGCAGCACTGAGGGTGATATTCGAGTGGTTTGCTCTTAAGTGGCACTCAGGGTGATATTCAAGTGGCTTGCTCTTAAGCGGCACTGTAGATGGTAATTCAAGTGGTTTGCTCTTAAGCGGCACTGTAGATGGTAATTCAAGTGGTTTGCTTTTAAGCGGCACTCTAAATGGTAATTCGAGTGGTTTTCTCTTAAGCGGCACTCACGGTGATATTCGAGTGATTTTCTCTTAAGTAGCACTCTAAATGGTAATTTGAGTGGTTTGCTCATAAGCGGCACTCATAGTGATATTCGAGTGGTTTGCTCTTAAGAAGCACTCAAGGTGATATTCGAGTGGTTTGCTCTTAAGTAGCACTCACGGTGATATATGAGTGGTTTTCTCTTAAGTGGCACTCACAGTGATATTCGAGTGGTTTGCTCTTAAGCGGCACTCAGCGTGATATTTGAGTGGTTTACTCTTAAGCGGCACTCATGGTGATATTCGAGTGGTTTGCTCTCAAGTGACACTCATGGTGACATTTGAGTGGTTTTCTCTTAAGCAACACTCAAGGTGATATTCGAGGGGTTTACTCTTAAGCGTCACTCAAGATGGTAATTCCAGCTAAGGCTGGTGATCGAGTGGTATGCTGATAAGTGACACTCTTGAAGATACAAGTACTCTCTTTGTGATGATTTGAGTATGCTGATAAGATACTCTCTTTGTGATGATTTGAGTATGCTGATAGGCTACGCTTATTAAATTAAGTGTACCCAAGAAAACCACAGTCGAAAATTAAATGATGCCCTAATCGACTCCACATGCATTATTAAGGAATCACACTCCCAACATTACATCCAACTAGGAGATTTATGATTATAACATGTATGCTCTGTGCTACATTTTTAGCAGGTTCAGCTTCGTATACCTAGAGCGACACTGTCCCAATCTATATCGATTCTAAATCTCCGTAGACTTGATCGAGTAAAATTATTTCAAGTATGCCTCGGTAAATGTATAAATATTACAATATATAGCATGATAGGCTGCCATGGTTACTTTCTTAAAAGCTCCATGAGGGACTCAATGATGGAGCTTTATCGAGAGGACTATCATTGAAGTAGGAATCATTATTTGCAAGATCTCCAAGCATTGTACCATGAGCTTCAATAGTCCCTCACTGGACGTTGATTTCTTCCTTGGCATACCTATTTTGCTCCACTATATTGCTATCACGAGCTTGAAATATCCTTGCCTCGTATTGTTGGGAGACTATTACTACACCAGGATTCTAAATCTTCATTGGTGTTGGTTAAGTCCCTCTCAACCCTCATTAAGTTCAAGGATGGTCATAGTCAAATGATAACGAGATTCATCTAATGCTTCCTTTATATTCATACACTACAAAGGCAATAAAAATAAATTCCTTAGTCTTAGCCAAAGAGAATCAGGTGCTGAAACTCTTTAGTCTGGGTCATCTTGTTGGTACAAAATTTAAGTAAAGAACGCTGGCAAAAGTGTTATATTTGCTCCAAGCCTTGCTTACGAGTCTTATAATTTTTACCCAGCTGATCATCGATGCTGGGGGCTCGATATCAAAATCCCCCTTTTTAAAGAAAATATACAGCTCGGAAGGACAAGATTTTGAGAGACCATTCGAGCGAGGGAGGAAAACTCAATATATTCGAGGATATGGTGTTAAGAGAACTAAGGAAATCCTACGATGTTAACATACTCGAATTTAAGTTGATTCGAATACTTGAACATAGTTATCATGCCTCGAGTTCTCTGGGGGCTCTTGATGATACTCTTATGAAGATAGAGTTGGGCCGCATACCAGTCCATTAAATATTACCTTTAGCCCAATAAGGTTCAGTCATGAATGGGCCAAGCTGGACATTCAATACGTATTTAATAAGAATTGCGGTTACAGACAAGAAGGGTTAGGGTTTAATTAGCATAAATATGAAGGTATGCCATTCATTTTGAGGCATTCACAATTACTCCCGATTACTGAGGTTAATTTTTAACTTAATCATTTCCCCCAGAGTTTTCTGGGGGCTTTACCTTGCAGGTCATGAACTAAGGATCTGGTGGTGCAGTTAATTCAGAGTTCTGAGACGAATCAAGTTGTGCATTACAACTCAGATTCCACGTTCTAACATTCGGTCCCTATTAATGTGTCTCCGACAACCGACCAGTTTGTGGGCTTGAGTTTTTCTCGAATATACCTTTAATAAAACAGTCCCTGAGGTTCCAGGGGTCAGCACTCCGAGGCCTAAGTAATTCCAAGCATTTGATATCATTAAGACATAATGAATCATAAGTAAATGTATACCTTGTATTTATAATCTATGCTCTAAATAACATTCTCCTTAATAATCGCCCTTAATTACCCACAGATGCGGTAATTATGTTAGGGTATTAAATATTCTCTTAACTAGGCTGCTACATCTTTGGCCCAATGGTCTTCTTGTGCTTAACCTCTATCAAAAGCCCTCAGAAAAACAGTTCTCGACCTTAGAAGGCTGGAACGTCATGAAGGTTCTTCGAGGTATCGAATGCACGGGACAGTTTGAGGACTTTGAAGAATTGAGATGAACCTTGCACTTCGTTGCTTATGCCTTCGAGGAACGGAACCTGGTTTTCTAATTAACTATGGCGTTAGGATGCCAAAAGGTGCGCGCGCTTGCTGTACAACCACGCGTGTCACTGCTCCCTAAACAACGCATTGTCAGAAGATAGAAAAACAATTGCATCTTTCCATAACCTTTTTATATTTCCAAGGAAATTTTTATCAGCCATTTTAGCCCCCATTATTACCTTTTAATCGCTCTCCTTTCTTTCACCTTTCTCATTTGCAGGAACCTTCTTACAAGTATCTGTTCTCTATTTCTCTCTCAAGCGATCTAAACTTTCATCACCTTTCCCAGAAAACCAGTAAGTAGCTTCATCTCTATTCTTATTCTTACCTTTTCATTTTCTCACCTTACAATCATGCCCCGCTCTGACGAGGGTTCGGTTTCTGAGAGATTTCCCAATGAGATTAGGGTAGGTGGTGCGGGGAGCAGTACGCTGGGAAAAGCTACTAGCGACTCGGAATGCACTCATTCCAAAGAACTCTGATACAATTCAGATGCTGGAGAAGGTATGTCTGATCAAATCGCTAGCAGTCCTGGGGAAGAGATGGTTTTCCCAGTGACTGATATGCCTTCTCAAGAGCCCATTGAGAACTGGCCACCAGGCATGGGCAAACCCTATATAAGGAGATCCCCTACAAGTGACAAAATTGGTTTCTACCCTCCTCCGAATCCAGAGCTCGAATTGCAAAGGGAGTCAAATACTTCTCTGGTCCCCAAGGAAACTCCTCTCGAGGCCATAGAGGAGGAGGATAACATGTCTCTTTTGAGAGAGAGGACATCCCTCGAGGTGGAGAAAGCACCATCGAGAACACCTCAGGCATCTTCTTTGGCTAAAGTCTCTCAAAATAAGAAAATGGGGACTTATTGAAGGTTACGGCTAAGGGACTCAGGGAGGGAGCCCCCAGTTCCAAGAGTGAGGACCGCTATCTCAAAGATATTTTTGTGAAAACCCCTACCAAAATGGAATTAGAGTGCATGTAATAATTAAATTTTATCAAATATTCCAATCTTTCCTTTAATTTTCCAACCAAATATATATGTGTATATATGTATATATAAATAAATAAATATATAATAATACCAATAACAAAAAGTAAATAAAAAAATAAGTAAGAGAAATTACCGAGAAGAAAATATACATAATTACACACACACACACACACACACATATATATATATATTATATAACAAGGGTAATAATAAGCAAATAAATAAATGATCAAATAAATAAATAGATGCAAGAAATTACCATGAAGGAGAAGCTGGCAGCGGATGTGAAAAAATTATCCAAAGTAATTTTTGTTGGGCAAGTGGAATTACCGGGAAAACGAAATGGACGTCGGACGTGAAAAATTTATCCAAAGTAATTTTGGGCAAGTGGATGTAGGCTTGAGGTTTACAAGATAAAATTTCAGGTGTGAGAACCCTATATTTTATATAGTATAATACCAGTGATATCATCCCCAAAAATTACAGCCTTAAAATATTTTGAGTACCAAAATTTAGAGGTTAAGCAGTAGAAGCGGAGGTTGCCAAGCCAAGTTTAACTAAGGTGAATGTTGCATTGCCCTAGCACGAATTGAGTTAAATTGGGTTTATGTTTACGTATGTATACACATGATGCCATCAGAACCTGACTCTATCTCAAACCGAACCCTTCACCTCTCGAACCCCAGCTAAAACTCTACCTCTAGAACCCCTGCCAAAACTCCACCTCTCTAGCCCCCACTGAAAAATTCTACCTCTCGAACCCCTACTGAAACCATCACCTATCGAACCCCACTGAGAAACTTCTCCTCTCAAACCTCACTGAAAACCTCACCTATCGAATCTCTACTAAACCCTTCACCTCTCGAACCTCTACTGAAAACTTCACCTATCGACACTGAAAGACTTCACCTCTCGAACCCCCCCTCTGAAAACCTCACCTCTCGAACCGCCACTGGAAACCTGTATCTCTCGAACTAGTATTACTAATACCTTTACCTATGAACAGTACACCTCAGACCTATGTCTTGAACTAGTACCACCGATACCTTTACTTCTTGAATAATATATCTCGAACCTACCCATCGAACTAGTAACCTCGATATCTTCACCTCTAGAAACCTTTTCACTGGAACCCTCACTACTAGAACCTTTACTTCTCGACCTCACCTCTCGAACTTGTGCCATTGAAACCTTTACCCCATGAATTGTACATCTTGAACCTTACCACTGAACCCTTTACCTCTCAAACTTATACTTCTCGAAATAATACCACTACCTCTTGAATCTCATCATCTGAAATCGTACCTCCAGAATCTCACCCACTGAACCAGAGAATATCTCTCGAACCTCTCACTGAAAACTGTACCTCTCGAACCAAACCTCTTGAATTGTACCCCTCAAACCATACCTCTCAAACTGTACCTCCTGAATTCACCTCTCGAACCTTTACCTCTCGAACTCATGCCACTGAAACCATTACCTCTCGAACTAGTACTACTGAAACCTTTACCTCTCAAACTAGTACCGCTGAAACCTTTATGGACTCACCTCTCAAACCTTACCTCTCGAACTAGTGCCACTAGAACCTCACCACTCGAACTGGTACCACTTACCACTCAAACCAGTACCACCTCATACCCATACCACTTAAACCTTCTCCACCCAAATTCTGCACTCGAACCTCTTGTACTTGAACCCAAATACTCGCATCGTGAGTACTTAAACCCCTGTACTTGAACTCATCTGCTCAAACCCTGGTACTTGAAACATGATACTCAAACCTTTCTACTCGATACTCGAACCATGAGAGAGATATGACGGTTACACTCAAATAATGGTATTTACTGACTGTTGAATTAAGTGTGTATTTTATCATATTGTACTAGATTATCGTGAAATTGAACTCCTGAACTTCTTTGATAATTTCTGTGAAAGACCGGCTTGTACTTTATCTTGCTGTGTCAAACTTGAATCATATACTTCTCTGATGACCGGCTTTTAATTTATCTTGCCATGTCAAACTTGAATTACCTGCTACCTGATTACCTGTCTGTGATTTTGGGGTCCCCGGCACGACTGTAGTTTGGTCGAAGTCGGCGGGGAATGGTACAAACTGAACCGTCTGATTAGACCAGCTACACGTGGAGTTTGGTATGCTAGCATAACCACCTGACTGATACGAGCTCATAACTGAATACCGGCTTGATTAGAGAAAGTGAATTCTGAACTGATAGAGGAGATAAGAATACAAGGGCAAATGCGGTAGTCGCCAAAATCAATTGACTGAAGAACCAAGGAAGCATGAAGCTCAGACATTGGGATGTAGAATGACAAGGAATCATTCAAGAAGTAGGCTTAGTCCTACAAAATGCCCAAGAACTACAAGGAGGTATGAACGCCTATCGCCGGCAACCAGCTGAATCACGTTGGAGGCACATTGGATAGACTCAGGGCATAACGGAGCACGCTCTCGCCACATTGCAGGATGATTTGATGGACCGGGCGTACCCTGGGGTTGAGCGATGAGAAGGAGGTGACTCCACCAAAGATTTAAGAGTCGGTTAGGATAGAAAGGTGACTTTTGGGGAACAGAAAGTTAAAATATTAAACCTAACGTGTTGTACTAAATTAGAATAAATTCCAGTTTCTGACGTTGGAGGACGTCAAAACTATCATGCTGTAGTGAAGTGTGGCTGAAGCTGTTTTAAGATGAAGATAATATAAATATTTTGTGAATTATATTCTTTTGGTTAAATGGCTAAATAAGGATTAGTATAATCCATGGAACTAATTTATTTAACATGTAGGACAATGGAAAGAGAACAAGGGGAAAGTTCAAACTCGTCTGCGGGACAGAATCCCCCAACCACTGGAATAGAATTGTTCACGAGTCAAGTTACTAAAATTTTAAGTCATATGATAGAGAGAGACAATTAAGCTCAATCTCCTGCCAGGGGCCGAAGTCATAGGCCAGCAGCAGAGGATGCGACCTTGGAACGATTCTAGAAGTTTCATCCTCCCAAGGTCAATAACGGCCTAGATGATGAAGTCGCCGAGAATTGGATCAAAATAATGACCTGGACTTTCCGGGCCCAAGGTTATGCGAATGGAAGGGAAGTAAATTTTTCCATATTCCAATTGGAAGGTGCCACACTAGATTGGTGGAACATAATACAGAGGAAGTGGGACAAGGAAGAAACTCCCAGAACTTGGGAGAATTTCAAAAAATGGTTTAAGAAGAGGTACATGCTGCCTATAGTTAACAAAAGGAAAGAAGCGGAGTTCATAAACTTGAAACGAGTCCTGATGAGTGTAATAGAGTATAAGGAAAAGTTTTCCCGACTCTCTAAATTTGCAGAGAAGATGGTCTCAACTGATGTGGAACGCAAGCAAGAGGAGATTTATCCAAGGGTTAAGGCTAGAATTGAAGGATGCCCTAGCCTTGACCTATCAGAACAGTTATATCGTATCCATTGAATCTGCTTGTAAAGTTGAGGAAACCAAAAATACCTTACGAGCCATGCACCAGTCTAGAAGGACAAATGTGAAATCCCAATCAGTATACATCCCAAAACAAAGTCCCTAGGAGATACACATCCCGACCCTTGACCATGTCGAAAAGCTCCAGCATCGTCTCGAGAGGAACGTCTCAAGTTCGTTGCACTTACTGTGGAAAGGGAGGCCATGATGAAAAGGATTGGTGGAAGAAAGAAAACAAGTGTCTAAGGTGTGGGAGTTCTGAACATAGAATATCAGAGTGCTCGCTAGCTCCACCAAGTCACTTGTCTCAAACTGTGGGATCCCATACATCAGTCTCCAAACCTGCTCAGAAAGGAGGAGCAAGTAGGGGCAGTCAACCAAAGGTGCAGGCTTGTGTATACGTGATGGAAGATAGTGAAACCTCAGTTTCGACCGAAGTCATTGAAGGTACCCTTCCTATCCTGGGTAAAATAGCTAAAGTTTTGATTGATCCCGGTGCTTCTTATTCTTTTGCTAGTTACTCATTTATTGAGAATGTGGAAGAGAAAATAGAGGACATGCCTTATAAGTTGGAAGTTAGCACTCTCACAAACGATCTTAAAATCCTAACTGGACGTGTATGTAGAAATTGTGAGGTAAAGGTGGGACGTTGGGAATTTCCCATAGACTTAATTGCTTTACCTTTAAAGGGATATGAGGTGATACTTGGCATGGATTAGCTTGCTAGAAATGACGCCCAGTTAAATTTTCATACAAAGGAAGTTAAGCTGTGTCGACCCGGGGAACTTCTGATTAAAGTGAATGTGGGAAGGAAGAGATTCTCATCATTACTTGTGGCGGGAGTCAAAGCTCGACAAATGATTTGTAAGGGAGCAAATGAAATATTGGCTTATATCTTGAATAAGCCAGTAAACCAGTTAAAGGGAGAAGATATAATTGTAATCCAAGACTTTCTTGAGGTATTTCCAGAGGAACTAGTAAGTTTACCTCCTGAAAGAGAGACTGAGTTTACCATTGATCTAGTACCAGGAGCCACACCTATTTCTCGAACCCCTTATCGTATGGCGCTGCTAGAGCTACATGAGTTAAAGCTACAACTTGAAGACTTATTAGCTTGAGGGTTCATTCAACTGAGTACCTCTCCCTGGGGAGCCTCGATGTTGTTTGTTAAGAAGAAGGATGGCTCTCTTCGGATGTGTATCAATTATCGAGGCTTAAACAATGTGACAATTAAGAATAAATACCCTCTCCCCATTATTGAGGAGTTTTTCGATCAACTCCAGGGAGCGGTCGTATTTTCCAAACTAGATTTGCGACAAGGGTATTACCAGTTACGAGTGAAGGGGGAGAACATACCCAAGAAAGCTTTCAATACTCGATATGGTCATTACGAATTCTTGATAATGCCATTTTGAGTAAACAATGCACCAACGGCATTTATGGACCTTATGCATCGAGTATTTTGGCCATACCTAAACATTTTGTTGTCATCTTCATTGATGACATTCTGGTCTATTCCAAATCTTAGTAGGAGCATGAAGGGCATCTAAGGAAGGTATTACAACTGCTTAAGGAGCACAAGTTGTACGCCAAGTTTAGAAAATGTGAATTCTGGCTAAACCAAGTGAACTTTTGGGGGCACGTGATTAGTAAGGAAGGAATATCCGTGGATCCCTCTTAAGTTGAGACAATTCTAAACTGGAGGGTGCCGAACAATAGTACAGAAGTGCGGAGCTTTCTTGGACTGGAAGGATATTATCGGTGTTTCCTTAAAGACTCTCTAAGCTAGCATCCCCTTTATTCTGCTTAACTCAGAAGGGAGTTAAGTACAAATGGAATATGAAGAATGAATCCAGTTTTCAAGAATTGAAGAAGCGTTGACCACTGCCCCAATCCTTGCCCTACATGAGGGAAAGGATGGATTCATAGTATATGGTGATACTTCAAGAGATGGTCTAGCGTATTGATGCAAAGAGGCCATGTGATTGCTTATGCATCTTGGAAGTTATAACCTTATGAAAATAATTACCCCACCCATGACTTAGAACTAGCTGCAATTGTGTTTGCTTTAAAAAAGTGGCGACATTACTTATATGGAGTCACATTTGAAGTAATGTCAGATCATAAGAACCTGAAGTACCTATTTTCCCAAAATGACATGAATATGCACCAACGTCAGTGGATGGAGTTTCTGGGGGATTATGACCGTGTAATCAATTATCATCCTGGCAAGGCAAATGTGGTGGCAGACACACTAAGTCGGAAGGTGAATTTGGAGCATATCTGGATAAAGGAGACAGAGATGTTATCACAGGCAGAGAATTGGCAATACGAGACTAAACCTGACCGACTGGTATTCTTCAATCTAAGGGTACAAGCGGTTTTACCCACAGAGATTAAGAAGGCTCAAGAGTCAGATGAATCATTGGTGAAGAAGAAAAAGCTTATCGATGAAGGGAAGTTGCTAGAATTTGAAGTGAATAGTGAAGGAACACTGACCTGTAGAGGTAGGTTTTGTCTACCCCGAAATTCAGCAATCACCCAAAGAGTGTTGGAAGAAGCTCACCGATCCAAGTATACAGCGCACCCAAGGGGGACCAAAATGTACCGAGACCTGAAACAACAGTACTGTTGGGATAATATGAGGAGGGACATAGTGGAATACGTAGCACGTTGTTTAGTGTGCCAGCAGGTTAAGGCTAAGCATCAGAAGCCATTGGGGTTGTTACAACCATTGGAGATTCCCGAATGGAAATGGGATCACATCACGATGAACTTTGTGACGGGATTACGCCCGGACACGTGTTAAACCATGAAGACTTAGCAGTGAATGAAAATCTAATATACGAGGAAAATCCCGTGAAGATATTGGGTCGAAAAATCAAAAACTTGCGAGCTAGGGAGATTCCTATGGTCTTTGGTGTTATGGGGAAATCAAAAGGTCGAGGAAGCAACTTGGGAGTTGGAAGCTGAAATGAAGGATAATTACTCGGAGTTGTTCGTCGGAAATGGAAATTTTGGGGACAAAATTCATTAGGGGGGGGGGGAAGATTGTGAAAACCCCTATAGAAATGGAATTAGAGTGCATGTAATGATTAAATTTTATCAAATATTCCAATATTTCCTTAAATTTTCCGACAAAAAAAATATAAAAATTTGTATATATATAAAAAAATATATAATAATAATAATACCAATAACAATAAGTAGATAAATAAATAAGTAAGAGAAATTACCGAGAAGAAAATATACATAATTATACATATATATATATATATTATAATGGTAATAATAAGCAAATAAATAAATGAGCAAATGAAAAATAAATGCAAGAAATTACCATGAAGGAGAAGCTGAAAGCGGATGTGAAAAAAAGTATCCAAAGTAATTTTTGTTGGGCAAGTGGAATTAACGGGAAGAAGAAACGGATGGCGGACGTGAGAAATTTATCTAAAGTAATTTTGGGCAAGTGGACGTAGGCTTAAGGTTTACAGGATAAAGTTTTAGGTGTCAGAACCCTATATTTTACCTAGTATTAATACCAGTAATATCCTCCCCAAAACTTACAGCTTTAAAATATTTTGAGTGCCAAAATTCAGAGGTTAAGCAGTAGAAGCGGAGGTTGCCATGTCAAGTTTAACTAAGGAGAGCGTTGCATCGCCCTAGCACGAATTGAGTTAAATTGGGTTTATGTTTACGTATGTATACACATGATGCCATCAGAACCCGACTCTATCTCAAATTAAACCCTCCACCTATCGAACCCATGCCAAAACTCCACCTCTCGAACCCCTGCCGAAACTCCACTTCTCGAACCCTTACTGAAAACTCTACCTCTCGAACCCCTGCCAAAACTCTACCTCTCGATTACTGAAAATCCCACCTCTCAAACCCTTACTGAAACCATAACCTCTCGAACCCCACTGAGAAACTTCTCCTCTCGAACATCACTAAAAACCTCACCTATCGAATCCCTACTGAACCCTTCACCTCTTGAACCTCTACTGAAAACTTCACCTATCGAACCCACTGAAAGACTTCACCTCTCGAACTCCCCCCCCCTGAAAACCTCACCTCTCGAACCGCCACTAGAAACCTGTATCTTTCGAACTATTATTACTAATACCTTTACCTATGGAACAGTACACCTCGAACCTATGTCTCAAACTAGTACCACCGATACCTTTACTTCTCGAACAATATATCTCGCACCTATTCCTCGAACTAGTAACCTCGATATCTTCACCTCTAGAAACCTTTTCACTGGAACCCTCACTACTAGAACCTTTACTTCTCAACCTCACCTCTTGAACTTGTGCCACTGAAACCTTTACCCCACGAACTGTACCTCTCGAACCTTACCACTGAACCCTTTACCTCTCGAACCTATACTTCTCAAACTAATACCACTGAACCCTTACCTCTTGAACCTTACCGTCTTAAACCATACCTTGAGAATCTCACCCACTGAACAAGAGAATATCTCTCGAACCCCTCACTGAAAACTGTACCTCTCGAACCAAACCTCCTGAACTGTACCCCTCGAACCGTACCCTCTTGAACTGAAAGCACTACCTCTCGAACCTTACCTCTCAAACTAGTACCGTTGAAACCTTTACGGACTCACCTCTCGAACCTTACCTGTCGAACTAGTTCCACTAGTACCTCACCACTCGAACTGGTACCACTTACCACTCAAACCAATACCACTTGAACCTTCTCCACTCGAATTCTGCAGTCGAACCTCCTGTACTCGAACCCAACTACTCGCACCATGAGTACTCGAACCCCTTTACTTGAAATCATCTGCTAGAACCCCAGTACTTGAAACATGATACTCGAACCTTTCTGTGCAAGACTGGCTTGTACTTTATCTTGCCGTGTCAAACTTGAAGCATATACTGCTCTGATGACTAGCTTGTACTTTATCTTGCAGTGTCAAACTTGAATTACCTGCTACCTGATTACCTGTCTGTGATTTCAGGGGCTCCAAAGTGATTGTAGTTTGGTCAAAGTCGGTGGGGAACAGTACATATCGGACCGTATGATTAGACCGGCTACACGTGGAGTTTGGTATGCTAGCATAACCACCTGACTGATACGAGCTCGTAACTGAAATTTGGCATGATTGGGGAAAATGAATTCTAAATTGATAGCCTTTGGGCATCACTGACTGGGTTATGTCGTGTATGTTAGTCAGAGTTGCCATATAGGCACTTGGCAGCAACTCGACATTAACCACCCATATCCTTTTACTATGTGCTAGGACCTACGTGGCTAGTTGTTAATTGTTATTCTGTGATCACTAAAGTCAACTGGGTAAATACTGGTGATGGAACCTCACTAAGGAAGTAGCTTACCCTAGTTAAACAACCCTTTTTCATGTGAAGAAGAACAGTAAGAGAAAAGTGCGTGTTGTCTTTACTTCGTTTGATAAAGATTTTGGGTGAACTATTAAGGTTTTAAAGTGAACTTTGAATCTGTAATAGTTAGGTGAAACTTTCATTTAACACTTGTAATAATCCTGTCACTGTAATAGTAAAGTTAGGATTTTGAATTTATCTAAATCGTTTCCGCATAAAATTTATCTGCTCGTTACTGTTAGCACTTTCAGTAGCATGCTCAGACCCGACCCAATACTTGCATTTGGGTTTTGGGGTGTTACAGATGTGGTATTAGAGCATTCTAAAACTAAGTAAAGGCAAACCCATATGAGAACATTCTATTATTACGGCTACAGTAACCGGCGGTGGACGTGAAGGTGGAGAACGCATTCAGCGAATGCGTTCTCATGTTTTTAGATTTTTTTTCATGAAAATGAGAGGACGCATTTACGAAATGCATCCTCATGGTTTAAAAAAACTTTTCAACAGGAAATGGAGGACACATTCGTTGAATGCATCCTCAGGGTTGTTGGAATTTTTTAAATTAAGTTTTCAGAGGATGTATTCGAGCACTCGAGCCCACCATCTTCCCCACTGCCTCGAGCCCTTGAGCCCTCAAATATCCTACCTCAAGCCCTCAAACTCCTACCTCCTGCCGCGAGTGCTCGATCCTCCTACCTCGAGCGCTCGAGCCTCCTGCTTCGAGCCCTCGAACTCTTGCCTCCTTCCGCAAGCGCTCGATCCTCCTACCTTGGGTGCTCGATCCTCCTGCCTCGAGCCGTCGAACTCTTGCCTCCTTCCACAAGCGCTCGATCCTCCTACCTTGGGTGCTCGATCCTCCTGCCTCAAGCGCTCGAATGCATCCTCTGAAATTTTTGCAAAAATAAATTTAATCACGATGAGGATGCATTCCACGAATGCATCCTCTATAAATTATGGGAAAAATTAAATCACCTTGAGAATGCATTCAGAGAATGCGTCCTCCACCATGGCATCCAAATTTCAGAAGATGCACAATTGCATCCAAATTTCTGCCAACATGCACAACAAAATAAAGCACTTTACCTTAAATAAAAGATTTTAGAGGGAACTAAAGAAATTATGGAATAAGTAAGACTAGTTGAGTCCAAACTGTCAAACTAACAAGTTGTTATTTTAATAGATGGATGATAATGTAGAAACCGCAAGTAATGCTTTCCAAGAAACCATTGAAGTAAAAAGGCATACGGGAGCTTTTCCGGAGGCATACATTCCTTGGACAGAAATTATCGACACATCACAGTGGGAAGAAACTCATGCCTACCCAAATTAAGTCATACACGCTTTGGTCATGGAACGGGCTGAATTGATTAACAGGGTCCATAGCCACGAGACCCATGAATAGCTAATGAAGGACGCAATGTGAGAGCAATGTCTGCGCACCAACACAGAGGAGACAAGGGCAAATGCAGTAGTCGCCAAAAATTGAATGAAGAACCAGAGAAGCATGAAGCTCGGACATTGGGATGCAGAACGACAGGAAATCATTCAAGAAGTAGGCTTATTCGTGGAAAATGCTCAAGAACTACAAGGAGGTCTGACCACCTATTGCTGACAACCAACTGAATCACGTTGGAGGCACATTAGATAGACTCGGGGCATAATGGAGCACGATCTCGCCACATTGCAGGATGTTTTGATGGACCGGCCGTACCCTAGTGCTGAGCCAGGAGAAGGAGGTGACTCCACCGAAGATTCAAGAGTCGGTTAGGATAGAAAGGTGACTTTTGGGACACGAAAAGTTAAAATATTAAACCTAACGTGTTGTACTAAACTAGAATAAATCCCAGTTTCTGACATTGGAGGACGTCAAAACTATCATGCTGTAGTTAAGTGTGGCTGAAGTTGTTTTAAGATGAAGATAATATAAATATTTTGGGAATTATATTCTTTTGGTTAAATGGCTAAATAAGGATTAGTATAATCCATGGAACTAATTTATTTAACATATAGGACAATAGAAAGAGAACAAGGGGAAAGTTCAAACTCGCCCGCAGGACAGAATCCCCCAACCACTGGAATAGAATTGTTTGCGAGTCAAGTTACCAAAATTTTAACCTGTATGATGGAGAGAGACAATCAAGCTTGATCTCCTATCAGGGACCGAAGTCATAGGCTAGAGGAAGAAGATGCAGCCTTGGAACGATTCCAGAAGTTTCATCCCCCCAAGTTCAACGGCGGCCCAGATGATGAAGTCACCAAGAATTGGATCGAAACGATAACCCGGACTTTCTGGGCCCTGGGATTTACGGATGGAAGGAAAGTAAAATTTTCCATATTCCAATTGGAAGGCGCCGCACTAGATTTGTGGAACATAATAGAGAGGAAGTGGGACATGGAGGAAACTCCCAGAACCTGGGAGAACTTCGAAAAGGAGTTTAAGAAGAAGTACATTCATCCTATAGTTAACGAAAGGAAAGAAGCAAAGTTCATAAACTTGAAACAAGGCCTGATGAGTGTAATAGAGTATGAGGCAAAGTTTTCCCAACTCTCTAAATTTGCAGAGAAGATGGTCTCGACTGATGAGGAACGCAAGAGGAGATTTATCCAAGGGTTCAGGCTAAAATTAAAGGATGCCCTAGCCCCAACCTATCAGAATAGTTATGCCGCAGCCATCAAATCGGAAAGGAGATCATACATTTCCCTCAGACATCTCCGCTGCGGGCTCACCTTTCCCTTTCCGCCCCTTTTTTCCAATCTTCTTAAACAATTCCAAGTGAGCCCTGCACAAGCCCATCCCAATGTCCTTGTGATCACCATAATGTTCTTGACTCGATGTGATGAGTTCGGTATCAAGCCTAGATATAAGTTGCTTTGCTCGCTATACTTCGTGTTGGGAGGTCGTCGGCGTACCTCTCAAAGTTAATACTTTTAAGCCATGTTGCTTCCTATCTACAATAAAGTAGATAATGGCAAGTCGGGTCGTCCATGAGAAGAGGGATTTTTTCAAGTGTTTAAACATATATAGGAGAAAACATATTAGGCATGTACATACATAGGTATATACAACAACTAGCAAAGCAAGAGAACTATGTTAATCATGCAATACAACTAAAGATAAGATGAAAACAACAATTAACGAAACCATGGGCGCAATTGACTTCCACTTCCAAACCTCTTATCCATCATTAAACATGCAACCTATTTACCACTTTCACTACTTGTTGTGAAGACTAAACTTCTATCCTTCTTAGATAGTAGTTTGCAAGAGTGAATTCGACATCTCTTGTCAAACCGCACCAATGACTCCCATAGTCAAAACATGACTTAAGGTATCCCATTAATGGCATTTAGCACAAAAAATCAACAAGCTCGGCAACACTTATAAACACTACACCGTGTTTAAGAATTTAACTGATTCATGCATTTACACAAGATTAGTCAAGAACGATCGACATTCATAGACTTCTCTCATTTGCTACAAGCAACAAACATGACAAAGAGTTCAAATTTATCATATTTATCTAGCAATTATCAATCCATCAATATAATCAAAAGCTCTAAATCATACTCTTGGATTCCTATCAAGAAAGGGGGAACTCAACCCATTTCCCTAAACCCTAACAAGCATATCATACAAGTACTTCATATACTCGAGCTTTCAATAACATTAATGACATTAACAAACACATTCAATGCTCCATAAATGCATAGTAGTAAGAGTATTAAATAGGCTACAAATTGTTTTCAAGACATGAGATTGGAAGCCTTAGTCAATTTCTCCCAAGAACTAGGTTTAGCTACAAGAGTTCATACTAATTAATGCTAAAACAACCAAACATGAAACAAGAAAATTTAAAGATGAAAATGGAAGGAAATAGGGTTCTAAACAGTACCAAAAATGAAGATCCAGAAGAATGAGAATGAGAGGAAAGGGGGTGCTATTTATAGTACAAAAAGGATAAGGTGAAATTCTGGCCACCCATTGGTCGCTACTCGCAAAGGGCTCGTCGCGACTCGCGACGGGTGCCACAATTTTGCCTTGTTTCCTTTTCTTCTTCTTGTGGTATACAATCATATTTCCTCTCATTTTTCAAGTCTTCAATGTCTCCAAAAATGGTCTTCAATGGCCTCCGGTCTTCATGTCTTCGAAGCAAGTCTTCAAAAATGTGATCTTCAATGGCCTTCGGTCTTCATTGCCTCCGTGTTCTTCCCTTGTCACGCAAAATCCACTTAGAAGAGGTAAAAGAGAGTAAAGTTTCCCTTACCCCTCCTAAGATAATTTCAAGGTAAAACACAAGCTCTTGATGATAAAATAGCACAAAAGTGACCCAAAATAGTACTAAGTTATGCACATAAAATGGACACATCAAACCTCCCCACACTTAAACCTTACTCGCCCTCAAGTAATAAAAGATCCAAGCATATGAAGGAAATGACGTATTCACATCCTAACTACTATTCCCCCAAATCAATGCCTCACAAAACTCTCAACATCACATATCCCAAAATTAAGGTCAAATGAGAAGTTTCCCACAACCCCTATTCCTAAATCTACCCAAACCATATCAACCCATCAATTCATTGATATTCCTAAAACATCTCCAAATCCCGAATTGATAATCCTAAATCCAATGATAAAATGTGAAGCTAAAGATATGTATAAGGTTCAAAACACACGCTCCACTTTATATCAATATATCAACCTAAAACGATGCATATTAATGATCAAGAATATCATAACTTACTTCGTTTTCTCCCGCTAAATTTTCCACTCCCAAAAGGTCCTCAAGATGTCAAGTTACCCGATCTATCCGTGTGGTCATCACAACCTTATGAATCCAACGTCGGCAAATGAGTAAACACTTAACACTTTTCAATTTCTCTCATTTTTTCTTATTTTTCCTATGAGCCCTTTTGGGTTTTGATCCTAGCCACACATCATGTTTCTTTGGCTCATATCTCACCCTTTTCCGCACATGTAGCCTCTTATTTTTGCCTAGGTCTCCCTTTCAGGGTTTTAACCTATCCGGGCCCCCAATGTTGCCTAAGTTGCCCTCTTGGGTTTTCAACTTTGCGGGATTCTTTTATTTTATTTTTATATTTTTTTCAGAATTTTTCACATGTCTCCAATCCAAAAAGTAGCAAATTTATTTCCAAATGTTAAGGCTAAGAAAAGTATCAAAGCCAACATTATCCAAGTACATCAAAAGAAAAACATCCCAAAACAATAGGGAGAAAATATCCAAAACAAAACAAAAGAGTTATACAAAAGTGTCTCCAATCCCAATCACCTCAAAGTAGTAGATACCCCTTTCCATACTTAGAACACTACATTGCCCTCAATGTAGACAATAGGGAAAAATGTACAAAGCAAAGTATGGAAAGGGTAAAGATGTGGTGCTCACAAAATCAATGTTATGATGAAGGGTCACCGCGAAAGTAGCGATGTTGATACTGTGCTAGCCACTCCATGCTGCTCTGCCTCCTCACTCTCCGCCTCTCTGCTCCCAGATCGGGGCCTGAGATACTGCCTGCCTGGGACTACATCTCATGGATGCGAGCTGAAAAGTGGTCGATCTCCTCGTCTATGTCAATCAAGGTCTGGGAGACAAATACATTGTGCTCTAATATCATGTTGTTATGTCGGTGGAATCTATTATGCATAGTCTACGTCATCCACTCGTAGAAGTTCGGTGGAGGCTGGGAATAGTGAGGTGGCACATCGTCCTCCTGCATGGGCTCTGTCTCTGGTAGAGGCTGTGTGGAGTGTTGCTGGGAGTGCTGCTGCTGCTGTTGCTCAGAGGGAGGTAGAGTGCTATCATCACGCTAGACAGGAGCTGGGCCAAGGTTATAGAGCTCATGCTGGAAATCATCTCTACATAAGGAGTTCGGTGAAATTGCCAAATCTCCCAGAGGTGTGTCAAATTCCAGCTTCGTCTTGCTCAGCTAAGGAAGTGTCATGAATATGACCTTCCTCGCACCATACAACAAATGGAAGAGCCCCGTTGTCCGTGTGGCACTGAGCATCTCAAATCTAACTAGCCTCTCAATGGTGATAAGATAGGACGTGCACCTCCCTAAGTATGGAAAGTCAACTGGAGGAACCAATCCCAAGTACTCTGCTAAAAGGCCTATCATGCCTCCGACCATAATCTTCCCCTTGGGTTTCCCTGCCACCTCCATGATTCTATTCATTCACAATTCTTCCCACAGCCCGTATCCTGGCCCCTCACTCGTTACATGCCACAGAAAGTGAATGTCATTGGCTGGCACATTCGTCGGCTCTGCGGAGCAAAGTACTTTGACAGCCAACAGACGGTGCACATAACGGAGTGTAGAGTGGATGATGGTGCTACTCTTATCATGGGAATTCTCCAGCCTCATGTTGATGACATTCCAAAAGTGCATGTCATCCTCAATTGATCGCTTCTGGGCCTGTGGGTCCAGCCTGACCCGTATCTCCATGGTATCAAATCCAAAGGCTTCTTCAATCTGTGAGATGGTTATTTGCCTAGATATATCATCTAAGTGAAAATCAATGTACCACTCATAGGGTTGATCGCTTCTCATGCTGCTTATACGGACCATGGACAAGAATTCCAATGTGCACCTCCGGTAAGAGGGCGCACTCCTACTCATAAACCCTTCCATTCCCCTTTTTACGAGGAGACATCTGACATGCTGAGTGAGGCCGAGAGCATCTAATGTGGGCACATCGACTAAGCTTGTCTCCTTGAGTTGGCGCTTCTCCAGGGCCTCTCATATTTCTGCATAGGACCCGGTGAACTGAGTCAAACCCATGTACCTATTTGGTGGAGGAGGTACATGGCTCGATTCTGGAGCCGGTGGAGGCGGTAGAGGTGGAACGGAAGTACGCCCGCCTCGGGGAGGAGCCCTAGGTCTCTTTGTGGGGGCCATATCTAACAATCATAGCAAACAAGTCAAACGCAAAGGAATATGTGTATATGGAATATTGCAAATTCATACTCACCCTTAAACTAGTTCATTATCACAAGCCAAATCAAAATCAAGTCAACTAGTTCAAGTCCTAATCACAATTTCATATACACTCCATACTATGTCCAACAAGCCTATATTCTAAAATCCATGAAGTTCTCATATAGTAGAAACCAATATGCTATATCTCAAAACCATAGTTGTGCTCAACTAGCTTAGCTACCATTAGTACATTCACAATGTCAACATTCACGTCCCATGGTGAAACCACCCTAAAAATAACATTGCAAAGCACAATAATATTTTATCCAACTAACAACTATGTTGAATTAAGGGCCAACATGCCTCCTATCTAGCATAAGTCACAATCCGTTCTCAGCCACAGCAACACAATTGCACACAATCCTAACTCAAACAAGCACAATACAATCCAAACCGCAATCTCAAAATATGCACACAATATCCATCAAATTGAATTGCAGGCACAATTTATTCACCAAAATCAACCAAGATCCAACAATTCAATTTCCTAAGGAATCACACATAATCTACACAATATCCATAAAAAAATAGAGTAAACATTCATAATCTCAATTCAAGCTCAATAGAGTGAAGAAATGTACCACCAAGATGCGTAGGAAGAAGAAAAGAGGAAGCCCACAATCAATTTAAAATTGAATTACTCAAAATGACAAAACCCCCAAATTCTAGGGTTTGTATTCTTCAATGATTTTTTCCAATTTGTGGATGGAGGTTGGGAAGAAGGGATGGGGTATGGAGTGGTGGTTGTGAGTGGTGGAGGGCAGCGGGTGGCGAGCGGTGGTGGCGAGCGGCTGCGCTTGTGGAGGGCAGGTTGAAGATGGAAGAGTAGCAGGAGAAGATGAAATATTGTGAATATGTTTGTGGCAAAATGGGTTTAGCCCGTCTTTTTAATGCAGATTCGTACGAACGTCGCGACTCGCGACGAGTGGTCTCGAGGGGCATTAGATCTGGCTAGGCTCGAGGATGAATAATGACATTTTGAGGGCTCGCGGCTTCGAGGTCTCGAGAAGGTAGGATCAAGGATGAAAGATGACACTTCGAGGGCTCTCGGCTTCGAGGTCTCGAGAAGCTAGGCTCGGGGATAAAAGATGACACCTCAAGAGCTCGCGACTTGGAGGTCTCGAGAAGATAGGCTCGAGGAGATGAAAGATGACACCTTGAGGGCTCGAGGCATCGATGTCTCGAGAAGCTAGGCTCGAGGATGAAAGATGACACCTCGAGGGCTCGCGGCTTCGAGGTCTCAAGAAGCTCGGCTCAAGGATGAAAGATGACACCTCGAGGGCTCTTAGTTTTGAGGTCTTAAGAGACTAGTCTTGAGAGCTGGCCTCGAGAGAATGATGGACTTTAGGTTCAGCTCGAGTCGAGGCCTTGCTACCTCGAGGCCTTGAGGGGGTGATGTCTCAAAGGGCTGGCCTCAATAGGGTGATGAACTTTATGGTTCAGCTCAAGTCGAGGGCTTACTGCCTCGAGGTCTCGAGGTGGTGATGTCTCGAAGGGGTGGCCTGGAGAGGGTGATGGACTTTATGGTTTTGATCGAGTCAAGGGTTCAGGGCTTCGAGGTCTTGAGGTGGTGATGTCTCGAAAGGGGTGGCCTCTAAAGGGTGATGGACTTTCAGGTTCTGCTCGAGTCGAGGGTTCAGGGCTTCGAGGTCTCGAGGGGATATGTATCGAGGGTTGGTCTCGAGAGTGTGATGGTCATTCAAGTTCTGCTCGAGTCGAGGGCTTGCTGCCTCGAGGTCTCGAGGGGGTACACTTCAAGGGCTCACGACGAGGTCCTCGTGATGCACTCCCGGCTCACGAAAAGTGGAGGTCGAGACCTCCATTTCAACACAATATTTTTTAGTACATTGTGACTCGTGAGCACTCTATCACTAGTCGTGACATGGTCCTCATGAGGTCATCGCGAGGCCATCGCACTTGCGGAAAGTTTTGGCCGAGACCCCCAATTTTAGCCAAAATCCCTGATTTGGCCGTGACTCGCTATGAATCCCTCGCAATGCCATCGTGACTAGCAACAAGGCCTCGCGAGGTCATCGTCACTCACAGAAAGTGGCATCCGAGAGCTAAAATTTCACCCAAAATTACTAAGCTCGTCGCGACTCGCAACGGGCTACTAACCTGGTACTTTTTCTGATTCCTTCACTTGTCCAAGTCTTTCCTTCTTGACTCCAAGCATTTCCCCCTTCAAAAGTCCAACGCCTTGGCTTCAAAATTGCTACAAAATCATGGAGAAAGCAACCTATGAAAAGCATAAAGAAAAATAATGAAACTTAATGATAAAATTCAAAACCAAACAATATCAATAGAAAGTCACGAATGACGATCCGGATGATCAAAACCAAGTTTATTTAATGTCGTCGACATGACTTACTCCCTTTTCTTGGGTTTTACTCACAAATCAGATCGAGGAGGTCAACGTCCTCTCCTTAATCTGGCACAAAATTCTCGTGGTAAGGTTTCAAATGTTGTCCATTAACCTTGAAAGTATTGGACTTAGAATCTCCACCGCGCCATGCGGGAAAACCTTAACTACCTCAAAATGACCAATCCATCGGGATCTCAACTTACCTGGAAATAAGTGAAGGCGAGATTGGAATAGGAGGACCTTTTGACCAACATCAAAGTCCTTCCTAATGATCATCTTGTCGTGCCACACCTTTGTCTTCTCCTCATAGATTTTGGCATTCTCATAGGACTCCCTCCGGATCTCATCCAGTTCATCCAATTGTAACTTCCTATGCAAGCCGGCCTCATCTATATCAAGATTGAATTCTTTGACCACCCAGAAGCCTTATGTTGAATTTCCACCGGTAGATGACAGGGCTTACCAAACACTAACCGGTATGGTGACATACCGATTGCTGTCTTGTAAGCCATCCTATATACCCATAAGGCATCGTTCAATCGAGAACTCCAATCCTTCCGGTTAGGGCTAACCATTTTTTGAAGGATGGACTTGATTTCCCGATTGGAAACTTCGGTTTGCCCATTAGTTTATGGGTGACAGGCGGTGGATATCTTGTGAGTGATGACATACTTCTTCAAGAGTGCCGCTATGGTCCGATTGCAAAAATGCGTGCCACGGTCACTAATCAAGGCTCGGGGGTACCCCAAACCTAGAAAAGATGTTATCTTTCAGGAATTCTACAACCACTTTAGAATCGTCAGTCCCAACCCACTTCGGCACATAATCAATGGCAAGAAGAATATATGTAAAGCCATAAGAACTGGGGAAAGGTCCGATAAAGTCAATACCCCAAACATCAAAGATTTCACAATATAGAATAGGCCTTTGGGCAATTTCATTCCTAGTGGAGGTATTTCCTACTCTCTGGCATTCATCACAAGATTTGCAAAAGGTGTATGCATGTTTATTCAATGTAGGCCAATAAAATCCACTTTCTAAAACTTTCCTAGTGATTCTCTTTGCTCCAAAATGACCGCCACATGCATGAGAATGACAAAATTTAAGAATTGAGTGTACTTCATTATCAGAGATACATCTTCTAACAACTTAATCAGCACAATGTCTCCACAAAAAGGGATCATTCTACACATAATACTTAGCATCACTCTTTAATTTGTCCTTTTGGGCCTTAAAAAAATGAGGAGGAAATTTACCGGCGACAAGAAAATTTACAATGTTGGCATACCACGGTTGGAGATCCCTAACGGTGAACAATTGTTCATCAAGGAATTCATCCTGCAGTTGCTCCTTCATTGTGGGGTTTACCTCAATGTCTTCGAATGGAGTCAACCGACTCAAAGATCGGCCACAAGGTTTTCCGCACCCTTCTTGTCTCGTACCTCCAACTCAAATTCGCTCAAAAGAAGGATCCACCTAATCAATCTTGGCTTGGCCTCTTTCTTCGTCATTAAATGACTAAGCGCTGCATGGTCAGTGTACACAATAACTTTTGTACCAAGCAAGTAAGATCAAAATTTCTCCGAAGAAAATACCACTGCTAGCAACTCCTTTTCGGTGGTGGAATAGTTTATTTGGGCTTCATTTAGAGACATGGATGCGTAGTAGATGGCATGAGGTGCTCTCCCCACCCCTTGACCAAGCACCGCTCCAACGACGTAATCACTCGCATCGTACATAATCTCAAAAAGCATCGACCAATCTGGGGGTTGTATAATAGGGACCGAAACTAACCTTCCTTTCAATTTATCGAAGGCCCCTTTACAACCCTCGTCCATCACAAATTCCACCTTTTTTTGCAACAACTTTCATAACGGTGATGCTATCTTCGAGAAGTCCTTGATGAATCGGCGATAGAATCCTGCATGACCAAGAAAAGAGCGCACTTCGCGCACATTAGTAGGATAAGGCAAAGTTTGAATTGTGTCTATATTTGCCTTATCAACCTCAATACCCTTAGAGAAGACAACATGGCCTAAGACAATGCCTTGCTCTTCCATAAAATGACACTTCTCAGAATTTAACACAAGATTAGTATCAATTCAATGTTTAAGAACTTATGCCAAATTTGCTAAACAATCGTCAAAAGAATTACCATGAATGGTGAAATCATCCATGAATACCTCGACAAAATTTTCAACAAATTATGAGAAAATGCTTACCATACACCTTTGGAAAGTTGCGGGGGCAGCATATAACCCGAAAGGCATGAGTCGGTAAGCAAACGTACCAAAGGGGCACGTGAAGGTGGTATTTTCTTGGTCTTTCGGGGTGATAGCCACTTGAAAGTACCCCGAGTACCCATCCAAAAAGCAATAGAAGAGGTGGCTTGCTAATCTCTCAAGAATTTGATCAATGAATGGCAACGAAAAGTGATCCTTCAGGGTTTTTACATTTAACCTCCGGTAGTCAATGTAAATGCACCACCCATTTTGAACTCGTGTAGGCATCATTTCACCCTTCTCATTTTCGACCACCATCACCCCACTCTTCTTGGGTACCACCTGAGTTGGACTCACCCATTTTCTACCTGAGATTGGATAGATCATCTCCGCTTGGAGTGACTTGAGGATTTCCACCTTCACCACATCCATCATAGGTGGGTTCAAACGGCGTTGGGGTTGTCGGACGGGTCTCGCATCTTCTTCCAACAAGATTCTATGCATACAAGTGGATGGACTTATGCCTTTGATGTTGATAACAGTCCATCCAATTGCTTCCTTGTTTCCCCGTAACACCACCATCAACTTTTCTTCTTGCTCTTTGGTGAGCTTGCTTGAAATGATAACTGGAAGTGTCTCCCCTTCCCCAAGAAAAGCGTACTTGAGGTCACTTGGCAATGGTTTAAGTTCAATCACTGGTGCTTTCACAAGTGATGGAAGGAATCCCGTTTCCTCGGGCTCCTCTAAGAGTAGAGGAGGAGGTTTTGAGAGACTCGGTTTCATTTCTTCAAGCAGGTTCAAATCCTCAAAGCTTTCCTTCAAGTTAGTGCTCATAGAGTATACATTGTGGGCATCATTACTATCACATTGCAAAGCAACTAACAAAGAATCATCACCACTTAGTTCAAAAACATCTTGCACAACTTCTTCAACAACATCTAGGGCATAGCAAGCATGTTTTTCACTAGGATACTTCATAGAGTCATTTATGTTAAACTCTACTTTTATTCCATCAAATTCCACGGTGAGGGTACCTCTATGCACATCAATCATTGTCCTAGAGGTTTTCAAAAATGGCCTCCCCAACAAAATCAGGGCGGCATATTTATCATGCTCCATGTCAAGGACATAAAAATCCACAGGGAAAACTAAGGAGTCCACCTTAACCAACACGTCCTTGACAATACCTTTAGGGTATGCACTAGAATGACCGGCCAATTGGATTACCATTACGGTTTTGTGCAACGTACCCAAGTTGAGGTTTTCATATAAAGAGTAAGGAATCACATTTATTGATGCACCCAAATCAAGCATAGCTTTTTCAAAATGTGTATTTCCTATTAAGCAAGGGATTGTGAACATGTCGGGATCACTACATTTATGGGGTAGCTCTTTTTGACACAAGGCGGAAACATGCTCACTTTTTCCATTTTTCAATTTATTTTTTGCCCCTTGTTTCTATTCACAACACATAATTCCTTGAGAAATTTAGCAAATCTAGGAATTTTTTCAATGGCATTCAAGAGCGGGAAATTTTACCTCACATCTACGAAAGACTCCGTAGATATCCTTGATGTCCTCCTTCCTCCTTTTTTCTTTCTTTCAAGGCTCCCAAAATTGGAGGTTCCAATACATATGGAGGGAACTCCACCATCTTTGCTCTTTTGTGAGGGGGAGATGAAGGTTGACTTTGGCCTTGGTATCAATTTGTCCACCTCGATTTCCTCTTCCTTGCTCTTTTTGGCTAAATCTTCGGCAATCCCCTCACGGGCTTCTTCCTTCTCAGCTCCTTTTTCCAACACCTCAATCCTCTCAGGCTCCTTTTCAACAATTTCATTATCCAGTGAAGTGCCAACCTCTTTACCACTTCTCAAAGCGATAGCACTCGTATTTTGTTGAGGGTTGATCTCCGGTTGGGAGGGTAGCTTTCCTTTTTCTCGGGTCTCCATTCGATTCACCACTTGAGCTATTTGTCTCACTTGTATTTCCAATTTATTGGTGCTTGCTTTGGCTTCATCTTGAAATTTCTCGCTTTTCTCCGCACACATGCCCAACCGGTGAGTGGCTTGCATCACCTCATCTTTTGTTAGCCCCGAGCTCTCCCCTTGGTCTCAGGATTTGTCTTAGAGCCTTTGAAATTGTTGTTGAGGAGACCTGTATGGGTGAGGGTTTTGGCTTCCTTGAGGGTTTCCATACCGGAGGTTTGGGTTATCACGATTTCCTAAATTGTACGGCCATTTTTGGTACCCTTGATAAACTTGGTAGCCTTGATTCCCTTCATAGCCCATGTCACTTACCTCTTCAACATAATCCTCTTGCAAAGTAGGGCAAGTGTCTGTAGGATGCGCCAAGTAACAAATTTCACAAGATTGAACATGTGGCGCATTTTCGAGCTTTGTCATCAAAGATTTCACCATGGATGCAAGGGCCGAGACTTGATCTTCGAGCTTTCCACTATTTGAAGAGTCACTTGTGGGCATTGGATTCCTTCTTCTCAAATCGATCATTGAGCTAAAGTTTCTTGATTCTTCCGCTAGCTCTTCGTATAATTGCATGGCCTCGGAGGATGTTTTGTTCCCAAGGGTACCACCACAAGAACTTCTCACCAACCTTTGATCTTCATCAAGAAGCCATTTTAGAAGTAATAAACCAAATAACCCTCCGAATAACCGTGATAAGGACAACTCGCAAGAAGCTTCTTGAACCTCTCCCAATAGTCGAAGAGGGATTCTTCATGCCATTGGAGGATGTTGCTTATGTCCTTCTTCAAGGCGGCGGATCTAGAGACCGGAAAGTATTTGGCTAGAAACTTTTTTTTCATATCAAGCCAACTCTTAATGCTCTTGGGCAGTAGGTAGTGGAGCCAATCCCTTGCATCATCCCTTAGTGTGAACAGGAATGCCTTCAACTTGTAGAAATATTCATCCACCCCATGGGGGACCGTACCACCACACAAGAAGTGAAATTCGGTAAGGTATTTGTTGGAATTCTCCCTTTGCCTACAAAGAAATATGGGTAGCATGTTGATGAACCCGGTCTTTAGCTCAAAATGCCCGTTTGGTCCAACCACAGGATACTCGATGTACATTGGTTGTTGATCGAGGTTGGGGGCCATGATGTCTCTCAACAAAGGTTGCCCCAAAAGGATTTCTCTTTGGTGGAGAGGAGGGGCTCGCCCTTGGAGAGGAGGATGGTGAGGTTCCCCTCTCGGATGCTCATCTTCGTGCTCGATTTGATGTTCCATTGAGGAAGATGTATCCATAAAATGGTCACTAGGAGGGGTGTTATTCACACTTTTCAAAGAAAGCCTCCTATC
This sequence comes from Rubia yunnanensis, assembly GCA_037428765.1. Taxonomy (NCBI): domain Eukaryota; kingdom Viridiplantae; phylum Streptophyta; class Magnoliopsida; order Gentianales; family Rubiaceae; genus Rubia; species Rubia yunnanensis. Next base: position 109,359,164 of record CM075062.1, on the reverse strand, counting down.
CCGTCTCAAATTCAACTCCAACTCGGGGTCGTAGTGTAGGGGTTCTTGTGAAGAGGATTGCGTATGAACCATACACCAAGAACTCAAACAATACGTCTCCAAGCTAGGTGAAAATGGCAAATTAACTAAGAAATGAAAGTAAAAGCAAACTAACAAATATTTACAATAGCATATAATCACACATAATATGCCCAAACACTTAAAAATAAATGCATCTTCCCTGGTAGCGGCGTCAAAATTTGGGAGGTCGTTGTCGTACCTCTTAAAGTTAATACTTTTAAGCCCTAATGCTTCCTATCTATAATTAAGTAGATAATGGCAAGTCGGGGTCGTCCACGAGAAGAGGGATATTTTCAAGTGTTTATTCATATATAAGAGAAGACATACTAAGCATACACACACACACACACACACATATATATATATATATATGTAAAAGCATGTAAACAAAGGGGGGGTTGGTTGGTTTGATCCTAATTTATCAAATTGAAATACAACAACTAGCAAAGCAAGAGAACTATGCTAATCATGCAATACAACTAAAGATAAGGTGAAAACAACAATTAACGGACCCTTGGGCGCAATTGACTTCCATTTCCAAACCTCTTATCCATCATTGAACATGCAACCTATTTACTACTTTCACTACTTGTTGTGAAGACTAAACTTCTATCCTTCTTAGATAGTAGTTTGCAAGAGTGAATTCGACATCTCTTGTCAAACCTCACAAATGACTCCCATAGTCGAAACACGACTCAAAATATCCCATTGATGGCATTTAGCAAGAATCAACAAACTCAGCAACACTTATAAACACTACACCGTGTCTAAGCATTTAACTGATTCATGCATTTACACAAGATTAGTCAAGAACGATTGACATTCATAGACTTCTCTCATTTTCTACAAGCAACAAACATGCCAACGAGTTCAATATTATCATATTCATCTAGCAATTATCAATCCATCAACACAATCAAAAGCTCTAAATCATACTCTTGGATTCCTATCAAGAAATGGGGAAATCAACCCATTTCTCCAAACCCTAACAAGCATATCATACAAGTACTTCATATACTCAAGCTTTCAATAACATTAATGACATTAACAAACAAATTCAATGCTCCATAAATGCATAATAGTAAGAGGATGAAATAGGCTACAAAATGTTCTCAAGAAATGGGCTTGGAGGCCTTAGTCAATTGCTCCCAAGAACTAGGTTCAGTTACAAGAGTTCATACTAACTAATGCTAAACAACCAAACATAAAACAAAAGATTTCAAAGATGAAAATTGAAGAAATAGGGTTCTAAACAGTACCAAAAATGCAAATGAAGAAGATTGTGACTGAGAGGAAAGAGAGTGCTATTTATAGTACAAAAAGGATAAGGTGAAATTCTGGCCACCCGTTGGTCATGACTCACGACGAGGCCATCACGACTCGCAATGAGTGCCAAAATTTTGCCTTGTTTCCTTTTCTTCTTCTTGTGGTATACAATCATCTTCATAGCAATTCCTCTCATTTTTCAAGTCTTCAATGTCTCCAAAAATGGTCTTCAATGGCCTCCGGTCTTTATGTCTTCGAAGCAAGTCTTCAAAAATCTTCGAAAATGTGATCTTCAATGGCCTCCGGTCTTCATTGCCTCCGTGTTTTTCATTTGTAATGCAAAATCCACTTAGAAGAGGTAAAAGAGCGTAAAGTTGCTCTTACCCCTCCTAAGAGAATTTCAAGGTAAAACACAAGCTCTTGATAATAAAAGAGCACAAACGTGACCCAAAATAGTACTAAATTATGCACATAAAATGGACACATCACGTGTCTTATAGTGGGCGGTCAATTGACATGATTGTCACTTTTACCAGTTGAGAGGCACATCACAAGGTTTTTACAGTTCCTAGTAATTTGGGTGACTGGAGGAGCTAGAAGAAAGGGGTTTCATTTGATAGTAGGACGTATCGAGTTCCCCCATGGAATTGGGCCGTACGAGTCGCGTCTCCCAAACCTAGGGAGTATATCTATGCGGATGCCCTCGGGAGGGGAAGGCAAAAGCTGCTATCCAGCTCCCTTGATTACAGCCGCTTTAACAATCCTAATTCCTGGATTGGTGGCTTTGCATTCCCTCCCACAATCTACGAGGAGTATGTATATAAATTCCTCCGGAAAAATATCAGGAAGAGGAGAAGAGAACTTGAGGGCCCTAAAGAAGGCCCTCCCCTTGAGACCTTTGCTAGCGATTTTAGACACTCAGGAGCTTCCAAATGTGCCTTAATAGAATTCTACTTCTCCTATTTTTCGTATTATTGAGTTTACTGTTATTGATGCTATCTTTTTTTTTCTCCAGTGGGTCTTGCTAGCGGTTTAAAAAAATAGAAGCCTACGAAGCAGGGTTAGGCTCCTCCCAAAGGGGTCATTGCTTCCTCAAATCAGGCCTCCACTTCTTTGAATCATGCCTCCCCTCTCTCAAACAAGGCCTCCCCTCTTACAGTAGGTGGTGAAAGGCTTACTCCGACCATTGGTGATGAAGAGCCACCTCACACTAGGAATGTTCGCCAAAAGATAAGAGCGAGTGGCAACAATACTGATAACACCTCCCCAACACCATTAATAGGAGCACATGGTAGTGAGAACACCTAACAACAATATCTACCCCCTTCAAATGATGCGGCACCCATATACAGGATTGAGCATCATCTTTCGACAATGGCCTCTGACCCTGAGGCTTCCCTCTGTTTCTCTTCAAAATTTATTTATCGTCCTTTTTCCTAGCATTAATCTAAGTTGAACTATTTTTCTAGGCCTCCCATCTTTTCCACAAGGCCACTGAGAAGATGGTGGCTTTTGTCTTTGCTTGTACCCCTGGCCGCGATTCCCTCCATGAAAAGCTCAGCAAATAGGATGCTGAGATTCTCGAGTTGAAGAAAGCCTTTGAGGAGAAGGGGAAGGTGATCGAGGAGAAGGATAGGGTAATCAAGGAGAATGATAGGGTCCTCGAGGAAAAGCAATTTTTTTCCTCGAGGAAAAATAAAGAATTCTGGAAGGGGAGAGGTAAAGTGTTGAAGCTGAGAGGCGTCAATGGATGCTAGAGAAGGATACCCTAGAGAAGAAGGTTCAAGCAGTTGAGGATCCGGCCTCACAGGTTCAACTACTCGAAGCCTTCAAACACAAACTTTTGAACAGCCCTGAGCTGCTTCAACTGTTTATATACCTCTTAGTGGTGGCCAAAAATCTCGGTTGTAGCAAATTAGCCGAGGAATTCTTGGAACCACAAGTGTCTACCTCCCTGTCTTAAGATCTTGCTAAGAAGGTGGACGATCTAATTAACCCAGAGCTTAAAGCCACTCTAGATGCAAAATGGGATGTGACAGTTAAGAACGGCATCCTTTGCTTTGCTCTGATGGATTTCATTAAGTCTAAAGGGCAGCTCTTCACTGCTGAGGGGATTCTAGTGATACCCCTTCCAGAGGCTACGGATGCCTCTCTCGAGAAGAAGCCAAACTTCGTCTGAGTGGAAGAAATGATTGCTTCCACCTCAAAAGAAAGTGATTCTAGGGTTCGTCCCTGATTGTAACTTTTCCAATTAGGGCCCCCAATTGTAACTTTTTTCTTTTGAGTATCAATATAAGATTATGTCTTTGGCCATGACTTATTTATTTTGCCTTTTTTTCTTTTCGTAGTATAATTCGTTGAAGAGAGTGTTAGAAAGCACTTGTGAGAAGCTTTCGAGTGCTCGAAAAGAGTTGACTGAGACACATAAATAACTATTGAAGGTCTCCCGAGATCTATCTAACTGTAATCAAGAGAAGGATTCCTTGCAGGACAAGTTCCACCAGCTCAAAGCTGAGATGAAGGTGTGGCAGTCTAAAAACCATCTAACCTTCAAGGGGTTTGTTAAGGATTTCCTGGGCAAAGAATTCAATGGTACATATCCTTTAGAAGTGGTCAAGGGTCACGATTATACAGATAAGGAACTCGAAGAGCTAATGCGTTAAATCTATTTGATAATGGTTCTCTGAAGTCCTACCTTGCCACTTCGACTAGGCTTCTAGCAGTGAAAGGGCACCTAATTGGCTGCATGGGAAAAATTCACAGACTAGTAGCCCAGAGGGAGTTACTTGCCGAGTGACATCTACTAGTTCAGTACAAAGTGGCTAGCCTTGCAGAGGAATTGCTCGCTTAGAAGGTAGCCAACGAGAATCCCATTCTTCAAGTGAACCTCATCCAGCCCCTCGAAGGATTCCCTCAGTTGAAGATAGTTCTTTGGTAGAATCTCTTTCGTCCGAGAATGCACGGCTCGTAGGGGAGATTGAGGCCTGGAAAGTACATGCCAAAGATGTGAAGCACATATTGCTGATTTTGAAGAAAAAATCACTGCACACGAAGTAAGCCTTCGTGCCCACAAGCTTTCTCACGACATTCCTTTCTTATATATAATCGGCAATGATCAGCTTCCAAATTTTCTACTCAAAGCTGCTCAATATTGGATGGAAGAAGTTAACGTTCATGAGAATGAGACTCCTTGGAAGAAAAAGGCTTTTGACCTTATTCTTGACTGGTTAGCGGAACTGAAGGTAAAAGGATTCACCCCCTTTAGTTTTCATTTTGTTCCTTGGTCACAAAAGTCTTCCACTAAAGAAGCTGACAAGTATCTTGTCCCCTTGAGCAAAGTTACCCAAGGATCTACCTCAAAGCGTCGCAAGAGCGTTAGGTCCTCCTCAAAGAGCCCATTCAAACCTTTCACGAAGAAGTCGTGTAAGACCGTTGCTCCCATTGATCCTTCCAAATATCCTATAGAGGAACAAATGAAGGCCATCTGGAGGGCCGCTAGTATAAAACTTGAAGATCTCAAGGAGATAGAGGCTAAATTGAAAAGGGCTAGGAAAACCTATCTCCACTGAAGATTTGTTCCAGGAGGAGTTTCCTCCTAGTGAAAAGGGCTAGGAAAACCTATCTCCACTGAAGATTTGTTCCAGGAGGAGTTTCCTCCCACTAGATGAATACATTTAGACGAATAAGTTTATATACTTTTTATTATCAATATTGTACTTATAATAATTGATGAAGTTTGAATAAATATTCTGTTTTCTTTCTATCTCAAATATTTTACCCCTCGAATATGGGTGCCAAGCACAACTTTAATAGGAAGAGCATAGTATGAATATCTTTGGTAAGAAGAAAAGAAAAATATTTAGAGACAAGCTTTTTATCCAGGTTTGGTGTTTTCACCTACATCCTACCAATCTCTTCCACTAGTTCATCATTCCAAAATTACAAAAGTAACCATCGAGTGCCACTTAAAAGCATACCACCTGAACCCCATCCATAGCTGGAAATATCATGTAGAGCACCGCTTTAGAGCAAACCTCTCATTCATCAACTAGAGTGCCGCTTTAGAGAAAATCACTCATTCATCAACTAGAGTGCCGCTTTAGAGCAAAACACGCATACATCAGCCGTGGCTGGAAATATCATTTAAAGCGCTGCTTTAAAGCAACCCGCTGGAACATCAACTAGAGTGTCACTTTAGAGAAAACCACTTGGACATCAGCCTTGGCTGGAAATATCATCTAGAGCTTCACTTTAAAGCAACCTGCTCGAACATCAACTAGAGTGCCACTTTAGAGCAAACCACTTGAACATCAGCCTTGGCTGGAAATATTATCTAGAGTGGTGCTTTAAAGCAACCCGTTCAAACATCAACTAGAGTGCTTGTTTAGAGCAAACCACTCAAACATATACCTTGGCTGGAAATATCATCTAGAGCGCCGCTTTAAAGAAATCTGCTCGAACATCAACTAGAGTGCCGCTTTAGAGAAAACCACTCGAACATCAGCTTTGGCTGGAAATATCATCTAGAGCGCCGATATAAAGCAACCTGCTCAAACATCAACTAGAGTGCTACTTTGGAAGAAACCACTCGAACATCAGCCTTGGCTGGAAACATCATCTAGACCGCCGTTTTAAAGCAACCCGCTAGAACATCAACTAGAGTGCCGCTTTAGAGCAACCCACCCTTCATAGCTGGTAGTATTTTCCCAAGTTGGTAATGTTCCACCTCCTTGGCACTCGAACCTCATTCATCTCTTCGAGAACATAACTTTCTCCCGAGTGCAATTTGATCACCTTATAAGGTCCTTCCCAATTTGCAGCTAACTTCCCTCCAGGTTCCTTTCTTCTTTTCTCATTTGTTCTCATTACTACGTCCCCCGGATTAAACATCACCTTCTTTACCCTTCTGTCATGGTATCTTCTGACCCATTCTTTGAATTTAGCCTCATGTAGAGAAGCTAACTCCCTTTTTTCTTCCACCATATCTAAATCCAGATATCGGTTCTGCTGGTTGACTGTCTCGTCTGCAGCAGCCATCATCCTTGGGCTAGGAACACCTATTTTTGCGGGGATTACTGCCTCCAAGCCATATACTAGACTATAAGGCATTTTCCCAGTAGTGGAAGACTCAGTTATCCAATATGCCCACAACACATTGGGCAATTCCCATATTCAGTTACCTTTTTCCCCATTGAGGCACGTTCGTATTCCATTTACTATCATTCTGTTGGTCACTTCCACTTGTCCATTGGCTTGGGGGTGGTAAAATGATGTCACTTTTTTGCTTAATCTAATATTCCTCGCACCACTTCTTGAAGGGATCATGAGCAAACTGTGTTCCGTTGTCCGTAATGATCGTCCTTAGAATTCCAAAACGGCACTCAATGTTCTTCTAGCAAAAGGAGATTACTATTTTTCCTCTTATGAAACAATTTTTAAAAAAAAATAAAACAATTTTGTATATAAAATGATGTGCTGCTAGAAAATAATCACCAGTGTTAACTACTATATACATTATCAAAAAAATAAAACATTTTTTGTAAAAAAAATAATTGAATAGAGATGAACGATGTGCTAATTATAAAATATAAATTAGGAAAAAATAATTATTATGGATTAATCTAGATGTCAATCTCGGTTGATCATAGATGAAGTAAATTTGAATTAATCATCTTAATTATTGAAAAATATATAGTAGTTAGTATCAAACAATGATAAAATACTGGTGCTTATTATTAGATTCATTTAAGAAAGAGAAGGTGAATAATAACATATCGAATTAAAATAAGAAAGTGAGAGAAACAATTCGCACATTTAAAGGGAAATGATAATAATCAAGTAAGAAAAAAATGATTAAAATGGTATAATTTGGATATAATCTCTATAATTAATACAACATTATCAAAAAATTATACAAAATTCTAAAATATTATAATTTCAAGTGAAATCAAATATTATTGATAACTAGATTGAATGTTAATTGAATATTTATATTAGTATCGAGTCTCAGAATATTAAAATTACAATTATCTGATAATTTTAAATTATAAAATATAAATATTAAATTTAAAATAGTAAAAACCACCAGTAATAAGATATTAGAAGGAAAAAAAATAAAAAGAAAGGATTAATTAAAATAATTAAAAAGAAAAAAAAATCAAAACAATTGGTAGTGAGTGAGAAACGTGATAGTGAGTAAGGGTAGTATTGTGTCTAAAAAGGATAAGGATAAGGGTAAGGATAAATGCAAGTTATGTCTCTCTATATAGCCTATATGTGTAGGTGAATTCTTCTTGAAGAATGTAGAAAATACAAGTTGTCTCTCCCTATAACGGGTATGTACACATAATTCTTCTTAAAGAATGAAGATAAGGCAGGTTTCTTTGTATGCTTATATAGGTATATCAGTTTGAGGAGGAAGGAAACCCACCCTAATTACCAGCCGAATATAATAGGTGATCAGATTAATTGCAAAGGAGTTGCGATCTGCCTTTGGTTGTGGTGAGTGTTTTCATCACCCTAGTACGAATTGAATTAAAAGTTGTAATTATTTATTATTTTATGCATGTTAAATTTAAATGTATTAGTTTAGAATTTTATATATATTATTTTATATCTGTTAAATTTAAATGTGTTAGCTTAGAAGTTTATATGTATTATTTTATGCCAGTTAAATTTAAATGTGTTAGTTTAAAATTTTATATATTATATAAAATGTTTATAAATATTATGTTATATTCATGCCTATTATTTGGTTTCATACTAATTAAAACACTGTGTGTACTTTATCACACTATTCTTAATTATTGTGAAACTGAGCAAATTAACGGTTATGATATTTTTGTGGGGATTGACCTGCTTGTACTTTATCTTGTCGTGTCAAACATGGATTATGTGCTACCCGATTGCTTGTCTGTGCTTTTCGGGGTCCCCGATGCAATTGTAGTTCGGTCGAAGTCGGCGGGAAACGGTATAGACATGACCGTCTAATTAGACCGGCTACACGTGGAGTTTCTGGTATACTGGCATAACCATTTGGATCTGATATGAGCTCGTAATTGATCATCTGATTGGGAGTGGTTGGCGAGAATAGCCATATAGGCACGTGACTACAACTTGGCATTAACCATTCGTATCCTTTAACTACGTGCTATGATTTATGTGGCTATTTGTTTTATGTGATAACTAAAACTCAACTTGGTAAATAATGACGATGGAACCTCACTAAATAAGGAGGTTACCCTAGTCTAATGAACCCCAACAGGTGTAGATGAGCAGAAAGAGTGAGCGCTTGTGCTTGAAGCATTTACTTCATTTGGGATAGGATCCTGGATGAGCTTTTGAATCTAGAAGCTAATTTATAATTTTTTTATTGTTAAACCATGTAAAAATCTTATTATAAGAATTTCATTTTAATAGTAAGGTAGATTTTGAATTCTAAAATCGCTTTCGCATAATTTGTATTGCTCGTTACTGCATCCGACTTGTTGGATTCTCGGTAGCACGCCCGGGTTCGACCCGGTACTTGCGTTGAGCATGTAGGTCGTGGATCGGGGGGTGTTACACAACGCAGGCACCCTGAGCCTTTTTTCTTCGACATTGAACATCACGCGATGGCTATTGATAGCCCACATTTCAACTGCACTTTGAAGCAGCTAAACTTTGAGAAAATAGCTACTTTGGTAAAACCTTTTAGACAAATTTTATTAGTTGACAATTGCATATGTGTGTAAATATATTCATATACTCATACACACATGTATATATATATGCCTACATGTATAAATATTTCTAATCAATATTTGTTATGGTGACTTAGTACATCCCATGGGAGATTGTACCAGTCCTACCAACTGAGAAGGCCCCCGTAGTGCTAAGGTGCTACTGGAAAGAGTGGCATATGAACTACTCGGGCAGTGGGAGGGTCAATGTCATATCCCCAAGGGGTTTTGGCGAGTTCCTCAAGGGTAACAACGTACACATCGGGGACACCTTGTTCTTCGAGGTGATACAAGCAAGGGGGTCAATCATCTTCAAGGTCATCATTGTCCGAGTTGGTGAAAGTGGATGGTAATTTCCATTATGTTGGAACTAAACAAGTTCTTATTCGAATTAAATTACGTACTATGTAATTGTAAGGATATTTTCATAACTTCTGCTTTTTCTAATTATTTGTCTATCTTAGTTGAACATTGAACAAATGGGGCACTGATTGTGTTTGAATTAGGGTGGTGTTTGTAGGGTGTTTGTAGCACGATGATTACTAGGAACTGTTGTGCCTAATTAACTAACCTCAATTTTACATTCCCCCAAATTAATCGTGATGACGGGGTATGATGAGGAGAGAGACGCCGAAGACATTGGGGAAAAGAGCACGACTTCTATTTTTATTGTAATTTATTTTCTTCTGTCACTGTCAAATTATTTACTTTAGCTTGTGTGGTACAAATATGCGACATCGCCAATCTTTCGCAATTCCTTTCGGCATCAACGACTTATGTAGCGAAGTTGGACAACGTTTTGAAAGAACACATGCGACGTTGCATGTTATTCGGTAATATCATTTACTTCGTTTTTTAGCTTTTTACTTTGGTTTAAAAAAATAACCAATGTTAAAAATCAATTATTTACTTCGATTTTTAATGACCGAACTAAATAACATCTTTTACTTCTGAAAATAAAATCTGAGGTAAAAAAACTTTTTACCTCGATTATATGGTGTTTACAAAAAAAATAAGGTAAAAGCAGCGAAGTTATAAGTCTTGTTTCTTGCCGTGATAGCAGTCACCGAAATAGGGCACATTGCCTTAACCTGTAAAACGCTCAGGCTTCCTCTATAACCCCTATCAAAGCAAAACATTCCAACAAAAAGATAAATGTTTAATGTCTTTCTGGCAGATGATGCCACAAAGGGTTCATATGATGACATGCATGTGAATAACCAGGTTCATGGAGGTCCGTAGGAATTCTCGGCTGAGAATGGAATATGCTCGTTCACTGGGATCTTGGCAAGGCCTACTAGAAGCTGTGGCAAGATGAGGATCACTTTAGATCACATCATGTATCCCAATATTCAATTTCGATTACCGGGATATTGGATTGATGATAGGCACTTCTCGAATCATAGATTTGTCCAATAATTGCCACACAACTAGGGACCATGTGCATGGATAGTGCACCGACAGCACAAATTCTTGATTACTGGCTTCGAGAAAGAGATTGAGATGCTTGCTATCCTTTTATAATGGTCAATCATCGATTGACGGGGGCTTACTTTGCCTGGGAAGTTGGACGGAGACCTATCCATTAGCTACTATTCAATTCACAAAAATATTGGTGTGGATCTGCCTTTTTAATCTGACCACAGATGGAATAAATCAAGTTGTTGGGGGAAGATTTGGCGTCAATGGTGATGTTGACAGAGTCAACACGACCTATAGGATAAACATGAATGTGCAGTATTTAAAAGGAAAGGGTTTGGATAGCACTAACCCAACCTCTCATCCCAGGTTTCTTCTTACAAGGTTTAGATCAACACCAATACTAGAATCCATGTGCTCAAGAACGTACCATGATGTATCGAAAAAGGTGTGGAGTCACCAACCATCCTTGTTCTAGATGTAATATGTTTGATGATAATGATGACGAAGATTCCGTTAATAGTTCAATTCCGAGGCATTTTGCAGTCGGGGGAGCAGATGTGGTGTATGAAGACTCTATTGAGATGTTTATTGATTGGGTTAGGACCGAGAACTTGATTCTTTAATAAAGAAAAATCGGATGCAATTGTGCATGTTATTATATATGGATACAATTGTGGAGGACGCATTCACAGAATGCGTCCTCGGCCTTTTAAAAAAAATTCTGCATTTTGTTTAGAGGACGCATTCATGGAATGCGTCCTCGGATTTTATATATTTTTTTTAACAATTTTTTTAGAGGATGCACTCCATGAATGCGTCCTCGAATTTTATATATATTTTTTAACAATTTTGTTTAGAGGACGCATTCCTTGAATGCGTCCTCAATTTTTTTAAAATTTTTAAAACCGAAACCGAATTGTTTGGAGGACGCATTGCATGAATGCGTCCTCATGAATTTTTTTTTTTCAAAATAAACAAATTTTTTTGATGTGTGTTATATTGTGTTCATATTTTGTGGGATTATAATGATTTTATTGAGATATAATTTGTACTTTTAGGTGTTTTTGGTGCAGGAATTCATGGATAGTGAAGAATTGAGAGGGAGGGCTATACATTGTACTATTTTTCCCTTAAACAATTATTTTTTCCCACTGGATTTTCCAGGTTAAGGTTTTTAATGAGGCGATGTGCTCCAATGGAAAATTTTCTTATTTTATAAGGCATTTTTCAGAGATGAAGGAAGAGAGGCAAAAGCAGAATTGTTGAAGCTATGGGGTGAAAAGTGAATTATTGAAAAGTGAATTATTGAAGAGTTAGCTAATTTATATATCGGCATGGAATAACAAGCATTAGTTTATGAATCGTGAGGCCTAATTGTTTTATAATTGATTCTTATGTGTTCTTGATTGTTCTTGGTTTATTTTATTCTTGATATATTTTAGCCTGATCAACTTGAATATTATTGGGATAATGCTATCTAATTCCACCAATACGTAATCGTTGAAAAGGGTTAGGAAGTAGCGAGTTCTTGTGAAAAACAGCTAACTAGCTAAGACTGTAATAGCAAGATGGGGAACAATTAAGTGTGTGTTACTATTTACTTTTACTTTAGTAATTGCTATATCAGGTTCTTTTCATTCTTAATGCTATCGAGGTGTGTATCTGGTTCAGCGAATACTTTCTGGGGCCATCTTGGTAAGAGAAACAATTAGTTAATTATAATTAGTTAATTGTCAATAAACTACGAAAGAATTGGGGAGGTTAAGCGTACCTACTTTCCTATAACTGATAGATGCATATGAAATGATTTATCTTTGCGCCTATGATCGATGCTTAAGTAATGTGAGTTATTCCGAGCCGATTGCATTCATCATATATTTACTAGATTTTTATATCTGTTAGTTGCATTATTATTTTATATTAGTTAGTTGCATTATTTGTTGTTAGATAAATCTGAAAATTAAGGCGTGGTGGCTACACCAAAAGTGTTCTATATTAGTAGGAATTTTATTATAGTTTTTGCTCTGTTCCTCGTGGGATCGACTCTGCTTGCTACTGTACTAATCTCATCTATAGAGTTTGCAGATTATTTTGGTGAGTTAAACGACGTTCACCAAATTGGCGGCGTTGCCGGGGAACGGTAAGTCAATTTCTATAATTTTTCCCTACTAATCGGTGTGTTACTGTGCTTGGTTTATGAGCAGATCATCTAGGCCGAATTTAATATTCGACCCGGAAGTTGAGAAGACAGCCAAGTAGAACAGAAAGCAAACAAAGGTGCGGAAATCAATTTCTGCCGAGACCCTTCGGTTTGGCCAAACCGAACCCATCGTGATTTTAGCAACTACCTCTGATTCGGGAACTGACACCAAGATGGACAGAGGTGACCAAAATCTGAATCCTGGGCAGAACCCAAACAATCCATACATGTGGGAACTCAATGGTCATAGTGAAGATGATCCCCCCACTCCCATTCAGTTGCCAGAGACCGAAAATCCAATTGAAATGAAGCTGGCGTTCCTGAACGTACTTCCCAAGTTCCATGGGAGAAGCACTGAAGACCCATACAATTTTCTGAGCGAATTTATCAAGATTTGTAAGGTTCAGAAGAGGCCATCCACCGTGACAGAAGATCAATTCAAATTGGTGGCATTCCCATTCAGTTTGACAGGAGCAGCAAATCAGTGGTTTTCGAGCTTGCCCCCCAACTCCATTACGACATGGGCAGAATTGAAGATATTGTTCTTGGAGTACTACTTTCCAGCCACAAGAACAGATGCCTTGAAGAAGGAGATCACAAGCATCAAGTAAGAATATGATGAACCATTGAGTATGTATTGGCTGAGGTTTAGAAAGTTGGTAGACAGTTGCCCTAATCACCGAATGACGGAAGGCTAGTTGCTTCAATGCTTCTATCAAGGGATGACATCCAGCAACAAGGACTTGGTGAACTCTTCTAGTAATGGTGGATTTTCTCACCTTCGAGTGAATGAAGCTAGAGAGATCATCAAGAGGTTGGCGGACTCTAAGAAGGAGTATGATCAGCATGAAGTACGAATCTTGAAGAAGGTGGCACAAATATCCACTCCCGAAAAAGATGAGATCAAGGAAAGGATGGAAAGAATGGAGAAAATGCTATCCAAGATCGTTGACAAGGTAGCGTCTGTACAAGAAGGGCCTTGCGATACGTGTGGAGCAGTGAACCATACGACGTCGCAATGCATTCTTACCATGGGAGAGATACCTGTCCAAGCAAATGCTATGGGAAATTTCAATGAGAGGCAGCAAAAAGGTGGACCATATCCCCAAAATTTCAATCCAAGGTATAGGGATCACCCTAACTTCCAGTGGAGAGAACAAGGCCCCCCTCCACACCAGCCTCAGCATTACCAACGACCCTATGTTCCACCAATGCAACGAGAAGCTCATGTCTTTCCTCAGCCCCATCAAGGTGGTCAAGAGAAATATTTGAATGATAAGCTGGACATAATGATGGACATGATGCAAAGCAACACCAAAGGTTTGAGAAGATTGAAACAACTTTAGAGGAGCATACGCGACAAATCACCCATTTATCGAATTCCATGAATGAACTCAGAATGAAACAACCAGGGTTACCTTCTCAGGTCCAATTGAACCCTCATGAGATGGTAAATCAGGTCACACTCAGAAGTGGAAAGATAGTTGGTGCATTACCATTGAAATCCACAAGCAAAGAAGTGAAGGAGTTCACTGATGGAGGGTCCAGTTTGGCCAAACCGAACCCTGCAGCGGAAATTTAGAATCAAGTAACGGAGGAAAAGGACGATGAAACCACCACAAACTCTGAGATTCCTGAGCCTACTGAGACCCGAGATAAAGGTAAATCCAAGGTACCAGCTGAGGTAAGTAAGAGGTTGAGTTTACATGATCCTTCACTTAAAATTTTGCCTCCTTTCCCTCGTAGATTAGAAAAGAAAAAGGAAGAGCCTATGGATTTTGTATCAATTTTTGGAAAAATGGAGATTAATCTTCCGTTCTTGCAGGCAATAAAGTTACCACCAGTAAGCAAGTTCTTGAAAGATTTTATTGCAGGAAAGCCAAAGATTCAAGCAAGATCATGATGAGTGAATCTGTGTCAGCTGTGATCCAAAAGAAATTGCCTCAAAAGTGCAAGGATCCAGGTATGTTTTCCTTACCTTGTTGTATAGGAGATAAGAAAATCAATGCTGCCATGTGATATTTAGGAGCTTCAATTAATGTCATGCCATTATCTGTGTATCAAACTTTGAATGGAGCTGAAATGGTAGATACTAGAGTGGTAATTCAATTGGCAGATAAATCTTGTGTATGTCCTGAAGGGTTGTTGGAAAATGTGCTTGTGCGAGTCAATAACTTTGTGTACCCAGCAGATTTTTATGTGGTAAAAATGAATCATACCAATGATAAGGGAACACAAGGGGTATTGTTGGGTCGTCCATTCTTGAAAACTGCAAACACCATTATTAATGTAGGGAATGAAACTATTTCATTTGATTATTTTGGTGATAAGTACACACTCAATATTGATAAACCAATGCAGAAATCTATAGATGCTGAGAATGTGAATGCAATTGATCATACTGACCCATTTGTCCAAGATTCTCTTGAGACTAAAGTTTTGTAGGATAAGTTGGGAATTCAAATTCCTACAAGTCCAGAAGAGGAAAATGTTCAAGTCTCAAGTGATAAGGAAATCCGTAAATTGGTATGTTCAGTGCACTCTCAGAAAGTGGTACCCAGAACTGAAATAAATCAAGGAATGCCTAACTTGACTCAGTCCGAATTGGATATTTTGAAAATTTCTGAAGTGCGTATAGGGTCCGGTTTGACCAAATGGGATCCATCCGCTAGACTAGTCTCATCGGATATGAAAACCTCAGATTTGGAGTTGAAGGTGTTACCACCCGATCTGAAGCATGATTATCAAGAAGATGATGATACTCTTCCAGTGAGTATGGAGTCGCTCAAGTGTGAGGAAGAAACAAAGTTCCAACTCCAAGAATTGAGAGATCTAAGATTGAAAGGGTTTGATCAAGCTATGCGGTACAAGGAGCGCAATAAGTTGTGGCATGACTGAGATTTGAAGCCTAAGAAATTTGTGGTTGGGCAGATAGTTCTTATATCTGAGTCAAACTTTCGACATATGTCATGGAAATTCAAGTCTAAATGGACTAGACCATTCGAAGTGGCTTATGTTTGGCCTGATGGGATAGTAGAGATTATAAGCATGGATGCAAAAAGAGCATTCCTCGTTGATAGTCATCGCCTTATGTCATACTATGATACTTCTCAGGTGGCATTAATGGAAGAAATTCCATTGTGCCCAACAAATATTAATTAACGGCACCTGGAAGTCTAGCCAAAAACTATAAACAAAAGCACTAATTGGGAGGCAACCCAATTTTCTTAGTTTTTTTTTCTTTTAATTGTTTTATTTATTTTTAGGAATTTCAATTTTTCATCTGATCTCAATTCTTGATCTACAGAGTTGAAGTACTTGAATTTGCACCATGGAGAATTCACACATTTGGAAAGCTGGACTCGCAGGGTTCCGTTTGGCCAAACTGGAGGCCAGTGGCAGAACCTGATTATGATCAAACGCTCTCCTCTTGATTGGGAATTTCTCTGAAACCCACCACTATAAGTTCCCTCTTTCCTTTTTTTTTATGATGTTGCTCTGTGTTAAACCTTTTCTCATAAGAGCTTTGCATTATTTGCTTGAGGGCAAGCAAAGTTTAAGTGTGAGGAGGTTTCTTGTGTGTTTTGTTTTGTATTTTTGGAAAATAAAAAAAAATTATTTCAGTTTTTTTTTACAGTCAAACATGTGTTTTTTGTGTTGTTTGAGTCGATAATTTGACATGAAGAAATTCTAGTGGCTCTTGATAAAAGTACCCTGCCGGTTGTAAACTTCATTGTAACAAACTTGGTAAATCTGATATGCCTTGAGGTTTTTGAATGAGATTTTCTATGATTTGTGAAATTTGATTGATATGATTTTTGGGATGACGAAAAAGGATGAGTTTAATTGAATATTTTAGCCTACTAAAGTGAGGTTTGAGCTAGAGTAGAGCACTCTCTACATCAATATTTGTTCTGAGAGATCACATTGTTATAATTGGAGTTGTTATGTGTGAAAGTGATGGAAGGCACTAGGATGAACCACACAGCTTAAATTGCCTACCAATTACATTGACCCCTAGTGAAACACTTTGAAGTTTTGACTATGTTCTTTGATATGAGTTACTATATATTTAGCCAAAGCCTTGTTTTATCCTTTCTCTTGGCCCTATTATACATGTTCTTGGAGTTGATGTTGATGAATTCATCATTGTGTTCTCTTGAGTTGATGATATTACTGAGTACGTGTCCAATTTGCCCAGACTGAACGGTTTCGAAAATTGAAGGCTGAATTTTATTAAGAACAGTGACACTGGGGTTCCGTTTGGCCAAACTGGAGGGGCGTAATTGGAAAAAAAAAAGAAGAGAAAAAATCTTATTTTTATGTTGTGATTTTCTCTCAAAAAGTACCAGTTTTGGACTGTATTGAAGAAGAATGGTGCTGGAAAAAAAAGAAAAGAAAAAAAGAAGAAGAAATAAAATAGCACCTACTTTGATGTGATCTTACTTGGCTTTCTCTTAATAGCCATGAGATGAAGATTGTTGGTGAATATCTATTATACATGGATGATGGTTGAAGAAAAAAAATCATGCATAATATTTTGATCGATATTGTTTCAGCTTAGAACCCTTAGGATCTCACCAATCTGAATGGTCCCTAGCCCCGTTACAACCCTTGAGAAAGACCTTCCTGATTTGCATATTAACTTCTCTATGTTATAACTTGTGAATTATTTGAGTGAATGTCCTTCATATATTGAGAGTGATTGAGTGAAACTGTGAGAAAATATTTATTGCTTGTCCAATTTTGACTGAATTGATGATTAGATTTTCTGATCTTGAACATTTTATTCCAATTACTTTAAGGGTTGATGATTTCAATGTGCGTTAACGTGATCCTTTACTTCTTGGCAGGGAAAAATTTATCGTTATAAGAGTAGAATCCAGAGTTTTTAAATGTTGAATTTTTATCTGTTTAGTTGTGTGATTTGTATTTCTATCTTACTTTTTCTTTTTATTAGGTCATTTTAGATAGAGTCATATGAGGGAATTAGAACTTATGAACACTGTGGATTGTTGATTGATCTTATATTCTTCACTTCATACTTGAGGGCAAGAATGATTCAAGTGTGAGAATATTTGATGTATGTTATATTGTGTTCATATTTTGTGGGATTATAATGATTTTATTGAGATATAATTTGCACTTTTAGGTGTTTTTGGTGCAGGAATTCTTGGATTGTGAAGAATTGAGAGGGAGCTATACATTGTACTCTTTTTCCCTTAACCAATGGTTTTTTCCCACTGGGCTTTCCAGGTTCAAGTTTTTAATGAGGCGATATGCTCCAATGGAAAATGTTCTTATTTTATAAGGCATTTTTCCAGAGATGAAGGAAGAGAGGCAAAAGCAGAATTGTTGAAGCTATGGGATGAAAAGTGAATTATTGAAGAGATGCGGATTTGAAGAAAATAAATATATTCACTTCCCATATTGATAAGGATTGTATTATCTCCTTCTATTTGGAATTCCTTAATTGTAGGAATTAGTTATTTAGAATTAGAATATATATTATTTTATTTCCTTATTTCTTCCGTAAGAAGAAAAGTAATTAGAAGTTGATTTGGATTTGGTTTTGGTTTTGGTTTGGTGTATATAAATATTTATACACGGCCGAATCAAAGAGGAGGTCAACAGTGCTTGGTTTGAAGATTTATTCACGGCAACTCACATTGTTATGCATGCAAATCAATTACTTGATTTGTTTTGTTGATTTCATAGTTATTTGGTTGATTTGAATAATTATGCAGGGAATTATTTGATTTGTTATGCAGTGATTTCGTAGTTTAGGTTCAGTATTTATGATTTATTATTATATTATATATTTGTTTAGTTTAATTATTATGAGTAGCTAATTTATATATCGGCATGGAAGAACAAGCATTAGTTTATGAGTCGTGAGGCCTAATTGTTTTATAATTGATTCTTATGTGTTCTTGATTGTTCTTGGTTTATTTTATTCTTGATATATTTTAGCCTGATCAACTTGAATATTATTGGGATAATGCTATCTAATTCCACCAATACGTAATCGTTGGAAAGGGTTAGGAAGTAGCGATTTCTTGTGAAAAACAGCTAACTAGCTAAGACTGTAATAGCAAGATGGGGAACAATTAAGTGTGCGTTACTATTTTCTTTTACTTTGGTAATTGCTATATCAGGTTCTTTTCATTCTTAATGCTATCGAGGTGTGTATCTGGTTCAGCGAATACTTTTAGGGGCCATCTTGGTAAGAGAAATAATTAGTTAATTATAATTGGTTAATTGTCAATAAACTACGAAAGAATTGGGGAGGTTAAGCGTACCTACTTTCCTATAACTGATAGATGCATATGAAATTATTTATCTTTGCGCCTATGATCGATGTTTAACTAATGTGAGTTATCCGAGCCGATTGCATTGATCATATATTTACTAGATTTTTATATCTGTTAGTTGCATTATTATTTTATATTAGTTAGTTGCATTATTAGTTGTTAGATAAATCTGAAAATTAAGGCGTGGTGGCTACACCAAAAGTGTTCTATATTAGTAGGAATTTTATTATAGTTTTTGCTCTGTTCCTCGTGGGATCGACTCTACTTGCTACTGTACTAATCTCATCTATAGAGTTTGCAGATTATTTTGGTGAGTTAAACGATGTTCCCCGACAGTGGCACCAATTTGGTGAACGTTGTTTACGCCTCAGAATGGTCAAACCCTAACCATAAGCCTTCCCCTCGCTTACACCTCCCAGCACGAGCCTCCGAAGAACTGATTCTGAGCGCTGGGCACCATGGCTATGACCATTCATGGCACCGTAAACAAGAATACATTCAAGACATTGATTGCTACTGAATACAATGATGTTAAAGTTGAACTCGCAAAGGACTTTCATATGGGAGTGTCTAATAAGACTCCTGAGTTCCTTAAGATGAATCCGCTTGGCAAGATTCCTGTTCTTGAAACCCCTGATGGGGCCATCTTTGAGAGCAACGCCATCGCGCGATATGTTACTAAGTTGAAGGCTGACAATCCCCTGTTTGGTTCAACTCCTCTTGAATATGGCCAAGTTGAGCAGTGGATTGATTTTACAACAAACGAGATTGATACCAATACTAATCTCTGGGCATTTCCGAGGCTTAGTTATATACCTTATCTTCCTCCGGCTGAGGAAGCTGCTATTGCCCGACTCAAGAGAGCATACGGGGCTTTGAACACCCATCTGACTACCAAGACTTTTTTGGTTGGAGAGTCCATTACATTGGCTGACATAATCCTCACTTGCAACCTACTTCAGGGAATTAAGACAGTCTGCACCAAGAGCTTTACATCAGAGTTCCCTCATGTTGAGAGATACTTCTGGACTCTTGTCAATCAGCCAAAGTTTAACAAAGTTGTGGGAGCAGTTGAGCAAGCTGTTACTGTTTTGCCTGTTGCATCCAAGAAGACTGCGCCGGCTAAAGAAGCTGCCAAACCTAAGGCTAAAGAAGAGGCGAAGAAGCCTGCCCAGAAAGAAGTAGCAAAACCAAGGATGATGCCGAGGAAGAGGAGGCAGAACCCAAGCCTAAGCCAAAGAATCCTTTGGACCTTTTGCCTCCTAGCACGATGGTGCTAGATGACTGGAAAAGACTGTACTCCAACACCAAGTCCAACTTCCGTGAGGTTGCCATTAAAGGATTCTGCGATATGTATGATCCCGAGGGATACTCCCTTTGGTTCTGTGACTACAAGTACAATGATGAGAACACAGTCTCATTTGTGACCTTGAACAAGGTTTGTGGTTTCCTCCAGAGGATGGATCTTGCTCGCAAGTATGCGTTTGGAAAGATGATGGTGATTGGTTCCGAGGCACCCTA
This sequence comes from Rubia yunnanensis, assembly GCA_037428765.1. NCBI lineage: Eukaryota > Viridiplantae > Streptophyta > Magnoliopsida > Gentianales > Rubiaceae > Rubia > Rubia yunnanensis. The sequence goes on along the minus strand of CM075062.1, from coordinate 109,338,660 downwards.
TAAGGTGAAGGGCTTGTGGCTGTTCCGGGGCAAGGAGATCCCAAAATTTATCATGGATGAAGTTTACGACATGGAGCTCTATGAATGGAAGGAGGCCGACATTAACGATCCGGAACAAAAGGAGGGGGTGAGTCAGATGATCGAAGATGTATAGCCTTTTGAAGGTGAGGTTCTTTTAGATGCCAAGTGTTTCAAGTAGAGACTTGGGAATGTTTCTGCCCAAAAGGCATTTTTTGTTAACTTGTTTGACTCGTTTTGTCACTAGATTTCTTATGAGTTGATTTTAGTCTTTGGAATTGGTACGATTTTGGATGGTTGAATGATATAATATTATTGTGTTTTTTACCCAGCAAAAAAAATCAATATGGGAAGTGAATATATTTATTTTCTTCAAATCTGCATCTCTTCAATAATTCACTTTTCACCCCATAACATCAACAATTCTGCTTTTGCCTCTCTTCCTTCATCTCTGGAAAAATGCCTTATAAAATAAGAACATTTTCCATTGGAGCACATCGCCTCATTAAAAACCTTAACCTGGAAAATCCAGTGGGAAAAAACCATTGGTTAAGGGAAAAAGAGTACAATGTATAGCTCCCTCTCAATTCTTCACAATCCATGAATTCCTGCACCAAAAACACCTAAATGTGCAAATTATATCTCAATAAAATCATTATAATCCCACAAAATATGAACACAATATAACACACATCAGTGTTTATTTTTGTTTTTTTTTATTTTTTTAAATACTATTTGAATTATACCTTTTTAAAAGAGTCCGTCTCTTGAAAGACGGTCTTTCCATAAGTTATGGAAAGACCAAGGTTTAAGGTGTAAATTAGAAGAAATTAAGATAAAATTTTTGGGTTGCATGAACCGGGTGATAAATTTTATAACTACTACATGTTTCATACTAAAGCTTTAATATTGCAACTAAGACCTTTTACCTTTTATTATTCTAATCAAAACTCGTCTTTCCATAAGCGTATGGAAAGACCGTCTTTCCCAAGACTTTGCCTTTTTAAAATCAGTGTTATTAAAAATGGGTATTAAATTTGACATGTATATATGTACATAATTTTTTTAGTCCCACATTTTATTAGTAAAATATATAATTTGTAATTTTAATCAGTAAAATATATAATTTGTAATTTTAATCAGTAAAATATATATTTGTAAATTATTCTTTATACTCCCTTTGTTTCACTAATATTGGCACCATAGGTTTAGGTGCTTGGATTTAGGTGGATGAAATGAGTGTATGAAATTGGATGTAGAAAGTAAAAAGTAAAATGAGTGAATGAAATTGAAGGAATCTTGCCAAAAATGGAAAGTGTGCCAATATAAAATAAACATCCAATTAAGGTAAGTGTGCCACTAATAGAGAAACGGAGGGAGTATTTTTTTGGGTGAATATAGTGCATTCGTAGACTTGTGTTTGTTTTATGTTATTATAAAAATAACAGTAATATATAGTAGGAATGAATATAATTAAACATAAATGTACAATATGTGGAGAAGACGTGTGAAACGTAAATAGTGGTCCAGATAAATGTACAATAAATGTACGCAAAGTCGAATTCAAGGTCAAGAAAATCAGGCATGCAAAGTCAGGGAAGTCAGGGAATCTCTGCTGCAAAGTTTGAATGCTCAGGGAGGATGCATTGCAAAAATGCGTCCTCATGCAACGTGGATTTAAAAAAAATTTATTAATGCATCGAGGACGCATTTGACAAATGCATCCTCAAGAATTCAGAACCAAAAAAAATAGAAAACCTAGAGAACGCATTAGAACAATGTGTCCTACACACTTGCATCCAATGCTAGACACTGTAGTCATAGATATAGAATTTTTCCGGTTAGGACCCTACCCTAGACAACTGGAGATCAAGGATACCAATGTCGTTTGTGGATGATTAACATAACTACTTCCCTGATCACTCTCACGACATTAGGAATGGATTTAAGTTTCCTGTGGAAGTAGATGGCGATCTGCATTTATTGGTACAGATTTGCAGTCAACACTCAATGAGCGCATAGTTTTAGAACTCTTTATGGAAACAGGTTGCATACAAGCTTAGATGAAACAAATATGACTGGTTTCACTCAGGAAACTAACGTTTTTCATGTGGGAGAGCCATCTGCTCAAAGAGGGTTGAATATAGGTCAATCATTGGGAAATTAAGGGGAAATGGTGCTTCTATCAGGGAATGAGGCCATGAATATCTGGTCTCCTTTTTCCAGACATGCAACCACCAAAACTTTCTCCCACGATGAGTGCTGCGATTTAACTCACAAAGAAGTTGCTTTGTATGACCCATGCATGCATCAGATTTTACTCCTCTGATACTCATGAACAGGAGCAGACCAACATTGACTTTATCCCTCGAATGTGCTCTGAATGTGAAGCAATTTCAATACTTTGGCAAGCCAAGATAGTACATGTTATTCATTCTAACAAGTGCCTCTGACTCCTATCATTACGGATTCAACACCAACCAACACTCTAGTGTTAATCAAGGAGCTAAGAATGGAGATGGAAGTCCAGGAAATTGAGGAACAAACCCAATCAAAATCAGTACTGAATCCAAATTTTGAGCCACAAGAAGCAAGTGTGATACAAGATCATCATATAGTTACTGTACCTTTTTCGGACTCTATGATCTTATAGTCAACCGAGCTTTCAAGCCAACAGAGAATGCATGGTTCAAAACACCGAGTGGAGTGGTTCAAAGAAGAGAATACTAGTGGAAGAATCAAAGAAGAGAGACTTATTTCTCAACTGAAGGAAGCAGCCAGAATGAAGTCAGCAAGAAATGTAAGTTCGTGTTTAGCTAATATGTTCTTCAAGAGTAAGCCCGTGCTACTTTCTTAACCTAATGAAATCAACTATAAGTGGACCTGGTGAAGAGTCATGGCCTCAAAAATTTGAAGCACAAAAAATAGTGCAACAAAAAAAATAAGGTCGTCAAGAATAAGGAAGAAAAGAAGATCATTCACATTTAGATAAATGACTAGCTTCATCGTACCTTAAGCGTAGTTTTTATGATAATCCAATAGGTTTGGTGGGTGGTTTAACACTTTTTTGGGCTGATAGTATTCACATGGAAGTAGTTAGGGCAAGTAGAAATGTAATAGTTGTAAGGGTTACTGATCAGCGCTGCCGGATATGGTACACACTTTTTGTGTACGTGATAAAAGAGGATGTGTAGCGGTTTGCGGCAGGATTTTGAATGATAATGATCTGAATAATTACTCCCTGGTGTGCATTGGAGATTGGAATCAGATGTTAAACAAGAAGGATAAATTCGGAAGATTGGACACTAAGGAGGAAACTCGTCCATTAATCCATCTACTGGACAAAGTGGAAAAAGAGTTGCACCAGATTGAGTCTGTGAAAGAAGGGATTTTGGAAAAGAGCTTTCTGATTTGATATTCACACAATGAACGGGATTTATACCCATATATGCATGAGTTGACTAGACTAACTAAGTGAAATACAAATTCTATTACAACACAAACTCTATTACTCCCCCTGAAGTTGAAGCATGAAGATCGAGAAAGCCCAACTTGGAATTGAGATGGATGAAAGTTGCCCGTCCCAGTGCCTTGGTGAAAATGTCCGCCGGCTGATCCGAGGTGGAAATATGATGAGTAGAAATGACACGCGAAGACACTAGATCACGAACAAGATGGCAGTCGATCTCAATATGCTTGGTCATCTCATGAAAGACTGGATTGACTGCAATGTAGAGGGCAGCCTGACTGTCACAAAAGAGTCGAACCGGAGAAGAGTGGGAATTGCCAAGGGAGCAAAGGAGAAAACATAGCCAAAGGATTTCGCAGCAAGCATTTGCCATAGGCCCTATACTCGGCCTCGGCTGAAGAACGCGAAACAGTGTGTTGCTTCTTGGTCTTCCAAGAAACTGGCGAGATGCCCAAGGTGACAAAATACCTCGTGACAGAACGTCGAGTGATTGGACAAGTTGCCCAGTCTGAGTCACAGTAGGCAGTCAGAGCGAGAAATTGCTAAGTTTGTGGCTACAGTTGCCACAAACAGCAAATGCATGTGGAGGACGCATTTTCGTAATGCGTCCTCTCATTTTTTATTTTTTTTTGTTAATTTTCGGTCAAAAATATCAAGCGACGAAGGGGGTGATGCCACGTGGCGAGGATGCATTTCCGTAATGCGTCCTCTGCTAAATTTTTTTAAAAAAATTTCGGAAAGAAATAAGGCGATGCCACGTGGCGGATATTAATATTTTTTCGTAAAATTTCTTGATAATGTTTTAGGTGATGGAGATGAAGCCACGTGGCGGATGGGGGTGATGCCACGTGGAAATTGTTTTTTAAAAAAATTTTGGTCAAAGTCAAAGTCAACACTAATTGGCATTACATTTCACTTGTACTGTTCTACACTGTACATTTATGCTAACTTGTATCCATTCTAACTATGCAATATTCCGTTCCTGCACCTACATTCAAGGCTAGTCAAAAAAATCAAATAGCGTGACCCTAAATCATCATTTGACTATTTTCCAAATTTTCATCAAACAAACAAAAGTCTGCTTATGCGCAATCTTGACCGAAAACATGTGGACCAGAAATAGTAAGTTACAAACTGCAGCAACCCACGATAATTTATTACTTAAATTCACGACTCATTTGAAACTCCACACTCTTGTTGAAATCAGGGCAGGATAGCATAATAAGCTTTCTCCCCAATAAATAAAATTCCCCTCACGCTTACTTTACCAAATATAACAAAATATAATAAATATTATTTCATTCACAGATTAGATTAGCACCGTAGTTAATTGCAAATCTCATTTCCAACATTTTCAAAAAAATTGTAGGAAACAATACTCATTCCAGGACTCGTTCGAGGAGCTCCCGAGAAATAAATTTATGCAAATTTGTACTAATTTCCAACATTTCGCTGATTAATTTCCCGAGAAATAAAATTAGGCAGCTTCCAAGGGCTCGTTCCGAAAACGAATCCTCCGCATAATATCCCGAAGAGCTAGATAATGCTTGATTTGGAGACTGTTTTAAAAAATGAGTCCTCTAAATTCTTCCGTAAAAAAAATCAAATTATTGCCAGGTCTGAGGGCTCGTTTCAAAAACGAGTCCGCCAAATACTTTCAAAAAAACAATTCGCCAGTTCTGAGGAGCCGTTTCCAAAACGAGTGCTATGAAAATCATTTCCGGAAAAATAAAATAATGCCACATCAGAGGACTCATTTCCAAAACGAGTCCTCTAATTGATTTTAGAAAAAATAAAATAAATCCTAACTATTTTCGAAAGAAAAAAATGAGAGGACTCGTTTCCAAAACGAGTCCTCTAATTGAATTAAAAAAAATGGGAACTATTTTCGGAAACAAAAAAGGAGAGGACTCGTTTCCGAAACGAGTCCTCTAATTAAATTCTGGAAAAAAAATTAAATCTCCAAGAGGACGCATTATCAAAATGCGTCCTCACCCCTCTACGTCCAAAAAAAACTGCCACAATTGGGACCATTTTCCTACTTTCTAGCACACAAAAATCATGCACTCCAGTCAGAGCCAAGCTACTATCTCGAGAAAGAAATAGACCCTGTCATGGACTGCATTTAACATAGTGTAGAACTCTCAAAGCTGCAGACCAATGATCAACTTTCGGCTGCTGCATGAACTGTGAAAGAGTATGAACTGCAAAACTGAGCTCAGGTCGAGTGATAGTAAGATAGACCAACTTTCCAATAAGGCGACAATACTGCTCAGGGTGATCATAATCTGGACTAGAAGCTTTTGCAAGGGCCTGCGTTGGATCCATAGGAGAAGCAAAGGGTTTGCAGCCTAGCAGACCGGCTTCTGCCACCACCCCCAAAGCGTATTTGCGTTGAGAGACAAAGATGCCCGATGGATTGCGCGCAACTTCCAGTCCCAAGAAATATTTAAGAATCCCGAGATCCTTCATATGAAAGCAGGATGACAAGTACTGCTTGAAGGAAGATATGGTAGTTGAACTATCTCCAGCAATAATGAGATCATCGACATACACCAAAACATGAAGAGTATGACCAGAATGAGTAAGACTGAATAATGAGTAATCAGCATAGCTCTGGCGAAACCCGTACTGGCGAAGAGCATGCGCAAGCTTAGAAAACCAGTTTCTAGGAGCTAGCCTGAGACCATACTTGGACTTATGTAGGCGACATACCTGACCTGGAAGCGCCTTGGAGTAGCCCGGAGGTGGAGTCATAAAGACAAGCTCGTCCAAGTCGCCATGCAGAAAGGCTTTATGAGCATCCATTTGGTGCAATTCCCAATTTCATACAGCAGCAACGGAAAGAAATGTACAAACTGTTACCATCTTAGCAACGGGAGCGAAAGTCTCATTGAAGTTGATGCCTTCAACCTAGCGATTCCCTAACACAACAAAACAAGCCTTATAGCGTTCAATATCACCATTAGACTTGTACTTGATGCGATACACCCACTTACAATCAATTGGCTTCTTGTCAGGAGGAAAAGTTGTGAGAGACCAGGTGCCATTTCTCTCGAGGGCCTCAATTTCGGCGTGCATTGCATCACGCCAAGGAGCCTATTAGACGGCCTCTGAGAAGCAAACTAGTTCATGGCCTGAGGTGACTGTGGTCAGGAAGTGAGCATGAGCTTGAGCAAATTTAGCGGAGGAGACAAAACTGGTGATTGGATATGGAGTGGAGGAGATAATCGACTGAGAATCATCACGATGCATGGAACTACATACAAAATCCTTCAGTAAAACATTGGGCCAATGTTGGCATGACCTACGCCGAACTTCCGAAACAACCTCCTCAGCGGCAGGCAGCGAGGAGCAGTTGCCGGTCGATGAAAACTCGGCGGCGGACGGGAGCGGCACTGGCAGAATGGCCGTGGATGAGCTTCCTAGGTCCGGATGGATGCCCCCCCTGACCGTGGAGGAGGGAGAAAGTTGCGAAGAACTCCCCCTTGCCGTGAGGGGTGAAGTATCTGGACAATCGAAGACAACCGGATGAGTGTCTACTTGCGTCGAAGCGGGCGACGGAGAAGTGGATGAACTCTGAAATGGAAATATATCTTCAAAGAACACAACATCTCTGGAGAAGAAAAACTGTTCTGATTCAAGATCATATAGACGCCAGCCTTGCTTTCCACTTGGATAACCCATGAAGACGCATTTGCGATTATGAGCAGCAAACTTGTCCGTAGGCCAAAGAAGAGTGGAGGCGAAGCAGGGACACCCAAAGACCCGAATGTCTGAGTACTTCGAAGCTCTTTGGAAAAGCAAATGAAAATGAGTCTAATTTTGAAGAACAGGAGTGGGACTGTGGTTGATCAGATAACATGTTGGAAGAATGCATTCACCCCAAAACCTGATCGAAAGAGCAGCCTGAAACCGCAAATCACGCGCCACATTTAGGAGATGTCGATGATTGCGTTCCACTCTGCCATTCTGCTGAAGTGTGTAAGCGCACGAAGTCTCGTGAATAATATCGTGAGAAGCAAAGTAAGCCTTAAGACCAAAGAATCCAATACCATTGTCAGACCTGAACGACGAACTGATGTCTGAAACTGAGTGATAGTTAATGCACAAAAATCCATAACCAGTTTTGGAACCTCTGACTTGGACTTAATTAAATAAACCCATGTAGCACAAAAGTAATCATCAACAATGGTAGCAAAATAATTTGCACCACAAGAAGCAGGAATTATGTATGGTCCCTAAATGTCACAATGAACAAGATCAAACAAACGTGTGGCTTTATTAGAACTTCATGAAAAAATAGCTCGGGTTTGTTTGGAATGAAAACAAACATCACAAGGAGTTGAACTCCATACAGAAGCACAAGGAACAGGTAAAGATGCTAAAACTGTAAAGGAGAGATGCCCCAGTCATCGATGCCACAACTTGGCCGAGGTCACCTTCTCGGTCTTGGTCGCAGAGCGGGCATGGGCGGCTGTCAAGAAATGCCGCAACCAGTAAACACCATGTCTGTGCTCACCCACACCGATCACTATCTTCGAATCGCTTTCCTGAAGTATACACAACTTTTCGGTCAAGAAACCAAAACAACGAGCATTTAGAAGCAACCCAACAAAGGACAGGAGATTGCATTCCAGTGTCGGAAGATACAGAACATGGTCAATCCTGGCAGACTGAGAAAAAACCAAAGAACCTTCCTTGACTGCTAAAACAACACGGTTATCTGGAAGCTTAATAGGCACATGAGCAATATCGACAATATCATGTAGGATGGCAAGATTTCCAGTCATATGAAAATAAGCACCCATGTCGAGAATCCAGAGAGAGGGCTTACCCGTAGCATCTGAAGAAGGAGTGTTCATGGTGTTATACATCTGTAATACTATCTGCCAGTGGTCGGGGATGAGATTCGAGCCTTAAGTAACGGACTTTGGGAGGGACATGACGTCAGACGCGTGAGCGGGAACTTACTGTTGCACCGAGAGGGCGACTCCGACTGGCGGGCCGCCACGGCCGCGACCAGCTCCCTGGTTGCGCACCATGCCCGACCAGTTCACGAACCCCTCAGGAACACCATGGATCTTCCAGCACTTAGAGATGTCATGCGTGTGCTTACCACAATGAGAACACACAGGACGGCCGGCTTTTCAGTCCGGCGCAGAGGGAGGCTGAATACGCGCCAAAGGGATGGACTTGGCCTGAGCCGCAAATGCCATGCCATCGGATTTGGTATCGCATTCGAGCATGAGAGTCTTATGGCGTTCTTCCTACACGACCAAAGCATAAACGCGATTGAAGGACGGGAGGGGCTCGTGTGCCATGATGCTAGAGCGAAGAGTTCCAAAGGAGTCATCCAACCCAAGCAGAAATTGGTGAAGATGCTCGACATCGCGTTCTGTACGAAGTTTGGTGGTGATATTGCAAGTACAATTTGTGCAGAGACATGCTTGAAGGGGAACATATGTCTGGACTTCATCCTAGATCTTCTTGAGAGCGCCATAATATGACGCAACAGATTTCCCACCTTGGCGACAATTTTCCAAGTCTGCACAAAGCTGAAGGAGACGTGGCCCGTAACCGACAGAGAATCGATGACGTAATTCCTGCCAGAGCTCAAAGACAGTTTCAGGATAAGTGATGGAAGATCGTAGAGACGAATTAATAAATTGCACAACCCATTCGATGAGCATGGAATTGACACTATACTAGTTATCAAGATCAGCAGGGCACCATCGTCTTGAGAGATGCGACCATTAATAAATCCTAATTTACGTTTAGCCTTGAGTGCGTTCTTCATCGAGGTAGTCCACTCCTGATAGTAATCACCCTTGAGAACAACCGGACAGAGAGACAGGCCCGGGTGATCCGAAGGGTGAAGGTAGAAGGGAGAAGAATGATCAAGAGGTCGCTGCAGTGACTGAGGTCTGCCGCCATGGAAGCTCGAAGGCGGCGCCTGCGGTGGAGTGTCGCCGGTGAAAGGCGGCGCCGTCGGTGTGTGGACGACATTGTCCGAATCGCTCATTGTGGGCGGTGAGTTTGGACGGTGGCTGAGATGAAAAAAATAGGGTTTCGGAGAATTGGCTCTGATACCATGAAATAAGGGATTTTGGGAAAGAGTTTTTTGATTTGATATTCACACAATGAACGAGATTTATACCCAAATATACATGAGTTAACTAGACTAAGTAAGTGAAATACAAAGTCTATTACAACACAAAATCTATTAGTCTGGTGTGCCTAGACAAGTGGGAAAGAAAAAAAGTTCCAAATCTTTTAAAAAAACTAGATAATGTATTCATCTCTTGAAACTTGCATGTCGTGTTCCCAAAAGATATTCTCAATAATTTTCCAATCGCGATATCATACCACGTTGCAATGATACTTAACACAAAAGCTGAAAAGAAAAAGACATGGATATACAGAAGATATTGAAATTTTGTTTTACCACTTTTTCTAGTTTTTACTAGTGTGTTCCAACATGCCTAGTTTAACCAAGTGTAAAAGACGTGAAACGTAAAAGACACACAACTTGGTTACGCAGTTCGGTGTAAACCACCTACATCTGCGGGGCCTGGCCCAGTTCAGAATGAACCCACTAATTAGAAAGATAACGTACATAGTACAGTTTACAAAATACTTATCTTTACTAACTATGACGTGTGGACTCTGCTAGCTCCCCTAGCTACCGATCCGCCTTGATCAGACTCCCTCTGACCTCGAACTCCGTCGACGCAGGATCTCCTCCTCCCGAGGAATTAAGGTATACGATTCTGAACTTAGTGCAGCAGGACAGTGTTGGAACACGGTTTATTGGCTCTTGCAAATTTCGTAAGATCTCAAAATCTGGGTGCAGATTTTGATCTGTAAAACCGTAAGTATGCAGCCGTGTTTGTCCCCAATTTATATCCACGAATCAGACTTGAATATTCCTTGATTATCTCCACAATATTCCTATTCTAAATCTAATTCTTGAAGCATATCCAAATCCCATAAATAAAGGGATTTACCTTATCTCAATCTATCCCATATATTCGAATAAATCTTCTCCATATAAGTAGGGATTTTTCATAAAACCAATTATGCTTCACACGCCTAATATATAGCCAAATATACAATTACCATAAATTTCAAAATACTTCAATATTTCGGCTTGAATTCCGTTAAAATCTTTGGCGTAAAACCTGCTCCAGTTCTGCTCCAGCACCATGTTCCAATATGGTCTGTATATCAGTTCACAAATACTTCACACAAAATTGCCAATTAAATAATTCCTTGACTTTACAATCTCCCCCTTTGGCATTTTTGTGGACCCATAATATTTTGGACTGCAATCACATAATCAACTACATTCAACGAGCAGAATAATGATCATAATACTGAAAGCACCCAGAATTCCAGAAATCCAAAAATTATACAACCAAATTGAAAACCAAATATCCAGAATCCAAAATTACTCCCCCAGGGACCACACAGAGGCCAAAGAAACGTCATCACAAAAGCATAAAAAATTAAACTCTGTCTTTAAAACTCCCCCTGAATTAATCAACCTTCCAGCCTTGATTTTTCTTCTTCCAACCGTGCTTGCTCTGCTTGTAAGGCTGCAATTTGAATCCCTACAGCTCCAAGTCTAGCATTAATAGCCATCAATCGAGTCTTTTTGTCTGCCGTGGCTGATGAGGAGGTTGACCCAGAAGCTGTCCATGGAAGGTCATGTACCTTCCTGAGCCCGAAAGTCTTCTTATTAGGCCGCAAAAACTCAGTGTCCACTATCACATCAGAGACCTGCCCTTTGACTTTGGCACTCTTTGCTAAGGCAGAGATTAGGGCTGGGTAGATGACCGCATCATTCACTTTTGGAGTTGTGGCCTGTCGAACCAAATGTTGCTGAATTAAGAGCCCGAGATTGATTTTCCTCTGTGTTCCAACACAGTAAAGTAGCTTGGCCATCTCCCTAGTCAGTGCGGTGGTGTTGCTTGATGGCAACCAGCAGTGAACAGCTATTTGATACAAACCGAAAAATCTGGACGTCAAGCATGATGCTTGAGAGTACCCCACTGCTGGCCACTTCTTCTTATATCCCCCAGATATAACCGACAAAATATCATCATCACTCAACTCCAAATTATCAAGAAATACTCCCCCTATCTCCTGAGTTTTCAGCCCAAACAACACATTGATTCTAGTAGCAGACACATCTATGATTTTTCCTCGAACATAGACTCTACCAAACCATGGAGAAGAAATATCTAGATTTCCAGGCATGAGATTAGAATATACCTCTAAAACCACCTGCCTATTGTATTGCAGTTGGATTGTGGCTGCCTTTGTCATCCCCATTGCCTTTAAGAAATTTGTGAACCCACTCTCCTGATAAGCCTTCAGGTCCAAAGGTCTTTCAGCAATAAATTTCTTTTCAGAGAAGAAATTTTCCATCTCTGCTCCCTTCTCATCAAAGTAAACTGCAGAAAAAGCCTGGGAGACAGATGGAGGAGGCAGAATCTTCCTCGGGTTGATATTCAATCTCTTCTCACTCCTTTTTGCTTCCTCAGTATCCATGGCAGAGCTAGCCTTTCTTTTTCCTTTTGCCTTTTGAAAAAATTCATCCAGGACCTCGTCACTGGAGTATGTCAGATCTGGGGCATCCTGTGTTGGAACACTGTCAGCTCTTTCAACCGGTTCTTCTTCTAAATCAACACCCTGAACTGGCAGATCTTCATTAGCTACTCCAATCTCCTGATCCCCTTCATCATCAGACTGATCAGGGGCTTCATCATTCAAATCTTCATGCACCTCATTATCCTGTGTACCTCCCAGATCAGCATCAAACTCTACCTCCATATACACAGATTCTTCCTCCTGTGTTGGAACACTGTCATCATCATCAGACAGTTCAATAATCACGGGTTCTCTTAATTTCTCCATCCTTTTTGCACTCTCCTCATCAAAAAATCCAACATGTAGCTTGTCTCCATACCTTACCGTCTTCATCCCAACAGCTTGTTCCTCATTAATTTCTCTTATCCACACATAACTATGAGCAGTCATACGACAGAAAACATGAAATTTGTCCTTCCCTTTTCCATTCAGCTGACCATACATTCCTCTCAGATACTTCACATTCTTATATTCAATATCCCAAACATCAGGAAAGTGTCCAGAAACAATCTCCTTAATTTTGACATGCAACACTTCCAAATCCTTTCTTATACTCCTGATTTTGCTTAGATCCACAAAATGTCTATTTGCTTGTAACCATTCAAAAATATCATCCACACTTCTACTTTCAAAACCCAAGAATTTCAATGGTCGAGGGTCAGGACCAGTTACCTTGGGTTTTTCCTGTTTCTTGCCTCCAGACGCTTCTTCTTGGGCATCAGAATCTCCACTCTGTTTCTTGACAGAAGCCTCTTCCTCTTCCTTTTCATCTTTAGCTTTATCAGGCTCTGCTCCAGCTATCTCCTCATTCTCCTCATAGTTAGCATTTACTTTGTTCTGATCTTGAGTGTGTGACTTACCCAATTCAACATATATTCTCAGCTCATCAAACACTACCAATTCCGAATTCACGGAGCTCCGGTCTTCCTCCATAATTTCCGGCACTGAAGCTTCTTTTATCGGAAAATTTGGGCTTGACATTATTTGGTACAATGCCGAGATAGAGGAGAGTTTTGAGTATAAGATTTTTGGCAAGAGTTTTGGGGAAAAAATCGGGCCGAGGGTAATAGAATGCGAAAGGGATTTTAGAGTTTGAATCAACTTTCAACTTTTCATGAACTTACCTCTTTTCCCTCAAAGTGTCTTTTTAGATTTCCCAAAAATTGCAATGATACCCCTTTCTCTTCTTGTCACATCACTTTGTCTTCCTTAATTAACTTCCAACACACCATACTAACCAACTCCTATTTTTGTACACCTTTTCTCCTTCCATTTTTTAAAAAAAATTTGTAAGCTGTAAATAACAAAAATATGTACACAAAGAAAAACTGATTAAGGTAAATATTACCTCAGATTTGACAAACACCTAAGTGTTGTCGAAGGCTCTCAAAAGTGGTGGCATCAAGCAGCTTTGTAAATATATCAGCAAACTGCTCGTGTGTAGACCACTTCCACTTCCTTTCTTTCAACCAGATCTCTAATAAAATGATGCCTTATGTCAATATGTTTGGTTCTTGAGTGTTGAACTGGATTCTTCGAAATATCTATGGCACTTGTATTATCACATAAAATCTTTAGGGGGCCTTGATGAATTCCATAATCTTTCAGCATTTGATTCATCCATAATAATTGTGCACAACAACTTCCTGCTGCAAGATACTCTGCTTCTGCAGTAGATAGAGAGATCGAGTTCTGTTTCTTGCTATACCAGGACACCAAATTTGGTCCAATAAAGAAGCATCCGCCAGTGGTACTTTTTCTATCATCAGCATTTCCAGCCCAATCAGAATCACTGTATCCTATCACCTCTGAATCTTGATTCTTTGAATACCAAACACCATATTCTGACGTCCCACTCACATATCTGATAATTCTTTTGATTTGATTTATGAACAAACCATCCCGTCCTTGCTTGACTTTTAATCCCAGAAAGTAAGTCAATTCTCCAACCATGCTCATCTCGAATTCAGATTGCATCGTGGTGACAAACTCCTGTACCATAGATGGTGAAGTAGAGCCAAAAACTATGTCATCAACATATATTTGAGCAATTAGAAACTTTGAGGACTTGTCAAGCACAAATAAAGTGCAATCTACTCCCCCTCGACGATAACCTTTCTGAAGTAGAAAGGTAGTAAGTCGCTCATACCACGCTCGAGGTGCCTGCTTTAATCCGTATAAGGCCTTCTTGAGACGATATACATGGTGCGGATAATGGGGATCTTCAAAACCTTTAGGTTGTTCCACATAAACTTCCTCATTCACCACTCCATTTAAAAATGCACTCTTAACATCCATTTGATACAAAGTAAAGTTCAAAGAGCAGGCAATAGCTAGTAGAATACGGATAGATTCTAACCTGGCAACAGGTGCAAAGGTTTCATCAAAGTCAACACCTTCCACTTGTGTATATCCTTGAGCAACAAGTCTGGCTTTGTTCCTGGTGACTAAGCCATCTGCATCGGACTTGTTCTTGAAGATCCATTTTGTACCAATTACATTAGTGCCTTTGGGACGAGGAGTAAGGTACCAAACATCATTCCTGGTAAATTGGCCGAGTTCATCTTGCATTGCAGCAATCCATTACTCATCAAGTAAAGCTTCCTTATAGTTCTTCGGTTCAATTAGGGACACAAAACAGTATAGACCAGCCAGTCGTCGATAATCAACTCGAGGTACTGATCGAGTGCTTCTCAAGGTGGAGCCAGATCGGTCGAGTGTTGGAACATGGTCATTCGTAGGAAGGGACTGTGTTGGAACATGGTCGTCTTCAGTAGAGTTCGGGTTCTGGTGCTCATTTGATTCAGTAGCATCAACTTAGGATTTTGCTTTGTTAGAAGATTGAGACTGTGTTGGAACCTGAAAGTTGGCCGATTCTTCCTCCACAGCTTCTGGTAGTTGTTCCTTTTCTGAATCATCCACAATAACGTTTATGGATTCCATGAGAGTTTTGGTTCGATGATTAAAAACTCTGTAAGCACGGCTGTTGATGGAATACCCGAGAAAAATTCCTGGATCACTCCGATTATCAAATTTAGTCAACTGTTCTCTATCTCTGAGAATATAGCAAGTACTTCCGAATACATGAAAATACGAAACGTTTGGTTTCCTGCCCTTCCAAATCTCATAGGTTGTCTTTTCAGTGAATGGTCGAAGATACACCCTGTTGATTGTATAGCACGCTGTATTGATCGCCTCTGCCCACCATTTCTTATGGATATCCTTTTCTGCCAACATAACTCTAGCCATCTCCTGTAGAGTTCTATTCTTTCTTTCGACAATACCATTCTGTTGAGGAGTGATAGGAGCCGAAAACTCATGTTGGATCCCTAGCTCATTGCAGAAGGAACTGAATTGTTCATTCTCAAATTCTCTTCCATGATCACTTCGAATTCGGATTATCTTTCCTACGAGACTTCCCTTTTCAGTTTGTAACTTTACTACAAGGCTTCGAAATACCTCAATCATATCAGATTTCTCTTTCAAGAAGGCTACCCATGTAAATCTGGAGAAGTCATCAACACATACAAAAATATATTTCTTTCCTCCTATGCTAGGTGTATTAACTGGCCCCATTAAGTCCATATGCAGTAATTCCAGATTTCTAGAAGTAGTAATAAACTGAACTGAAGAATGAGGAGCACGAGTTTGTTTACCTTGTTGACATGGTCCGCACACAATTTCATCCTTGCTAGTCAAGATTGGCATTCCTCGTACAGCTTTCATGTTAGCAATTTTCACCAGTGTTTTATAGTTGATGTGCCCGAGCTTCCTGTGCCAAAGAATTCCTTCATCCTGCTTTGAAAGCATGCATCGAACTTCTTGTTCCAACAAATAGCAATTGTCTGAAGATCGTAGACCAGAAAGCACCTTGTTTTCTCCATACTTTACTACGCACTTGTCCTTCTGAAATTCCACTATCATGTTGTCATCACACAGCTGGCTTATACTTAGCAAGTTTGCTTTTAGATCTTCAACCAATAATACACTTGTGAGAACTGGAAACCCTTCAATCTTTAATTCGCCCTTGCCAATCACTCTGCTCCTTTTTCCATCACCAAAAGTTACGTATCCGCCATCATATGGAGTAAGGTTTGTAAGGTAGTTTGGAGTGCCAGTCATGTGACGAGAACAACCACTGTCAAAATACCATGAGTCACTGGAATAGGCTGATAAAGAAGTGTGTGCCACCATACACGTACTGGACCTTTTAATAACCCATATCTTCCTGATTCTTGTATGAGTATCGACTGTGTTGGAACACAGTTGTCTTCCTGTCATTTGATCTCTGATCAGTTTTTTACACTGATGTTTAGCATGCCCTTGGTACGTACAGTATTCGCAGATTAGAGGCTTTCTTTGATAAGGTTTCCCATACTTCCGTTTTACTTCTCGAATCCTTGCTTTGAGAGTTACTGGTCTTTCGAGCACTTCAACCTCGGGTTCTTTCCTGTATCCAATCCCGTGTCTATCACCAAAGTTCTTTCCCATGTCCAGAATATCATCAAGCTTTGCTTTCCCGGAATTCAATTTAGAAATAGTTGCTTCAGACATCTCGGCTCTCTTGACTGCTGCTATCAATTTCTGACTCAGTTCTTCATTTTGTTTTCCAAGTTCTGCAACTGTGGATCGTAATTCCTTTTCACTTTCAATTAGCTTCCTTTTTTCTTCAATCAGCTCTTTGTTCTTGTCAGCTACTTGAACCCACATGGCATACATTTGTTCGTATGTACTATAAATCTCTTCATCATTTACAGACAAATCATCTTCATCACTGTGAGCATTGTTCAGATTCATGTTGGAATATACAACTTTCTCTTTGTTCAGTGTGTTGGAACACTAACCTTCTGGTGTATCATGGACCTTTGCTCCAAAGGCTACATAATTATTTGTGAGTTCTTCTTCACCTTTTTCATTATCTTCATCATCACTCCAAGAGGTGACATATGATCTTCCTTGCTTCTTGCGGGTGTTAGCACATTCGGCCTGAATATGACCAAATCCTTCACATTCTCTGCATTGAATTCGTCCAGCATGTTTTGATTCGTTGTTCTGATTTTTCCCGAACTGCATATTTTCTTGTTCAAATCTCAACCCACGATTGTTGTTCGAATCTTGTTGCTTTTGTCTGTTTCTTCCAAACCTCTCCTGGGATTTCTTGTTAACTACCATCTTTAGCATCTTTGAGAAATTCTTTGTAATAAGTGCCAGTTTTTCAAACTCATCATCACTGTCAGACTCGTGACTTGCCTTGTCTGGAGAAACTTTGAACGCTAAATCCTTGGAGATTCTCTTGGTAGATTGCTGGAATGTCATCTCATAAGTTTGTAGCGAACCCATCAGTTCATCTAGGCTCATGGTGGCTACGTCTCTTGCTTCCTCTATTGCCGCTACTTTCATTGCAAATCTTTTGGGGAGAGATCACAATGTCTTTTTTACTAACTTAGTTTCTTTGTACACCTTTCCAAGTTGGTAAGCCATGTTGGAGATATCTCTGAGTTTTCCATTGAATATGACAATGGTGTCATCCTCCTCCATTTTGAGTTCTTCAAACTTGGTAGCCAGCATCTGTAGTTTGGATTCCCGCACTCGACTGGTTCCTTCATGAACGGTCTGTAAAATATCCCATGCTTTCTTTGCTTGGTAGCATGTAGATATAAGCTTAAACTGGTTTTCATCAACGGCAGTGAAGATTGCATTCAGTGCCTTCGAATTTGCCAGTGATTCTTTAAGATCATCTGGAGTCCATTTAGACTTGTCTTTGAGTTGTTGACTTGACTCCCCTTCCACAGCCTTAGAACTTGTAGCATCTTCTGTAGGATGACTCCATTCATTCTCAACATAAAACCACGCCAGTTCGTCCAGTGAATTGATAAATACCCTCATACGTGCCTTCCAATAGTTGTAGTTGTTTCCTTCTAACAGTGGTGGTCGAGAGACTGAAGCTCCTTCTCTTGTCGTCATGGTAAAACCGGATCTCACTTTCCTTGAAAACAACCAAGGGAACGATAAGTGACTCAGCTCTGATACCAAATGAAATTTTGTTTTACCACTTTTTCTAGTTTTTACTAGTGTGTTCCAACATGCCTAGTTTAACCAAGTGTAAAAGACGTGAAACGTAAAAAGCACACAACTTGGTTACGTAGTTCGGTGTAAATCACCTACATCTGCGGGGCCTGGCCCAGTTCAGAATGAACCCACTAATTAGAAAGATAACGTACATAGTACATTTTACAAAATACTTATCTTTACTAACTATGACGTGTGGACTCTGCTAGCTCCCCTAGCTACCGATCCGCCTTGATCAGACTCCCTCTGACCTCGAACTCCGTCGACGCAGGATCTCCTCCTCCCGAGGAATTAAGGTATACGATTCTGAACTTAGTGCGACAGGACAGTGTTGGAACACAGTTTATTGGCTCTTGCAAATTTCGTAAGATCTCAAAATCTGGGTGTAGATTTTGATCTGTAAAACCGTAAGTATGCAGCCGTGTTTGTCCCCAATTTATATCCACGAATCAGACTTGAATATTCCTTGATTATCTCCACAATATTCCTAATCCAAATCTAATTCTTGAAGCATATCCAAATCCCATAAATAAAGGGATTTACCTTATCTCAATCTATCCCATATATTCGAATAAATCTTCTCCATATAAGTAGGGATTTTCCATAAAACCAATTATGTTTCACACGCCTAATATATAGCCAAATATACAATTACCATAAATTCCAAAATACTTCAATATTTCGGCTTGAATTCCGTTAAAATCTTTGGCGTAAAACCTGCTCCAGTTCTGCTCCAGCACCATGTTCCAACATGGTCTGTATATCAGTTCACAAATACTTCACATAAAATTGCCAATTAAATAATTCCTTGACTTTACAGATATGAATCCCTCTGGGCGAAAGATCAGGCGGTAACTTATATTGCAATGAAGTATGGGATATATTGCAAAGCAGTCATTCTAGGAAAACTCTACTCGATCTATCAACAACATTCTCAAAATGGTTGGGAATTGTAATGATACACCTGCATGATTGGCATAAAATTGGCTATGGTAATCTGGATCAAACAGATTCAATTCAAGTTAGAGATGATCCACTCAGACAAAAGTCCTGATGAGTACAAGGCAGGCAGCAGAACCTGAGCTAAGGAAAGAATTTTCAAGGCATGCCCATTTCAAATCAGAATATTTACAACAAAGGGCAAGAATCAATTGGGGCGTTGATGGAGATGCTAACATGGCTTACTTCCACAGATGGGCTACAAATATATCTATGTCAAAGAATATCCTGGAGCTCAAAACTGAGTCCGGAATCTGGTTGACAGAACAAAACCAAATACAAGAAGAAATGTTCAACCACATTAAGCAAATTTATGTTCAGGAGGATACATATCCTCACATGCCAAAATTCCATTACGCCCAGTCACTACTCATTGACTTATTGGAAAGTAAACTAAATCACCAACAAACGGATTATCTCCAAAAGCCTTTCACATGATCAAAGATTTTGGCAGCTTAAAAGTGGATCAAACAGTGGTCATCTCCAGGATCATATGGATTTCCATCAAGTTTTTGCTCAAAGCACTAGGACAACATTAAAGATCCTTTATTTAAGTGTTTGATGGATTCATAACAAGGACACCTCATGAATATGGAATGAAACCATATCAATTTCATCCCGGAGGAGTTTGATGCATCATTACCCTTATTTTCTTCATGGTATCAAAGCCTAAAATCCTGAAACCTAAGAACCTAAATTTCCATCTTAAATTTCCCCCATCGTCTTTTCGTGACGCGCACGGTCTACACCTCTCCGGCGAGCCCAATCTTTGAAGCATAGATCTGCAAAGCAGAGCAATTCTTGTTTCTCAAAGCAGAACATCGGCCCGGAACCAAGGAGCTGTAGTCATAGGAGGCAATCGTAAATGTTAATGGGTCATTGAATGTCGTCCAGTATTTAACCATGTCACCAAGTTCTTTGAAGCATAGATCCGCAAAGTAAATTGTGGATCATTATTAGTCTTTTATTTATTTATTAAGTCTCTTTTTTGCCGGCGTAGTGACGTCGCCGCAAGGGTTTGCGGTGGCCGCCTCTTCTGACTTACCTACACTGATTTCGATCCTGCTTTGTCTGACGACCAATGGAGTACGACCATATATTTATTTAATCAGTTTCATTCGTTATCTGACCATGGGTCAGGTAAGTCTACTTTACCTTCGATTCTTGATTCGGGAGCCTCATATCACATGACTGGTGACAGGGGTTCCCTTACTGATATTACTACTGCTACCAATTCTGTGAATGTTATACTGTCTGATGGATCCGTGTCGTCTACTACACAATATGGGTCTATTTGTTTTAGTGATGTCACCCTTACTCATGTGCTCTACATACCTACTTTGTGATGCAATTTATTATCGTGCTCTAGATTGTTATCTACCTTAAAATATCTAGCATTGTTTACTGAAAATTATTGCATTTTACAGAAAATCAGTACGAGAACTGTAATTGGCGTGGGTGAACAACAGGGGGGGTTTATTGGCTTCGTCTGTTGGATACTCGCGTTCGTCCTCATAACCTGCAGTCTATTCGGACAGTTGCTTCGGTTTCTTCATCTGATTTATGGCATCAAGGTTTTGGTCATCCATCATCTACGGTGTTGTCTTCTATTCCTACTCTTGATTTTAGCACAAATAATACTACTATACATTGCTCTGTATGTTATAGAGCAAAACAGACTAGACATAGTTTTCCATTGAGTTCTACAATGCTACTGCATTATTTAAATTAGTACATTGTGATGTTTGGGGTCGTTATAGAACACCATCTTCTAGTGGTGCTTTTTTTTACAATAGTTGATGATTATTCCCGAGTTGTTTGGGTTTATTTATTAGTGGCTAAGTCAGAAGTAGCTTCTAGATTTTTGGAATTTTGTGCTCTGGTCAAGAATCAATGGGGCCGAACTATACTGCGTGTCCATGCTGACAACATGACTGAATTTTTGCCTTTGCCATCTCATTTTACTGCATCTGGGATCATTTTTGAGACATCTATGGTTGGTACACCACAGCATAATGGTAGAGTTGAATGAAATCATCGTCATTTACTCAACGTGGCACGTGTCTTACGATTTCAAGTCAGTCTTTCAATTGATTTTTGGGGAGAATGTGTTCTTACTGCTGCTTATCTGATTAATCGAACACCGACAAAACATCTCAATGTCGCACTCCCTTTGAGATGCTATATGGACAAGCTCCAAATTACTCATCTTTAAAGGTATTAGGATGCTTGTGTTTTGTTGCTCACGTTCCCAGATACCGCGACAAGCTTGCACCAAGAAGTTGGTGATGTTTGTTTCTTGGCTATCTTGCTGGAAAGAGAGGCTATAGCCTTTTTGACATGGAATCCCGCGTCATCTTTAACAGTTGGGATACCGATTTCTTTGAAGACTAGTTCCCGTATGCAGCAACTCCGACATCAGCCTCTTCCAAAGATCCCGATGGCACCACCACCTCACCACCGTCATCACTTCCACCACCGCTAGAGTCACATGCCCAGATCGCAGCACTGTCGGTCCCGCCGACGGCCACCAACCTTATACCGTTGATCACCGCCGCTCCTATCTTATCAGTCATCATCGTACCCCTATCGTTGGATGTTGTCGCGCCTATACCACCGGCCGCTTCTCTGGTTTCGGCAACCGACCCAGATCACCAGCAACCCTAGAAAATCCAGCTTGACGATGCACCTCCCAGGACACCACCGACGACTGGCGATCATGCGCCTCACGCGCTTCCAGCTCTGGTGACTCATTCTGCTCCGCTGCCTAATGCAGTGTTCTTCGGCCCTGACTAATTCTTCTCGTTGTTTGCTTCTGTCAGCTCTGCCACCTGTTTCGTTAGTTGTTCCGATGTCTCCTCCCACCGCTGAGTTGCCTCCTATCAGATAGAGTGTTCGCGCTGGCCAACCTACTCCGTATTTGGAAGATTATGATTGTGATGATTACACATGTGCTCTTACTACTGAAGACCCTCCTCCTACTGCTACATTCACTCATGCACCGTCACGATCCTTATGTGTTCTCTATCCTCTTACTGATTATGCAAATTGTGATAATTTTTCTAGTATGCATTCTAGATTTTTGGGTGCAGTAATGTCTAGTGTAGATCCCACCACTTATTCTGAAGCATCACAGCATGCTCATTGGCGAGATGCTATAACTAAAGAGCTTACTGTGTTTGAGCGCATTCAGACTTGGACTTTGGGTCCTCTGCCTCTGGATAAGAAGGTGATTGGTTGCAAATAGGTTTACCGGATGAAGTTCAAGTCAGATGGTACTATTGAACATCATAAGGCGTGCCTAGTGGTTCTCAGGAATTTCAAGGTTGAGGGGATTGATTATACTGAGACATTTGTACCGGTTGCGAAGATGAGTTATGTTCGCCTTTTCGTAGTTGGGAACTACATCAAATGGATGTCCATAATGCTTTCCTGCATGGTGATTTGCATGAAGAGGTTTTTATGCGACCCCACCAGGCTATGCCATGCCCCATGGTCAGGTATGTCGCCTTCAGAAATCTTTTAACGGTCTTCACCAGACTCCTAGAAATTGGTTTGCCAAATTGGCTCAGGCTTTACGAGCATTTGGTTTTGTCCAGAGTAAGGCAGATTACTCTTTGTTTGTCTTTTGCCATGGATCAGTTTCTTTGCATGTTCTGGTTTATGTGAATGATTTGGTCATTGCTGGAAGCTCTTCTGCACTCATCTCTGAGTTTAAGAAATACTTGAGTTCATGTTTCTATATGAAAGATCTTAGTTTACTTATACATGTCTTAGGCATAGGGATTGCTAGAAGACCGGAGGGGGTGTTTTTTTCACAGAGGAAATATGCCTTGGACATTTTATCTAATACATGTTTGTTTGCCTCTAAACCGTCTGACTTACAGATGGAGCAGCAACACGATCTGGCACTTGTTGATGGCCCTCTTTATTATGATCCTGAGCAGTACATGCGATTGGTTGGGCACTTGATATACCATACCATCACACGTCCTGAGATTAGTTATTCGGTTCACACAATTTCTCAATTCATGAAGTCATTTCGTGTTCCTCACTAGCAAGTTGTAGTTCATGTGTTGCACTACTTGAAGAGCGATCCTGGTCAGGGTTTATTTCTCTCTTCCCGTAGTGCGTTACAGTTGACTGCTTACTGTGATTCTGATTGGGCTGCTTGCCCTATTACCCAGTGTTCTCTTTCTGGATACTTTTTTATGATTGGTAATTCTCCAGTTTCTTGGAAGACCAAGAAGCAACCTACAGTTTCTCGGTGTTCTGCTGAAGTGGGGTATCATGCTATGGCTGTTACCTGCTATGAGTTGTTATGGCTTAGGTCTTTACTGAAAGACTTAGGGGTTGCGCATACTGCTCCTATGCGTTCTAGATTTTTTTGTGTAGTAATGTCTAGTGCAGATCCCACCACTTATTCTGAGGCATCACATGATGCTAATTGGCGAGACGCTATAATTGAAGAGCTTACTGCGCTTGAGCGTAATCAGACTAGGACTTTGGCCCCTCTGCCTCTGTTTAAGAAGGTGATTGGTTGAAAATGGGTTTACCGGATGAAGTTCAAGTCAGATGGTACTATTGAACGTCATAAGGCACACCTAGTGGTTCTCAGGAATTGCCAGGTTGAGGGGATTGATTATACCGAGACATTTGCATCGGTTGCGAAGATGAGTTTTTTTCGCCTTTTCGTAGTTGGGAACTGCATCAAATGGATGTCCAAAATGCTTTCCTGCATGGTGATTTGCATGAAGAAGTTTTTATGTGACCCCACCAGGCTATGCTGCTCCCCATGGTCAGGTATATCGCCTTCAGAAATCTCTTAACGGTCTTCACCAGGCTCCTAGAAATTGGTTTGCCAAATTGGCTCAAGCTTTATGAGAATTTAGTTTTGTTCAGAGTAAGGCAAATTACTCTTTTTTGTCTTTTCCTATGGATCAGTTTCTTTGCATGTTCTGGTTTATGTGGATGATTTGGTCATTGCTAGAAGCTCTTCTGCGCTCATCTCTGAGTTCAAGAAATACTTGAGTTCTTGTTTCTATATGAAAGATCTTGGTTTACTTAAGTATGTCTTAGGCATAGAGATTGCTAGAAGACTGGAGGGGATGTTTCTTTCACAAAGGAAATATGCCTTGGACATTTTATCTAATACATGTTTGTTTGCCTCTAAACCGATTGACTTACCGATGGAGCAGCAACACGATCTGGCGCGTGTTAATGGCCCTCTTTACCACGATCCTGAGCAATACAAACAATTGGTTGGGTGCCTGATATACCTTACCATCACACGTCCTGAGCTTAGTTATTCGGTTCACACACTTTCTCAATTCATGAAGTCCTCTCATGTTCCTCACTGGCAAGCTGCAGTTCATGTGTTGCACTACTTGAAGAGCCGTCCTGGTCAGGGTTTATTTCTCTCTTCCCGTAGTGCGTTACAGTTGACTGCTTACTGTGATTCTAATTGGGTTGCTTGCCCTATTACCCGGTGTTCTCTTTCCGGTTACTTTGTGATAATTGGTGATTCTCCGGTTTCTTGGAAGACCAAGAAGCAACCTACAGTTTCTCGGTCTTCTGCTGAAGCGGAGTATCATGCTATGGCTGTTACCTGCTATGAGTTGTTATGACTTCGGTCTTTACTGAAAGACTTAGGGGTTGCGCATACTGCTCCTATGTGTTTGCTTTGTAACAATCAATATGATTTTCATATTGCAGCAAATCCAGTGTTCCATGAACATACGAAGCATATTGAAGTTAATTGTCATTTTGTCCGGGATCTTGTGCATTCTGGTACTATAGTTACTCATCATATCCGCACTTCAGATCAACCTGCTGACTTGTTTACAAAATCTCTCGGATGTAACCAGTTTCATTTATTACTTAGCAAGTTGGACATTTCTATTCCCCATTCTCCAACTTGAGGGAGAGTGTTAAGGAATATAAATATCACTTGTAACTGTAATTAAATTCTATTTTCCTTTTCCTAACTTATATAAGTATTTTGTATTATATCGACTCTGAGATCATGAATAAAGACAAATCATTATCCTTATTTTCTTCACCGAATGCGTCGAATGGACAAAGGCAAAAATATGCTCGTACTCCAAGTTGACTATCAATTTTACACAGAAGAAACGAAACCCTACGTTGGATGCGTTGAATGAAGTGCAATATGCTACTACCTTTTTTTTTTTATTGTTGGTATACTTTTGTTTTTGAATTGTTTCTTCTATAATAACATACTTTTTGTTTTTGATAAAATTCTTTTAATGGTATCCACTCATTTTACTTTTTACTTTCTATCTCCAATTTCATTAACTCAGTTTTTTCATCTAATATAAACACCTAAATCTTTGACAACACTATTAGTGAAACGGAGGGATAATTCAAGCCTTAGGAACATTTTAGTGTATTTCATTTGATAAGGTTTCAAGAGAATGGGTCCAAAGGGGCACCTTACGTTGCCCGAATTGTAATAATATTTCTTTAATTAATAAAATGTTTATTTGGATCCAGAAAAAGTATATTCCGTTGCCCTGATTTGTTCTTTTCCCTTTCTTTTAAATTATCTCACTTTTTGAGTCTGTCTCTTGAACGACTGTCTTTCCATAAGTTATGGAAAGATCAAAGTTTAAAGTGTAAATTAGAAGAAATAATGATGTGTTAATTTTGTTGTTAATTTTATTGAAATTAACTGTGATTTTACGTGATTAATGTGCACTTTAAATGTTTTATTTGTAACAAATCACAGTTTCGGGCTCAAGAAAAATTTAGAGGAGAGTAAGGAGTATTGAGCAATTATGGCAAATGAAGCAGTTAAAGCATAGCAGAATTGTAGCAGTTATTTTGGAGTAGATTGGATTGATATTTGTGGAGATAGCCTTAAAGATATTTGGAGATAATTTAAAATTTTGATTTTATCTCTTCAAATTATAATTCAAATTTGGAAAATTTTTTATTTAATTTGAAATAAGGCAAAGTCTTGGGAAAGACGGGGTTTAACTAGAATAATAAAAGGTAAAAGGTCTTAGTTGCAATATTAAACTTTTAGTATGCAACATGTAGTAGTTATAAAATTTATAACCCGGTTCATGCAACCCGAAAATTTTATCTCCATTTCTTCTAATTTACACTTTAAACCTTGGTCTTTCCATAACTTATGGAAAGACCGTCTTTCAAGAGACGGACTCTTGAAATAATCCAATATGTATATGACTTTTGGTAATTGCTGCGTATATATATTACGCACACATGCAGATATCTCTTTTTCTTTTGAAATATATATCTTCTCTTTTTCTTTTGAAATATATTTTGGACGCACTTCACAGAGAGAAGTGAGTTTGGTTTTGTTTTGTTTTATTAGGCAGAAAATATTTTGCAAGTTTTTTTTTGGTTGAAGAAAATTGTTATCTTAGTTTTGTTTTATTAGCCACTAGAAAAGAAAGTTTTCTTTCTCCTTGCTTTGTTGACTCGACGGAGACATTAGCATTGATTTCTGTCATTAGATTATTTGTTTTCATCAATTTGCGAGTCAAGCATTCCACACACGGTTTGCTTGATTGATTTGTCTCTTATTTATTTAATTTCGTTAATTATATTTTATTATTATAATCTTCATTTGTTTAGTGTAATCATTATGAGTAGTTAATCCATATATCGGTAAAAAATAACAAAGGTTAGTTTATAAATCGTGAGACCAAATTGCATTATAATTAATTTTTGCATGTTCTCGATTGTTTTTTGTTGAATTTTATTTCTAATATGATTAGGCCTGATCAACTTAAATATTTTTTAGAATACTGCTATCTAATTTCCGCCAATACATAATTGTTGGATGGGATTAGTAAGTAGCACAGTCTTGTGAAAAACAGCTAACTAGCTAAGACCCTAATAGCAAAATATGGAATAATTGAGTGTGCATTGATATTTACTTTTACTTTGGTAATTGCTATATCGAGTTCTTTTAATACTTAATGCTATCAAAATGTGTTCTGGTTTAGCGAATACTTTCTGGGAACATTTTGGTAAGGAAAACAGTTAATTAATTATAATTAGTTGACTGTCGATAAAGTAAGAAAGAATTGGGGGGTTAAGCGTACCTACTTCCCTATAACCGGTAGATGTATAGGAATTGGTTCATTATTTCGCCTATGATCGATAATACCTAGCATGAGTTATTCTTAGCCAATATCATTCATTTATATGTTTATTTCTCATATTTTTAAGGTCGTCATTTGCATTTCTAGAGTTAGTAAAATCATTATATTTAAGGTGTGGTGGCATCACTAAAAAAGTTTTCACAAATAGTAGAAAAAGAATTATTGATTATTGTTTTTGCTCCTCGTGGGATCGACCCTGCTTACCATTGTGCTAATTAGTATTAATCTGAATTTGCAAGTTATTTGGCGAGTTAAACGACGCTCACCAAATAAACATAAAATTTTTGGGTTACATGAACCAGGCTATAAACTTTATAACTACTACATGTTGTATATAAATTTTTAATATAGCAACTAAGACCTTTTACCTTTTATTGTTCTAATTAAATCCCGTCTTTCTATAAGCCTATGGAAAGACGGTCTTTCCCAAGAGTTTATCTTTTAATTTTAATTTATTTTCAATTTGTCACACTTTGTTTTATGAAAATAGTAAATCATTTTTGTTCCCTCAATAAATTGTTCACTCTCCAATTTCAGTTCACTCCACACATTTCAATTTACACAAAAAAAACTCCATAAATTAGTAATGTTGAGATCGGTGAAATTTATTAATTAATAAATTTATAAATATATCGATTGATATTAACAATTTATTAATTTAAAGACTTTTATAAAAAAAATAGTCTAATGTATTTAGCTACTATATATATATTCAATGTATATATTCTTGGTGGGTGATAGAGTAGAGTGAATTTTATACAATACCCAATGGTATGCAAATGAATTTTAATATTGTACCCATTGTAGATATTGAAATATCATAATCCTCAGTCACCCCACCCCACCCACCTCTAATTTTCATGCTACTACTAATTCCAACGGGGTTCCCTTTTGTACAATTCTTATACCATACTGTGGGGTGCCATGGATGTGTATTATATATGTAGAATATGAATTTGGGGTAATATGCAAATATAACCCTATGTGTTAGAGAAAGTGCAGATATAACTCAAAGTTATTTTTTAGTGCAAATGTAATCCTAATTATTATACATAAGTGCAAATATAACCCTAAAGTTAGTATTCCGGCATTGACAAACCATTTCTGGCCATTGATCGACCGAAAAAGACAAAAATGTCCTTCTAACCTAAAACAAAAACTTAAAAGACACAAATGCCCTCTAACCCACCACCCCAACCGCTGAACACCACAACCAAACCACCCCTCTGTTGCTCCGCCGTCACTGGACCACAACCACCTTCCAGCCTACCACCACAGTCAAACAAGTAAATTATTTCCGTGAAACTATAAATTGGAGAACAATTTGAAGGAGGACAACTTGAACATTTATCTAACCCCGAGCAGCGGTTAAACTTTAGATAACCCAAGCGGCGGAAGAGTTTTCACTGCCGTGACTCCACTACCTCCTCCTCGTTTTCCTCTTCCACCGCCACCACCGTACTCACCGCCATCACTCAGGGCTACTGAAACCCAGAAGACCGACTCCACCATTGAAACCCAGAAGACCGAAGAATGACTCCACCGTTAAAACCCAGAAAACCGACTCCACCGTCGCAGAATGACTGCTCTTCGCCATCGCAGAATGATCGCTCTCCACCACCGCATAATGACGGACTCCACTGCCATCCTCCTTCTTTCGCTCGCCAGCTCCTTCGCGCTCCACCACCAGACCACAGTTTCGATGGAGTAGGGCCTCGGCGATAGGTCCCGCCACCCATCCTCCCCTTAAAATCTAGCCCGCTCAACCACATCGCTCTGATTCCTCACCTCTAGGTAAGCCATGGCCGTCGAAATTGGTGAAGACCCATAAGAGAATTGGAGACCCAGAAGACCTTAGCGAAATTGGTGCAGTGGTTGGTTTCAATCGTGAATGGGAAAGAAGAAGATGAAGAAGATGAAGAAGATGAATTGGGTTTAATTTGTCACGGTTTCAGAGAATTGGAGATTGAAGAAGATGAATTGGGTTTTAGGGGTCATGGTTTCAATCGTAAAAGAGAAAGAAGAAGATGAAAGAGTTGGGGTTTAGGGGTATGCATGTCATTTTGGTGCTTTGTTTTTTATAGAAGGGTAAATTTGTCTTTTCACCACATTCTGGTCTCTAATTTCTGGAAAAGGTTATATTTGCTCGTAATCTAAATATTTAGGGTTATATTTTCACTTTCAATTATCGCAGGGTTATATCTAGGGTTATATATGCACTTTGCTCTATGAATTTCAATACTATTATTTGTGCATACAATATTTATGTCGTAATCACAATCAAATTATAATAATGCACAATTTTGCCTCACATAATTTACCTCATTACAATATAAAAGATATAATGTACCTCCCTACAATATGAAATATACAATATTTCTGGTGCTTTATTGTACCCCTGGGATAGCATATAATTTTCCGCTCTTGTATACTCCTCGTCTAAGCTAAAGGTTTTTACCTTTCATTTTCGTCTATCCCAGTCAAAGATTCATATTTAGGCTACTTCCTTATTTGAGATGAAATTTGTAACTAAAATTTGATCGACTCATTTCAATTCCCCACATCTAATTGAAATATAATCACATCATATACTCACTCTGTCCCACTTTAATCTTCCTAATTACTTTTTCACGGTCTTCAATGAGCATATTTGACCGTAAATATCTGTAATTACATGTAATAATTACACATATAAAATTGGTATTTAGAAAATATATTTTAAGATGAATCTAAAAAGATCTCACATGATATTTTTATTATGTACTCCCTCCGTCCCAGCTATTTTTGCACTTGTCACTATTCATTTAGTCAAACTTTGTTACTTAGAAAAGTAAATTTCAAGTAATGCATAAAATAATATCTTATCATATTTGATATCATCAGAATCGTGCTAACATCTATTTTTATAATATTATTTTTCCATCATTTTTAAATATGCACAATTAAAGATATTAATGGTCAAAATTAGTTCTGGTCAATATGAAAAAGTTAAAATTTGCAGAAACAGCTGAGATGGAAGGAGTATGTATTAATTTTATTTTGGATCAAAGTTTAAGAAGTTAGACTTTCAAAAAGCAATCAGAAATTTTAAAGTGGGACAGGGGAAGTACATAAATTCTAATATGAAATTTTGGGGTGGGACGAAAAGAAGGTACTTCATTCGTCCCAGGGCTTTCTGCAGAGAGAGAAAACTCTCCTCAGAATTTGCTCTGCTTGAAATGACCATTCTACCCCTGCTTTCAACACTTCCTCCTCCTCCCCTCCTCCCTTTGTAGCATCTCCTCTTCTCCTCCCTCCACCGTGTCTCCTTCTCCGCCTCATCAACTCCACCTTCTGCCACCTCGACTCCCCCCTGCCGCCTCCACCTCTGTGATATTCAACTTCGACATAGGATCAGACATGGATGTCCTCCTTGCCCTTGCACCTTCTTCCCCTTGGACCACCAGCCACATCCATAAACACCAGCAAGGGGCAGAATTCGTAAAAAGAACGCGTAAAAAGAATGCCTGGTTTTGTCCTCCGTCCCTACCTTTCATAACCCTAAATCTGAGTCTCCTCCACAACTCCCTTCGCCACCTTCCTTCAGCTGCCGTCCTCCCGACTCATCTCTGCCTCTCCGACTCATCTCCGACACCCGCTACCTCATCTCCGCTTCCTACTGACGCCTGAAATCTAAAAATTCTGCGCATTCTCCGCCTTTCTACACCCGTCGCAGCTCTCCGATCTGCGCCCCATCTCTCTGCAACCATGTCGAATATGAAAACACGACGTCTCATCTGTCTGCAACCATGCTGCGGCTAAACCCGATTCGATCTACCTCAACGCGATTCGATCTACCTCACCCTAAACCCGATTCAATCTACCTTAACCCGATTCGATCTACCTCAACCTGATTCCATCTACCTAACCCTAAACCCAATTCAATCTACCTCATTGTGGCTTCTCCACCGACAGCCGCGCAACTCTGCCTTCGACACCAGCGAAACCACCTTTCGAGAAGTCGCGAAACCACCTTTGGAGAAGTCCCCACCTTTGTTTTGATGACTCGGAGGCCACCTTTTAAGAAGTCTTCGCTGCTGAGTTGATGGCGGAGGCTGTCGGAGTTGAATGTGGCGGCCTCCGGTGGTAGGGTTTCGGGCACAGAGATGTGTTCTGGAGTTTTTCATTTTGGGGAAGTGGGAAATGGAGAGAAAAGAGAAGTATGGTGTTTGGTGGATTTTGTAAATTTTGAGATGTTTAAGGGCAAAAATATTTTTTTAGAGGTTAAACGTTTCCTAAAAAAGAAATATATGTAGATTTGCCTGAAATACCTATAAAGGAAAATTATGCAGATTCCATGGGACCGAGGGAGTATTATAAGCCAAGCCCGGGCAAAGTCTTATGGACTTCCCAAAAAGTGGTCGTTATTATAAGTAGAGAATGGCAAAGTTGGGTGGGGTGCAGGACAATCGAGAGTCGTTCTAGTTGACTCGTCGTCATCTACGTGTGAGTGTGGGTTTGTTTTTCTCGGGTGCTTTGGGTGTGTTGCCCAAATGTCCCCACTAGTCCCCTCGCCTCCACAACTATAAATACTCAGTTGACTTCGCACAACAGACACAGACTGTTTGCTTCCGATCAATTCCGCCACCGCCGAACTGCCATGAGCAACTCTGACTTCACCGTACGATTTTTATTGCACCCCCCCCCCCCCCCCCCCCAAGTAGCTCAGTTGCCCACGTTATTTTTTATTTGTTGCCATATACGTTTACCGGTCGAATTTCCGTTGAATTCGTTTGTGGTAATTATTAATTGCACGGATATGTCAAAAATTGCTTCCACGATTTTGGGGCTATTTTTTTTGCACTCTTGACTTCTTAAGAATCATGCTACTTCTTTCCTATCTGTGTGTGATCGTGTGTTTATATTACAATGTTGCTGTCTGTGAACTTGTGTTTTCCCCATGTGCAGGGAAATGCTAGGGCTACTACGCCTAAGGAAAACGGCGTTAATTATTCGCTCTCTCTTGTGAGTCCTGGGAAGGCAGTGAAGGACTTAGTTCAATCTCTTGACCAGGGGACGGATGATCATCTGTTTGAGTTTTCCGAGGCTCTGCGAAGTATGATGGAGTGTTGTTATTTTGAATTGCTGTTAAAACTTCTTGCTTTTGTGATCTGACTCTGTTTGTTGATTTAGCTGTTGCCAAGGCATTGAGACGAGTTTCCGAGGGGAAGGCCACTGCTCAAGCTGAGGCAGCGGAGTGGAAGCGTAAATACGAATTGGAGAGGGAGCGCAACCTGCAGTTAGAGCGAAAAGGTACTGATTTTAACAACCTTCATGCGTTTCAGAAAGCCATGATTACTCCTTTTGTTCACTTTTACCATTTCCTTCTAAAATCTGCGTGCTTATGATTACTCCTCCCCATCTGTGGAGTTACTGCTCTGCTGATATGAGAATGGGTTTTTGTGACAGTGCTGTCTGAAGAGTGTCAAATGGATCATAGAGATAAGAAGGCAAATAAATTGGAAGAGCAACTAGCATTGTTGAGTGTTGATGCTAAATCATCACTTTGGTGTGGTGGAAAAAATGATATCTGCTCTCTTGCGATTCTCCGGGATGGTGGGATTGATGGCAACGGTACTACTCAGAGCAAGATGATGAGAAAGGTAACTGCTAGTTCTTCTCTAAAAAGAATAAAAGAACTTTCTTAAAACTGTACTAGTGGACTCTAAAACACATTTCTGACAGATTTTTTGGATTAAACTTTTCCCTTAAAATTAAATGGTAACAAACTTTAGAAAGCATGAATCCCAGATAAGTAATTGATTCATACTTACCAACTCTTCATTATCGGTTTCAATTCATTCTCAGAGGTTTATTTTCCCTAGGATGATTCCTTTAGTAGTGTTTTTACTTTTTTCATTGTTTCAGGCATCATTTAAACTATCTTGGTGCTGCAAAGGCAATGATAGTGATCAGCACAAGCATGATATCGTCTCTTTTGAGAAGGGAGATATAACTACTGCCCAACGTAGTAGTAAACAGGTAATGCCACTGTGCCAATGTTTATAGATAGTTTAAGTCCTGACACGTTGATAACTATTCCCTCTTCTGTCTCAATGTGGATTATAAGATTTGTTAGCTGGATGATCTCATTGTTCAGTTTTAGGTGGCCTCTGTAGATTATCTCTCTGAATAGATCTTGTTTAAAACAGATTTCTTTGAAGTGGGAATCTCCTCCAACAACTGTGCTAATTCTGACCAAACCAAATTCCGCTTCTGTTAAAATCCTTTGTTCAGAAATGGTCAGGTAGAGAATGTACCCTTAGATTTTATTTTATCAGCCTTGTGTGTATGCAGCTACTTGGAAATTTATGACGCGTATCATATTAGAGTATCAAGATGAAAGTGATGCTTGACCGTTGATTCCTTTTGTTAGTCGAACACAATGGTCAAATATGAATCATCTAGCCAAACCAACCTAGTGGGATGAACACTGGGATGCTAATTCTTATTTTATACTTGTTTACAATGACTATTAAATTATGCTCACGAAAAACGACTTTTTCCCATATAAGAGGAGCATGATGAATTTTAGCATAAATGTTAATTTTCAAGCATATTATCTACTATGAACTACAAGACAAGATCAAGCTGATTTGCACTGCATATAACCTCGGAGTCAAAATTTGCAACTTCCATAACTGCAAGCGGCATATATTCTCGTAGCATTGTTCACTTTTTTTTATTACATGGTGTATTGGAACCTTAACATATGCTATAAAAGCAGTATAATGTTTTTTTAGATATATGTTCACCTTTTGTGTTCCACAGTCAATTAATAAATCTGAGTCATATCATAAGAATTTCTGAAATTTAAAGGAATACATAATTATCTGACTTCAATTAGTGAGTGCATAGTTCCTTTTTCTCTCTCCAGGTCTCCTATTTTTTATGTTTAATTGGTAGTTCATGAAATTCTATTTACTAACTTCAAATTCTCGTTGAATTCTTTTGCGTTTGGTCACCAGATGGTTGAATGAGCAGACAAAGCTAAACATTTTTGTTGAACCACGAGTACGCTCTGAACTCCTTACAGAGTCGACGTACTTCAATTTTGTGCAAACTTGGCAAGATGGTAAGTTTCCTGAAATTTTGCTTCTTTGGGGATAACTGAGGACAATTTTATTTGTTGGTGTTCCGTGGTCACGTCATTGAGTAACGTTGAATGCTTCTTTGCAAGTTTACACGAGACAATATTGATGTTGTAACTGCATTATAGTGATAATGACATTTGTTTTGACATTGTTTTACAAGGTGGGTGTATTCAACTGTAGTTATCCATTTCTTTTTCAGTGATTTCTATGTGCAGTTTGTTATTTCCAGTTTCGGCACTGATGCCAATTATGCAATGGAAATGGAGGACTGTGACAGTTTTTTTCCCCCCTTCCTTTCTTTTGTTCCTGGCATTGAACTGTTCAAACTCTAGAGCCTAGCATTTTTAATCCTTCAAAATTGTCTGCTCTCTTCAATTATCTAAAAATTTATCATGGTAAGTTATGGAATGATTTCCCTAGACATGATAATGTGGTCACATAGCATGACATCTGTAATTTGAACATGCCCAGAGAAGGCTCTCTCACCCTCACACCTATATCGGATTTTGGAGCAAAACAAGATTTGTTTTGCCCCATTTTCATCTTATCTTTTTTTTTTTCCGCAAAACACTCACAAGTGAGCGGGGATATTGATTAGGGCTCCCACACCCGGAAAGAACATAATAGATTACAAAAGTTATCGAGTATTCCTTTAAGCTAGACTATAAAACATAGTTAATACCATCCTCTTGGCAGTGATTCCTTCGACAAACCCTCCACCCCCTGTGTGAGGCTTGCAAAGGCCAGACCGTCAAGAGGAGGCAAAAACTGCAAAACCTATACATATCAAGCCTATACATGTGAGAGACTACATCCTAAGCTTATGTTTCCATCGAAATTGAGGGAAAAGAGTCTCTCGACGGTTGAGGAAGAGGAACCTCTGTGATGTTAGCAAATCTTGTAGGTGCGAGGAGTGTCCTTTCCTGATTGCCAATTGAGCTAGATAATCTGGAGCTTGGTTACCATCTCGATGGATATGGCTGAAAGAAATCCTTCTGAATCTTGTAGTAGCCTCATTTATCTTCTTCAATATCGACCGAAGTGGCCAGGGACACGGCTGACCTTGGATGATGTTTATTGCTGCAAGAGAGTCCGATTGAATGTGGAGATGCTCCGTCCTTCCCTCCGCCTCTTGAAGTCCCGTCCATATTGATAACATCTCAGCTCTGATCACTACAAGATAAGGGGAAAAGCAGGCATTATCTGTGGTCATGAAAGATGATATAGCATGTGTGATTCTTTTACTTGCATCTCTAAAAACACATCCAATTCCTATGTTATCTCCATGTATTGCTGCATCACAGTTGATTTTTAACCCTATATCCGGAGGTTCCCATTTGATTAAGTAGAGCCTAGGATACAAAATGGCGTTTTATTATTGCAATATCTGACTCATCTTATCTGAGTCAGGATTTGTGGTCCGTTTTATTATTGCAATATCTTTCGCCTTGCTCTTAGTTTTTAATTATGATGTATGTAGGAATTATTATTTCCTCCGAGGAACTCAAATGGTAAAACTTACTGTACCACAGCTGTAAAATGTGTAGTTCTTATTTCACACAAATCATATTCTCATGCTATCAAGTGAAAGTGGCTCATTCTATTTTCACTGTTTTATGTAATGCTTAGTAGCTTTTCGTTACTTATCATCATTCTTTCACAGATGAGGAAATACCGCTCCTGCACACAAAAGTTGACCTTGTTGTAACTCTTGGTGGAGATGGAACTGTTCTTTGGGTATGTTGTATTTTTCAAGATCTATTTTTCCCCGCTCTCGTCAATTGCATCTTGAGTGGTGATACTTTATCTTGCCACTATTCTGCTATCCTTGGTACTTGTGATTTCAAATGGCACCTTTTACTGTTTCCTACCATATGAATCTGGACTGTGACATTTTCACATTATTCATTAGGCGCAACACCCCTATATCGAGATATTCTTGCTTCCAGAAAGTGTTCATTATACGGTTAAATTATTTGTAAAAGTTGGAGTGAATACACCACCACTTTCCATTTCAAGGTGTGGAGCTAATGCTTCTCAGTACTTCACAGTTGCCTTTTACTTTGCAGGCAGCATCAATGTTTAAAGGCCCGGTTCCTCCTGTTGTCCCATTTTCTCTTGGTTCTTTGGGATTCATGACGCCATTTTGTATCCTTGGAAGTGGTTCTGATTCTCTTGAACATCTTACGTGTTCAAGTTATTATTGTTCATGTCATTTAAAATTGTTCTCTTAATTCTTTAAACATTCTTCTAGTCAGAAATCACACTGCAATGAACTCTAGCTTATGTTTGCTTTATGTATGTTTTCTGCTATCTCGAGTTTGTCTTTGACCAAATCAGATAGTGAACACTATCAAGAGCGTCTTAACTCGGTTCTCCAGGGTCCGATAAGCATCACCTTACGACATCGGCTGCAGTGCCACGTGATCCGAGATTCTGCCAAAACTGAGTATGAAACTGAAGGTCCAATGCTTGTCCTGAACGAGGTTACAATCGATCGCGGAATGTCTTCTTTCCTCACAAATCTGGAATGCTACTGTGACAACTCCTTTGTCACTCGCGTACAAGGTGATGGATTAATTTTATCAACAACCTCTGGAAGCACTGCATATTCCCTTGCTGCTGGAGGTTCAATGGTTCATCCTCAGGTAGTCAGTTGCATAATTTCAAATATATTTTGTAAATGGTTTTATTGTTGGTTTCAAATAAAAGATCAAAAAGTTACCTGGTCTACATCTCCAATGATTTTTTAGAAAATAAGCCATTATCATTACTAATGTTTGTGGGGACAGGTTTTCATCGGGTTAAAGGGATGTGGGGACTGTTATAGTAGTGGTTTTGCGTCTTGAATGATTCCAGAACCAGGATGTAAGAGTTTCATTGTTATTCCATGTTTTCCCCCCATGTGCAGGTTCCGGGCATCTTGTTTACACCTATTTGTCCCCACTCCTTATCATTTCGGCCTCTAATAATGCCTGAGCATGTGATTATTCGAGTCCAAGTGCCTTTCACCAGTAGAGGTCATGCCTGGGTATCGTTTGATGGAAAAGACAGGAAGCAGTTGGCTCCTGGAGATGCACTGGTTTGCAGTATGGCACAATGGCCTGTTCCAACAGCTTGTCAAGCCGATTCCACCAGTGACTTCTTACGAAGCATCCACGACGGCCTCCATTGGAACTTGAGAAAGGCGCAGGCTTTTGATGGTCCACGGGATGAGCCGGATAAATCTTGAGTCTTTGCATTTTCTGAGACACATATCTCATCCGGAGAAATGCACAAGTGGATATGTTACACAACAGTGTATACTGCATACGATCATAAAGCACTAGTATGTAATTTAAGCCTGAAAAATTTGGCAAGTTGTAGAGCAGGACACTGTTATTATTAGTTAGTGTAGGCATAATTCTGGAAAATCTGCTATTTCTGCAATGTAACTGTAAAGTTAATCTTGGTGTCATTAATAACTGTGACCTCCCTATCATCTTTCTTGATCTAGACTCTTTGACTTTCCACGTACAGAAACGGTGAGAACATTCTCACTGGAAACGGAATCCTCAATCGCACAAGGAAAGTTGACGTTTTTCCATATTAAGTTAGAACAAAATTGGAGAAACACATGGTTCCTCTCTAAAAACATTCTTGACTATAACTGAGAAAAGGAGCCAACTATGCATGGTGATTGTTGTAAATCTAACTCCTGATTAGATTATGATTTATTCTGATTAGAGTTCTTTTCTTACTACACCTCTATTGTACTCTCTCTATATATTCAGATATCAATAATACAATTTATTACGGCAAATTATTCTCTCATGGTATCAAAGCAAGTTCTGATCCTAAACCATAAATTTTAATTTATTGTTCAGCGTCTCCCTCCGGCGTCCTCTCGGCAAAGTTTCTTCCAGCGGCGAAGTTTCCGGCTTCGTTGGCATCTCTTCCAGAATTCCGAACTCTGCTCCGGCGTCTTCATTAGCAACATCCAGCTCCAAAATCGTCGATCAGACCGATGCTTCCGTCCCGTTCTTCGTCTTTGTTCGAACTCAAGAAGGTCACCGTACGTGGCGCAGAACACTGCCAGCGCCGCCAAGCCCGACGCCGAGAACGTGTACGCAAGCTTCCAGGGCCTGCTCACTCTGGCAAAGATCACGAACTTGAATTCCGATGCAGATCCGATCACCAGCTCCAGCACGTCTTGCTTTCCAGCTCCAGCGCGAGATCCACACGCCGTCTTCCAGCGCGTGAAAGTCACGCGCCAGCTCGGCCGAAGAAGAAACATCCACACGCGCGACTTGACTCGCGCATCAAGTGAATTTCTCGCGAGTTGAACATGTTTCTCGCAAGTTGAACCCGTTTCTCGCGAATTGTTCAAATTCTCGTCAGCACCCAGTCAATTTCTGTGCAATTTTTATCTTTTCCTATGGTTTATTTGGGCCCTATATCTCGGGAAGATTGCTCCACTAATTGGATTGCGGACAAGGTGTTGTTTCAGGCCAGTTTGAAAGGTCCCAACCGTCATTCTTCGTTGAATCAGTGGATCGTTGATTCAGGTGCTACATCTCATATCACTGCTCGCACCAGTCATCTTGATCAGGTACAACGTTATCGTGATTCTGATTCTATTCTTATTGGAAATGGTGAATCATTATCTATTTCTCACATCGGCCAATGTCATTTATCTGGTTTCTCTGTTAATGATGTCCTGGTGGTCCCTAAGATTACTAGAAGTTTATTATCCATTAGTAAGCTTACTCGTGATTTACCTGTCCATGTTATATTTGATGCCAACGCCTTTTCCATTGAGCACAAGCATACATGGAAGATAATTGGTAAAGGCAGTCATAGTTTAGGTCTTTATTTTCTTGAGACTGGTGATTCCAGCTTTTTAGGCAAATTACGCTCGGGAAAGCTCCAGGCTTCTTTTGAGCAGTGGCACTCTCGCCTCGGTCATGTGTCTCATGATACTGTTCAGTTGTTAAGTCGACGTGGCCATATTACTGTCACTTCCGCTATGCCGGCATCTGTTAGTTGCTCTCTTTGTCAGATAGCCAAGAGTAGCCGTTTACCTTTTTCCACTAGTGATAGGCGCGCTACTGGGTTGTTGGACAAGGTGCATTGTGATTTGTGGGGACCAGCCCCTGTCTTCTCAGTAGGTGGTTTTTCTTATTATGCCATTTTCATCGATGACTTTTTGTGATTCACATGATTTCTCCCGATGCGGTATAAGTCGGACTTCTATGACACATTTATCCAGTTTTGGAAATTCGCTGAGACCCAGTTTTCTACTAGGGTTAAAATTTTTCAGACCGATGGTGGCACAGAGTTTACTAATTATCGACTTCAGGCTCACTTCATATCATGTGGCATTCATCATCAGATGTCATTACCCTATACACTTGCTCAGAATGGCCGAGCTGAGCGGAAGCATCGTCACATCACAGAGACCGGTCTTGCCATGCTTTTTCACTCTTCCGTCCCACACTGTTATTGGGTGGAAGCTTTCTCCTCTGCGGTTTACATCATTAACCTTCTGCCAAGTTCAGTTCTTGGTGGAAAATTACCTTTTGAGGTTGTTTTTGGCCATGTGCCTGATTATACCCTCTTTCACCCATTTGGCTGTCGTGCTTTTCCATGTCTGCGTGCCACTGCCACTGATAAGTTTGCACCGCAATCCATTCCATGTGTTTTTATTGGCTACAACCCTCGTCACAAGGGCTTCCAGTGTCTCGACCCCACTTCTAGGCGTATCTATGTTTCTCGCCACGTTCGCTTTGATGAAACCTTATTCCCTTATGTCTCATCTTCCGCGAACAGTCGCTCTATTTCAGATCTGGAGATTTTATCATTTTTTGATGGAGCTGTTACTTCATCGATTGGGGCCACCACACCTGTGCCTGTTCTAGCCGCCCCTCCTTCACCACCATCTTCCATCTGGATGGCCGACCCAGACCCAGCTCCTCGGCCAACGGCCACCACACTTCAGCTACTGGTCATCACTCCTCAGCCACCGTCTCAGCCAGTATCAATCATCCTTTCTCCGGCGACTTCTGATGGCCACTCTTCGATCAACGCAGCTCGATCTTCCTCGGCGTCGTCAGCTGGATCGACTCCTCCAGCTTTGCCGCCTCAGCTTTGTACCCATCGGATGGCCACTCGGTCTTTTACTGGTGCCATTCAGCGCCAGGATTATTCGGATATTATTGCCCATGGTCTTAGTGCCGCACTTCTCTCTCAGACAGAGCCTATTGATTATCGCTCTGCCCTTCAGGATCCAGCCTGGGTTTCAGCCATAGATGATGAGATGGCCGCTCTTAGTGGTTAGCACACTTGGGATTTGGTGCCTCGACCTTCGAATGTCAACATTGTTGGCTCCAAATGGGTCTATACGCTCAAGTATCGATCAGATGGCACTATTGAGCGTCATAAAGCTAGACTTGTAGCGCAGGGTTTCTCACAGATTCTGGGTTTTGATTTTTAGGACACTTTTAGTCCTGTGGTAAAAGCCTCCACTGTTAGGACGGTTCTCGCCAGAGCCACCATGCGTTCCTGGCCACTTCATCAGTTGGATGTCAAGAACGCTTTCCTTAATGGTGTTCTTGATGTTCCAGTCTACATGAACCAGCCCGTTGGTTATCAGGTTCTGTCCATCCAGACTATGTTTGCCACTTGCGAAAGGCCATTTATGGTCTTAAGCAGGCTCCCCGGGCTTGGTTCCAGCATTTCAGCAGTTATCTGACACAGCTTGGTTTTCGGTGCAGCTTAGCTGATACTTCTTTATTTGTTCTTTCGAGAGGGTCTTCGTTGCTGTATCTATGTGGACGAAATCATTCTTACAGGCAATGACTCGACTCTTCTTCGCCAGTTCATTGATCGGACACACAGAGAGTTTGCGATCAAGGATCTTGGTGCTCTTCATTACTTTCTTGGTCTTGAAGTTTCGCCTACCTCCTCAGGGCTACTGCTTGGCCAAGCAAAGTATGCTCGTGATATTTTGAATCAGGCCGGTATGTCTGACACGGCACCTATTTCTACTCCATTTGTCGCTGGTTCTCAGCTTCACATCTCTACCAGTCCTCCATTTTGGGATCCTATACTTTATCGTTCTCTTATTGGTGCTCTGCAGTATCTCACAATCTCTCGCCCAGATTTGGCATTCTCGATCAACACAATGAGTCAGTATCTTCAGGATCCCAGAGATGACCATTTTTCTGCTGTGACTCGGATTTTGTGGTATGCTCGTGGCACTCTTCATTTTGGTCTCGAGTTTTGTTCTGCTAGTACTCCTGTTGTGTTAGGGTACTCTGATGCTGATTGGGCTCGCTGTCTGGAGACTCGTCGGTCCACTTATAGTTATGCAGTTTTTCTTGGTGGGAATCTGGTTTCTTGGAGTGCTAAGAAACAGCCTACTGTTTCTCGCTCTAGCACTGAGTCTGAATACCGTGCTCTCGCCAACACTGCCTCTGAAGTGGTATGACTCACTCATTTGCTTCGTGATCTTTGGGTTCCACTTTCTGGTTCACCACTGTTGTTATGCGACAATAGTAGTGCTATCTTCTTGGCTCAGAATCTAGTGGCGCATAAGCGAGCGAAGCACATCAACATCGACAACCATTTTGTTCGTGAGTTAGTGACATCTGAAAAACTACGCGTTGCTCATGTTCCAACTTCTCTTCAGATTGCAGATATTTTCACCAAGGGGCTCTCTCATTCTCTGTTCGAGTTCTTCAGGTCCAAGCTATGCATCAGCGAGCATCCGACGCTTCGCTTAGGGGGGGTGTTAGAGTAAATCAGACTCCTGATTAGATTATAATTTATTCTGATTAGACCTGATTAGATTATGATTTATTCTGATTAGAGTTCTTTACTTATTACACCTCTATTGTACTCTCTCTATATATTCATATATCAATAATACAATTTATTACGGAAAATTATTCTCTCAGTGATGATGACAAGGATAGTACAAATAATGAACACCTTCACAATAAGGTTGAAAGTATGATTAAAATCGAACCTTAAAATCAGAGAAAATCCCCGAGCGACCATTTGAGCCTTATAGCGATCAGTAGTACCATCATGCAAGTACATGAGATGGATACCCATTTGGAGTAGACGACATTCACATCTGGACCAAATCCCAAGTATGCTGGTGGTGAAGAGCATTAATTTTCTCATCCATGGTTGAAACCCAGCGAGAATCACGAAGAGCCACACAATAGTCACGGGGCTCGGTCTAAGCAACTAGTGTAGCAAGAAAACCAGTTACATTACAATCACATAAGGAGTGAGAGTGCCGAGAACCATCCATCGTCTTGGTGGACATTCAGTGCATTCGAGCAAGTGGCGTCTCGGACGACGAGATCGAGGTAGTAGGAGGGCAATTCAGGACTGAATGTGGCGATCGTAGTCGAGACCAAAGGGAGATGCTAAGGCTGTGGCCGGATTGGAGAGGGAACAATGAGCGGTGGAAGCGGCAAGACAGGTGGTTCCAGATCAGATGAACATATCGAACAAGGCGATGTTGGGGGAGATGCCATCATGGAAGAAGCATGAATGTCAACATGTGCTTCTGTAGAGGCAAGCACGGAATCGGATGATCCAAAAAGGTAGAGACATCTAGAGATAATATAGATAGTAAAGTAGAACCACCCACTCAAGGACAGGAAGTGTCGTCAAACCAAGCATGTCTGGTGTCATAAATCTTCTGACATGTAGGATTCAAACACCAATATCCTTTATATTATGAGTAGTCCCAAGAAAGATACATGGCAAACTACGAGGAACAAGTTTGTCAGGTGCAGATGGACAAATACAGGGGTACACATAATAACCAAAAGTATGGAAGTTGGTGTATATGAGAACCTGACCATTAATAATTTCAAATGGTGATTGCCTGCCAAGAATAAGAATGAGAAACATGTTGATGGTATAAGTGGTAGCAGAAAATGCATAAGGTTGATGAGAGAGAGAGAGAGACACATGTGAGTGGTATAACATGGACATGCCCATCTTGACAATGTTGCGATGCTTACGCTCGGCCCGTATGTTTTGCTCAGGCGTATATGGGTAAGAAATTTGATGATGAATGCCCTTTGTCCAAGTAAGAACGTAAATGACCATTTACGAACTCGGTCCCTCCATCGCTCTGAAACACCTTAATGGTGGAAGAGAATTGGTCAACCACAAAGGTCTCAAAGTGACGATAAACATCCGTAAAGTCAAATTTACAGCACAAAGAGTAAAACCACGATTGTCGGGAATGATCATCAAGGGAGCGAGCATCATAAGAGAACCATCAGCAGATAAAACTACAGAGGACCCCCATAAATCACAATGAATAATATCAAGCAATCTGGGAGCACGTTTATCATTATAATGAAAAAATAAATGTTTTCCTTTAACCTTTTCATACGCATCACAAAGGTTGGGTTTAAGAAAAACCGATGAGATAGATATGGAAAGTGGAAATAACATAGCGTGAAACATGACCAAGCCTAACATGTCATGTTTCAAAAGAGGCATGCGACTTACTTGATTCCATAACAGACAATAAAGCAAAAGCACCACATTCTAAAACATAAAGCCTATTTTCATTATGACCATGACCCCAAGTTTCCCTAATGATTATACACCGAACAATAAATGACCGGTCATCAAAGCAAATAACAGAGTTTGAATCATGTATTAGCTTGCTAATCGAAAGCAGATTTTTGGTGATGTCAGACACAATAAGCACATCATAAATGGATATAGACTTAGAAATATGAGAATCACCAACAAGAGTAATAAGGAGTTGAGAACCATTATTAACAAGGACATGGTTAGGACTATGATAAGTGGTCACATGATTAACAACAATGGGAGATGACGCCATGTGATTTATGGTTCTAGAGTCAACAATCCATCATATCTCTACATAGGTAGAGAGTGAAGGAGATGTGATTGTAGTAGAGAGGGATGCGGAAGAACTGAAAGTATTGGAGGAACCTGAAGAATTGGTGTTAAATATAGCAAAAAAGTGATCCACGGCTAACACTATTACACTCATCAGTTACACTCATGGGCAACAGGTACGCATGCTTCTTGATACAGGGAGTATAGACAGCTTTATCGACCCAAGCTTGATCAGTAAACTGAGGTTGAGAGAGGTGTTCATTAAGCCATTCATGGTAACCATTGCGGATGGGAGCAAAGTAGGTGGTGAGACTGTGTGTCCGCATGTGGTTTGGAGGGTACAACAACATCATTTTGTGTTTGATCTGAAAGTTTTAGAGCTTGGGGGAACTGATGTGAGATTGGGA
This sequence comes from Rubia yunnanensis, assembly GCA_037428765.1. NCBI lineage: Eukaryota > Viridiplantae > Streptophyta > Magnoliopsida > Gentianales > Rubiaceae > Rubia > Rubia yunnanensis. The sequence goes on along the minus strand of CM075062.1, from coordinate 109,293,857 downwards.
GTTGACTGGATGCAATTTTTCAGTCCCATAGCTTTTGATTTTAACACTCAAAATGTTAATTAGCAGTGAAGGGATGTAATGGTTGATAAAAAGAAATTATGCGGAAGAAAGCTTTCATTACGTATAGAGTGATAGGCACTTTTGCAATGAATATAAGAAAAGTAGGCTGTTGATGGTTGATGCTATTACTGTTCCAGATGGAGAAACACATTGCAATAAAGTGCAGAAGGTGGATAACAATAAGAAAACAGAGAAAAATAAATGGGAGGAATCACAAGTGCCCAAAGAATTAAAGCAGGTTCTCTCTGAATACCATGATATTTTTTTTTTCAATACCCATTGGTTTACCACCCACTTGTGAAGATCACAACATTACACTGAAGGCTGGTGCCGATCCTTTGAAACTCAAACCTTACAGATATGCTCACACGCACAAGAACGAGATTGAAAGACAAGTGGATGGCATGCTTAATAAAGGGGTCATTCGAAGGAGTTCCAATCTGTTTGCTTCACCTGTTTTGCTTGTGAAGAAAAAAGATTCAAGTTGGAGACTATGCGTTGATTATAGAAGGCTAAATGGTCTTACAATAAAAGATAAATTTCCCATTACCATTATAGACGAATTGTTAGATGAATTATATGGAGCAAGGTTCTTTACAAAGTTAGATCTCAGGTCCGGGTACTACCAAATTAGAGTTAAAACAAATGATGTACACATGACAGCGTTTCAAACACATCATGACCATTTCGAGTTCTTAGTTATGCTGTTCGGAATTGCAAACGCCCCAACCACTTTTCAATCACTAATGAATCAAGTGTTTCAAAAGTTTTTAAGAAAGTCGATGTTGGTGTTCTTTGACGACATTTTGATTTACAACACTACATTTGAAGAACATTTGTGTTAAGGAATATAAATATTACTTAGGATTGTAATTAGGTTCTATTTCCTTTTCCTAGCTTCTATAGGTATTTTGTACTACTATATAATGTACTCTAAGGTCATGAATAAACACAGACAATTATTACCCTTATTTTCAAAATGGTATCAGAGCCTAAACACTAAATTTCCATCATACATTTTCGGCTAACACTGTCGTCATCGTCCGCGTGCGACCTCCACGCGCCGCTTATCCGAAATGCCTTTCCACTGCTATTATTAAAAAAAAAATCCTCCAGCTCGCCGCTAAGCCTCTGCTCAGATCGCCGCCGACCTCCTGTGCCGTTCTACTGCGGTATAAGCTCGCCATCATCGTCTGAAGCTAACCAAAATTAGATCGCTGAGGTCACCTCCGACCACCACTGCCGTTGTATCTATTGTTCACTCCGACCACAAGCCTTGATTTTGCTCCTCAGTTTTGTACCTCCGGCGACGAAGCCTCGGTTTACACCGCCAACGACCAGATTCCTCTCAATGGTGCTTTGGTTTCTAGCATGCTACTCAGTGCGGATCTCTCGCTCAGATTGACACTGGCACACGCGGTTGACCAAATGCACCCTTTTTTCTAGAAGCGCGTGTAGCCATGCACGACCAGCACCTTAGACACGCTCACCATCCGTTTGCTTATTTTTCTGCATCTGGTGTTTGTTTGATTCTCCGCCATTGTTTATTAATTTGTTTTGATTGCCATTTGTGTTATGGCATTTTCTGCTGATGCAGTGATGTCGCCGCAAGGGCTTGCGGCGGCAGCCTCCTCTGGCACCCCTGCTCGATCTGATTTCGGTCCTGCTCTGTCTGCCGACCAATGGAGTACGACCATACATTTATTTAATCAATTTAATTCATTATATGACCATGAGTTGGGTAAGTCTACTTTACCCTGGATTCTTGATTCGGGAGCCTCATATCACATGATTGGTGACAAGGGTTCTCTTAATGATATTATTACTGCTACCCACTCTGTGAACGCTATACTGCCTGATGGTTCTGTGTCGTCTGCTACACAATATGGTTCTATTTTCTTTGGTGATGTCACCCTTACTCATGTGCTCCACATACCTACTTTACGATGTCATTTATTATCATGCTCTAGATTGTTATCTGCCTTAAAATGTCTAGTTTTGTTTATTGAAAATTATTGCATTTTACAAAAAATCAGTACGAGGACTGTGATTGGCGTGGGTGAACAGCAAGGGGGGGGGGGGGTTATTGGCTGTCTGTTGGATACTCGTGTTCATCCTCATATCCTGCAGTCTATTTCGAAAGTGGCTTCGGTTTCTTCATCCAATTTATGACATCAATGATTTGGTCATCCATTTTCTACAGTGTTGTCCTCTATTCCTACTCTTGATTTTAGCACAAATAATACTACTATACCTTGCTCCGTGTGTTATAGAGCAAAACAGACTAGACATAGTTTTCCTTTGAGCTCTTCAAATGCTAGTTCTTTGTTTGAACTGATACATTGTGATGTTTGGGGCCTTATAGAACACCATCGTCTAGCGTCTAGTGGTGCATTTTATTTTTTAAACTATAGTTGATGATTATTCCCGAGCTGCTTGGATTTACTTATTAGTAGTAAGTCAGAGGTAGTCTTTAGATTTGTGGAGTTTTGTGCTTTGATCAAGAACCAGTTTGGACGCACCATTCGTAGTGTTCGTGCTGATAATGGTACTAAATTTCTACCCTTGCGATCTTATTTTGCTCACTCCGGTATCATCTTTGAGACTTCTATGGTTGATAAACCACAACAAAACAGACGCGTGGAGCACAAGCATCACCATTTGTTAGATGTGGCTCGTGCTTTATGATTTCAAGCTAGTCTGCCTATTGAGTTTTGGGGGGAATGTGTTCTTATTGCTGCATTTTTGATTAACCGGACACCAACGAAGCAACTCAATAGACGCACACCATTTGAGTTACGTTATGGACGCATTCCAAACTACAAGCTTTTGCGAGTCTTCGGGTGTTTGTGTTATGCCTCTTACATTCCCAGATACCATGACAAGTTCGTACCAAAAAGTCGACGATGTTAGTTTCTTGGTTATCCTGTCGGAAAGAAAGGCTATCGCCTTTTAAACATGGAATCCCGCATCCTCTTTAACAATCAGGTTGCCAATTTTTTTAAAGACCAGTTACCGTATGCAGTAACTCCGACAACGACCTCATCAGTGGATCTTGGCGGTGCCACCACCTTATCACCGGCATCATTTCCACTGTCACTGGAGTCGCATGGCCAGATCTCAGCACCACCGGTCCCGCTGGCCGCCATCGACCCTATGACACAGGTCACCACCACGTCTGTCCCACCGGCTACCGCTGCACCTTTATCGCCGGCCGCCACCACACCCTTACCGCCAGCTACCGCCACACCTTTACCACGGGCTGCTGCCACACCTGTGACCGACCCAGATCACCGGCAACTCTTGCCAATCCGGCCTTATGACGCACCGCCTGGGATGCCGCTGCATCCTGAGCCTCTCGTGCCTCCAGGTCTGGTGATTCCTTCTGCTCCGCCACCCGATGTGGTGTCTCCGACTCTGGATAGTTCCGCTCACCGTCTACTTCTCTCAGCTCCGCTGCTTGTTTTTCCGCTTGTTCTGACGTCTCCTCCCACCACTAAATTGCCTCCTATAAGACAGAGTGTTTGCACTCTGGCCTCCTTCTTATTTGGAATATTATGATTGTGATGATTATGCATGTGCTCTTACTTTTGTGCCATCACTATCCTCAGGTATTCTCTATCCTCTTATTGATTATGTAAATTGTGATAATTTTTCTAGTATGAATCTAGATTTTTGGGTGCAGTAACATCTAGTGCTGATCCCACCACTTATTCTGAGGCGTCTCAACATGCTCATTGGTGAGATGCTATGAATGAAGAGCTTACTGCGCTTGAGCGCAATCAGACTTGGACTTTAGCCTCTTTGTCTTTGGATAAGAAGATGATTGGTTGCAAATAGGTTTTTCGGATAAAGTTTAAGTCAGATGATACTATTGAACGTCATAAGGTGCGCCTAGTGGTTCTCGGGAATCGCCAGGTTGAAGGGATTGATTATACTGAGACATTTGCTCCTGTTGCGAAGATGAGTTATGTTCGCCTATTCTTATCTGTTGCGGTCATTCGTGGTTGGGAACTGCATCAGATGGATGTCCATAATGCTATTCTTATCTGTTGCGGTCATTCGTGGTTGGGAACTGCATCAGATGGATGTTCATAATGCTTTCTTGCATGAATATGTTTTTATGCGACCCCACCAGACTATGCTGCTCCCCATGGTCAGGTATGTCACATTCAGAAATCTCTTTATGATCTTCGCCAGGCTCCTAGAAATTGGTTTTCCAAATTGGCCCAGGTTTTACGAGCATTTGGTTTTGTCCAGAGTAAGACGGATTACTCTTTGTTTGTCTTTTCCCGTGGATCAGTTTCTTTTCATGTTTTGGTTTATGTGGATGATTTAGTTATTGCTGGTAGCTCTTCTATACTCATCTCCGATTTTAAGAAATATTTGAGTTCCTGTTTCTATATGAAAGATCTTGGTTTACTTAAGTATTTCTTGGTAATAGAGATTGCTAGAAGACCGGAGGGGATGTTTCTTTCGCAAAGGAAATATGCCTTGGACATTCTATTTGATACAGGTTTATCTGCCTCTAAACCGACTGACTTTCCGATGTAGCAGCAACACGATCTGTTTATATCCGTTATATTCATTACACGTGAAAGCAGTGTTACAAGAAATGAGGGAACACACACTTTTTGCAAATCTGAGCAAATGCATTTTTGCGAAAAAGAAAGTTGAATATCTCGGCCATGTTATATCTTTTGAGGTGGTGGAAATGGATCGAAATAGGGTTTCCAGCATCTTGGATTGGCCTACTCCTAAACCAGTTAAAGAACTAAGAGCTTTTTTGGGATTAATCGGTTATTACAGACGATTTATAGCCACATATGGACTTATATGTAGAGTCGTCCATGACTTTCTTAAGAAAGATGGTTTCCCATGGTCAGAAGAGGCAACCAAAGCTTTCAAAACTTTGAAGAGAGCAATCACATCTGCACCGGTGCTCAAGATGCCAGAGTTTGATAAAGATTTCACAGTAGAAACGGATGCATGTGGACATGGCATGGTGGCTGTACTAATGCAAGATAGGAGGCCCATTGCTTATCTAAGCAAAGTTTTTCGTGAGAGAAACAAGAGCTTGTCAACTTATGAAAAAGAACTTCTAGCACTAGTTATGGCGGTTGATAAGTGTAGATATTATCTAATGGAGAGTCATTTTGTGATAAAAACGAATCATCAAAGTTTAAGACACTTGTTAGTTTTAGTACATGTGTCTTGGTCAGATTTGGTAGTCAAAGTAGTTACATTTATGTACCGATTATTAGGCAGATAGTTAGTAGTATTTGGTCAAAGTAGTTAGAATCTTTAACAACCAAATCACGTACTTTGTATCATAAACTGGTCTATAAATACAGAGGAAGAGGACGGCACTATTAAGCCGATTCATGCCAAACAACATGGTATCAGAGCCTTTTATTTCTTCCTCATAAAATTATATTTTTCGATCCCCTGCAACCCTGCAATTCTTCTAACAATGGCAGGGCCTCCTCCCCCCCTCCTCCTCCCAACTCATCTTCCTCTTCCTCCACAACAATACAAACACAACAAAATCCATCAACCTTGAGTTTTCACCCGGCTCAGTCTGTTACGAACATTTGTAACCAAATCCCTCTCATCTTAGATCTTAACAAAGTACAATATCATACTTGGGCCGAGCTCTTTCAAATTATAGCTCGTGCACACAATGTATTACACCACATTAATGGTTCTCCTTCCCCGGATGATATCCCTGAACCTAAATGGAGACAATTAGATGCAATTGTTCTTATTTGGATATACGGCACGATCAGCGATGCCCTTCTTCTTACCGTGATTCAAGCCGGTTCAACTGCTCGCGAAGCTTGGCTTCGCGTGAAATGGATTTTTCATGATAACCATACAGCTCAAGCAGCCGATCTTGAGATTCAGTTCATTAACGCTCGCTTGGATTCTTTTCCTTCTGTATCGGCCTACTGTCAGCACCTCAAATCTTTGGCCGATCAACTTGGTGATGTACAAAGTTCAATCAGTGACCAGCGACTTGTTTTACAGCTCATCAATGGGCTCTCTGCCTCTTACGACACCGTGGGCAGCATCATTAGCCAAATGTCACCGCTGCCATCCTTCTCAGTTGCATGGAGTATGTTGACCCAGGAGGAATCCCACCGGAATCGAGTCACCGACCCGACATAAGCACTTCTGGCCGGTACTGGACATACTGATGCCCTGCCGATCGCCCCAAGCTACAATAATTATCGCCATGACAACAACCATTACCATGGCCGCGGCCGGTGAAACAACACCGGAGGGCGCGGATCCGGCGATCGAAGATCGTACAATACCGCTGCCGCGCCTCAGCCCAAGCAGTGGTACCCACAGGCACCAAATCCCTACTGGTTAACCGGGTTCTCTCAGCCACCGCCTTCCTGCCCTTATCCAACGGTCGCACTGCCCAGGAATCCAATCAATTCGGTGCCTCCAGTCTCTCCTCTCGTCGACAGCAGCTACGGAAATAATTTGGGTTTTGTAGCGTATGCCGATCAGCCTTCTTTTGGGCCCAGGGCTAAGTCCATCTGTTCCACAGCCTTATTATGGACCTAACTCACAGCAGCCATATTTCAGCCCTATGCCGTCCAATTCACAACAGTTTTTGGGTGATCTATCTTCGGCTTTCAATACTATGTCGCTGCAACAACCGTCCAACAACTGGTACATGGACTCCGGGGCCATCTCTCACTTGACTGCTGATTCAGGTATCCTTCGTACCTATTTTAATTCGAGCACTTTATCACCTATCTATGTTGGTAATGGGAACACAATTCCCGTTGTTGGTAAAGGTTCTGTAATCCTAAACACATGCCCAAATTACTCTCTGAAAAATGTTTTGCACACTCCTAATGTCGTCAAAAAAGTTGATTTCTGTTCGAAAGTTCACAAAAGACAATCATGTTAGTGTTGAGTTTGACCCTGTTGGTTTTTCTGTTAAGGATCTCACCACCGGGAAAATTAAAACAAGATGTGAGAATACTGATGACGATTTATACCCAGTTACAAATTCTTCAGCTATTGCGTTTATCGCCTCTCAACCGGAACCCTGGCATTCTCAACCCGGCCATCCCGGTGACCATGTCTTGGATATTCTCAAGCGTAGGGTTTCTCTTTTTAATAAAGCCACTTGTTCAGCCATTTGTTCTGCTTGTCAACTAGCCAAACACAAGCGTCTTCCTTTCTCAAATTCTGTTAGTGTCACATTCAAACCATTTGACATTATTCATAGTGATATTTGGACGTCTCCGATTTCAAGCACATCTGGTTTTAAGTACTACCTGCTATTTTTGGATGATTTTTCTCATTTCTATGGATATTTCCCCTTAAACACAAATCTGATGCTTACTCCACCTTTGTGACTTTCCATACCATGGTCCGGACACAATTTCACATTAACATCAAGACTTTTTAATGTGACAATGGTGGTGAATTTGTAAATCAGCCCTTTCGCACTTTTTGTGAACAAACTGGCATGTTGATGCGCTTTGCTTGCCCTTACACTTCTCCACAAAATGGGAAGGCCGAGCGTGCACTTCGAACCCTTAATGACATTACCAGAACTCTACTTACCCATGCCTCCCTACCACCTCGTTTTTGGGTTGAAGCACTCCAAATGGCATCATACCTCCACAATATTCTACCATCCAAAGCCATCCAGAATAACACTCCAACCTATATCCTATACCACCGTCATCCGACATATTCTCATCTCCGTACTTTTGGTTGCCTTTGTTACCCAAACACTTCCGTCACAGCTCCTCATAAGTTATCCCCTCGCTCAGTCAAATGTCTCTACCTTGGTCCGTCTTCCGATCATAGAGGGTCTCGATGCTTGGTTCTCGGCTCACACCAAGTTATCATCTCTAGACATGTCGTATTTGATGAAACGACATTCCCATTCGCCCAATTACATGCACCCCCTTCCGACTACATAAAACATCCCATCCACCGACCCTTCACCCCCTGTACTTGACATATTCCATCATATATCTCCATCTACTGTTCAGTCTATCTCCACTACACCAGAGGCACACCCGCCTTCCCCTCCATCCACTACACCTACACCGCCACCACCACCTCCACCCCTCGTCATTCAATGACCACTCGTCTTCGGGCAGGCATACAGAAGCCAAACCCTAAATTCAATCTTTTAGCCACATCTCCTTCTATCTCTCCTGTTCCGACGTCACCAATCAGGGCCATGCAGGACCCTAACTGGCAAACCGCTATGAAAGATGAATTTAGTGCTCTTATTAAAAATGGTACTTGGGACTTGGTTCCTAGGCCGCCTGGTGCTAATGTTATTCGTTGTATGTAGTTATTTAAGCATAAGTACAGGTCTGATGGCACACTGGAAAGGCACAAGGCTCGATTAGTAGTCAATGGAAAATCGCAACAGGTGGGGATTGATTGTGATGAGACTTTCAGCCCGGTAGTGACACCGGCCACCATCCGTCTGATTCTCAGTCTTGCCTTGTCTCGATCGTGGCCTATCCACCAGTTTGATGTGAAAAATGCATTTCTACATGGTCACTTGCAGGAAACAGTCTATATGCACCAACCACCTGGTTTCTTAAACAAGAATCGCCCTGGTCATGTTTGCCTCTTGCGAAAGTCTCTCTATGGCTTGAAACAAGCACCATGTGCTTGGTACCAACGGTTCACTACATATCTTCACCAGCTTGGATTTACCAGTAGTCAATGTGATCAATCTCTATTTATCTTTAGTTCTGGTGGTGAGACTGCTTACTTGGTCCTATATGTTGACGACATCATCCTCACAGTTTCATCCACGGCTCTTCTTCAACACCTCACCACCATGCTTGGTGCGGAATTTGCCATGACAAACCTCGGTCCCTTAAGTTACTTCCTTGGCATATTTGTTACTAAGAATCTGTCAGGTCTCTTCTTGTCACAACAAAAGTATGCACGAGAAATCATTGATCGCGCCAAGATGACTACATGCAAGCCAGTCACTACATCGGTTGACACCAAGTCCAAGCTGGCCGCCGGAGTTGGTCTACCGCTACCTGATCCATCTTTATACCGCTGTCTTGCTAGTGCTCTTCAGTATTTGACATTCACTAGGCCAAACATTGCATATGATGTGCAACAGATTTGTCTTTTCATGCATGATCCACGAGAGCCTCACTTCCAGGCACTCAAACGGATTATACGGTACCTCCAAGGCACCTCTGAATTCGGTCTGCAGCTTCAACCATCCTCTGCCTCCGCTCTCACTGCCTATTCCGATGCCGACTGGGCTGGGTGTCCTGATACCCGGCATTCCACATCCGGGTACTGTGTCTATTTTGGTGACAATTTAATATCTTGGTCTTCCAAGCGTCAGCATACAATCTCCCGGTCTAGTGCAGAGGCAGAGTATTGTGGTGTCGCCAATGCAGTAGCTGAGACATGCTGGCTCCGAAACCTACTTTGTGAACTCCGTGTTTCCCTCTAGCGTGGCACTCTTGTCTACTGTGACAATGTCTCAGCGGTATATCTCTCATGTAATCCGGTGCAACATCAGCGAACCAAACATGTCGAGATTGATTTACACTTTGTTCGTGAAAAGGTGGCTCTTGGTCAAGTTCGAGTTCTTCATGTTCCATCTGCTCATCAGTATGCTGACATATTCACTAAGGGGCTCCCATCTCCTCTATTCTTGGATTTTCGCTCTAGTCTCTGCATCCTCCCTGCTCCCGCTTCGACTACGGGGGTGTGTTAGTACATGTGTCTTGGTCAGATTTGGTAGTCAAAGTAGTTACATCTATGTACCGATTATTAGGAAGATAGTTAGTAGTATTTGGTCAAAGTAGTTAGAATCTTTAACAACCAAATCATGTACTTTGTATCATAAACTGGTCTATAAATACAGAGGAAGAGGATGGCACTATTAAGCCGATTCATGCCAAACAACAGTTACATCAGAAAATTACAAGTGCGCTACAACATAAGTAGATAACAAAACTATTGGGGATGGATTTTGAGATTCAATACAAGAGGGGGATTGATAACCGGGTAGCCATTTCATTTTCAGGGAGGGATAAATTGAAATAAGAGATAGAAGCCAAGAATCATGAGATTACTCAGTGTATCAGTATTGCTGACTGGAGCAAATTCTTTGTTTTGTAATGGTAATAAAATTGTTCAAAATAAGGTTTTTGTGCCATGCAGTAAATCTGAGATGATTTTGTCCATGCAAGATCAGGTTGTATCGGATGATTATGGAGAAAGTGAGTACACACACTCTTTACTGAATTTATGTAGCCATGAAGAATCTGGGAGTAGTCAGGAGGCTTTTAAAAATTCAGGAAATGAATGCAACTCAAAAGAAGAGTCTGTAGGTGTTGGTATGGAGGGATCTTCACCCAAGGTACTCAATGCAGTCACAACTTCATCCGTACTTCCGGTTTGGATGTCATAGATCGAAGACAGTTAAGAAGGAGATGATACTGCACAAACCTATATTACTGCTATTTTGTTGCAATCTGATCCAAGCTCAGATTTTAACAATGCCAATGGCATTTTGAAAAAGGGGAAAAAAGATGTACATAGGAACAGGACGTGGGATTAAAACCGAGATTCTCAAAGCAATGCACTCTTCACCTTTAGGAGGCCACTCAGGGCAAACAGCTACAATTAGAAGGATTTTTACCTTTTTCCACTGGCCTGGAATGAAGCAAGAAATTACTGAGTTTATACAACACTTTGAGTCTGTGAAGTATGGAAAAGACACAAATCGGAGCATTGTAAAACTCCTGGCCTTCTTCAACCTCTTCCTATCCCGACTGATGTTTGGAGACGGATAATTATGGATTTCATAGACAGATTACCTGATTCCCACAGTTTTAATACGATGTTGGTGGTAGTCGATCAGTTGACCGAGTATAGTAATTTTCTTGCTCTTTCACATCCTTTTTTAGCTCAGACAGTAGCACCGTTGTTCTTTGATAACATGACAAAGCTACATGGTATCCCTGAGGCTATCACCTTGGACAAAGACAGACTTTTCACAAGCTATTTGTGGAATGATCTCTTTAAGAATTTGGGTGTTAAGCTGCTAGATGAGCACAACCTACCATCCTGAATCCGATGGTCAAACATAACGGGTTAATCAAATTTTGGAGTCCTATCTAAGATGTTTTTGCAGCAGCAAACCTGCTTCTTGGCAGGAGTGGTTAGGAGCTGCGGAATGCTGGTACAATATCACCCACCAAGCCAGCATAAATATGACTCCTTTTGAAGCGTTATATGGTGTTAAACCCCTAACATTACCTCTAGGGACATTGACTGACTCGATTGTTCCCACAGCTCACAATATGTTGGAACAAAGAGCACATGTGAATCAACTTCTTAAGGAGCATCTCCAGAAGGCTCAATATCGAATGAAACAACAGGCTGATCAAAGAGATCTTGGTGATTTGGTCTATTTGAAACTCCATCGTTACAGGTAGCAATCAGTTCAATGTTGAAGCAATATGAAGTTGACAGCCAAATATTTGGGACTGTATCAGATTGAGAGCAAGATAGGCGCGGTAGCCTATAAACTCAAGTTGCCAACTTCTTGCAAGGTGCACCCAGATTTCCATGTTTCTCTTTTAAAGAAACATGTCAGATCAGTCCAAGTATTACAAACTGAGCTTCCAACTGAAGATGAAGCTGATGTGCCAGTTATCAGACCAAATGGGGTGATGCAACAAAGGATCATTGAAAGAGGTGGTGCACAAATAGTTCAACGGTTGGTCGAATGGGAGGGATTGCCTGTGGAAGATGCTTCTTAGGAGGATGCAAATTTCGTCACTGAAATTTGGTTTTACCTAATTAATTCGATTATCACTAACGTGTTCCAACATAACCTATCTAACAAAGTATGCAATAAAGTAAAGCATAAAAGACACAAGACTTGGTTACGCAGTTCGGTGAAATCCACCTACATCTACGGGGCCTGGCCCAGTTCATAATAAATCCACTAATCAGAAAGATACAGTACAAAGTACACCATACAATTATACTTATCTTATCTAACTATAACGTGAATCCTACAAGCTCCCCTTGCTACCGATCCACATTGATCAGACTCCCTCTGACTTCGAAACTCATCGACGCTGGATCTCCTCCTTCCGAGGAATTAAGGCATATGATTCTGAACTTTGAACAATAGGTTATATATGTTGGAACATAAAATTCGGTCTATTTGCACTTCTTGGAAGATCAAAATATGTATGCAGATTTTTCTATTAAATTCTTAAATAATGCAGCCGTGTTTGTCCTCTATATAGTCCATGAGCAGATCTGAATTCTCCATGATTGTCTCCATAATATTCCTATTCCAAATCTGCTTCTTGAAACATATCCAAATCCCATAAATAAAGGGATTTTCCTTATCTCAATATCTCCATATATTCGATAATTAAAACTTCATATTTATAGAGATTTTCCATAAATCAACTATGCTTCTATACGCCTAATATATAGCAGAATATTCAGATTTCCATAAATCACAAATACCATAATATTTTGTCTTCCTTTTCCGTAAACATCTTGGCGTAAATATGCTCTTGGAGAATCACCAATTTCTGGCGTAAATATCATCTTTGTACATGTAATTCCTTCTCCACATAATATTCTGATTACATTAATCTAATCACATATATATATATATATATATATATATATATGAACTGATATATTCTCCATCTCAAATACAATTTGAACTAGATGTATCCTTCTCGGATTCAGTGTTCAACCTTTCCTTATTTCACTAAAATTTCTTCTTTGATGTTGCAACTCAATAATACCATATTTGCATAATTTCCACAAATTGCCAACTAGATAAATCTAGACTTTACAATCTCTCCCTTTGGCATTTTGTGGACCAATCACCTTTTGACATTTCATCACAAGAGCTTATGCAAATAAAGACATCAACCTTGAAAACCACTCTGGATTTTGGAACATAGAAACATAGCATCTCCCCCTAAATTCCAGATTCCTTCAACATCCAGGAATAATGATAATGTTGGAACATCAACCTAACGGAGTCAATAAAGTCATCCAAGAAATCCAAAACATGTCCCCCTTGGGAACATAAACATGCCAACCTCAATAGACACAAAAAAATCAGAATCTCCATTAAATGCAGCTCCCCCTGAAGTAAATATCTGGCCTATGTTGGAACATAGCCATAACAGATGCTTTAAACCTCTTCAGGAGCGGCTATTTGTACCTCATCTAATCTGGCATTTCTACCTCTAAATCTACCATCTAAATGGATTGAGCTCTCAACTTCACACCATTGTACCACTCAAAATCTGGATAAATGTTGCCTCCCATAGAATTCTTCTACAATCTCTCGGTTGTACTCCTTGTAGATTGAGGTAGCAGTCTTGAGACCCAAATAGTTCAGTTAACCTGTAACTCCACTCCTCATATACACCCAGATCAGTTGTTCTTTCGGCTAAAATTATATCTCTCATGGCAGTTTGATCAGAAGTGCCTTCAATAATCTGTTTACCTTGTGTTGGAACATCAGTCACCGATGTTGGAACCTAATAGCTCTCAGCTTCACCCGCTTTCTCTATGTTGGAACATAAGATCCTTTCATTGCTTCAGAATCAACACATCACCTACTTAGCTTCCTTCACTTCATCAGTACTTTTTCCCCCTATCCGGTGTTGGAACATAGACTTGTTCACCATCCAGATCATAATCTTCTCCAGCCACAGTTACTGATGTTTGAACATCTGAATCTCTAATCCATGTACACAACTTCTCAACCTGTCTCCATACTCTGTTTTGAAACATGACCAGCATCACTGCCTTCCAAACTTCTTATCATCCTAAACCAGAATACCGGGAAAAGCCATCTCTCTGATCTATGTATCCTATCAATCACCACAATATCTTCAACACCAACATCTAACATGTCCAACTACGCCTCCATTTTTTTCTCCTTTTCAATTTTTTATTTTTCAAATTGTCTGAAAAAATAAAAACCTACAGCTAAATAAAAGCTTTAAAAAAATACCTCAAATATAACAAGCACCTAAGTGTTGTCTGAGGAGCTCAACTGTAGCAATGTCCAACAGCTTTGTGAAAATATCCGCAAATGGTCCCGATGTTAGAACATAGGCTACCACAACTTTTCTCTCAACCCGAATTATCCTTTTGACTTCATTCAAGTGAGATTCCTTAAGATCATCCCAAATTTTTACAAATACTCCCACCATACTCATCTTCAATTCAGCTTGCATCAAAGTCACAAAATCTTGTTCTCGAAAAACAAGCAAGGTGCGATCTTCTCCCCTTCGACGAGAATCTTTTTGAATAGGAAAGGTCGTGAGTCGCTTATACCACGCTCGTGGTGCTTGTTTTGATCCATACAAGCCTGCTTGAGTCGATGATATACTTCCACAGTAACCACACCATGTAGGGAAGCACTCTTGACAACTTTTTGGTACATCATAAAATTCATAGTGCACGCCATAACAAGGAGAATACGAATAGATTCTAACCTGACAACTGATGCGAATGTCCCATCAAAATTAACTCCTTCATCATGAGTGTGGTCCTGAGCAACTAATCTTGCTTTATTATCACTGGGTTCGATAAGGGAGAGAAACCATTGTAGGCCAGTAAGTTCCCTATAATTAATTTTAGGGTTCGATCGAGTGCTTCTTCTGCTTGATTTAGCCTGTACTGATGTTGGAATATGGGGGAGTTCTGGAGAGGACGATGTTCCAACATTGTTGAAGATATAAGAGTCACCAGCTTTATCTTTAAGATCTGTCTCATCTGATGTTCCAACATCATTACGTCCCTGATATGAGAAATCAACCGATGTTGGAACATGGTCAGCCATGCAATCTACTTCATCACATTTGACACTGTAGCAGTTCACTTCTTGTTCCAATAAGTAACATTTGTCTGATGACCGAATACCAGTAAGCACTTTGTTGTTGTCATGTTTCACTATGCACTTTTCTTTATGGAATTCCACGGTCATATTATCATCACATAGCTGGCTGATACTCAGGAGATTAGACTTTAGGTCTTCCACCAACAAAACACCAGTGAATACGGGAAATCCTTCAATATGCAGTTCACCTTTTCCAACCACTCGACTCTCTTTTCCATCACCAAACGTAACAAAACCACCACCATATAGCTGGATGTTTGTCAATAATTCCTGAGTTCCAGTCACGTGGCAAGAGCAACCACTATCAAAGTACCACGAGTCTCTAGAATGTGCAATAGGAGACGTATGAGCATCAAGGCAAGTACTTGTGTATTTAACAACCCATACCTTTTTAACCATTTTTGATCGCTGAGCATCGTCTATATTGGAACATACTAAGAGTTTCCGTCCTGTCATGATATCTCTGAGCATTTTTTGACATTGTTCCTCTATATGACCTTGATACATGCAGTAGCTACAGATGAGAGGTTTCCTTTGATGGTCTTGATAAAATTTATTTTTACATCTTGAATCTTCGACTTGAGACTGACCTTGCTATCTAATGAATTATCAAGCCTGATTCCATGTCGATCTCCAAAGTTTTTTCCCATGAACACAATGTCATCAAGTTTCGCCTTTCCAGTGTTTAACTTGGTAATAGCTGCTTCGGCCATATCAGCTCTCTTAGTTTTTGAGCTTAGATTCAAATTTAACTCTTTAATCTCTCTTCCGAGTTCACCAACTAAAACTCGCAACTCCTTCTCCTTCTCGCCCAGATGATTTTTCCCTTCCTTCAACACTCTATTTGTATCAACAGCTTAAGGCCACATGGCATACATCTGCTCATATGTACTATAGATATCTTCATCAGTAAAAACTAGTCCGCCATCATTACTGGACGTGTCATCAGAACCTAGGTTGGAACATACAGCTTTGTCTTTCTTTGACATGTTGGAACATACCTCATCTGATCCACCGTGAAATTTTGCTCCAAATGCCACATAATTGCTTATAAGTTCCTCTTCGTCTTTTTTATCATCTTCACTCCATGAGGTGATGTATGACTGTCCTTGCTTCTTTAGGGTATTAGCACATTTAGCCTGGATGTGGCCGTACCCTCCACATTCTCGACATTGAATTCTTTCAGATTGCCTTCCTTCACCACTTTGGTTTCTAGAGAATTGCTGACTTCCCTGTTCCATCCGAGTTCTACGATTACCAAAATCTTGAGGGTGAGTTTTGTTTCCACCAGATCTTTCTTGTGAATTCTTGTTTACCACCTTCTTCAGCATTCTTGAGAAATTCTTGGTGATATGAGCAAGTTCTTCACTTCCATCATCACTATCAGATTCATTCATGACCCTAAATGAAGAGGATTTGAAGGCCAACTCCATTTGGACTTTCTTTGCAGGCTGTTGTATTGTCCATCTCATAGGTTTGTAGTGATCCCATTTGTTCATTCAAGGTTATGGAGGCTATATCTCTTGCTTCTTCTATTGCTTCTACTTTCATAGCAAATCTTTTAGGAAGAGATCTCAAGGCCTTTTTCACAAATTTTACTTCCTTGTAAACTTTCCCAAGTTGATACGCCATATTGGATATGTCTCCGAGTTTCCCATTGAATATAGAAAGAGTATCATCCTCCTCCATCTTCAGTTCCTCAAACTTTGTAGCCAACATCTGTAGTTTGAATTCACGTACACGACTTGTCCCCCCATGTATAGTTTGTAGGATATCCCATGCTTTCTTTACTTGTTGGCACGTAGGATGAGTTTGAACTGATCTTTATCTACTGCAGTAAATATAACATTCAATGCTCTGGAGTTCACCAAGTTTCCCATTCATTCACCTGGTGTCCATGACTCTTTAGGTTTAGATTCTCCTCCTTTAGAACTTCCAACAACAGGGGGTTTCCATTCTGTTTCAACATAGTACCAAGCCAATTCATCCAGTGAATTTATGAACACCAGCATGCGAGCCTTCCAGTAGTTGTAATTTGTTCCTTTCAGCAGTGGTGGCCGAGACACAGAAGCTCATTCTCTGGTCGCCATTGGTAAAATCAGATCACACTTTCCTTGTCAAAACCAAGGTAAAATAAGTGATTTAGCTCTAATACCAATTGAAATTTGGTTTTACCTAATTAATTCAATTATCACTACTGTGTTCCAACATAACTTATCTAACCAAGTATGCAATAAAGTAAAGCATAAAAGACACAAGACTTGGTTACGCAGTTCGGTGAAATCCACCTACATCTGCGGGGCCTGGCCCAGTTCAGAACGAATCCACTAATCAGAAAGATACAGTACAAAGTACACCATACAATTATACTTATCTTATCTAACTACATCCCGCAAGCTCCCATTGCTACCGATCTGCCTTGATCAGACTCCCTCTGACCTCGAAACTCGTCGACGCTGGATCTCCTCCTCCCGAGGAATTAAGGCATATGATTATGAACTTTGAACAGCAGGTTATGTATGTTGGAACATAAAATTCTGGCTCTTTGCACTTCTCGGAAGATCAAAATCTGCATGCAGATTTTTCTATTAAATTCTTAAATACTGCAGCCGTGTTTGCCCTCTATATATAGTCCATGAGCAGATCTGAATTCTCCATGATTATCTCCATAATATTGCTATTCCAAATCTGCTTCTTGAAGCATATCCAAATCTCATAAATAAAGGGATTTTCCTTATCTCAATATCTCCATATATTCGATAATAACAACTCCATATTTATAGAGATTTTCCATAAATCAACTATGCTTCCATACGCCTAATATATAGCAAAATATTTAGATTTCCATAAATCACAAATACCATAATATTCTGTCTTTTTTTTCCGTAAACATCTTGGCGTAAATATGCTCTTGGAGAATCAACTACTTCTTGCGTGAATATCATCTTTGCACATGTAATTCTTTCTCCACATAATATTCTGATTACATTAATCTAATCCCACATATATAGGAACTGATATATTCTCTAACTCAAATACAACTTGGACTAGATATATCCTTCTCGGATTCAGTATTCAACCTTTCCTTATTTCACCAAAATTCCTTCTTTGATGTTGTAACTCAATAATACCATATCTGCATAATTTCCACAAACTGCCAATTAGATAAATCTAGATTTTACAGTCACTAATCAGTTTCCTACTTTTAAAGCCTGAGGACAAGCTTGTTCTTAGGGGGAGGAATTGTTATAATCCGGGGACCGATATGCAAATTTGATAAAGAAAGGCTAATCTGTTAGAAACCGTTGCAGTAGTACAGAAGTTCATCGTTTCTTCTGTTTTCCAACTGATTTCTCACGCAAGTTGCAGCTGGTTTCTGAGAATATTCAGTTGAGAAACACCTTTGATTGATCACCGAATTGTAGAGCTTTTCTCATCCCCAATCTTCCTTATTTTCTCATCTCAGATCTCAACTGTTCTTCACTTTTTCTGTATCAATCTAAAGCTTTTCTTGTTGTTTAAGTTTTACTGCACTCAGATCCTCTTGGATTGTAACACCATTATTAACACGTTTTGGACCTCTTTTTTTGCAGCATTTTGAAGCTGAAGGTGGACCAAATTATGGGAGTTTAATGCCTTTTTGAAGGAAAGGGGGAGCTAAATTTTTTCGGATCTTTTATATGTTTTTTTTTTGTTTGATTTCACTTCTTTCAAGTGGTTTGGGAGATTATTGAATGATCCAATTATTTTTGGATGGTTTTCGGGATTTATGGGCAAGAAATTTACCCTTAAAGCATTTCAATAGACCAGTTCCCATTTATAATGGCAGTTTTGAAGAACATAGTTCTCTTCTGGCTACGATCCCCTGGTTTCAAGGATGTGGCTTGCCCTAAACCCTTTTCAAAGCTTTCTGGATGCGATGGCTAGTATAGCACCTTTTAAAGGTGTTAAATGGCTTCAAAAGCAGACCATTTGCTTTACAAATGGTATACAACTATAATGACTGTCACGTGGGTGTGCGCCTATAAGTGATGTCCGATCTCATCATCAGAGGTGTTACTTTTAGCATTCTTCAACAGCTCAGTCGATGTCAATTTGCTCCTTACCTTCAGAAACCAATCTCGACGCCTATCATGGGATTGTTAGTGAAGGCCAACAACACATATTTTTCATCATTTTAGATGTACAAATGGTATAAGTTGTCCCTCACCCAAGACCTCTTGCACTCTTGTGTTGCTAACAATTGTCAGCATGTGGGACTTATCAACAACGAGTTACCTCAATTTGAAAGGCCTTGGTGGAAATTTTCAAGATAGAACCCGGAGTACATCTGAACACTAATTTTTTAGAAGACCTTGACTTATTCTCAAGGTAGTATCTACAGTTAAAGGTCATGGATTTATATCAAGGTATTAGCAGATTTTGATGGACTGAGGACCTTATCTCGGATTTACACTTTTTTAGAAGGTATCTTCGATTTTAGGGTAGAAGGGGATTGGGATTGGGACTGGGCACGGGAACTTGTTTTCCTGTCCGTCCCTTGTACTTTATTTTTTAGTTTTAGTTTTACTGTCTGCATTTGACCCACATACATTTTGGGGTTTGTATTTGGATCCTAAACCCAAGGGTGGAGGGGTTAGCATGGGAACACATATGTACCCTGCCAGACATCGCGACATCTATACCATTTACCATTTGAAGGGAAAAAAGGAGAGAAACATTTTGGAATGTCTGCCATTACTATTTTTCCAAAGCACACTCCAAATATTTTTTGCTTTAGATTCTCACTTCATGTGGAAAAATGACGTCATTTCAGATGATTGATGCCACTCATCACTATCCCCAACAATATCCTAATATTTGTTCTCCTTCCTCCCTTTGTCTTATTCAAAGAAGAAGATGATGACAAAGAGGATGAGGAGCAAGAATAAGAGTTCGAAGAGGAGGAACTGCCAGATTGCAGTTGCAATTGCGAATGCAGCAAGACTGGGTGAGTATGGAGAATATGTTCTGATGGATGTCGAATGTTAATATCGATTCTTGTTATCTTTTTACCATCGTTCTCCTCTGGTCCAGTGAGTACTAGAGCCTACAAGACAGACATATAAATGTCAAGTAGGCAGGGACAGAGCCGTGCTTGCTTCGACACCTTGGTCAGCCATGTTTTCCATGTAGAGCATATATGAGTGAATAATGTATTGTTCATGAGATATTACCTTCCTGCATGTTATTCCTCCTTGATATACACAACCAACAACTGATTTGACCCATCAGTTCCATCACTCCTTCTTCCCATTATTCCTTTTTTCGTAAGCCCGATCAGTTTTGTTTGCATATCGAATATGCTGAATAACTAGTATTGGGCTGTTAAAGCCCACACCTTATCAAGTCCCTCTGCCCAAGGCCTACACCTGATTATTTTTTTGGGGGAAAATTTGGCAGTTGCATGATTTTGAACTGTCAGGGATGTGACAACACCATTTTTCCAGTTGGTAGTTCGGCGGTTACACTACTTGTCTGGATGTCCGCCTTTTGAAGATTTTCGCATGCAAGCCTCTTAATTTTTGCGTCTTTCTGAGGAGTCTTTAATCATACCACTATCGCTCTCTATCCTGAGGAAATTATTGGGTCTGTTTCTTGTTTACTTTTCAAATTCTTACTCCATTTTATTTTTCCTTCATCTTCCCCTACGTCTGTTTCTGCTTCCTCGTTTCTACTTTTTTCTCGTCCATTTATGCTTTCCCAATGGTCTTTTTATCTTCTCCAAGTACCTTGTCTGTCTTTCCTTGTCTTTCTTTTCTCATTTTATTTGCAAATCATAATGGTTTCCACTGTTAGTATCCTAAAACAAGACTCGTACTGTGATACCACCAATCCTGAGTATTGGTTAGCCTGTAGTTTGATTGAGGTTGCGTTTAATACCGGGGAATTTAACTTTCATAATATCAGCAATCACTTCGCACTGCTCGGCATTTCCCAGACCGTGCTGGACATGCCTAATGGCATGATCGCTATATAAATAGAAACTCTTGAGCACAGTTTCCTAAGGTTCCCTTGTCTTCCTTTTTCCAGGATGTTCTAGCCTTTTTGAGTTGGGGTTAACAGACCTTCCCCTGAGTTCTGTTTGTGTTCTTCTGAGGCTTTGAGGTTTTGTGCCGCCTCCTGTGCATCGAGCTCACAGTCACATTGTTTTGAGTTTTTTTTACCATTTTGCTAGGATGCCCCCGAATCGGACTTTTTTTAAATTTCTGCAGGATGAGGTTAAGGTCTTGACTGATCTCCCCACTCCTGTCGAGTGGAAGTGTAGATTCCTTTTCGTGGATGAGGGGTTGGTCCTGGACTTGGATGAGGGGATGCTCTATAGAAATCCATGGCTATTCCTTTCCGAAAGTCTTCATTCCGAGTCACAATAGCAATCTCTTTTTTCCTTTTTAATGATTTTTTTGTTATGGTAATGCAATGCAAGAGGTCAGAAATTAGGTTCTTTCTGATGATGAAAAGAGCTTTTATCTTATGTGATATTTATTAAAAATTGAAATTTTGGTAATGTTAGATGCATGTCGGTATCTGCTAATCAGATACCTATGGTCGGTATATCTTTGAAAGTTC
The DNA here is from genome assembly GCA_037428765.1 of Rubia yunnanensis. Taxonomy (NCBI): domain Eukaryota; kingdom Viridiplantae; phylum Streptophyta; class Magnoliopsida; order Gentianales; family Rubiaceae; genus Rubia; species Rubia yunnanensis. The sequence continues at coordinate 109,272,241 of CM075062.1, read as the reverse complement.
AGACGGAGAGAATAAACGGACGACCTAGAGAAGGGTGTGGATATCGTTCCAACGCTACTGATATGACTGCCATACAGCCCCTCATCTCTCATCTCGAGATGGTGAAGGTGTGGTGTGACCGTGTCCTGCGAGATTTTACCCTGTTGGCATTGCCCCCCGGCGACAATCTTGTGGACTTGAGTGGTATAGGCTCAACATTTCTTCCCTGCATGATGCGTTAGACTTACTTTGTTTCTATGTGTTGTTTATCCTACTTCTTTCATTCCCTCAGACTCATTGTCTTGTTTTTAAATTATTTTTTTTGCAGAGATGCCAATTTCTAATTTCCTTGTAGATCTTTCAAAGCTTCCCCCTAGGGCCACTAGCACCCGTCCTTCACCCTAGAGTGAAGACATCGTGGGTGTCGTGGACCAGAAGGAGAATGCCATCCAACCATCTGACACTGAGGTCTTTGACAGGGAGCCTCTCCAGAAGATGACTCATTGTTGCTCTGAAAGGAAGGCCAAGAAAGGGGGGACCGGTACCGGCCGGTTCCCATTGAGATGATTCCCGAGGAGATCCCTGAGATTCTGGGTTCTCCACCTGTTGGTCAGCCTGTGGCCTAGGCCCTCGTGGCTTAACCTATCCAGTCGGTTGCATTTTCTCCCCCTTTCACCCGTGACTTCTCATCCTAGGGTGGCTCGGACCCTGCTCCCATGTGCAGCGCTGTAGCTCAGGCTGGGTCTGGCTCTCGGGATCTCCCCATTCACCACTTCAATGCTTAGCTCAGGCACCATTCGTTGAATGTGGCTGTGGCTACCTCTTGACGTGCACCATTATGCATGCGTTAACTATTGCATTCGGCGCAATAATTAGTTTTTTTATATGGTTGATTCTTAGTATTTGTTTAGTTTACGTGACAAGGGGTTTAGATGGCAATGTTTGGTTTTCGTGTCTAAATCCCTCGTTTTGTAGACTTAATTAGTATTAATGGGCATCTTGTATCCACGGGTTCCTATATCTTCCTTTGTGATCATCTTTAGTATGTCGCTCGTGAATATTTTTCATTACATTCTATATTAAGGCCGTTCGCAAGGACGGAAGGAGATATTGAAGGCCATTTGCAAGGACGGTAGTAGAGATCAAAGGCCATTCACACTAGAATGGTAGGAGACGAAGGCCACGAACATCAAATTGTGGTAGAAGGAGATTGGTGCCAACGATAGGCGACATTAGAGTTCCAGACGACAAATGAAGAAACGGAGAATCGTGGTCCGAGAGAGTGTGCCAATTTCTGGGAACGTTCTAAGAAGAATAAGCCTTCAAGAAAGATTCCATTGGATTTGTCTCCCCGAGAACCATGAAATTTACTGTAAAAACTCTCAAAATAGACTCACGGTTCACCGGTAGAAAAGGAAAGAAGTTCAGCACAGAGGTAGTACACGACGCAGACCGAGCCATCCACGAAGGTCTACGCCACGTGGCGGCTGAACTAGGGTGTGCACCTTTTTGGCCAATTTTTAGGCCCAATCCTCTACTAATATAAATATAAGCTTTAGTCTACTAGGGTTAAGGAGTTGGATCATATTTTAATTTTACTCTTGTAATTAGGAGAGCATTCTAGAGACAAAAACATTCTCTTTTCTTTCTTTTTCTTTCCTTTTTATATTTCCTTCATCCTATGATGTGGAATTCAAATCTTCATTTGAATTCCATGTCTATGGAGTTAGGTTTATTTGTATTCATGCTTTGAACTTGACTTTTTGAAATTTAGATTTTCTTATCTTATTGTTTCATGAATATTTGTGTTTGAACTTGTGGTTACTAATAGTTATGATTTATGCTATGTCATTATGATGATGCACTAATACATGTATGGTAGGATAAAAATAGTGCTAGGCTTCACATCTTGGAAAGTGTTGGAATTGTGGAGTAGGTATAGAACATCGGGGAGATGGGTGCATTCATATCATTTGAGAGAAACTCCTTATATGTGTTATACCATGATTTCGATTGGCTAGCTGTGTGAGAAATCAATACATTGGGTGTTCGATTCAGAAAATCTCGATGGGGAAAAGCCTCTGTCTTAACCCAATATATTAGCGTGTTGTTTGTAGCGACTAGAGTTGTGCCGACTCTAGAGTCATCACAAGGTGTCTTTTCCTTTGCCTCTCTAGGCTTAGGGATTGAGATCCATAGTGGAGTGTCGGGGATGTAATGTATTTCACTACATATCCAACGGTTGCGACCAACGCTAGGCATGGCCTTTTTAGGCAGGCTATGGATTCCTCTAAGTGGGGGTGCGTTGGCTTTGGGAGTGAAGTGATTAGGGAATGGTCTGCGTCGTTGGTGGACTAGAGCGCATTCCTTAAAATTACGAAGACGGTGAGATATGGAAATTGTGGTAAGTACCACTTGTGATAGATGGGGAGAAATACCTGGCTATCTCCACACTTTGTGAAATGAGCATAAGATAGGTTTATAAGTCTATATGTGAATGAATCGATGATAGAAGTCATCTATCAGACATGTTACATAAATACCCCCAAGTGCCTGTTTATATAGTTTATTTTCCTCTTGCTTTTATGCATAGTTGTTGTTAGTTGAAAAACCAAAAAACCCCAATTTTGTTTGCTATAATAGCTATTCCTATCACTTGTATGGATTGAAAACCCTTACAGGGTTGTGTTTAATTGACTTTCATTTTGTTACGTTTCCCCATCAAAGTGAAATATAGTACTTAGTTCTTTTTTCTTTCATTTAATGCCTATTGGTGTTCCAAAAGTACCTTTTCGAAGTCCTGGAGAGGAAGATGCATCTGCCGTGCTTAGGCCCCTTCTTCCCTTCCCTAATGAAAGAGTCCACCGCCTGCTTCTAGGCAAACCTCCTGGCTGTCTCTGCACCCCTACCTCCTTTATCACTGAGCGATCATTTAGGGGCCTGTGGACGATCCTATTTGGTCAAATACCTAGTGACAAACTCCCTCAAACTTCCTTCTTGCATGCGCGCCCCTCCTCCCCCCCGAACACAGCTTACAACTTTCATCGTACTGGAGCTCTAACCATATTTCGACTTGTGATCAATCCATAGATCCCAATAGAAAATAAATAAGTCCTAAACACTTTTTCGAACACAACTCTTACATTCCAAAATCGCCGTTACTCGTACATCTTTACCATCGTTTACTTTCAATTTTTGAATTACTAATATTTTGAGTCCAAACGACGAAGAAATGCCTCTTTTTCTCCTGAAGTTGTCGGAATTATTCGTAATAAAATATTTGCTACAATTGAAAAGGTTTGATCAATAAAATTTGCATTTGTTCGAGATCTAGGCATAGGCAACAATCCATTCGATTAATTCTTCTAATTACCTCTCACAAGAAAAAGATCCTGACATCGGGACTTTATTGCAGCCCATGCTACTGAATCGGCGGCTTTTTTTTTGGTACCAACAATTAAGAATTGTTTTCTTTGGCTTGCTGCCTCAAAAAGCAAATCACAAGCTTGACAACATGAAAAAACTAAAAGCTCTGCCCCCTCTCTATCTAAGGGATGGAAGGGCAGAGGCCTTTGGTGTCCCCCGAATCCGCTCATCTGAGACTTAATTATGGAGACATTCATATAGTATTTGAGAAGCAATTAATAAAACATATGCGGGAGTTGACATTGTTCACAAATATTCATTTTTGATTTCAAAAATTTCTTATAATTTAATCCATAACAATTTTCGCATTGAACCCACAAATCCCTATATTTTTCACTTACATCGGATAAAATTTAATCGGATCAAGTATGAGTTGGCAAGAACACGCTTATTCTTCAGCCGTAGAGAGACTTTTGAATTGCGAGGTACCATTACGAGCTCAATATATATACAATATAAATAAATAATAGAAATATATTCTAGAATATATTAAATTATATTATTTAATATTCTAAAATACAATAGAATTTCGATTTATCTCTCTGAGTTTATTTAAAGCAATTCATAATCATCCGGTTAGGATCAATCTAAACCAGTCCATTATGTATACAATTAAGTATGCCAACACTCATCATCCATACATAACGAATTGATGTGGTATATTCATATCATACACCCAGAACCACACCTGTAACCCAAGTTAATTCACGAGGTTTTTTAAACCCACCGGTGAGATACACATAATATATAAAAAAAAAATATATATATAAAAACAAAGAAAAGAGACGAGTTATCCAATATTGTTTCGCCTCGAGGAGGAAAAAAAAAGAAAAAGAAAGACCACCAAAAGTAACGACCGCAGTACCTCCTGTAAATACTCCGCCGGTATGAAAGGTTCTTAATGTTAATTGAGTCCCCGGTTCTCCTAGCACTGCATCTTTGATGCAGTCATCGATTCTCCCGAGGGGTCACAATTGCCTCGAGATATTAATGACGAGGAAGGCTTTTTTGTTATGCTTATACGTTGCGTTCTAGATTAACCAGAATAAAAATAAGGGGAGTCTCCGGAACGGATAACATTCGAGATTATGCAGGACTATCGAAATGCAGTCAATCGCCAAAAAGGAAGATTTGATTGAATATCAAGGAGTTAAGGAATTTAAGTCAAAATCCGAAATGGAAGGATGAGAGAAAGAGAGAAAAAAATCAATGATATAGACTTCCACTATGTAGGGTTTATGAGTGATTTTAGAAAAGCTTATATAAAAGCTTATACTTATAAAAGACAGTGTAATAAAAGCATCAATACTATAATTCAAATAAGATGGCACTTCTTACTCGTTACTAAAATTACTAACCAAACGACTTCTTAATTCAATATTAAATTAAAGAGGGAATAATTTCCTTAGTACTCCTCCATAATTCGGGATATAATAAGAAAAAAAATCTTTGATTTCTTTTTGGTGAAAAATCATTTTAATAAATTTATCAAAATTTCAATTTATTCAATTAGAACAATGAGAATTACCTTTCTTTAGTTTAGACTTTAGTTTCTAGAGAAACTTAGGCAAAAAAAGAACTTATATACAAAGTAAGACATAGATCGAATTATACTAACTAAAAAAGAAAAAGCGGTATAATGGAAATAGGATTGCACCTTGAAATGCGATATTCCCCACAGTAAACAACAGAAACTAGTCAATTCGATCAAAACGAATTTATGTTTATTTTGACTAAAAAGTTATTGATGTCTTGACAATTTGAATTTGAATTGAGCAATCCAGTATATTTTTCACGTCTAGAGGAGTCTGTCTATGTTTCTGCTTTACGAATATGATATTTTTTGGGTATTTCTAATAATATCGAGTCTTATTCCTATTTTTACCTTTTTCATTTCAGGAGTTTTAGCCCCGATTAAAAAAGGACCAGAGAAACTTTCTAGTTATGAATCGGGTATCAAGAGTTTCTTATATAGCTAGAACGGCCCTCACAAATCGCGAACACAAATTTGTTAAGAATTAATCGGATTGAAGCGATAGCGTCATCATTAGAGGGAATCGAAATATCTGCCAAATCGGGGTCACAATTTGTATCGATTAAACAAATTGTTGGAATTCCTAAAGTAATACACTCACGCAGGGTCGTATATTCTTCGTGCTGATCAACGATGATTACAATATCGGGTAACCGTGTCATATATTTAATCCCGTCCAGATATCTTTCCAAATGAGATAACTGTCTTTTTAACATAGCTGCATCTCTTTTTGGAAGACGATTAAGTATTCCTGTTTTTTGTTCCATTCTCAAGTCCCTAAACTTCTGAAGTCTCGTTTCTGTAGTGGACCAATTCGTTATTCAGTGGCCGTGGTTATTGGCAAGAACTTATTGAATCCATTGTTTGGGCTCATAATAAATTAAAAGTTGCTCCTGCTACTCAGCCTAGAGCAGGAACTTGACAGCGGTCTTTCGCACGATCAGCTTGATGACGAGCTGACTGATTCAGAAGCCAAAATTGATTGAAAGGTGATATTGTAGGTTCGAGCCCTACTAAGCCTAACTGTAGAGAGAATCAGAAGGTTCGTAAAATTCTTTTTAAACATTAAAAAAGGGTGAATTCTTCAAATTAGGAAAACAAAACAAATTTCTCTGTTCGACGTACAACAATGTGTTGGGCTACTTCAACAAGTCTGCGGAACTAAATTATTTCCTTGTATCTGAGAAAAACTTTCAGATTCAGAGCATTTCGATTAGGGTCGTATTCTATGGTTACGATTCGACCATATATGTCTTTTTCATTCCGTCGAAAATCTATTTTACGGGAGAGCTCAGATACAGCAGCAGATCCAGGGGTGACCAATTGAGATCTCGCGAAACAACACCATCTTGGTTCAATAAGATACCAAAGTGGCTGAGAGGCACATCACGACCTACAGGCAACACCGGCGAGACCTCTAACGCCCACACCGGATATGGACCGAACTGTCTCACGACGTTCTGAACCCAGCTCACGTACCGCTTTAGTGTTCCACTTATTGAACAGGGTTCTATGGTCGGTCCGTGACCCCTGGATGCCCTGTTCTAACTAATAATAGATCCACAGCTCCACGTATTGCTTGACGTAAAACAGATAGTGGATTTGTTTTGACCACCTGGGGCGTTAATTTTCCTACTAAAATATCACCCGTCTCTACCCAAGATCCCCTAGGGAATAATTCCTATGCGCCGAGCGTGATCCACTTTCCGGATCCGGAGATTCCCGAATAGGGCAACCTTTCGACCTCTCGTAATTTGATTGATTTTTTTATTCCCTTTTTACGGCTTCTTACTTTCCAAACGGATCCTCCTATATCTATACATAAACGCTGGTTTATCAAGAATACGCAAGAAAAGCACTTTGAATTGTTGATAAAAATGAACGTGTTTGAGCAATAAATCCCCATTTTGATAATTTATAATCTATATAATTACTCATAGTTAAATTCCCAAAGTCCTCTTTTTTAATATACAAGCCAAACAATTGCTATCCTTTTAGACTAATGACTCCATGACAAAATCCTATCCTTTATTATTATTTTCGTTTTTTATTTTTTATATTAGACTAAATTTTTATATTAGACTAAATACTATAATATATATAATCTATATAATAAGCTTTTTTTTCTTAATTCTTTATTCAATTACGATTGAATAAATGAAAAAGTGAAAAATTCTTGAGAGCTTCTATTTCTTCGGTTAAGGGAGATTCGGTAAACGCTGGGTAGCCAAGTGCGGAGCGGATAACTGCTGAAAGCATCTAAGTAGTGATTTTAATATATCTAATATTGTAAATAGATTTTAATATATCTAATATTGTAATATATATAGATATAACTATGAAACTAAATATATATATATATATATATAATAAAATTGTTCAATTGCGACCTTATAATGCAATTGCATTCTCTGGTCCAATTGCCGTTTTTGTTTCTGTATTCCTATGATGTAGCACCCGGCGGGCTATTAGCTAGTGTCTATCATCTTACGAGAATAGAATATGGTGTAGATCAGCCAGAAGAGGTATGCATAAAAGTATTTGTCTCAAGAAAGAATCCTAGGATTCCGTCTGTCTTCTGGGTTTGGAAAAGTGTGGATTTTCAAGAACGAGAATCCTATGATATGTTGGGAATCTTTTATGAAACTCATCCACGCCTGAAACGTATCTTAATGCCGGAAAGTTGGATAGGCTGGCCCTTACGCATTAATTTTAATGGAGTGCAGTATATGCGTGAATTTCTTTATTACCTCCTATATTTATCCAAGGGTTGGGCTGTTCGCCCATTAAAGCGGTACGTGAGCTGGGTTCAGAACGTCGTGAGACACTGGCCTAAGAGTTCGGTCCCTGGTACTGTGCCTATTCACTCTAGCATCTCTGTGGATATACCCAGAGCTTACCGCTAACTACCATATCGGTAGTGTAGTAGTTAGTTGGGCGCAGAACTATAAATTTTATCTTTGACCCCTTTGATCTCACCCTTCGCTCGGGTTAATTTAGCTACAATTAACAACCCCGAGTGAAGGATGGTCAAATTTTTCCATGGATGCTGTTAAGCTTAATTGTCAATTAGCATAACATGTTAGTAGAGTAGTTAGTATTTGCTTTATTTTTGCTTTCTTTTGTTAATTCATGTGTTGAGCTGTTGTGATATGTATCTTGTTACCTTTTGATCAGTTTTCTAGTTTTATCTTTGGAAGGGTATTGTTTGCCCTAGTTTATGTACATACTCTTACCACAAAATTAGATGTTTTACACTACCCAATTGATAACATAGGTGGTTAGATGAGATGGAAGCGAAGAACTAGGGTGGAAGCTAAACCGAGGCCAGTAGTTTTGGTAGAAGAACTGCAAAGAATGGAAGAAGATAACAGAACCTTGAGGGAGCTTATGGTCCCTTATTAGGAGAGTCAACCACTATGCATCACATTTCCCCATTACCACTGAATATGAGCTGTGAGCTAAGGAGCGAAATGATCCAGTGTTTTCCCACCTTTCATGGTATAATGAGGGAGCACCCAAACAAGAATCTATCGGAGTTCCATTTGGTGTGTATGAACATGAAGCCGCCGTGAGTTTTTTCTGAAGATGACAACAATTTGAGAGCCTTCCCATTTTCCCTTCAAGACGGAGCCAAGGATTGGCTCTACAACTTGCTACTAGGATGTATAGGTTCTTGGATGGATATGAAGAAAATTTTCTGGCATCCAAATCCGTCGGACTGAAGAAACAACTGTAAAACATCACCCAAGGGGCTACCGAGAGTTTGCATGATTATTGGGAGCATTTCAAGAGATTTCTAGCAAGTTTCCCTACCATCCCTTCAAGGAGGGGGATCTAGTATGTTACTTCTTCGAGGGGCTATGCGACGAAGATATTCAAATGGTAAATGGAGCTTGTAATGGTTTGATAGCAAATAAAAGCCCTAAGGATACAATGACCCTCTTTGAAGAAATGGAAAATGGTATGCGACAGTTTGGCACAAGGTCAAGGGTTAAGGTCTTGGATGAAATCACACAATCACCTAAGTTGGAGGAAAAAGTCCAAGCTCTTGCTTCTATGATGAAGGAGCTCTTACGAGGAAAAATACATCAAGTAAAAGTGTGCGGGGTGTGCAACTTAGACCACAACACCGAGGCGTGTCCCAAAGTTGTAGAAGATTTGCATGAGGTGAAGGCCATTGAGTACAACAACCGAGAGAGACCTCAATTTGCTAGGGGTCAAGCACAAGGGTTCCAGGGTTACCAAGGTGACGCAAGGCCAGACCCCTATGCAAAATCTTTCAACACAAGGTATTGAGATTATCCAAAATTTTGATGGATGGAGGATAATCAACCTCACGAATATTGGGGTGGAAAAGCCCCACCTCAACCATACCCTCGAGGTGAAGACCCTTTCAACAATCATGCCTCGATCTACAAATTGAATCGAGAAGAGATATTAGAAGCCATCGATCAATTGGGGAAGAACATGAAGTCTTTGCGGAGAGGGCAAGGCATGAGATTAAAGACCTTGGCAATAGGCCATTCTCTAGTATCAATAATCTTGAAGTTCAAGTTGGGTAACTCGCCACCTCGGTGAGCTGACTTGAAGCCAAGGTGTCCAAAAAACTCCCTTCCCAACCAGATGTAAATCCAAGGAATGCAAGTGAACTCAAGTTGAGAAGTGGGAAGGAAGTTTGTGAGTCTGAGAAGAAGGTGATGCAACATGATGATAGGGTATTGGAGGTTACCAAGGCACACTTCGAAGATGATGAGATTGTGGTCAAGGAAACACCTACCAAGGAGCTTCCACCACTTGAGGCACAATTTACTATCCGAACTCCATTTCTAAATTCTTTCAAGGGAAGGACAAAAGTGGTGACCAATGATGCAAGCATTCAAAAAGTCTTCAAAAAGGTCAAGGTAACAATATCTATCTTGGAATTAATTGAAACCGTGCCATCGTATGCTAAGATTGTTAAAGTTGAATGCATAAAAATGAGAAGTAGACTAACTAAGAAGATAGGAAATTTAAAATTGGGGGGATTCACCATTTTAAACCATAAGAATTTGCCTAAGAAATGCAACAACCCCAGAATGTTCTCTATTCCTATCTCCTTAGGTGGAAAACTTGTCGAAAATGCCATGATAGTCTTAGGTGCATCTATCATTGTGATCTCATTTAGTCTATATGAACGCTTAGAAATAGGTGAGCTTAGGGATCTAGAGTGATTGTCCAGCTCACCATTCACTCACAAGCTAGTCCCCATGGACTAGTGAAGGATATAATTGCGCGAGTTGGCAAGTTGATTTTTCCGGTACACTTTTATGTCCTAGACGTGGCGCACGATGGAAGTGCACCCCCAATACTTTTGGGGAGACATTTTCTTAAAACTTCTAAGACTAAAATCAATGTCCATTTGGGAACCTTGACTCTAGAAGATGATGTGAACAAAGTGGAATTTGATATCCATAAATCTTGGCATGATTAGACTAATTCTTCTTTTATGTGCAAATGAGTAACCGTGTGTGATGAGCATGATTACTATGAAACTTCTTGTGTTACCAATGAGCATGAATACTTGGATGAGTTCCATGTTGATGATATTATTGAAGAGTCTGATGAATTGCATGATGCGATTAATAGTGTATGTATGCTAGACTTTTTTTCCATGCTAACTAACTTGCAGCAGGAAAGGAAGAATGTCTAGGGTTTAAAACCTCCTAGGCCTCATCCTAACACCAAAGTGACATTCACAGACTCAACTTTAGCAAAACACTGAGATTCATTTCCTATCATAGACAAGGGGTCTGAAGGTAAGGATGAATCACTGTGGAGACCTCTCTACAATGATGTCATCGTGGGTGGAGTCTCCGATGGAAATTCTAAAGACCTACATGTAGGTGTTTCTCATTGAAATTGCATGAAAGTGAAATAAGTCCCGAGGATGACAATACATATATGGTGCTTATTTTGTTTCGTGTTTTGAGTAGTGATTAGATAGGTTTTTGTATGATTTTGTTTGTGTTGAGGGTTTTTGAGATGAAACTCTCGCTTGATTTGTAAATTTGAGTTCGATTCTCGTGATTGTGTTTGGATGGAATTAGTTTTGATGGGTGACATAGTTTTTTTGGAAAAAGAGGGAAAAGACTAAGGATTAGGTAAAAAATTGTGGCAACCTCATGCTAAGGCGTGACACGGTCCATGCCAAGGGAGATGCACAGACCGTGCTAGTGAGCAAGACACGAAGGGCCTCGTGCCAAAAAAAATTGGCATGGACCATTGGTATGAAGGGGTCTGTGCCAGGAGATATGGCTCGAGGGGGGTTCATACTAGGTGTATTCCACACGGATGTACCTATACCAGTTCTCCATTTCTGCTGTCAAAATTTTCCAAAAATGCAAATTTTCGAAAATTCTTAGTTTTGAACTTAAAATGCATTTTTGGTTCAAAAATTTTGAAATCCCTTTGTTCCTTTGGATTTTTGATGCAAATAGTACTTCCAACATCCCTTGGAATTAATTAATTTGTACTATTGTCTCCTAATTTGCAATTTTCTAAATTTCATTATTATCTTAATTGTACCCCTCTCCATTATCATCTATGCTGAAATTCCAAATCTATGGTACATTTCTTCACCTAAATGAATCATATGAAACATTCTAAATCTTAAGAATTACTCACTCACACATACTCTTAGTGAAACTTGAAAATTTGAAGCTTTTCTCCCACAAGTTAGCAACTTTTTCTTCTTCTTGTGTGGATCTTTTAACTATTAGCTTCAAATTATGGGTAATCCATTGAACTCTTTATTTATATGCTTTATTGACATTGTGGTGGTGTTTGAGAAGCATGATTCTTGAATGAATGTATGTTGTTGAGATATGTGTTTAGGCTTGTATGCATGATCTTTTGTTGATAGAAATAGGGTGATTTGATGTGCTACTATGCTTGGATGTTATGTTCTTCATATGCTGGATTATTTGGAAGGAGATGAATCTTGATTGCATAGCCTTATTAATGGGTTGGTGATGACTTACATGAGATTATTGTTCAATGAGGATGTTCTTGTTTAGATAGCCTTCATTCTTTGATTATTATGTTTTGAATGTTTAGGCTATTTATGAAGGGTCTACTTGTTAAATGATAGTGTAAGCCATACATTGTTTGAGATCACATTACCACTTTTTACCTCATTTTTTAGGATGCCTCCTAAAAGGAATGCGTCGAAGAAGGGAAAGTCCTCACGGGGTGAGAAAAGGAAGAAACCAGTAAAGGAGTCAAACCATGAGCCGGTGACTCCCATTCTTCGCAACCCCGCATTTGTGACTGAAGAGTTTATGGGATTGTCCAATATCTCCGTGACTACAACACAGAGGTGGAGGAATTTGAGAAAGCCAAAGATGATTATATCAGAGACCGATTTTGCATGCAAGGACACACTGGCAGCTTTATGCTTACTCGAGCCCGTGTTCTATCTATTGGGCCGGGTAGGTCTAGAGGGGTTCTTATAGAAACATTTTAAGACCTACATTAGGTGGACCCTTGAGTTCCTAGCTACTCTTTGGTCAGTCACAGACGAGAATGGGCACAAGGCGATCAAATTCAATCTGGATGATAAAGAGTATCAGATGACACACCGACAAATAGCCCGCACCTTTGGATGAAGGTATGCCAAAGAGATCCCTAGGACACACTGTCAAGAGATACCTTTTTCTCTCAGGAACTTTTAGAGGCAGTTGATAGGGACTGATAAAAAGAATCTGTACAGGAGCACTACCTTGGTTATGTTCACTGGTTATGTTGACAGTGACTGATAAAATGAATATGTGCAGGACATTTCGTTACGTTCACCGGTTACTGGCAATGGGAGTTTTCTGCCACGGTGAGCTAACGCAATTTCCGGGTTCAGATGTTCATTTCCTCTGGGAAATGACTCCCAATGGTAATTTCTACCCACACCTGATAGAAACCTTTGTACATGAGTGCACGACGATGGGGGAAAGAAAGAATGGTAAGATATCTATATGAGGCATGGTAGGTCTATTGGAACAGTACTTAGGGCATCCGGTCACACAGAGAGCGTTGGCTAATTTGAGACGATCGGGTACAAAGTATAACTTCGAGAAGTTAGCCAAGGAGTTCATAGTGGGACCTACGACATCTGAGGATTGGTATGTATGGCTTTATATTGGGGTGAACACTTGTAGCTTCATAATACTTCCTCAGCCGGAGCGCACTACTATCAACTATGACACAAGTTTGGATGGCCTATTTATTGATCCAGACCAATGCTTTGAGAGAGAGTTCTACATAGTATTAGCCACCTCAGAGATAGACGTTGAGGAGGCTGAGGGTGAGGCCTCTTTGAGAGCACTTCCTAGCCGTTCTTACGTATCCATGGACCTCATTGACCATTTGTACGCACTTGGGGATAAGATTTTGAGCTATACCCAAGTGTTGCAAGAGGTAGTCTAAACGATATTTGGGGTGAGGATGTAAGTGGAGGAGCTTAGCACGAGGATGGACTGCATCGAGGCCGAAATTCAAGCAACATGATATATTGAGAAGAGCAGCACTAGGCACGATGAGGAGAAAGGCCCTTCGGGGCTGCGAGAGTAAGTGTCACTATTTCTCCTGACCTCACTTATGCTTCTACATGGTTTTTATTTCATTGGGGACAATGCATCGGTTAAGTGTGGGGAGGGAGTAGTGAGCACTTTGGGAGTCTTCTTTCTAGGAATTCCTTGGTGCAAATTTGTGATTTTCCTTAGTAGTTTTTCTTAATTGTTTGGTGATTTAGGATTTTGATTATTGTGGGATGTTTTTTGATGTATAATTGGTGGAATTACTTGGTAGTTAGGGTTCCTAGTTTGCATGGGGTTGGTTGTTTTAGGACATTGGTGGTGTGACTGTTTTGATATTATCTTTCATAGTATGAAAGTGTACTTTTAGGGCAGTTTTGTGCTACACTGAAAAAATTTTAAAAATGAAAAACATATAAAAACCCAAACAATTTGGAAACCCGAAAGGGTGACTTTGGTAATATTGGAAAAAGCCTGGATATGTCAAAAGACCTAGGTGAAAGTGAGAGGCTAGGTTTAGCTAGACTTACAAGCCTAGGAAAAAATGAGAGGCCGTGTGAAAAAAAGGTGAGAAGTGAGTACTCTTTGTGTGTTAAAGCTAGGATGAAAACCCGAAAGGACTTTTAGGAAAAATAAGAGAAATTGAGAGAAAATAAAAAACTAGGTTGACGATACATTTGCTTCCTTGGTTGTAACTGGTAGAGAATCACAACTTATCCCTATGTTATGACCAATTTGACGATTCTTGGATTTCCTTGGTGGATTTGTTTTTCTGGAGATGACTCTTTCATTGCTTTCTGGGATCATCTTGGGAAAAGTAAGCTAGCTTGACACTTATCTTCTTGGCTTATCTTTTTCAACATTTTTACTTTTGGGTGGATAGGTTACTTTAGGATCTTTAGGGAGTGTGTGAGTTGTGAGGATTTTCACTTTTTTGGGGGAACTAGGGTAGCTTGGGAATAAGTTGAATGCATTGGCTAACTTATATTTGCATGCTACATGTTGCTTAAGACTTTTCTTGTTTCCATTTACTTGAGGACAAGTAAAGGTAAGTGTGGGGAGTCTGATGTGCACCATTATGCATGCATTAACCAATGCATTCAGCGTAATAATTGGTTTGTTTGATATGGTTGATTTCTAGTATTAGTTGAGTTTACGTGAGAAGGGGTTGAGACGGTCATGTTTGGATTTCTTATCTAAATCCTGTGTTTTGTAGACTTAATTAGTACTAATGGACATCGTGTATTCACGGTATCCTAGATCTTCCTTTGTGATCATCTTAGGTAGGTTGCTTGTGGATACTTTTCGTTACATTCTATGTGAAGGTCATTTGCAAAGGCTGTAGAAGATATTGAAGGTCATTCGCAAGGACGGTAGTAGAGATATAAGGCCATTCACACTAGAATGGTAGTAGAAAAAGACCACAAACATCGAGAATGGAGCCAAAGATAGGCGGCATTGGAGTTCAAGGGGGCCAATGAAGAAATGGAGAATTATGGTCCGAGTGAGTGTGCCAACTTCTGGGAACTTTCTAAGAAAAATCATCCTTCAAAGTTGGTTCCATTGGATTTGTATCCTCGAGAATCATAAAATTGACTACAAGAACTCTCAAAACGGACTCATGGTTCACCTCCGTAGCAAAGAAAGAAGTTCTGCCGGCCGAAGTACAAATGGTTCAGTGCAGACCGTTCATAAATGAAACAAACGGCTCGTACCGGATGAAGTGATCCATGGAAAATGCCTTTCACACAGATCGTGCCAAGGGGATTTTTTGGACCGCTCCAAACATGATGGGTCACGCACATGACTTCCAAGTTTTACTCAAAATCGGCTAAGTATGGGCGCGTACCCTCCCATTTTCGATGGCCCGCACTGTTGACGTAAAGAATCAAGAAGCCCGTACTAAGTTACTGAGAAAAATAATGTTTCTGGTGATGGTCCATGCCAAAAGTCACATCCCGCAGATCATAAGTGAAAAATGATGACTAAAATGGCGGCCCGAGCCAAACGATTCGGACTGCACAGCACGACCTGCAGGGGGTGACACAGACCTCACCAAGAGAGATGCATGGACGCATTAAGAATAGACAGCTTGCACCATAGACCAAGCCCAGACCGTGCCATGGAGCAACCCTGTCCCGCGCCAGCATAGACGCACTACACAGCGCAGGCCGTGCCATCTGAGAAGGTCCGAGCCAGGTGGCGGCTGAACTAGAGTTTACACATTTTGGCCTATTTTGGGCCTATTTTTAGTCTCATTCCCCTACTAATACAAATATAATCCTTCGTATACTAGGGTTAAGGATTTGGATCATATTTTCATTTTACTCTTGTAATTAGGAGAGTATTCTAGAGCTCCTTTCTTTTTCTTTCCTTTTTATTTTTATTTCATCCTCTGATGTAGAATTCAAATCTTCATTTGAATTCCATATCTATGGAGTATATTAGTAGCTTGGGGTTATTTGTATTCATGTTTTGAACTTGACATTTTCAGATTTAGATTTCCTTATCTTATGGCTTCATGACATTTGTGCTTGAACTTGTGGTTTCTAATAATTGTGATTTATGCTATGTCATTATGATGATGCACTCATACATGTATGGTAGTATAAAATTGTGCTAGGCTTCACTGGGATCTTGGAAAGTGTTGGAATTGTAGAGTAGGTATAGAACACCGAGGAGATGAGTGCATTCATGTCTTTTGAGAGAAAATCCTTATATGTGTTATACCATGATTTTGATTGGCTAGCTATGTGAGAAATCAATATGTTGGGCTGTCGATTTGGAAAATCCCAAAGGGGTAAAGCCCCTGGCACAACCCGATAGATTAACGGTATATTTGTAGCGACTAGAGTTGTGCCAACTCTAGAGTCATCACAAGGTATCTTTTCCTTTTCCTCTCTAGGTCTGGGAATTGAGATCCACAGTGGAGTGTCTCAGATGTAATGCATTTCATTACATATCTAACAGTGGCGACCTATGCGAGGCATGACCCTTTTAGGCGGGCTATGGATTCCTCTAAGTGGGGATGCGTTGGCCTTAGGAGTGAAGTGATTAGGGAATGGTCTGCATCATCGGTGGACTAGAGCGTATTCCCTAAAATTACGGACATGGTGGGCATTGTGGTAAGTACCACGTGTGATAGATGGGGGGAATACCTGGCTATCTCCACACTTTGTGACATGAGTATAAGATGGGTTTATAAGTCTATATGTGAATGAATTAAAGATAGAAGTCAATAAAACAAGTTACACAAATACCCCCAAGTGTCTATTTATATAGTTTATCTTCCTTTTACTTTTATGCTTAGTAGTTGTTGAAAAACCAAAACCCCCCATTTGTTTTCTA
This sequence comes from Rubia yunnanensis, assembly GCA_037428765.1. Lineage (NCBI taxonomy): Eukaryota > Viridiplantae > Streptophyta > Magnoliopsida > Gentianales > Rubiaceae > Rubia > Rubia yunnanensis. The sequence goes on along the minus strand of CM075062.1, from coordinate 109,255,387 downwards.
TACTAACTATTCCTATCACTCGTATAGATTGACAACCTGTACGAGGTTGTGTTTAATTGAATTTTAGGCCCTAGCATCTCTGTGAACATACCCAGGGCTTATCGCCACCTACCCTATTAGGAGCATAGTAGTGAGTTGTGTGCAGAACTATAAATTTTATCGTTGACCCCTTTGATATCAACCTTCACTCGGGTTAGTCTAACTACAATTAACGATCCCGTGTGAAGACGTGTCTCCTCTCTTAACTGCTCTGTATCCGCTTTTCTGGAGATATCCTTTCTTTTATTTCTTTAGTTCTCGTTTATCTTCTGACTGTTGGAACAAAGTCTCTTAACTGTTGTTATTTTTTTGTTGGATTTAGGTCATCTTCTCAGCTAGGGCCATGCAAATGGAGTTTGAGAGTTTGTAGGCTTTGAACAGCAAGCCCAAGCATGGGGTCGATTCCCTGAAGCAGAAAGCGCAGTGGGTCCCTGAGCTGGAGCATACTGTAGAGATGGAGAAGGGGGTCTCGGGTTCCCTGCAGAACTTATTGGCCCAAGCTAAAGCTAAGAATGCCGAGCTGAGTGCCTTTCATGACTGGACTTTCACCCGTTGCTTCCTAAGCCTTTACTCTCGCGTGGTGCGGAGCAATAAGGCTTCTGAGTTGCTGAGCACAGCCTTGATGAAGACCACTCGACTGTATTCCCAGACTGAGGATGAGGAGGCACTGTGTGTCGGCTTGGGTAATGCTTTCGTTCCCTTTCGTGAACATAGCTTCACTGAGTACCTCTCAAGCTGTGCCCAGTCATAACACTCAAAGAGCTTGAAAGATGAGACCTAGACAACATGCTGGTTGAGTCTGATTCTCATTCTTCCAGTGGGGTGGCCTAACTTTTGGCCGTGAGAGGATGGAGCTTCAAGGGGGAAAACTTTGTAAAACTTAAGGGGTGGGGGGGGGGGTGGGGAGCCAAGGATGGCGAGGAGGATGAGACTGTTTTTTTTTTAAAAAAAAATTAAAGCACCCGAGGGTGGGGGATGATATATTAAGGTTCCCTAAACCAGAGACCAAGATCAATAAAATTTACATGATGTTTAGCTTGTTCATAAGGAGCATTGAGGCAACATAGTTGTCTCCAAAAGCCCTAACTATCTACAGAGTAGTATGTGTCAAAACTATCCAAACAAGTAGAGGATAGTTATTGAAATTGTGATTCCAGAAGAAAGAATCTCCACCCCTTGTGTTAATTCTTCCCTTTGGCCAGGCAACTTCAATCCAAAATTACAAAGATTAATCTGAAGAAAATCCTAACCTAGCAAAAAAGACTTGAGATTTCTTCTTATCAGCCACAGATGTATTGTTTGCAGCAAACTAAGTTGGAAGTCCATTAAATTATTGCTGAGGTGAGCGTCAGGTGTTCGAGTGCACAAAACCAGATGGTATTTGATGGTGAGTCCCAAGGAACAAATAAAGCTCCAAAACCCATGTTCAGTATGTCGTCCTGGTGAAAAACCCATGGCATTTTGAAATGCTCGAAGCCCCGTCCAAGACTCGAAAACCCCAAGGACTCGAAGTATCCTCGAGACTCGAAGTCCTCTGGAAGACTCGAGACCCCCTTGAGGACTCGGGCCCCCCTCGAGAACTCGAAGCCCCCCTCGAGAACTCGAAGCCCCCTCATGGACTCGAAGCCTTCTGGAGGAATCGAAACCCCCTCAAGGACACGATGCTCCCTTGGAGACTCGAAGGCCCCTTGAGGACTGGAGGCCCCTTCGAGGACTCGAAGCCCCCTTGAGAACTCGAAGCACCCCCTCGAGGACACTAGCCCCCGTCGTAGACTGGAAGCCTCCTCGTGAACTCGACGACCTAAAGAATACTCGAAGCCCCCTCGAAGAATTGAAGTCCCTTCGAAGACTCGAGACCCCTAGAGGACACGAACCCCCCTGTTGGACTCGAAGCCTTCTCAAGGACTCGAAGCCCCCTCGAGGACTCGGGCCCCCCTTGAGGACTCGAAGCCCCCTCATGGACTCGAAGCCTTCTGTAGGAATCGAAACCCCCTCGAGGACACGAAGCACCCCGGAGGACTCGAAGGCCCCTAGAGGACTGGAGGCCCCTTCGAGGACTCGAAGCCCCCTTGAGAACTCGAAGCACCCCCTCGAGGACAGTAGCCCCCATCTTAGACTGGAAGCCCCCTCGTGAGCTTGACCATCTGAAGAAAACTCGAAGCCCCCTCGAAGACTTGAAGTCCCTTCGAAGACTCGAGATTCCCTAAAGGACACGAACCCCCCTGTTGGACTCGAAGCCTTCTCAAGGACTCGAAGCCCCCTCGAGGACACGAAGATCCCTTGAGGACTTGAAGACCCGTAGAGACTCGAAACCCCGAGGAGGACTCAAAGCCCCCTCGAGGACTAAAAGCCCCCTCGAGGACATACGGTCCCTCCAAGTTGGTTAAAATCCCGTTGGACCGTTGCTTGTAAAACTGCCATACGAAGCATGCATTTGAGTTCAATGGTGCTGTCGTGTACCTTCCATAAGAGAAAATAGCAGCAGTAGTCTATTCCAATAGCTAACATAAGGAGAATAACTGGATTTAATGAAAGGAAAATTTGCAAGCATCACGGTGAATTACTGATTTTTTTAGGTAAATCAGAAACAACCGATTGTAGTCATTAATTCTTATATTTGGTATCCCAGCTGCATCCAGTAAAATCAGACCCCTGATTTCATTGGAAACAAAATCCAAGTGAAAATGACCATTTTGCCTATGAACCGCAGTTTTGGCCAGCGCATCTGCCACTACATTACCTTGTCTAAGTGTATGCACAAGCTTGATATTTCCAAGGCTCAATTTAGATTCATAACATAAATCAAATAAGGGCCATGGAGCTTTATATGGATCCATGATATGCAGTATAGCTTGTGAACTATCTGATGCAATTACACTGTTATGCGAGGCTAGCTGTAAAAGATAAATTCCTTTTTAGATTGCCAAGATCTCAGCCTCTACAGAACTGCGTGCCTCCGTAGAATAGCTAGCCATGGTAATTACCCTACCATTTTCATCTCTGAGAATGAGGCCTAAACCAGCAGAATTATCAGTCTTCCAAGCTGCATCCACATTTAGCTTACTACCTAGTTCCGGTTTGTTCCACTTTACAGTAGCTATATGAGGTAATGGTTTTGTTGGCCATTTTGGTAATAAACCTGACAGTGTCAATAGTCTGGTATCATCACAGTTAGTGAACAATGGCCTTGCATAAAAAATGTTGAAAATATACTCCCTAATCCTTGTAATAGTACTTTGAATATTAGGGTTGCCTTGAAGACTTGCTCTGATAACATTTCTCTTCTATTAATAAAACATTTTTATAATTCCGTTTGGATGTGCATTTCCCCTTCTGAGGGATTCAAACAATATTTTCTTGTTTTTGTGCATTTTGGGATGTGTTTCACCCTTTTGAACATTGTTTTAGCAGTTCTTGAACTGCTTGTTTTATGCTTTTAGGGTGTGGTCTTCCCCCCTTTTCAACAATGGTTTATCAACTTGGAATTATTTTTTTAGGCTTTAATTGGCTTGCTACCATCTTTTTGCAGTACTCTTTCCGTTTACACCAGACTCTGCTTTCTCTTTTATGTCGTGGCCTAGCCGGCTTGAAAAATCTGTTATTTTAAATGTTGTTCCTAAAAAATTCATAGGCTAACACTGTTGGGGGCATTTTTTAGGCCTCTTTATTATCCTTCTGACTATCTTTAGCTACGTCAGAATTTTTCCAACTTTTATTTTACTAAACAACAAATTTTAGCTTCCAGCCTATATTCGGTTAGGATCTCCGCTCAACGACCGTGAGGTTCCGGAGCTATTTCTTTGGCCTGTTAGGCCCGACCTGCAATTCACCTGCTGTTTAAGCTAGAGTTGCATCTTTCTTGGCCAGGGTTAAGCTCATCGCTCAATGGTCATTGTGGTGCCGAAGCTATTCCTTTGGCATGTTGGGCTCAACCTGCAATTTGCTGGCTGTTGGAGCCCTAGTTTCATTGTTGGCTTGGGCCAGGCTCGACATTTAACAACCATTGTGGTGTCGTAGCTGTTATTTTGGCATGTTGGTTCCGGCATGCAATTTGCTATCTGTTGGAGCCAAAGTTACATTTTTGCTCTGGGTTAGGCTCGTCGCTCAATGACCATCATGGTGCTGGAGCAGTTTCTTTGGCCTATTGTCCCAACCTGCAATTCCCCGACTGTTGGAGCCAGCGTTGCATTTTCAGCCTAGGTTAGGCTCGTCGATCAAAGGCCATTGTGGAGCCTGAGCTGTTGCTTGGCCTGTTGGACCCAACCTACAATTCCCTGGCAGTTGAAGTCTATCCTCGGCCTTTGACATTGAAAGACGTTTACTTGGCCAATTTTCTCTCCAACAATGAAACTCCAATAGACAGCAAAAGGATGGGGATGTATACCGCGATATCCTTAGGATCATACCCCTCATAAGGTTACAAAATATTTTATCCCTTCAGGAATCCCGTCTCATCCGTAAAAATATTAAATTGTTTGACTACAGGTGCCATATTTCTAGAATTATAAGCATAGTACCTTTTTTGGTGGGCAATGTTCCAGGTACGAGGTATTGGCCTCTCATCTAGCATCTCCAGCTTGTAAGCTCTTTTCCCTAGCACTTCAATCATCTTGTATGGGCCTTCCTATTCTGCATGTAGCTTCTTTTGCCCCTAAGCTCTGCTAGCCTTATTCTTTTCAGCTCGAGGTCCTATTCCTTTAAGGACCCGGGCTTGAACATGCCGTTGTAGTGTTGTTCCATAAAAAAACTTGTACACAACTTCCTTCATCGTTGCCCTCTCTCTGAGCTCGTCCAGCTCTTCTAAGTTTTCCCCGTTTGCCTGGTTATTTTCTCCTCGATCCTTTGAATCAATTACACTCCTGCTAAGAACAACAACTTCTGGGGGGATGAATGCCTCCGTTCCAAAACTGACCCACCTTCACTCAGGGTCGTAAAAGTGAGCAGCTAACCCGAGCGGAGGACTTAGGTAGGTCAAAGATGAAATTTATATTCTGATCCCAAACCTATTACTTAGCTACCTATAGGGTAGACAGTTATCCACCAAGATGCTAAATGTCTAAAAGGCAACTAAACATAGCCACATCCGGGTTGTCAATCCGTTCATGTGTTAGGAATAGCTAAATATTGCAAAACAGGTTTTTGTAGGGGGGGGATTTTAACTAACAATTACAAGATCACAAGAGAATAAAACTATATAAACTAACACTCCGGGAATATTTGCATAACATGATCGGTGATATGTTTTGATCCTTGACTCAATCATATTTAAGACATGCACACCTATTCTAGTGTTCACGACACGTGGTGTGGTCGATGGTCTACACTTCCCCATACTTGTCACATAGGGTGCACTTGTAATCTTCTACTGACACTACCTTCGTAATTATGGGAGTGCAACAATGGCCCTACCACTGTGCATATTTGTTTCTCCCCCGTACGATTACGCCCCGGGCATTACACTAGGAATGCTCCACTCTTAGGCCTATAGAGGCAAAGGAAGTAGGCACCTTATCGATGGCTCTAGGGTTTCAAATAACCCTTGTTTGCTACCAATTACCATCTCTACCCATAACCATTAAGACTAACTCGCCAGCTAAACCAGTATGTTGTCATCGTAACGGTAAAACTCAGAAAAGACCTACGTACACACACCCACATGGACCCGGACCCTAATACCCAAATCACATCTAGGTTTCAATCCCTAGGGATATCATTATATGCACCAACATGAATGTAGACTAAGGTGTGTGCCAATCTTAGTGTAATATTTATGCAATTAATAAGAATATGATGTGGTAACAATTATGCTGGCAATGCCAACATAATATCTTAGTGTAACACATAGTGATGTGGTAATCCAGTCAAGAAAGCTAATTGTTGCCGACTCCGTGAATCTCCTCTCCTAAAAAACATGTTCGGGAAGTGATTTCGGGAGAAAAGCTTCAACGATCAAGTAAGTCTCTCTCTTTAGGAATTGGAATTTCTTAGTATACTTCCACTTACCTTGATTGGTCTGTATCTTGTCCTTTTTATAGTGTGGTATGAAAATCACTCCGCTTCATCTGGATTCACCATCGTGGGTTTAATCATTCCAATAAAGGAGGTTTGTGTCCGAGAGCTCGATTGTGGCTCTCGTCTTTCTCGGTTCGTGGTCTAACTCCCTTTGAATACCTTCCACCTTTTCTTGTTCATTTTGTGGCCTTTTGTAGAGCCTGTTTATGATTTGGGCCAGCGGGCTAGCACTATGGAGCTTATGGGATGGGTATACATCATAAGCCCCTTAGCCATGAAGACTAAAAAGGCATGACGCGATGGTTAACACTAATGTTGTACACGAACAACATGTTCATCTTTTAGTATTACTCTAATGTTGTACACTAATGTTGTATACGAACAACATGTTCATCTTTTAGTATTACTCTTTTTGGCTAAACCTATAACCCAACTAACTCTTCTGATTTCAAAATTTGAATTTTGAATCCCTCTGGTCTATATCATCTTTGCGATAAGAACGACTGTTTAGATTTTATTTTTAAAGGTCGAGATTCGTTCCCCTTTTTTCGCTGCACTGTTCCAATTTTTATGTTTTTTGTTATCGCTCCATCTCTTAAATAAGGAATTATATATGAATAATTTTATTCCAATGTCATTCAATGTGCTATCCACTCATCTTCCACTGTTGTTTCGATATTTGTGAATGGTAACCTACTTTTGTGTCAGATAATCATTATGATTTTCAAACTGATTGATCTTCTCATTTTTTCCGTTTCTCCATCGTTATTTAACTATAAAAAAGTATTATTCTTTCAGTTCATCTCCTCTGTTATCAAAATATTCATCTTCTCCAGCTATCCTTTGTTCTTCCGCGAATCACCATTCTTTCTCCTATATAAGAGTAACTTTGTTTCTAGCTCCATCTCAGATTTCTTTGTTGCATGTGATAATTTTAATAATGTATTTCCTCCTCAATATCTGGTAATTTTACCACCTGTGATTTTACTTTACTAGTCTCCGGTCATCTTCTCCGACAAACATTTTGTTGATTTAGTTGACCTCTGCCCTGAAAGGTTTACCACCAAGGTTTGCAACCCTAATTAAAGTTTTTATTTCTAACTCTAGGATCATTATCTATCGCAATGTCTTAATCTAACCACATCAAATCTCCCCCGGAAGATGCTCACTCCGATGGGGATTCCCACCACGTCATTGAACCCTTTGCTATAGGCAGTACATTGATCGGTCCATACTTAAAAGATTTAAAGAACTATTTTCCATTTTTCTCTTCGTTTGAGGTTTGAACTCATGTGAACTCTGAATGTGTTTGCAATCCTCTGCATGGAAATATCTTGTGCTATTTAACTTATTTGAATTTTGGTCTCTACTTTCCTCTTCCCCCACATGTTGTTAACCTTTCGCGTTCTTACAAAATTGCACTATCCCAGTTTCATCCCATGGGCATCGCCATCACCATAGGGTTTCTCCAGGTGTGTAAAAAATAAAATGTTCCTTTCACCCTTGATTTCTTTCGTAGCTTTTACCACCTTCGAAAAGTAAAAAATACCATACATGAATTCATCTTTTATCCTGTGATAGCTGGGGTTGAACTTGTTAGTGATTTTCCAAGCAATTTTGGTCCTTGGTGGACAAAATACATTATTTGTAAAACTGAACCAAAGTCCTGAAGTGGCCTTTCCTTCTTGGAACTACAAAGTTCCCAAATCTAAGCTTCCTGGTTTGATTGTTCGTTTTACTGCGGAAACTGAGATCATGGTAACACTTCGCGCTCATACACAACATCTCCACCATGCTGATTCTGATGTTGAAGGTGTTATGAACTGTCATTATTTTGATATGTTGGATATGTATTTTATCTTATTGAACCTTTACATCCTTTGTACGTTTGTTTCATATATGGTGTTTACTTTTTTACAGACATAGATCTAGCTGGAGGTGATATTAACATGTCGCTTTTCGAAGGAGATGATGAGGAGGTGGTTGGAACTCATGGAAAACTTGAAAATGTAGCTTCCAATAACACCCTTCAATAGCGTGTTAACAAAACGAGCACTAGAACTGCAATGTCCAAAGGCCAGTCTACTAATGACAGAGAGATGGGTGGAAAATGCCCCATTGGTGAGTCGAAGGAGAAGAAGAAGAAGAGGGATATGATCGATGGATCATTGGGTCATTTTCCAACCTCCTGTGAAAAAAGGGGCATGGTGTCCAGCTTCGCTCTCAGGCCTTTATGCGAATTGATAATCTATTAGTGGAGGGAACAATACCTGATACTCTCTCCAAACTTTCTCCTCCCAATACTTTGGCTGTGGTAAGTTTTTTGGTTAATTTGAGTAACCTTTGCTATAAATTGATACCTTTTGTTAAGAATATTAACTATCCCTTTTATATGTCTTTTTCTCTATAAGGTCGGTGAGAGTCTTCAACTTGTGAGTGAGCGGCTTTCAAACTTCTCCCCTGATGATGAGTCAGTCATGGAAAAATATAAGGCCAAGGAGAAGAAATGTGTGACCCTAGAGACTTCCCTTAAAGCCATCCAGGAATGAGCGAACACTACTGAGGAGCGTGCTAAGGTCGCAGAGGGAGAAATCACCAAGCTTTGTTCTAAGCTTAAGAAGATGCGTACCAATGGTCTTGCTTCTCCTAACTTTCCTCAAATTATGGTGTATTGACTTTGAAAAATAAAGTCATTCTTCAAACTATTTGAGGATGTTTCCAGCTCTGCTTAGACCGTTGGTTATTGTGAGGCTGTGAAAGACTTGCGTGAGTGGAACCCGACTGCAACGTTGAAAAGCCAGCCTTCTTTGAAGAGGTGTATTAAACCATTGGCAAAGCATAAAGAGATACTCAATGATGGTCCACATCATCTATCGCATCTTGCTAGCCTTCCTTGTCCCCTCTGCAACCGAGTTAAATGGGTGTGAGGTTGATTATCTGGAGGACCTGCCATTCGAATATGGCATTGATTATCTGCAACCTCCTAACTCTATTTTGAATGAGGCGTTTGAGGTTAATGCGAACACTGAAATCCTTGCTCAGCAACCAAGCCAGGAAGGTGCTACTATCATTGCCCAGCCTTTGCCAACCACTACCTCTGAAGTTAGTTAACTCTTAGTCTATTAGGGTTTTGAATTTTTTTTGTAATTTAAGACAGTATTTTGGTGTATGTTTGTACTATTTATATTATTGTAGCTATTGATTTTGGTTTGGCCTTCTACTTTTACGACCTCTCATCGCACTTATTTATATGCATTTGGTTGATTATAAATTTTTGAAATGAATTGATTTTCTAGGATCTACTGATCAATTTTCTAGATTGTTGCGGATTTTTTACATCTGATTTTCATTGCCCCATTAGATTGATGTGAGCTACTTAGTCTCTAACCAAGGAATATGATGAGCTTGTTTCTTCTGATCGCTTATTTTGTATGGAGTATCTTCCCTTATGAATCGAATGGAAACTTCCTATTTCCAATCCTTCACTATCTTCTTCCACAACATGTCCTTGCAACAAGTTTCTCCGCAATGGTTACAATGTTGAATCGCTTGGCAATGATACTGTTCGCGGTTTGGTTGATCTTGAATCTACTGGTGCATACATGCATTCGCTTAACCTCCCCGTACGTGTTCAAGAATGGGTATTATCTTTAGGCATTCATTTGAAGTACATGCTCTTGGGTATTAATGATTATGAAGCGAATGGGACAAGACTGTGAAAGACACCCAGGATGCTGTGCCTGATTTACGAACTAAAAATGTAGTCGTAGCCTAGCAACATGGTTATTAATATTAATAATGTACGACAGTGATAATGTTACCTTGAAAACAAAGGAATGAATGCAACCAATGATAATCTCATGGTTTATGTACAACAAGATGCTTCCTATCTTTTTCCTGGATCTAAACATAGAGCCTCGGTCATGTTCCATGTGTTAGGAACACTGCTCCCGTCCAACCTTTCTAGCTCGTAATATTTGGATTTGTGAGCCTTCGTAACCTTGTAAGGTTTGTAAGGTCTCTCCCACTTTGGGAATAGATTTCCTCATTCTTTCGCTAGACTTTCCTCGTCATTTTTAACACAAGATTGCCAATCTAAAATTGTGTTACCTTAACCTTTTGATTGTAAGCTCTAGCCATTCTTTGTTTATACTTAGCCTATGTGATCGTTGCTAGTTCCCATTTTTCTTCCAGTTCGTCTAGATCCAACTTCATCATGTCCAAGTTGTCCTCCTCCCTGTAATCGCATACTCAGAGGCTTAAATTACCAATTTCCACGGGTATTACTGCTTTGTGGCCATAGACAAAACTGTATGATGTCTTCCCCGTTGGTTCTTGAACGGTCGTTCTATATGTTCTATATGACCATAGGTTGTTGGGTATCTCATCCACCCAGCCAGTTCTCTTTCCCTACAATCGTTTCTAAATCCCTTGAATGCCGGTCTTGTTTGTTACTTCTACTTGTTTGTTAGCCTGAGATTACACTACAGATGTGAACTTTTTAAGAATCCAAAGCTTGGAACACCAATCAGTAAAGGTACCACTCGGGAATTGTGTACCATTATCCGTGACAATAGTATCCGGCACCCCAAAGCGACACACTATATTTTACCAAACAAATTTTATCATTACCCCAACTGTGACTGGTCCTAATAGCTTCGCCTCCACCCACTTTGTGAAGTAATCGATTGCCACAATCATGAATTTAGCATTGCTCTCACCTTTTGAGAAAGGTCCCACTAGGTGGATCCCCCATTTATCAAATGGCTAAGCTCCATATATCCCTGTCAAAGTAGCTTGTGGCTTGTGCGACAGTGAAGAATTCATTTGGAAACTCTTATATTTGAGCACGAAGTTGTGCGCATCGTTAAACATAGTTGGCCAATAGTATCTTGCTTGGATGATCTTCTTTGCCACTGTTCTAGCTCCCTGATGCGTTTCACACAACTGTTCGTGCACTTTTCTTAAGATCTCACTTGCCTGCCTTGGTCCTACACATTTTATCCTTGGGGATGGAAAACCTTTCTTGTACAAGGTTCCTTCTTCATAGGTGTAGTTGTTAGAACGTAACTACAATTTTTGGGCATGCACTTTATTTTCTGGAAATGTTCCCTTCCCGAAGTAATCTAGTAGTGGTTTCATCCAGTTTACACCTTATCTCTGGATTGTTGACATAGTTATTGAAACCATATTCTGACTGGAACAACCTCTACTACCACCTCTTTGTGTTTGCTCAAGATTCAAATCCACCTGTTGCTATCTTGCTTAGTGCATCTACCTTTGTATTTTCACTTCTTGGTATGTGTTGGATGTCAAAGTACTCAAGCTGGGCTATGAGTTGTTGAATTCTCTTTAAATACTTCACCAATTGTCCTTCTCGTACTTCATAGTCCCCTCTCACCCGATGGACTACGATCAGTGAATCACTGAATACTCGGATGCTTTTAACCTTCATTCTGATGGTGAGGTCCAGTCCACCTATCAAAGCTTCATACTCCACTTCGTTGTTAGTGAGCGGGAATTCAAAGCGAAGTGAGTACTTGTGTTCACCTCCTTCCGGGTTTACCAACAGGAGTCCTACACCGCAATCCTCTTTGCTGGAAGGGCCATCAACAGACAATTTCCAAGCAATTTCTTTCCACTTTGATTTCCTTTATCGATTCCAAGATTTTGTTGCTTATTTGCTCTATGTTTGTCTTCACTGGTCATTTTTGTGATGAAGTCTGCTAATGCCTGAGCCTTGATTGCTGTTCTTGGTTGGAATTGGATCTCGAATTGGCCCAGTTCCAGAGTCCACTTTGTCATTCTACCGGAAGATTCAGGCTTGCTAAGGATGTTCTTGATTGGGAAATTGGTGTAGACCACAATGCGATGACTGTGAAAATATGTTCTCAACATTCTTGCTGAGTATATTAAAGCCAGAGTTAACTTCTCAGCTGGCATATATGCCCTCTCTGCATTTTACATTATTTTGCTAATATAGTAGACTGGCACATGTTTTTGGCCTCCTTGGTGCATCAAAACAGAGCTGACTGCATTCTGCAAGATCACCAAATACAAATAAAGAGTTTCTCCAGCAACAGGTGACTTCAATATTGGAATGCTTGAAGTTGTTCTTTCAAGCAGTCCTATGCTTTCTGACATTCTACAATCCAGCTGAACTTTTTGGCCTTCCTTAGGACTTTGAAAAGTGGGAAATGCTTTTCCGTCGCTTTTGAGATAGACTGGCTAAGCGCTGCTAGTAACCCCATCACTATTTGCACCTCCTTGAATGTTCATGGCCGGGGAAGATCTACTACAGCTTGGATTTTCTCCAGGTTGGCTTTGATTCCTTTTGAAGATACATTGTATCCTAAGTAATTTCCTGATCCTACTCCAATTACGCATTTTAAGGGTTAAGTTTCATCCCGATGCTACGTAATGTGTCCAAAGTTTCCTTTAAATCTGCAGCAAAGTCACCCACTTTCCCGCTTTTGATAACCATGTCATCAACATATACCTCGACATTTTACCCTATTTGGCTACGAAATGCATTATCAACCACTCTCTGGTACATTGCCCCCGCATTTTTCAAAAACCCAAATGGCATTTTTACATAACAAAATGTTCCGAAGCTTATCATAAAAGCCATTTTCTCTGCATCCTCCGGATTCTTCAAGATTAGGTGGTATCCCTTAGACGCATATAAGAATGCCATAACTTTATACCCTGAAACCACTTCGACTTGTTGATCAATTTTTGGCAAAGGGTAGTAGTCCTTTATGCATACCTTATTTAGATCTGTGAAGTCTGTGCACATTCTCCACCCGTGCTAATATTTTCACCATGACTTGGTTCACTAGCCACTTCAGGTATATGACCCTTTTCAATATATCAGCTTGAAGTAGCGCTATAGCTTTCTCTTTGATTGATTTTTGCCTATCACTAGCGAATTAGCTTGCTTTTGTTTAACTGGCTTTTTTCGAGTCGTTGATATTCAAAGAATGGGTAGTGATACCTGGGTCTACTCCTCCAATATTTTGGATGCTCCAAACAAAAGTATCTTTGTAGCTTTGTAAGACTTCTACAACCTTTTTTTCTATGCATGGAAGATATTTTCCTATTTTAAGCACTTTGCATTGTCTCTTCATGTAAGCTAACCACCTCTATTTCCCCCCCAAGTATACTACTGATTCTGGCTGCTCTAGTAACCTACCATCTGAGATTGTGTCTTCTCCTTTTCCACAATCTTCCTAGGCTTCATCATGATAACTATGCACTAACTCGCCGTTTATTGGTTTCCTCTTATGGCCGCGATTCCAGCTAGAGTTAGGAATTTCATTACTATGTGGTAAGGGGACCATACCATTTTTGCTGCATTCATCTAGCAAAATGTGTTTAGAGCATTTCGATGATGACATTAAATGTGGTTGGAGCATCCATGACCACGAAGTCACACATGCCCGCTTTTGCTGCGTTTATCCAACAAAATGTGCTTGGAGAATTTCGATGATGACATTAAATGTGCTTGGAGCATCCATGACCACAAAGTCACACATGTCCGTACAATTTCTTCCACTTTCACCGATAGTGACAGACAATAGTATGTTCCCCAAGGGCATTTCTACTCGCCTTGTGAATCTTTCCTCGTCCACAAACACTCTGTGAATAGTTTCATTTCCAATTTTAGCTATAATGACCATGGGATCATTGTGAGGCAAAGCGATAGGTACTGCATCTTTCTTGCTAAAAGTGATCGCCTCGTTTGGACGAAGTCTTTTGGCGACAGGCTCTTGCAAGGGAGAATACCTTGACCTAGCCTTCCAAGCATTGTTTGGCAATGACTCCATGGATCCATGTATGAACAAGACAACATTTTATTGTACTTTATCCCCTAGATAATCATCGTAATCCACTGCCACAGTCATTTTTTTATTCTTTGCCAGTGTGGTCGCCATCCCCTGGTCTTTTGTCGGGGGGTTCCTTGTTTTGTTATTGTCGCTATACTGGCTTCCTCCTTCATTTCTATATTGTCTTAAGTTGCTATTCTTCAAGTTTTCTTCAATTTGTCTTCTTAGGTCTCTGCAGTGCTCAATGTCATGACCATGGTCCTTGTTGAAGGCATAGTAATACTCCCTGGAACTCTTTTCTTGTGGTGCTAACATAGGTGCTAACTCGCAAAAATAACTCTTTGTTTACTTGCCATATCTCTTTCCTTGGCTTTGTTAGAGGCGTATCTAGGAATGATGCGCCTTGCAACCTTGTTTCTCTTCCCTTGAAAGGGATGTTTCCATTTCCTTTCTTCATAAACCCTTTTTTTAAAATCCTCCATTGTTTTATTTTTTCCTCGTTCCCGCTCTATCTTGCGGTTGTTCACCTCTTTTGTTCGCACATGGTGCTCGATCATCTTTTGGAGATATGTTGGGTTTTCAGGCATGTTGTTTGTTAGTTCTTTGTAGAAATATCCTGATTTCATGCCTCCTATGAATGATCCCAACAAAATTTGTAACGACATGTCGTGAACCTGCAAACTCTCCATGAAAAATCTATTATGATACTCCGCTGGACTTTCATCACTTCGCTGGGATATGTTTTTCAGATCTGCAATCATTTTTATGAATTTTTGTTTCTGATAGAAACTGCCTAAAAATAGATCCGACAGTTGTGCCCAAGACTTGATACTTCCATTTGGAAGGTCCTCGTACCACATGATCGCTATCCTTGATAAGAAAATCAGGAACGCCTTGCATACTAATTCGATGTTCACATTGCAAAATCTCATGCTATTTATATGTGAGTGTAAGAATTCTTTCGGATCTATGGTCCCATTGTAGATTTTAACATGTAAAGGAAGTTTAAAATCCTATGGCATCGTAAAATCCTGCAGATGTGGCACTGGGGATGATTTGTTTGCGTCATCGTCTGCCACTATGTCCCATAACTCCTCTTCATACTTGAGATTCTCACACTCCCGACTTACTCTTTTTCCAGTCTTAGAGGGTTTGGCTTGAGTGTTGCCAAAAATGGGTTGCATAAAATTTCTCTGTTCACTTCTAAGAATATTGATAACGCCCTCCTTTCTTTTTCTTGGTTATTGTTGGGTGATTCTGCTTCCTCTTCTTCCTTACTACGCCCATTTTCTCTACTGGGGATATGATCCTTGTCCAGCATGCTTCTATTGCATCCCGGTCTTTGTTCTTATGTCTGGTGATTATGACTATTCTCACTTCTGGTGAACACCATTGTTTACCTGAAGGATATTGAAACGAAAAAATTTCTTGTTCCTCACAGATGGCGCCAAATGATGTGGTACTCCAGTCTGGAAAACTAATTTTTGCTCACTCCGTGAATCTTCTCTCCTGCAAAACAAGTCTCGAAAGTGATTCTGGGAGAAAAGCTCTGACGATCAAGTCAGTCCCTCTGTTCAAGAATTGGAATTTCTTAGTATAGTCTCACTTACCTTAATTGGTCTCTGTCTTGTCCTTTTTGTAGTGTGGTTTGAACATGGCTCTATTTCTTCCAGATTAACCATCATGGGTTTGATCGTGGTTCCGATAAAGGTGGTTCATGTCTGAGAGCTTGATCATAACTCCTGTCTTTCTTAGTTCATGGTCTAACTTCCTTTGACCAGCTTCCACCTTTTCATGTTCAGTTCATGGCCTTTTGTAGAGCATGTTTATGATTTGGGCCAGCTGCCCAGTGCTATGGAGGTGATGGGATGGGCATACACCACATAGAAATAGGTAGATCTAAAGAATCTCCCAAAACATACACGAAATCATGAATGAAAATAAAATCCCCAAGTAAATTTACTACTCCCTAAGCATTGAGCCAAGTAGTATTTTATTAGATTCAATGCCTTTGGGAAAAATCAAGAAGTAAAGAAATTAGAGAGAAGGGTTATTCCCTTTCTCTCTCTAGAATGCTCTCCAAAAGTGTAGAATAATGTTCTAAACTAAGCCAAACTTAAACCCAAGTAGACATAGGATTATATTTAAAGCAGGGAAATTGGCCTAGAAAAATTCCCAAAAAAGGGCAAAAAACCCTAAAAGCTGCAATTTGCACGAGATGTCTCGTGTGGCGCTGGGTGTGCTAACCGTCGTTGACACGGGATGTGCAGCCTAGCACAACCATGCAGGGTGCCTCTTGCACGTCCCATGGTGATTAGCACGGTCGTGCTGGGTAACCTTGGCATGGGATGTGACGGCTGACACATGCCATTGGCTGGCGCTCGGTCTTAGCCTTTGGATCATGTGCGCCAGCATTGTTTGGCGCAATTGTCAGCTAGGAATGGTGTCTCAACCAATTGAACAACATGAGCTGTATGGAAATTTCCAGGGTGTCAGTTAGGAGTTGGTTTCTAAGAAAAACTATGGCACAGACTCTTATAAATTTCAATCCCCATCGGTTGGTTTTGGAATCTTGAGTTGAATGTCATGGGCCATTGAAGGGAAACTGCCCGCATCCATTCTTAGTCGGATTTTGGATGTCGGATTACATGGGCCGTACTGAGACCTGCGTCTCGTGCTAGTGGAGGCTGCCATGGGCATGCTAATTTGAGTGCCTTGTGCAAATAGGCGTTGGCACAAGCTATGCTGATCCGGGAGCCTCGTGCTAAGGGGGGATAGTATGGGCCATGCTAGACCAGGCGCCTTATGCTTACGCCCTCTGGCATGGGTCGTGCTACTCCATACGGCTTGTGTTGGTGCCTCCTGGCATGGAATGTGTCGATTAATGCATCAGTCTTTCATCTTTGGAACTTGAACTTTACTCTTTTTTCAGCTTCTCTCCATCTACTACCACTCTCTTAGCTCATGGCCTTCTACTTTCTTCTACCGCTCTCGCAAGGGGTCTTCTACTATCTACTACCATTTTTGCAAATGACCTTCTACAAAATGATGATAAAATACTTGCGAGACACCTACTGGTAAGGTCATAAAGGATGATCTAGGTGCCCGTGAATACAAAGTGTCCATTAGTTCCGATTAAGTATACAAAACTCGGGATTTAGATAAGAAAACCAACAATGCTCATCTAAACCCTTTGTTTTGTAAACCTAACTAAAACTAGCAATCAACCAAACAAAACATAATAACAAGTGTGACGAATGCATAATGGTGCAGATTAATTCCCCCACACTTAAACATTTACTAATCCTTGAGTAAACAAAAAGAAGCAAAGATTCAAGAAGAATGTAGAATGCAAGGATAAGTTAAATAATGCATTTAGCTTATTCCTAAATTTCTCTAGTTCCACCAAAGAAGTAAGGATCTCACAACTCTTATACCTCCAAAGAGACTAAGTAATCAATACAGCCAAATCTTGTGAAGAAAAAGGTAGGCAAAAATGATAAGTGTTGAACAAGATTACTCCACCGAATAGTACGCCAAAAGCAATCCAAGGGATGTTGCTGAAAAACCATCAAGGATAATAAAAAAGATCCTCAGTTAGGTTGTAACTAAGGATAATTCAAAAGATCTTGAACTTAGTTACAACAACGGATAATTCAAAAAGATTTTTAACTTATTTTAAAATTTCTCATTTTTCCTAGGAGCCCTTTTGGGTTTTCGTCCTAGCGTTCACACATGTTGAGCTCAATTCTAACCTTTTTCTCCGTGACCGCTCATTTTTACCGAGGTTTTTCAACCTAGCTGGGCCTTACCTCTCATTTTATCCTAGGTCTTTCGACCTATCCGGGATTTCCTAAGTTGCCCTTTTGGATTTCCAACTTAGCTGGGTATATATATATACATTTTTTTTCAAATTTTTTTGGCATAGCATAAAATGCCCCAAAGATGGGTTTCACACTACATGAAGATAAGCAAAACAAAAAAAAAATACACCACCAAAACTTTCCCAAAATAAAACATCCCCCCAAACCACAAACTACAAAAACTACCAAAAAAACACAAAGGAAGCTTATAGAAATCCATAAGTGGCCAACTACTCCCTCCACCATAATTAAATCATGTATTGTCCCCAACCATAAGTGGAGTTGGGAAAAGAGTGACACTTACTCTTGTGTCCCGAATGGCCTTCCCTTGATTGTCTCACCTCGTGTCTCCTCCCCCGTTCTAAAAGCCTCATCTCTTGTCTCTCAATAGGGACTAGGTCTCAGAACATCAAGTCACAAAATATGGAACCTTTCTAGCAATTGCTCAATGGTCTTCCCTTGAACGTTGAGCCTATCATCCATAATAGCGAACTCATCCTCCACCTTCCTCTTTATAGATCCCAATCTATCTCTCCATGAACTCATGGCATTTTCCATAAAACCCATCCTTCTCCCGAACTCATCCAATTATAAACTCATACTGCTGATGGCTTGGCCAATTTCTTGCACCATTTGGGAAGACAACAAAAGTTGCTCCCCAAATGTGTGGAGTTGGTCAAGTAATTTTATCGGTAGTGCTCGAGATGGAATCTCGCCACTTTCTTCCTCTACCCCCGTATCCAGACTCGAGAGAGTGTTGTTGAAAACCCTCTCGAATTTTAAATTGGGGGCGACAAAAAGGTCCTCCAAAATGGTGTTTTGGTCTATAGCAGTGCGCTCCGGTTGTGGCAAAACCATGAATTTGCATACTGTAGCATCATCGTACAACCATATGACACGATCCCCAGTAGTGGGGGCAATCATCAACACTTTTGCTAGCTTCTCCATTGTATACTTGGTACCCGAGCATCCCAAGTTTACCACCGCAAATAGTTGAGGTACCGGATGTCCCAGATGCTAATCTATGAGTCCTACCATGCCACCTTTCTTTCTTCTCCTAGCTAAAAATTATTCCACGAAGCCTCCCACCAAGTTGGGATTGAGATTTCCTTCCGGTGTCATTGACCAAAGAAGTTGGCGATGTGTCAATTTTATGTGCATAATTTAGTACTTTTTGGGATCACTTTTATGCTATTTTATCATCAAGAGCTTGTTTTTTACCTTGAAATTATCTTAGGAGGGGTAAGAGCATTTTTACGCTCTTTTACCTCTTCTAAGTGAATTTTCCGTGGCCAAGGGAGAACATAGAAGCTTGAAGATCGAAGACCATTGAAGATCACATTTCGAAGACTTTGAAGACTTGCTTCAAAGATTTGAAGACTTGAATAATGAGAGGAATTATTGTGAAGAAGAGTTCTTTAAACAAGAAGAAGAAAAGAAGACAAGGGTTAAGTTCTGGCACCCACCGCAAAGCGCGACGCGCAGGTGGCCAGAACCTAACCTTATCATTTTTGTACTATAAATAGCATTCTCTTTCCTCTCATTCACAACTTCTTCTCCACCCAATTTTGGTATTATTATAACCTTAGTTTTCCACCATTTTCATCTTTGATTTCTCTTGTATTATGTTTGGTTTGTTAGCATTAATTAGTATGAACTCTAGTAGCTAAATCTAGTTCTTGGGAGTAATTGATTGAAGCTTCAAAACTTATGTAGTGAGATTCTCTATTTTCTCATTTATCAATATTTATTGGAGAGCATTTACTTTGCCATTAATGTTGTGTTTTGCCTCATTTATACTATGGGTTGTTTGAGTATATGAAATGTGTATATGATTGAAGTGTTAGAGTGTTAGGAAAGTTGCAAATTTCATAGCTCATTTGACATGAAATCCTAAGGCATTGATTTAGAACTTCTTGTGTATAATGTGTGGTGATTCTTGCTAGATGAATATGTTAATGTGGATTGTTCTCATATTTATCCCATAGATGCAAAGAAAGGTTGAACCTTGAATGTGGTTTGTTCTAGGGTTAATCTAGTAAATGCTTTGTTTTGTTAAATGACTATGTCTTTGGTAGAAGACTTTTTGTTATTAAACCTATGGTCCTTTGTGTGAAATGCCATTGATGCAATACCTCAATGGTGTTGTTTTCCTAGGGTGATCATCATTGAGGTTCACAAATGCTCGTTGTTTGTCTTTTCAAACTACTATTAAGAAGGAAAGAATGTCGATCTTCGAATGAGAAGGGATAACATTTCCCGTAGACAATAAATTTAATTGAATGAGTGAATGAATCAATGAGCTATAAGAAGTTTGAAAGTGGAAGTCGATTGCCCCCAAGGCTCCGTTAATTATTGTTTTAATCATCTCTTTAGTTGTTGCATGATTAGCATAGTTATCTTGCTTTGCTAACTGTTGTCTTTCAATTTTATAACATAGGATAAAAAACCAATCACAACCCCCCTTCTACATGCTTTTATATGTATCTATATATGCTTATATCTAGTATGTTTTCTCCTATATATGTTTAAACACTTGGAAAGATCCCACTTCTCGTGGACGACCCCGACTTGCCATTATCTATTTAATTGTAGATTGGAAGCATTAGTGTTTAAAAATATAACTATGAAAGGTATGACGACTACCTCCCAGTTGGACATCCCGACTATGGTCCTATAAAATCTCCCCATGGAAGATAAGAGTTGATGAACGTACCGTAAAGCTGGGTGGACTATTGCAGTACTCTTGTTCAAATGTTTCCTTTCCATGCCAGATAAAATCCTCTAAAAGTTGCTAAGCGAATACGGGACACCCTGCCGATGTGACCTCGGAACATCCTTCTAGTACTTCTATCCAAACGCCTGGGCAAGCTCCCTGTGTGAAATAGTATACTCTTTTTCATCGAGATGAAAGTAGATGATCCTCCTCCCCTCGATGTCTGTTGCTTGATTTTAAGTTGCCAATAATTCCAAATTCCATCTGATGTAATTTGAATGCTTCTCTAGAAAGCCTTCTAGGCCTACCCGACCTAGTAAGTATGTGATGAGCTTGAGTAGGCCTGGAGCCTTTAGAGTTTCCTTGTATGCAACACCCGTCTCCAAGATGCTTCTCTTTTGTCCATTCAAGTACCTTCACCTCCGGGCTGCACTCCTGGATATGCTGGTTAACCCCCTGAATTCCTCTGTCACAAATGCGGGGTTTGGAGAAAGGGAAGTCGCCGGCTCTTTTCTCCCAACTTTAGCCGGCTTCTTCCTTTTCTCCCAACTTTAGCCAGCTTCTTCCTTTTCTCCCAACTTTAGTCGGCTTCTTCCTTTTCTTACCCGAGAAGTTGTCTCCTTGTCCGGCTTTATTTTCTTTGCAGCCATTCTATCAAGTATACAGCAAGAAGAATATGGAAATTTCAAGAATATACAAGGATGTCATCAACTGTAGTTCAAGCAGAACATTCTTTCTAAATAGCCCAAACTTTTCAAATCATACAATTTCAACAAGGGCTATTCAATGAAGAACAATTCTCTCAACATGGCATGCATGGTAGATCATATCACCTCATCAAAAAGATCATTTTATCAAGAATCATTCCTCCTAAACAACCACAAAATGAGAATTCATATCATCTTAAACCCAAAAATCATATACTTCCCCCACAGTTAGATCATCACAAATTCATTCAATCACATAATCCACATGCTTCTCAAGAACACATCAAGATTTTTTAAATCAAAGCTTCTCATCACAATCCATTCATGCTAAACAAAGCAAGTAAACACAAAGTTCAAAGAATTTCCTGGAATTTGAAACTAAGATTTGAAGAACCACACAAGAAGAAGCAAAATTTTCTCTCCCTTGAGAGAAAAGCTTCCAAAATTTCTAAAATCCCGAAGTGAGAGTGAGTGTTTTTGGAAAAAATACAATGGGTTGAAGGAATGTTATCGATTAGGAGGGTATACTGTGATTTTGTTTTCATCAAATCATGCTCATCCAAAATGGGTTATTTGGAAGGGAGGTACAAAGGAGATGGTGATGGCTTATGAAAAAATAGACGCTTTAGGGGACAAAAATGTCACTCAATTAATGCTCAAGAGAGGTGGTGATGTTTATTATTGTAGTATTTGCATCACCAATCCTAGGGAATGAAGGACTTGCTTGATTAATGGGTCAAAAGTACATGTTTTGGTTAAAAACTTGAATTTTTGAAAATTTGCAATTTTTCCCCATTTCTAGCCTGGCACGAGGCAGGGGCACTTACTTGCCACAAGGAGCTTCGTGCTGATGCTCTTTAGCACGAAGCAGCCTCGTGCTGACCCTCTTTTACACGAGCCGTGCTGCAACATAGATGTGGTGAGTTGGCTTCTTCCTTTTCCTTTTGAAAAATATTTTTCACCCAAAAATTCCCAATTTCCAAAAAATCAAAGCACAATACTCGATCTTTCATTTAATGGCCAACAAGATTTCACACCAAGACCCTAAACACAACAAACATGCAAATTCTATCTATTTACCAAAAACATCACATAAGAGAAAGAAAGAGCACTGTATGTTTATTGTCAACCTAACGACTTATTTTTCTCTTGCATTTCAATTTAAAAGTACCTACCATTGGGTCTCCAGAGTCGCCATTGGAAAATTCACCCATGATGATGTCCTTGTGGATGGGTCTCCACAAGGTGTCATCCTTACCTTTTTACCTTTTATTTTCCAAAGAAGAAATGTGTCCATATCAAGTTAATGATGAATCCCTAGCTCTTTCCCTGGGTTCCAGAGATAGTCGAGGAGTTTTTATGTCCTCGTAACTCTCTGATAACCGCTGCAAGTTAGTGAGCATTAAAAAAATTCTGAGACGGACATATCATCACTAAAATCTTGCATTGCATTGAATTCATCATCAATGTCATCACTATTAGAGAGCTCATCTAGGCATCCTTTTTCCTTCATCATGCAAGAGTTTTCAAATTGATCATGATCATCAAAAAGGTTACGCCCTTGCACATAAGAAATGAGTTAGAAGAATCATGCTTAGACTTGTAAATATCAAACCCCACCTTATAAATATCATCCTCTATGGTTAGCGTTCCCAAGTGGACACGAATCTTTGGCCTTGACATTTTTAGTAATGGTCTCTCTAATAAGATTGGGGGTGTACTACCATCGTGCGCTACGTCAAGGACATAGAAGTCCGTTGGAAACACTAACTTTCCCCCTCTAACCATTACATCCTTCACTAACCCTCGAGGGCTAGCTTAGGAGTGATCGGGAGTTGGACAATTACCCTAGTGTCTCTAAGTTCTCCTATGTCTAGGATTTCATAAAGACTATATGGAATCACATTAATAGATGCTCCTAAGTCAATCATGACATTTTCCACTAACTTCTCACCTAAGGAAATAGGTATAAAAAACATCCCGGGGTCGTCGCATTTCTTAGGCAAATTTTTATGATTTAGAGTAGTGACTCCCCCTATTTTCAATTACCCTACTTTCCTAATTAGTTTGTTCTCTTTTTAGTGCATGCATTTTTCATGAATTTAGAATAAGAGGGAACATGCTCAATCAAATCCAAGATAGGAACAATTGCATCAACCTTTTCAAAGATCTTTCGAATGTTTGCTTCATCTGTCGTCACCTTTGGCTTCCCCCTAAGTGTACTTGGAAAAGGTGGTGGAATGGTCACTCTGGCCTCGATGAGTGGAAGCTCTTTGGGAGGCTCCTCCTTGACAATAATATCATGCTCTTTGAAGTTGGTTTTGTCGGCTTACACAATTAGAGCATCCTCTTGCACAATGACTTTCTCGGACTCTCGCACCTCCTTCCTGCTCCTATGTTTCAATGCGCTCACATTCCATGGGTTTACCTCAGGTTGGGAAGGTATCTTGCAGGCTCCTTAGCCTCAAGTTGACTCACCAAGGGGGAAAGTTTCCCGACTTAGACTTCAATGTTTTTTATCCTTGAGAAAGCGCTAGTGCTAATTTCTTCAATTTCCCTTCTTATTCTCTCTACGAACACATCATGCTTCTTTTCCAATTATCCAATAAAATCAAGGATTTATTCCCTATCTGACTTGTAAAGGGCGACACTGTTGTTGGAAGGCCGTTCTCCCCAGGGATATGGTTGAGGTTGTGGACCTCAGTTGTACCCTTGACCTTGATTCACCTTGTGCAAATGAAAGTTTGGGAGATCGGGATACCTAGGGTTGAAGGTATTTTCATAGGGATCTTGCTTCTCATTTCCTTGGTTCCCCTGGAACCCTTGTTGTTGTTGTTACCCCCTTGCAAATTTCTTATTGCCTCTTTTAAAATCCCATGCATTCACCCCTTCCACATCTTCGACCACTTGAGGGCACATGTCGGTGGAATGGTATAAAGTGAATATTTTGCACACTTTGACTTGTTGGATCCTCCCCTTCATGAACTTGTTCATCATAGGGGCACATGCTTGCAATTGCTCTTCCAACTTGGGAGACTGAGCTGGCTCATCCAATGCTTTCACTCTTAATATTTTACCATATTGCCTTGTTACATTCTCCATGTCCTTGAACAAAGCTATTGCATCATTCAGACTCTTGTTAGCAATGGATCCATTACAAGCTGCACTAACCATCCTCACTGAGCAACAAGGAAAAAATAAAAACAAACACAAAAATGTGCTATGCAAGTTAACTATTGTGCTATATGCATGTTAACTATTAAACTTTTAAACTAGAAACAAGAAAAAAAACAAAAATAAAAACAATACAAACTACTCAACTAATGTACTATGCAAGTTAACTAATAAACTTTTAAACTAGCATCCCCGAAAGTGGCGCAAAAATTTTGGCCCACCTCTACTCGGGGTCATAAACGAGGTCGTAACAAGTAAGAAGCTAACCCGAGCAGAGGACTTGGTAAGGTCAAATATTAAAATTCATATTCTACTCTCAAATTTACTACTAAGCCACCTATAGTGTAGATAGTGGGAAGACCGGGTTTGTCCACAGAGATGCTAGATGTCCAAAAGTTAACTAAACACAGCCACGCCCGGGTTATCGGTTCATCTGTGTGTTAGGAATCGCTAAATATTGCAAAACATGTATTTGGGGAGTTTTAACTAACAACTACGAACATGCAAGATCATAAGAGAATAAAAGTATATAAACAAACACTCGGGGAATATTTGCCTAACATGATCGGTGATATGCTTTGATCCTTGACTCAATCACATTTAAGACATGAAAACCTATTCTAGTGTTCACGACACATGGTGTGGTCGATGGTCAACACTACCCCATACCTGTCACGTATGGTGCGCTTGTAATCTTCTAGTGGCACCACCTCCGTAATTAGGGGAGTGCAACAATAGCCCTACTAGTGTACATATCTATTTCTCCCCCATTAGATTACATCTTGGACACTACACCACAAATGCTCTACTCCTAGGCCTACAGAGGTAAAGGAAGTAGGCACCTTATCGATGACTCTAGGGTTGCAAATAACCCTAGTTTGCTACCAATTAATGTCTATACCCGTAGCCCTTTGGACTAACTCACTAGCTAAACTTGTATGATGTCATTGGAATTGTAAAACTCAGAAAAAACTTATGTGCACACACCCACGTGGACCCAGACTCCGCAACCCATATCACATCTAGGTTTCACTCCTCAAGGGGTATCAATATATGCACCAACATGAATTTAGACTATGTGTGCCAATCTTAGTGTATCATTCATGAAATTGATAAAAATATGAAGAACAAGCCATCATAATATCATAAACACATAGACATAGGTAGATCTAAAGAGTCTCTAAAAACATAGACCAAATCATGAATACAAATAAAATCCCCATGTAAATTAACTACTCCCCAAGAATTGAGCCAAAGTATTTCATTGGATTCAATTCCTTTGGGAAAAATTAAGAAGAAAAGAAATTAGAGAGAAGGGCTATTCCCTTTCTTTCTCTTTAATACTCTCCAAGAGTGTAGAGTAATGTTCTAAACTAAGCTGAACTTAAAACATAGTAGACATAGGTTTATATGTATATAGTAGGAGGGAAATAGGCATAAAAAAGGCCCAAAATAGGCCAAAAATTCCTAGAAGCCGTAGTTTGCACTGGATGGCTCGTGTGGTGAGGGGCGTGCTAGCCATCGTTGGTGTGGGGCGTGCAGTCTGGCACGACCATGTTGGATGCCTCTGGAATGACCTGTGCTAATTGGCATGGTCATTCTAGGCACCCTTGGCACGACTAACACAGGTTGTTGGCCGGTGCTTGGTCTTAGCCTTCTGATCATGAGAGCCCGTATCATTTGGCGTGGGACGTTGACTAGGAGTGGTGCTCGACCAATTGAATGGCGTGGGCTGTATGAAACTTTACTGGGCATTGGTCGAGAGTAAGTTCCTGAGCAAAATGATGGCACGATCTATTGAGAATTTTACACCCTGTCTCATGGTCTTTGAATCATGAGTTGAAATGACACAGGTCATTTTAAGGGAAACGACCTACATACAAACTTAGCCGAATTTGGGATGTTGGATGACTCGGGCCGTGGTGAGACTGGTGGCTCGTACCAATGGAGGTTGGAATAGGTCGTGCTGATTTGAGCGCTTCCTGCCAATGGTAGCTGGCACAGGCTGTGCTGAATTGGGCACCTCATATTGATGCCCTCTGGCACGGTCTTTGCTGCTCCATATGGCTCGTGCTGGTGCCCTCTGGCACAAAATGTGTCGGTTGATGCGACTGTCCTTCGTCTTTGGAACTTGAACTTCGACTGCACTTTTTTTCCGACTTCTCTCCATCTACTACTACGATTTTAGCTTGTCGCTTTCTACAATTTTTGCGAACGGACTTCTACAAAATGATGATAATATATTCACGAGAAACCTACTAGTAAGATTACAAAGGAAGATCTAAGTTCCAGTGAATACAAAGTGTCCGTTAGTTCCAATTAAGTCTACAAAACTCGAGATTTAGATAAGAAAACCAACAATGGTCATATAAACCCTTTGTTTTGTAAACCTAACTAAAACTAGCAATCAACCAAACAAAACATTATAACAAGTATGCCAACTACATCCGTTAATGCATGTATAATGGTGCTGATCAGAAACACAGCCTGTAAGGGGGTTCCTTAGTGGGTGTTCTTGACGTGGTTCTATATGCCCATAACACACTCATCAGCTCCTCTTCCCCATCTCATTTTTCTTGCCCCAGCCTTCTCTTCAGTCCATGGACTACTCTTCTTTTTGTCATCTCTATTTGCCAATTTGCCTATGGATGGGCCACAGATGTGAACTGCTGCCTTATGTTCATGCCAACGCTCTAGGATCTGAAGGGTTCATCGGCAAACTATTTTCCATTGTCGCTCACTATCACCCATGGGATTCTGAATATGCACACTATGATTCTCCAAGAAAATTTTGTGATTTTATTCCCTATTATAGTTGCTACAACCTCGACTTCCACCCACTTGGTGAAGTAATCTATCGCTACAATCAATAACCTCTTCCTCCCCGCAGCTTTAGGGAACAACCCTGCTATATCGATTCCCCATTTTGCGAAAGGCCAGGGTGACATAATAATGGTCATTCCTTCTGTAGGGAGCCTCTATACCTTGGCATGTTGTTGGCACCTATGGAATTATTTAACCTTTTTTTTTCTTTCGCTCAAATGATCAGCCAATAGTACCCAACTTGCACCACGACCTTCCTCAGCCCCTGATGGCTGCTAAGTTCCCTTTGTGTCTATGAGAACCATGTTTGCCAATTTGGGCTCTTCACACCTAAGCCACGACTTTGTGTAACCCCTCTTACATAATATAACATCTTTCATAGCGTACTGCAGTGCTTTTATCCTCACTGTTCTTGCCTTATTCTCGTCTGCTGGTAGCATCTTATAGTCTAGATATGTTCAGAAAGGTGTTGTCTAGTTGGTTGCTAACTTCTGCACTAACACATACTTAGTCTAGTGCGCATGTGTTGAAGATGCTAGTTTTCTCAGCGCATCTGTTCTAATGTTTTGTGATCTCGGGACTGGTGATATCAAACCTTTTAAACTCATTCACCAGGCTCCTAACCTTTGTCCCTGTACTTCATCATTTCTGGCTCCTTAGCAGGATACTTCCCATTGTATTGGTTAGCTACTAGCATCGAATTTCCATGGGCCTGCAGTTTTCTTACTCCCATCTTTCTGGCTATCTACATGCCCGTGATCAGTGCTTTTATATTATGGCTCATTATCGATGCTAAGAACTTGAAACACAGAGCATAAGTTGCCTCTACGCCTTCAGAATCCAATATCACTAGGTCTGCATTGGCTCCTTCCACTCCGGATGCTCCATCCACATACAAATTCCACATGTCAGATCCTTTCAACCTGTCTTGGCCTGTAACCTGGGCATGTCTTTGTGATTCTTATGCTATTCTTGTCTTTCCTTCATTGGGAATTTCAACTAGAAAGTTTGCCCTTATCTGCCCTTTCATTTCTCTTCTCGGGGTGTATTCAATGGCATGCTCTCCTAGCTCCATTTCCCATTCCACTAATCTCCCTGAAGCCTCTGGCTTGGTCAGTATTGTTTTCAGTGGCTAATTGGTTAGCACTATCACAAGGTGTGACTGAAAGTACCGTCTTAACCTCCATGCCGTGTGAATTAAAGCCAAGGAAAGCTTCTGCTGACTCGTGTATCCCTGTTATGGGCCTTGCAGAGCCTGGCTCACAAAGTATACAAGTTGTTGTACCTTGTTTTCCTCCCTAACTAGTGCACCGCTGATAGCTTCCTCACTCACTGCTACGTACAAGTGTAAGGTCTCTCCCTTCTTTGGGCTAGTTAGGGTTGGAAGATCCTTCAGGTGAGCCTTAAGCTCTTTGAATGCTTTCTCTTCTAGCTCTCCCCATTGTACCACCCCTTTTTTTTGTCGACACATCCTTTCAATGTTTTGAAGAATGGAAGTGCTTTCTCTGCTACTCGAGACATGAAGCTGTTCATAGCTACCAATGTCAAACTCAATACCTCTTTGAACGTGCTTAGAAATTTCATCTCCAAAATTGCTTTTATTTTCTTGGGGTTTTCCCGTAACCCTTCATTCGACACCATGTGCCTAGGAACTTCCCTACCCCGCTTGGATTTGACATTTGGATGGGTTCTACTTCATCCATATTTCCCTGAATCGTATTAGGGTCTCCCTGACATCCTCCACAAAGGTTTCATACTGAGTGCTCTTTATCACCATGTCATCCACATACACCTCCAGGTTCCTTCCGATCTGCTTCTAGAAAATTTTGTCTACCACCCTCTGGTACGTTGCTCATGTGTTTCTCAGGCTGAAAGGC
Organism: Rubia yunnanensis; assembly: GCA_037428765.1. Lineage (NCBI taxonomy): Eukaryota > Viridiplantae > Streptophyta > Magnoliopsida > Gentianales > Rubiaceae > Rubia > Rubia yunnanensis. Next base: position 109,226,347 of record CM075062.1, on the reverse strand, counting down.
ATCATCAAGTATTCAAAGGCTCCCCTTTTAGTTATAAAAACATTTTTCTACATCTCTTTGCAGCATAGTGATCTGGTGGTATCACTTATATGCATCAATAGAGCATTTAATCGGGTAATTGGTAAGGGCATCTACTTTTTGGCAAAAGACCCGCACCAGGTAGCAATCCTTAGGGCATGCCTTATTAGGTCTATGTAATCTACTCACATCTTCCAGCTGTCATCTGCCTTCTTCATTAGCACGAGTTTTGCCAGCCATGTTAGGTAGGGAATATCTTGCAAGATTTCTACTGCAAACAACTGGCTCACCTTCCTGTTAACTGCCTCGTTCCATTCCTTGCAGAGTATCATCCATTTCTGCTTGACAGGCTTTTGGGACAGTTATACTTTTAGCTCATGACAACCAACTTCATTCGAGACTCCAGTCATATCCTCCGATTTCCAGGCGAAAGCTCGTCTGTTCTCCTACATTACCTTAACAAGTTTCTCTCTTACATCAGGTAGGAGGAATGTTCCCACCTACAGTGACTGATCCCCGATCAAATGTACTGTTTACACCTCTGCGCCTAGATTTGATGGGCCATCTTTGCATGTTATCATCTTGACATGCCTAGCTTTAGTGACCTGCCTCTCCTAGCTTCTGCCCATGTCTTCTTGCTTACAGTTGTTGAGAGTGATTCTGTGACACTCTCTTGTCTTCGAACTTCAGGAGCGAGTGTAGGGACAACACTATCCCTTTTAACAGCTCTAGAGTAGGTATATCCAGCGTCAGATTGTATGGGTTATTCTCCCTCACAACTATAAACTCCATATCCATAGTCTTGCTCTTGTCTCCTTCTCACTGCCATCGGGAGAAGTATGGTTCCTTCTGGCCATACCTACAAAGTTCACCAGTGGGGTGTTCATTGGTTTTGACTTCCACATTGTGTTCTCATTCAACTTTTTGAAGAGTGCCAATACATGATTTTTGCAGAGCTTCCACTATTTGCGTATGCTCGATGGATCCACTTGTCCATCACCCTGGCAAATATCACCTGATGAGGAACTGGCTGCTCCTTTTTCCCACCTGGTTCGCCTCATTATTGAACCACTCCTAGTATGCTAACAGTGTCTCTGCTAGCTTCTTCTTGATTGCCAGAACCCCGGACCTAAAATTATTGAACTTATTTCTTTACATGAAGCAGGTCAGGAACTTCTGCTCGAGCTGACTTTTGCTCAAGCTGACTGAAGCAGTCGAGCTGATAGAACCACACCCTGGCTGCGCATGTCAAGGTGGTTACAAACACCTTGCACCAGATAGCCTGTAGTATCACGAAGGTGGACATGTTAGTTTATATTGTGTGCAATTGGTCTTTCAGGTCTGCTTCGCCATTGTACTACCTCAGGCTCAACAGCATCTTAAGCTTTAGGTCAGCCGTGAATCGTTGTATCCTCCAGGTGAATGGCGACCCTCTGCTTTCCTTCCTTCTTGGCTCTTCCTCTGTCTCTTTTAGCAAGGCCTTGCCTTTGGCATGAACCCCTCTTCTCGGCAGCAGTACATAGCGCGCTTTCCACTTGTGGTCTGGTGCAATCTCTCCACCTCCAGCTCGGGCCTTCCTTTCGGAGGTGGCCAAGCCTTTTATATTCTTTGCCAAACTCCGGCTTTCTCCAACCCTCTTTCTCCTTGACTAGGTGCCTCAGTGTTGCCTTCCTTCTTTGGGAAGAGCTTAGTTGACTGCAAACCGTGGTTCCCCCACTTCGGCTTGCCCTTCTCCCTCTCCCTCTCCTCCCTCTCCTCCATCTCCTTAAACCTTCTCATCATGTCTTTCTGCGATACCATATTTTTTGGAGTATCACCGAGTTATTTGCAAGATCCGCGGTCGTGTGAAGCTGGTGCTGCTCTCCCGTCGGTATCAGCATCATGGTGGAGTCCTCCTCCAAACGTGTCACATCTTCCATGTCCACTTGGTTAAACAGGTTTCCTGTGTGTGGTTGTCCTTCCACATTACTTGAGCTGTGTGGATGCTAAAGAGATGAACCAACCCCCATAGACGGGGCCAATGTTAATGATGATTCTTGTTATCCCCCTGCCGCCATTCTCCTCTGGTCTAGTGAGTACCTGAGCCTACAAGATAGATAGACTAAGGTTAGGTAGGTAGGCACAAGGCTGGGCCTACTCCAATGCTTTCATTAGCCATGCTCGCCAAGCAGAGCATATATACGTGAATAGTGTAATGATCATGGTATCTTACCTTCAGGCATGTTATTACACTTTAATATACTCGACCAATGGCTAATTTGACTCATCCATCCCATCACGCCTTCTTCCTTTTTTTTTCTTCTTCTGTAAGCTTAACCCGTTTTATTTACTTATCGAGTGCATTGAATAACCGGTATTGGGCCGTCAAGGCCCACACCTTATAATCTAACAAATGGGTCCAAAACCTGGTCCATAGGAATGTTATCAAGAAGAAATTTGAATATGAAGGATTTTATAATTGAAGCTTAGGTCGATGCCCTCAGGCATGCCACCACTATGCAAGAGTTGTTGCATTCTTCAACTTTGGCCAATGCTAAAGCTGCAAGGAATATATAATTTTTATTCCATCAATAGGACTCTTGACTCGGGTCCAAAGCTTCCTGGCACGACAAACTTTGTTGAGTTTTTCAAGGCCAAAATCCCTAGCATTTTTGTGATTTTCACCAAGCTTGTTGTTAGTCTATACTCTAATTCTCTATATTATTTTGGCTGATGATGCATGTGATGATATGAATTTAATTTTGAGGAGATCACCATTATACGTACAATATTTTAAATTGGGTGAACCGTGGCCGTATATGAGCTATCAGGAGAGAGGCAGGTAAACAAATATTGGTTTTGTTGTGTTTTATGTTGTTTGAATCTCTAGTGATTTTCTAACACTAAGAAGTAAGAAATATTGTATGGTAGTCATCTTCATTCAAATTCTAGAGTAAGATTGTTCCCATATTAAAGTGTGCCTTTTTATTAGTATACGAGGCTTTCCTTCACCCAAAATGAATTATAATGTTATATGTTGCACATTTAAAAGGGAAACATAGATTTTCTATAGTAAATTTTTAGGATTCTATTAGGCTTCCCTGGCCTTTAAAAGAGTCGAAATGTTTTACAAAACTTCCCCAAAAGGTCTATGGCCAAAGTAAAGATTGCTTCCCGAAGATGGATGGGTCCAAATCCAATCGAGAAACCTCCGCCCCCGTGTTAGAATATCAATTGGCCTGGCCCCTATCATAAAAAATAAGAGGGATGTATACTTAGAAACTATCTTGAAACAACTTTAGAGTTTCATAATTAAAACTAGGAATCCTTAGTGCTCATAAAAGGCATGATTATATCAAATCTAAGTAAAATCCTAAGTTAATCTGGGATGTTTCTATCTTCAAAATGGCCGCTCTATTTTGTATCTGCAACATGCCTTGCCAGGAAATCTGCACAACCATTAACTTGCCGGAATACATGAGAGATCTTACAGGATTTCTCCTAATCAATTCTTATATCTGCAATGCTTCAGAGGTGACCTTCCAGTCAGGGATGATCCCATCCTGAGTGATTGTGTATGCTTAAATTGAATCGATTACCACCAGTATGTAGAGAGTGTTTTCTAGATGGCCATCTCTATACCTGTCAAAATATAGCAAACTTCATAATTAAGTGGACTAGAAGCAAGATTAAGTCCTTGAGCAACCTTAATCAATTCACCATCAGTGTTCTGATTAGTACACCAAAACCAGATATGGAGTTTGAGATCCAAGAAGCATCACAGTTCAGTTTGTAACCAAAATCAGGTGGTTTCCAATTAAGTATTAAAACTTGTTTTAGTTTTTTTTCCCAGAAATGAAATGATTCCTTTAGAGATAAAACTCAAATATGATGGTGATGACATTTGAACCGGATGCACATCAAGCAAAATCATAGTCTGATAAATTACTAATCTACTGATGACAGCTGTACATAAGGATTGAGTACGCTCTCTGAAAAATGCTCCGTGATTCTCGAATCTTCACCCATCTCTCATACACTCCCACCACCTCTTACCGGTGCCACCATCACGGCTGAGCCACCACCATCCTATGCTCATACCCTTGGAAAACCTAATGCCAATGCTATTCAATTTGATCCCCAACCCAATGGAAATTCCTTCAATCCAAAACCATGCATCGATCATCTTGTCAAACCTGGTCTATCCTTCACCATCGAAGAGTGTGAAATGTTTGTAGCCCCTCTGAAACTAACGCTAGTCAGAAAATTCTTGTGAAGTAGGACTCAATTGGATAAACTTTGCCAGATTTTCTGATAGTCGGTTTCAAGAGCCATACAAAGATCCACATATTAGATAATCATCAAGTTTTAATTCAATCACTTTATCTAATGATTACTATCGATGTTGGATTCATAAAGTTTGAAATTTTGGTGCTTATTCTCTAATAATTTCTAAATTGACTTCCAATTTTAATGGCAATGCTAATTCCCCCATAGTGCCTGCTTGGTTAGCTTTGTATCGATTTCCTTAGAAAGTTTTTGATCCAGATGGGATGATTTTTATAGGCAATATTATAGGTCAACCTGTTAAAGTAGACAAAGCTACATTAAATAGGACTAGGCCTCATGTGGCAAAAGTATGTGTTGAACTTGATATCACTATGCCTAGGACTAACAGGATATGGTTAGATTACAGGGGTGTTGGTTTATGGAAATATATTGATTATGAAGGTGTCCCTGATTACTGTTCAAAATGCTTTAAATTAGGTAATTTGGATACTAGCTATAAAAATGATGCTTTGCAGGGCTTTGCTACTTGGAGGGTTGCTAATAAAGATTCCAAAACAAAGCAAAAAGGAGAACAACCCTCTTTCTTGGGTATTAATCCTAAAGATAAGTCACATATCCCTACTCACAAAGTTGCTAATGTGACACGGGAAATCTGGAGACCAAAAACTAAAGGTTCAGATCCAAAGACTTCTCAGCCTGAGATGGATGAAAAGAGTTCTGAAGAGTTAGCATCTAGATCAGAGGCTTAGTTTTCTCTGAACCAACTGAAAATAATCACGCTCAGACTACTGCTAACTCTGCTCTCATTGTGGATTCTGATAATCATCCATCTAAGGACATCGATCCCCTTGCTTTTGACATGTTGAACCATAATGATAATTTATCTAATTAGGTTGTGTATATTGAGACTGATGAGATTATTAATATTGATAACAAGCATACTGATTTTGTGTCTACTAAGACTGCTGATAAGATTCATGATGATTGAATGCATGATGATGTTGTTATTGTATCTGATGAAGTATATGATGAAGTTTCAAAAGTTTATGAAAACCTAAAACTATCTCCGGAAGCTGGAGTTTCTTCATCTAAGCAACAAAATCCTTCCTCTCCTAAAAGCTTATAATCAAAGATAACCAGAATGAGAGTTTTATTGAAATAAATTCTAGCACTTCTCCGTTACTCTCTTCTAATTCTTAATCTAAAAAGAGAATAAGATTTAAAAAATCCACCATTTCAGATGGTGTTCATAGATTAGGTTATAACTCAGAACCCGGAAACACAGCTTAGGTAAAGATAACTCAATTGTTGCATCCCAAAAAAGATTTACTGCACTTCTTAAAATACCATCGGATGAGAATCCAGCTGGTCCAAAATCTCAAACTAGAAAGTATAATTGAACAGACTATACTTCAACCCAAAAAATGTATTCACTAGATCCTCAATGTCTACCAAACATTCATTTTTAATGGACTTAAATCTTTGTATAGGGAATATTAGAGGTTTATGTAATCAGGCTTCTAAAATCAGAGTTAGAGATATTAAACACAAACATCACATTTCGCTAGCAGCTTTAATTGAACCAATCTTGGAAGCCTCTCAAACTGCAAAACTTTCTTTAGACTTAGGATTAAAAAAAAAATCTCCATTCCTAAATGTAAGATTTTTCTATTTTGGGATGATTGCATCACATTTGATATAATCAAATCCCATAAGCAATACATCCTAGCCAAAATAGTTCATCCTACATGATCTGCTTCATTATGCATGCGTTAACCGATGCACTTGGCATAATTTTTAGATAGTTTTATTTTGAAGATTGCTAGTATTAGTTGACGCGACAAGGGGTTTATATGGCCATGTTTGGTTTTCTTGTCTAATTGTCGTGTTTTGTAGACTTAACTGGTACTAATAGACTTCTTGAATCTATAAACTCCTTCATGGTATAAGAAGGATGAAGCCAAAGATAAGCAACGTTGGAGTTCAAAATGGCCAAGGGAGAAACGGTAAATCATGGTCCGATAAGTTGTGCCAAAGTCTTAAAATTTTCCAAGAAGAATTAGCCATCAAGGCTGGTTTCATTGGATTTTTTCTTCTTGAGTACTATAAAATTGACTACTAAAACTCTCATATCGGACTAACGGTTCACCCGCGGCAAAGGAAACAAGTTTCGCCGACCGATGCACAAACGGGGTGCAAGGGCCGTGCATGGTTTAGCACCAACGACCACTAGAATGGATCATAGACACCAAAATCAGAATCCTGATAGCCTCCCATGCCAAACTTGATGGGCAGCATCAAAGATCTGAGCGAAACGACCTTCCTAACGAGGGGTTGTACCCAAACGATGTGTCTCGTGCCAAACGACCGACACAGACCATGCACTATTCCCCAGTCCGCACCTACTGTTCATATGTCCGTGCCTATTGTTCCCGATTTGTGCCAACAGTGCTCGCACGAGGCTAACCTCCGTGCCTACTATTCAGAAGCCATGTCACTATTCATAATCTGCATAGCCACTCATTCTCTCTCCATTTTGGACATAACTTTCTCCATTTTAATTCGATTTTCCTCTACCATATATTGAAATCTCCATCTCTCCGAGATATACCCAACTCACTAAATTTAAGCTCCATAAGGTTCATGGATTTGAGTAGATTATTCGAGAAAGGTCGGCGGCTGGAGGGAAATGAGATTAGGGTTTAAACTAAGTTTGGCCTATTTTAGGCCTATCTTTAGGCCCAATTATCTACTATTATATATAGAAACCTTAGTATTCTAGTCAATCGTAAGTAGTCATTATGTAGATTTTGTCTCTCTCTAGTTTAGAGAGAAGGAATAGGAGAGTACTTCTTCTTTTTCCTTCTCATTTTCTTTTTCTTTTATTTTTTCCTTTCATCTTATTTTCTTAGATCTATGGCATCTAACCTAATATTTTCCATGGATCAATCCTTTGTAGAGTGGATTTATAGGTTGGGGATGATTGTAGTGACTTGATTTCATCTATATGTCTTTTGCCATAGTTCATCTATATGTTAGAAGGATTCTGGGAATGGAGAAAGGCTCCTTCCCTCTCAAATATCTAGGAGTCCCTATTTTTGCTGGTCGAAATTTACAGGTTCATTACCAACCAATACTGGAAAGAATGGAGAAATCAATTAATAATTGGAAGAATAGATGGCTATCCACTGCTGGTAAGATCATATTGATAAATCATTTTTTTCTTTCAATTCCCACGCATATTTTTGCTGTTTTAAGTCCTCCATAGATAGTTTTAAAAAAATGGAGAAACTTGCCTCGAGTCTATTTTGGGGGAACTGTCACAACTTAGAAAGAAAAAAATGGAGATCTTGGAAAAAAATGAGTCTACCTGTAGAAGAAAATGGAGTAGGTTTTAGGGATTTATATGCCATAGTTGATGCCTTTTCATGTAAGCTGTGGTGGAAACTACAAAAAAACAATACTCAATGGTCATATCTTCTATGGTCATTACCTATCTCTTATAAAAAATCACACACTTGGTCCAGAGTATGTAAAGTCACTGCTAAGGCCAACAATTTTTCTAGAGTAATTCATGGTACTGGTGATTGTTCTTTCTGGAATGCTAACTGGACAGGTGATGGAGCTTTGTATTATAAATGGCCCCATGAGATGCATGCCCCATTCGAGGATATCTCTCTCAAGTCTTTTATCAATAACAAAGTTGCTATCCTTTCAAAACTGGAGCCTTACTTGGCTACCAATATTTTTACTCTTTTGCAGGATGTAAAATTGGAATACTCTCATGAAGATAAGCTTGTTTGGACGCCAGCCATGGATGGGAATTTCTCAATAAGGTCTGCATACAACATTTTCAGACAAAAAAAAGGTAAAAAGCATACACTTCAACAAGGTTTGGTCACCTTTCATTCCAAAAAAGATGTCTGTTCTTCTGTGGAGAGCCCTCAACGGTCTGCTCCCCTTTGATAATATATTATGTAGGTTTGGTTTTTCTTTAGCTTCTAAATGTCATCTTTTTCAGAATCATGCTGATACACTTGATCATTTTTTTAATTCATGTCCCTCTTCCATAGCTGTATGGCAAAGTGTAAATAACCTTTTACAGCTACAACAACCTGTTTTTATGAATTTAAAGGGCAGAGTGGAATATTATCTGTCTTTCAAGGTTGAATCCAAGATACAGTCTAACATTATAACTACTGCCCTATTAGTCACAACCTGGTTTCTTTGGATTAGTAGGAATAAAATTATTTTTGATAACAAATCCTTCTCCAAAGATGTATGCTTTCATGACATTAAAGATACGATCTATCAAATTTTCTCAGCTCATAATTTGATAGGTAATATAGACAAGCATAATTACTGGTTGCAGGCAAATATAATTCCTCAAATCTCTCAAAAGAAGAAAAAAATCTGTAATTACAGTGACCTGGAATAAACCACCAACTGGGTATAAAATTAATACTGATGCTACATGGTTAACTGGTGGTCTATCTTCCTCTGCTGTCATAGTTAGGAATGTGAATGGGACTGTGATTAAAATGAGAGCAAACACTTTCCAGTCTGCATCTCCTTTACATGCTGAACTTTTTTCCATTCAAAGTGGATATGATATTTGCTCAGAACTGGCTTTAAATTGTTGTGTGATTGAATCTGGTTGTTTAATGGCTGTTAAGGGTATCCAAAACCCAATGATTTCCCCATGGAGAACTTATTCCATCTGCAGTGCCCTTAATTCAAAACACACCACATATCCAATCCAACATATTCCTAGGGAAGCCAATTCTGCGGCTGATTTCTTGGCAAAATTTTCTTTAGAAAATAACATACAGGGTGATTTAGACATTCATGAAGTCCCTTTCTTCTTTAGGGGACTCATAGCTCTCGATAGCAAAGGTTTTCCTGGGATTAGAATAGGAGCTTCAATGGATTCCAAATGGAATTAGAACATTTGTCTACTAGATTATATGGTTACTATATTTTTACTCTCCAGTTTTGGATACAAAATTTTAGTACCATACTAAATTTATTTTCAAACTAGAATAGAGACTGCTGCTTCTCCTTTCTGTTTTCTTACAGGTACATGCTTTTTTGGAAGGTGGCAATATCATAGTTCCTCCAAGCATGCTGGACTCTGGATTCCCACCAAGCCGGACTATGGACCTCCACCAACAATACTTCAACATCACTGTACTATCCACCAGTCAGGTTCATAGGATGATATCCCTCCTCAAAATGATGCTTTGCTCATCACTCTGTTGGAGAGGATCAAGCAGACTTCAGATTATCGGCTACTTCTCATCACATTTTGACTACGGTCAAGCTGGGATTGATGCTATTGATACACAAGGTGTCACTGAAAATTCACTGCAACTCTTGCTCGGGTTTTTGATTTTATCTTTCATATGATAGTACGTAGTTGCCTGGCCAAGGGAAAGAATTAACACATGGGGTGGAGATTCTTTCTCTTGGAATCGCAACTACCGTACCAATTTCGACGTACAAACTACTCGAACAGTCATAATTTTTGAAGCTGCTAGGTAGTATTTTGGAGGCAACAATGTTGTCTCAATGAGCACTCTTGTACTGATTAACTGTTCTAAATAGGCTTGGGGAACCTAATATAATCCCCCACCTTTATGGTGCTTTAAAATTTAAAAAAAATCTATATGCCTTTTGGGATTCTAAATTTAATCCTAATTTTGTGCTCATAATATATTGTGATTTGATTTTGAGTTTGAATGCATGAATATTACACCACATTTAAGCACATACTTTGGGTTGTATTCATGCTCGGCGCAAATATCGATACCCCATAGGGAAGGGAAACCTGGATGTTTGTATGAATGGAGGGGAACAAGTTTGTGTGAGTGTGTGCATGGGAGATTCGAGGTCACCCTGATCCACTTACCTTTGCACCGGTCTTAGCTGACTTTGTAAAGTTGTCTGAGAGGTTTCAGGTAGAGATAGCTTAAATAGTAGTAAGTTAGGGTTACAAAAAACCTTAGTATCATAGATGAGGTAGCTATAATCTTTGGGCCTAATTGATAGGACCCGAGGGGAGTAGATGCATTCATGGTGGAAACCTGTGACATAATTGCATGGGGGAAAATTAGACCCACAATAATGGTCGGACCTTGTTGTACTCCCCTAGTTACGATGACAGTGTCGATGGAGGGTTGTGAGAGCACCCATCGTGACAGAGACTGGGAAGTGTATGCCATCAGCCACACCACGTGTTATGGACACACTATTAGGCTTGTTTAGATCTCTATGTGAATAATTAAGGAAACAAGCATTAGATTTACCAAGTCACTCAATGATTTCCCCAAGGGCTAGCTTTATAATGTAGTTGTGCTCTTTTACTTTGCATGTTTTGTAGTTGTTAGATTGAAAAGCCACCCCCTGCATGTTTTCTTTACTAGCTATTCCTTTTACTCGTACAAATTGAGAATCCATACGAGTTTTTGTTTCTAGTTGATACAAAACCAATCCCTAGGATTACCCAATGCCCCAAAACCAATCCCTAGGATTGGTTCCCAAATCGGATTGTGTAGAAATTTTGCAAGCTATAGTTAATGTGACAAAGAGTAGTGATTTACTCCAATCACAAGTGCATAGCGAGATTAGCGATTTGGAAACTCAACTATTCTCAAGTATTGAGAAAGTTGAGGGGCAAGTGCTTAAATTGATGGAAAGGGTGAGCCAACTTGAAACCCAATATTCCAAAAAATGAACCATCCCTGGTTGAATGTGAAGTTTGGATAGATGAATCTAAAGGGGATGTGGAATGGTTTATTGAGAGTGAAGAAGCCGATGAAGGGGGTAATTATCCTTAATTTTCCATAGTACGTATTTTCACCCTGACCTCCACCTATAGAACTAATTCCTACATTTTCTGAAACCTTAGAGGAAACCATAGGGAAGCCAATTAAATATGCTAAGCTTTCATACCACCTATTCCCTCTAAGGTTGACTCCTCCTCTACTATATCTTCCTCTTGGAAGATTATTACCCCCACCTCTTGTGTTTTGGTTGTCCAAGGTGATGGGGTACAAACCCACACATTATGGATAACACTAGAGTTATGCTGACGACCTTAAAAATACGGAGCTTCTCAGGAGGCAACTCGAGCTTTGAAAAATTAGATTAGTTTAGCATTTTTTGTGTGTTTTTCTATTTGTAATTTCCTTTTGTTTTTGGGACACTATCACACTTGGTGTGTATGTTTGTTTTGTAGGAAACATATGGTTCTTGGAGGAAGGTGAGCAATTGGGGTGTCCAACTCATGGACCATGTAGACTTACATGGTTTGTGAGGCTCAAAATGGTGGATAGGGAGGATGCCCAAACCCCAAATTCATGGGGCGTGTAGACGTGCACGACCACCCATGAAGCTCACACACTTTACTACACCACCAAATCACCATTTCTTCCCTTCCACCACCCTACCACCACCAAAATTCCACCCAAAACCCACCCACCCTCAAAACTCTTAAGACACACATATCGAGACCTAAGAGTTAACTCTCCATTGTGATTCACTTCCTTATTCGATTTATGGTACATGATGGTGGTTAGATTGAACCTTCTTGATTAGAGGTTAGGGTAGTATATTTGGGGTGATGGTAGTTTGTTCTTTACATTCCATGATCGAGTCATCAAGGGTAGATTTTAGTGTTCTTTTTCATTATGAGTGCTTTCCTATTTCTTTCCCTTGACATCTGTTCTTTGATTTTGTATATGCATTGAGGATAATGCAAGCTTTAAGTGTGGGGAAGGGGATTAGATAGAACTTATATTTTTGTAGTTGTCTCTATGTAGCTAATAGCTCTTCTAAGAGAATTTTTAAAATTTTTGATTTTTTTATAAAAAAAACTTGGACAAGTCGAAAACCCAAAGGGCAACTTGGGTAACATTAGGAAAAGGTTGGGTAGGTCGAAAAACCTAGGTAAAAGTGAGAAGCTAGGATCGGCTAGGCTTACGAGCCTAGGCAAAAATGAGAGGCCGTGTGGAAAAAGGTGAGAAGTGAGTACCATTTGTGTCTTAAAGCTAGGATACAACCCCGAAAGGGTTCCTAGGAAAAATTAGTGAAATTGAGAGAAAACAAAAAAACTAGGTTGATTGCATGCTTCTGCAGTGGATTGCTTTTGAAGATGACTCTTTGATTGCTCTGGGATCATTTTGGGAAAAGTAAGCTAGTTGAACACTTATCTTTTTAGCTTACCTTTTTCCACATTTTTCTTTTGGTGTTTAATTACTTATGTTTTTCGGGGAGTGTGAGAGTTGTCAGATTCTTTCTTTCTTGGGATAAACAGGGCAATCTTTAAATAAGTTGAATGCATCGGTTACTTTATGCTTGTACGCTACATTTCGTTTGATTCTTTGTCTTGTCTTCTATTTACTCGAAGGCGAGTAAAGGGTTAAGTGTGAGGAGTCTGATCTGCTTCATTACGCGTGCGTTAACCAATGCATTTGGCATAATTTTTAGATAGTTTTATTTGGTGGATTGATAGTATTAGTGAGTTTATGTGACAAGGGGCTTAGATGGCCATATTTGGTTTTCTTGTCTGAATCCCGCGTTTTGTAGACCTAATTGGTACTAATGAACTTCTTGTATTCACAAGCTCCTTGATCTTCCTTGTGATAATCTTTAGAAGGTTGCTCGTGGGTACTTTTTGGTTACATTCTATGTGAAGGCTAGTCAAAGATATTAAAGGTTGTGGCAAAGGAAACAAGTTCAGCCAGCCGAGGCACAAACGGGTCAGCACTGGCCGTGCATAGTTTGGCACCTACGGCTCGTGCCAATGGCCACAGGCGCAGATCAGTGACACCAAAATTAGCATCTTGTTAGCGCCCCACATCAAACTTCATAGCCTATGTCAAATATCTGAGGAAAATGGCCTTCCTGACGATGGGTCATGCCAAACGATGCATCCTACGCTAAATAGGCTGTGAACTATTCACCAGTCCGTGCCTACTGTTCATAGGTCCGCGCCTACTATTCCCAGTTTGTGCCAACAATTTTTGGCTATATTTTTGTCCAATTTCCCTTTACTATATATAGAAATCTTCTTCTTTCCTAGTTCTGTCCAACGCACTATAGTTCAGCTCCAGAAGGTTCACGAATTTGAGCAGTTTATTCGAGAAAGGTTCAGCGACTAGAGAGAAAGGAGATTAGGGTTTGACCTAAGTTTGGCCTATTTTGGGCATATCTCTAGGCCTTATCTACTACTATATATGGGAGCATTAGTCTTCTAGTAAACCCTAAGTAGTTATTATGAAGATTTTGCCCCTCTCTAGTTTAGAGAGAAGGAAGAGGAGAGTACTTCTTCTTCATCCTTCATCCTTCATCCTTCTCATTTTCTTTTTCTTTTCTTTTTCATTTCATCTTATTTTCTTAGATCTGTGGCATCTAACCTAATATTTTCCATGGATCTATCCTTTGTAGAGTACATATATAGCTTGGGGATAATTGTAGTGACTTGATTGCATCTATATGCTTTTAAGATTCTATAGTTCATCCTAATTTTTTGTTCATAATATTATTGTGATTTTCTTTTGAGTTTGAATGCATGAATATTACACCACATATAAGCACACACTTTGGGCTGTATTCATGCTAGTCGCAATTATCGATGCCCCATTGGGAAGGGAAACCTGGATGTTTGTATGGGTGGAGGGGAACGAGTCTTCTTGAGTGTGTGTATGGGAGATTCGAGGTCACCCTGATCCACCTACTATTGAACCCATCTTAGCCGAATTCGTAAAGTTGTCTGAGAGGTTCCGAGTAGAGATAGCTTAAATAGTAGCAAGCTAGGGTTACAATAAACCCTATCATCACAGATAAGGTGGCTACGATCCTTGGGCCTAATTGATAGGACTCGAGGGGAGTAGTTTCATTCGTGATAGAAGCCCGGGACGTAATTTCATGGGGGAGAATTAGACCTACAACAAGGGTCGGACCTTGCTGTACTCCCCTAATTACGATGTCGGTGTCGATAGAGGGTTGCGAGAGCACCCACCTTGACAGAGACAGGGAAGTGTATGCCATCGGCCACACCACATGTTATGGACACACTATTAGTTTTTTTAGATCTCTATGTGAAAGAATCGAGGATAGAAACATTAGATTGACCACCGCCCTTGGCTCTGGTTAATTAGCTACAATTAACGACCCCGGGTTATGGTGGGTCACTGCAATACCTATGGAGTTCCACATTGCTTTTGTGTATGCAAAGCATTCACAAAAGGTAAAAGCTAAACTATGGGGCTCTTTATTATCTTATAAAGATATCCCACATTTAGCTATAGGAGACTTTAATGTCATTGAGGACCAAACTGAATATTCAGGACACTCTAATCTAGATTCTAAAGTAGTGGCAGATTTTAAAATTTTTATATCATTGGGTCTGTATACTAACTTGCCAATTCCTGGGAGCCTCTATACTTGGACTGGAATGAGACATAAAGGAAGAGCGTGGAAGAGATTAGATAGAGGAATAGCAAACTCTTCCTGATTGGAAGATTTCCCCACTTCACACATAAATGTGATTGCTAGGGAACAATCTAATCATTCACCTTTAATCCTACACATTAAGTTTCAAAATTTGGCTACTAGTCCTAAAAAAATCATTTACATTTTAGAATTGTGGGATTCGCCACCAAACTTTTAACCAAATGACTCAGAACTCATGGCACATCAAATCCAATCTTTCAGGAATGGAAGCTTTAATATCTTGGAACAAAAACACTTTTGGAAATATCCTTGATACGGTAACAACCTGTGAAGAAATATTTTTAAAAGTTGAACTGGATTTACAAATTTTGGAGAATGATGCTAATCTTATTGCATGTAACAAGTCTAAAGCTGAATTAACCTTAGCCCTCTCCCAACAAGAAACCTTTTGGAAATAGAAATCAAGGATAAAATGGTTGAAGGAGGGGGACTTCAACACTAAATTCTTCCATAATTCAGCCAGGCTAAATATTTTAGACAATTTATAGCATCTATCAAAAATTCTAATGAAGTTTGGCTTATTGATCAAAAAGATATTGGAAAAGAGGTTGTTTACTTTTATACAAAGCTTTTATCAGAGGAAAAAATCGATGCTTATGGTATTAATGTTTCCTGGCTAATAGAAAATGTGCCTAACATGGTGACTGAAGAAATGAACTATAAATTAACTTAACCAGTCAAAATGGAAGAACTATCAGAAATTTTGTCCTCTATGGAGAGAGATTCTGCCTCAGGTCCTGATAGCTTTTCAGGAAAATTCTATAAAAATTGCTTGGATATAATTAAGTCTGATTTACATCTTGCAGTAAATGACTTCATGGCTAATAATCCCATTCCTAAGGCAATATCCCCTGCTCTGATAACCTTGAATCCTAAAAAACAAGTAACATCCTCTTTCAAAGATTTTAGACTTATAAGCCTATGTAGCTTTGTAAATAAATTTTTTTTCAAAGTTACTCAGTCTCAAATTGAAACCATTCATGCCATCCCTTATATCTCCTAAACTGTC
This sequence comes from Rubia yunnanensis, assembly GCA_037428765.1. Lineage (NCBI taxonomy): Eukaryota > Viridiplantae > Streptophyta > Magnoliopsida > Gentianales > Rubiaceae > Rubia > Rubia yunnanensis. The sequence goes on along the minus strand of CM075062.1, from coordinate 109,210,533 downwards.
AACCTTTGTTGAAGGTAGGGAGCTGGAAGATAATGTATTGTTAATACAAGAATTAGCTAATTTCCTGAACTCAATGAACAAAGCTTCAATGTCATCTTCAAATTGGATATGATTAAGGCATTTGATAGAGTCTATTGACATTTTTTTTTGAATTGTCTTCTCTTGAAAAATGTGGTTTACTACTTCACTGGTTAATCTAATTTTGGGAAATATTAAAGCATCTCACTTCTCCATCCTGTTTAATGGCATCTCAAATGTATTTTTTAAAACTTAAGCAAGGAGATTCACTCTCTCCTTACTTATTTATCCTCTTGGAAGAAGCTTTTCCAAGAAATCTCAACTTTCTTTTTCAATATGCAACTATTGAATATTTCAAATTTCCAAGCTCTATGAAGAGATTCACTCATCTAGCTTTTGCTGATGACACAACAGTCTTCTTAAAATACACAAAGAAGGGTTTGAATTTTTTTTTGTTGTGTTTAAACTCTTTTGAACTAGCCATAGGCCAGAAAATCAACTTTGAAAAATCAACTTTGAGAAGTCAAATTTTTATCTCTCAAAGTTTGCAACGCCCAGAGCTAAAAATGATTTTTTATTAAAAACTGGGATGATTGAAGGGTCTTTTCCCTTCAAATATTTGGGTTGCCCTATCTATCTAGGAAGGAAAAAAAATCTACTACCAGGTTTTAGTAGATTCTGTTGCTTCCAAAATAGTAAAAAAAATTGGTAAAACAAATCCTTAAATCAAGCTAGAAGATTAATCCTTATCAAACATGTTCTGTCTCCAATCCCAATTCATCTGTTAACAGTTCTTAAGCCCACAAAAGGTGTTTTGGATAAAATCCATATCATACATGCTAAGTTCTTCTGGAATACCTCTGATACTGAAACACGGAACAAGAAAGTTTGGAAGTCTTATCCTAAATTGGGTTTCCCTAAATCTGAGAATGTCCTGTATCTCAAAAACCTTCATACACTTGTAAAAAGATTTTCCCTGAAACTATGGTGGAAGTTGCAACAAGGTCAATAACTGTGGTCCCAATTCACGTGGTCCTTTCCAAATCACTTAAAACCCTCTAAGACATGGAAAAGGATCATAGACATTTCTGATTTAGCCTTACAAAATTCCCTGGTTATAGTTGGTACAGGTGAAGTACATTTTTCGGAAGCTAATTGGACTGACCCTGGACCTCTTTCATATCTTTGGAACTCTGATTTTTCTTATCCAAGTCTAGAAGCCTCAATCAAAGATTTTACAGACAATGAAAATGAAATTTTGGAAAGTACTGAACATGGTTTACAAGTTCATGTAATGCTCTTTCTGAAAAATAAGATGCTTTAGTTTCCAGATTACAAGGATACTTTAGTATGGAAACCATATGAAAATGGCCTTTTTCTGTCAAGTCATCTTATGAACTGATCAGAGATAGAAAAGATGTAATTCCATCTTTCAGATTCCTATGGTCTAACCTGCTTCCCAAGAAAATTAGTATGTTCAACTGGAAGCTTCTCTATGGACGTTTAGCATTACCAGTATTTTAGAAGATTTTATTCTCCATCTCCCTTCAAAGTGATGCTTCTATGAAAATGATTCAGAGGACTTACATCATATCTTTAACTCTTGCATTTTCACAACCAGGATATGGAGCTTTTCAAACAGGATTTTTGTTATTAAAAATTCATGTTTTAACACTCTTTGGGATAGATTTTTCTTCTACTGGAATGTTAAACACTCCTTAACTGAGCTGTTAAGTCTTATTAGAATCATTCCATGTATAGTTGTTTATATGGTGTGCAAGAAACAGGTTTTTCTTTGATAACACTAAACCAAACACAAAGCTCATAATGAAAAAGATTATAGATCAGTTTTAGGACATCTTTCATGCTCATAAGTTGAAATACAAGTGACATTTGATTTAAGACATCCATGTTCTTCTCTATTCAAATTCTATAGGTAGAAAGAACAAAAAGAAGGAAATGATTATTTAGTGGAAGCATTCTATTTCTTATAAACTTAACACTGATGACTCTGTTTTTGGTAATGGAAGTTCTGGTGCTAGGGTTGTAATCAGAGATACTGAGGGCAGGTTCATCAGTGCAGCTATCAAAGCTCTTGAAAACTGCTCTTGCTTGCAAACTGAAATGGAAGGTCTGAAGCTAGGTTTACAACTGGCTTCTCAAGAAGGTTCTATTGTTGGTTAAAATGATTTGAAGAGGTTTCAAAATTCCATGGAGATACACATCACTTGTTAGAGATATCGGGAACCCGTTTGATCTACTTAGTGCTTCAGTATCACACATTTATAGAGAAGGTAACATTGTGGCTGACTCTCTTGCTAAGGATGCAAGCTCAAATAGGGTGAGCTCATCTTTCTCTTTTAACAGTTTACCTAAGCATATTAAAGGTCTCATTCATTTGTATGCAGCTAATTTTCCATATATCCGGTTTCCATGATCTTAACTATGAATGAGTTCACCCTTACTATTTCTGCTAGAACTAGTTACTTCTATTTCTTGTTTTCTTTCTTAGGATCTGAAGTTTGGAGCATCAGTGGGCACTATTTGGATCTCTTCTCAGGCTGTGAACAAGAGGAGGAGCTCACCTTATGGATTATAAAGCTAACAAGAAAACCAGGACATCTGGATGGATCATTCTCAATCAGCACAACCAATTTTTTGCTACTCAATCTTGGAAGCTTCAATAGTGAATCACTTATGGGGAAGTGATTTGCAAGGGACTGTTATTGAATGCCACCTCTTTTTGTCGACACTGGGGTGTGGAGGAAAAAAATTTGGAGGCCATAATAGATCTAGAAATGGGTACAAGGCTAAGTCCTTAGTCTGGGTTTGGAGACTTAACATTTGGAATAACACTTGGGATTTCACAAGGTTAAAAATGGTCAACAGTGTAGAACTTTCTCTCAACGAACTTTATTTGCTACAGTAACGAACTTCTTCATCCACCTCTGTCTTCACCGGTAACGGCTATTTGTTGCCATTAACGGCTAACCCTGCCGTTAACATTGGACTAACAGACACGGCCATTGACTGGCCGGCCGTGATGGCAGAAATCAATTCCAATCAAATCCCACCAAAATAATTTATGGCAGCTCTCCAGACTAAATCAAACCCCCTATTGAAATCCTTGCCGACTTATCCAGAGCTAACCCCCAAATCCGAGCATTTAGGTGACCCGGCCTGTCTATACTCTGATGACCAAATTGCCAAACTATCTGCACATTACTCAAACACTCTGGCCGGAAAATTCACTAAAGGGAGAATCATGATGGATCAACTGGAGAAAGCCTTCATGACGGTAGGGTTTACAGGTAGCTATCAATTAGGTTCTCTTGACTAAAAGCATGTTTTGATTAGGTTCGAGCTAATCAATGACTACCAAAGATGCTGGATCAAAGGAGTCTGGAACTTCAATGGAGTTCTACTGAAGATGCTAAAGTGGTCTCCAAACTTCTCGAATCACAGAGAATCACAAATTGTACCTATTTGGTGCATGATACAAGAGGTACCTTTATACTACTACAATTCTGCATCAATTGAGGCAATTGGAAACACTATTGTAAGCTTTATCAAGAATGACTTAGCCACTGAAATGCTCACAAGGCCTTCAGCAATAAAACTCTGTGTAGAAGTTGATTTGCAGAAACCTTTGTGTAGTTTTATCAGATTAGGATCAGTCTCTAGTAACAGGAAATACACAATTGAATATGAAGATGTCCCACTTTACTGTGATCACTGTGCTAAGTTAGGACATTCTCTTAACCAGTGTAGAGCTATCCTTCAGAAAACCAATGGAAAATCAAAGGAAAACCTTTTGCCACAAAGCCAAAAAAATTCTCTCTGGCAGCCAACAGGAAATAAGTTCAGTAAGGCTCCTGTTATCTCTCTAGAGAATCAGGCTGTTAATGCCCACACCAATAATGAAAAGACAGCTCAACAGAAAGCCATAACTAACCCCATACTTCACCCTTCCTCATACTGGCCTTAAGAGGCTAATAGTGGGTCTGGAACCAAAGGCATCCAAGCACCAATAACGACCCCTAGGCAATCTCCCAAAATCCCAACCCAAAATAATCTTCAATCCTCACTATCTAAACTCTTAAATGCAACAGCCTTAGCCAGACCCTCTCAGAATACCTATGTAAAGGATGATCTACACATTGGTAATCTCAGATCATCCTGGGATCAATCCTCCCCAACTAACCCCTCACTTTCTCCACTGGGAAAGATGGAAAATAGGTTTTCGATTTTGCAGGATTTGGAGGATACACCAAAATCAGACGACCTCATGGAACATGAAGAGCAGGAATTAGATGAAGATGCTAATATTGGCCACAAAGAGCACAATGAACCTCAGCCTATGAGGAATCAGGAGAACTCTATTCAGCAAGGTAAGTCTAAAGGTAAGAAAAACAACTGCTTTAGTCAGCTGAATAAAATGATGCTTCGATCAGCCACTAAAAGTCATAAATCTTGTGAACAATGACACACACCTCAACTGTCAATTTCTTAATATGGAATCTTAGAGGAATGGAAACCTCCATGCTTAGACTATCTCATTTAGTTAAGGCTAAGAAAATTCAGCTCTTATGCATAATCGAACCAATGCATGATAACTCTCAATGTGGTTCCTATATGGAAAAACTCAACTTTTCACACAATTTGCAACTCCATAATGGAAAATTTTAGCTGATGTGGAATAACTCGGTTACATTTTCTTTAATCTCTCAACATGAGCAATTTTTGCATGTTCAGATAGCTCACCTTAACCTGGATATTGATATGGAAGCTGTTTTTATCTATGCTCTTAGGAATAGAGAAGGTAGGAAAGCCTTATGGTCTGCCCTGACTACCTTACCTAATAATGAAACTATCTACATTGGGGATTTTAACACCATCACTACTCTTACAGAATATAGGGGTCCCTGTTCTCCCTCCCTAGGTAGCATTAGAGATTTTAATAATTGGATTAGCTCATCTGGTGTTCAAGAGATTAATACAGTTGGTAATCTATTCACCTGGTCAAACTCTAGACTTAGGAAACCTACCTCCAAAAGATTGGATAGAGGCCTCTGCACCATTAAGTGGAATCAGAAATTTCCATCTTCATCTATTCAGATATTGAATAGGCAATCCTCAGATCATTCCCCTCTCCTCCTCCAAGTTTCAACTCTGGCTGTCTCTCACCCTAAACCTTTTAGATTCATAAATTCTTGGTTTAATAGACCGGAATTTATGGCTCTAATAAAGGAAAGTTGGACACTCCCACTCCCTCAATCTGGAATGTTAGGTTTCTACCTAAAATTAATTAGATTGAAAAAAGTGATAAAAATATGGAATAGAGAATGTTTTGGAAATATTGATGTTAATGTAGCCAATGCAGAAGAGGCATTAAGAAACCAGGAACTTGTTTTTGACTCTACACATTCAGACACAAATTTAATCAAGTTAAATGAGAAAAAGGCATTGTTGCTCAGAGCTTTAAAGGAAAAAGAAAAATTTTGGAAACAGAAAGCCAGATTAACATGGCATAGGCTAGGAGATAATAATACTCAATTCTTCCATAGGACAGTGCAAGAAAAAAACTGTAGATTGCAAATCACAAAAATAAAAAATGGACAGGGACAGTGGCTAAACTCTTACCTAGATATCCAAAAGGAAGTTGTTACCTATTTTTCAGACCTGCTAACTGAACCTAATCATATGGCTAATAATTTCTATTACCCTCATTTCCTTAGCCAAATTCCAGCTGTCCTTACTGAACAGGATAACCAACTGCTATCTAGGCCAGTTTCTGAAGTTGAGCTTAAATCAGTCATCAATGGTTTAAATAAGAATAGTAGCCCAGGTCCAGATGGTTTCTCAAGCAAATTCTATATTAAAAGCTAGACTATCATTAAGGATGACCTAATAGAGGCTGTAAATTATTTCATTTTAGGGTAAGAAATACCAAAAGGAATTTCCAGTACATGCATAACCATAATCCCCAAAAAGGCAACTCCTTCCTCCTTTGATGATTTCAGGCCAATTAGCCTCTCCAATGTCACCAACAAAATTTGTTCTAAATTTTTAATGGAGAGACTAAAACCACACTTGGAGAATTTAATCGCTCCTAACCAGACTGCTTTTATGAAAAATAGAGATATTTCTGATAATATACTCTATCTACAAGAAATGATAAGATTCCTAGACAAAAAGAGTCGAACCCCAAACTGCATCCTTAAATTGGACCTTAGGAAAGCATTTGATAGGGTGAATTGGGATTTTCTTAAAAGCATTTTGGTTAAATTTGGTTTTAGTGGGAACTTTCTAGGTGCAGTTCTGAATAATCTATCACAAGCTCATTTCTCTGTGCTTCTTAATGGTAATCCAGTTGGTTTTTTCAAAGCTACAAGAAGAATCAAACAAGGTGACCCTCTCTCTCCTTTTCTTTTCAATATTTTCTCAGAAGCTTTTTCTAGAAGTCTTGTTTTCATCTTTTTGAATAATAGTCTGTCATATTATCAATTACCTTCCTTAATCACCCCTGCTTCTCATTTAATGTATGCTGATGATACTATTATCTTTATGCAAGCCTCAAAATTTAACTTGATTAAGATTAAAGCTTTCTTAGAGGTTTTTGAGTATACTTCAGGTCAGAAATTTAATTTTGAAAAATCTGACTACTATCAGTAAAAGAGCCACGGTAGATAAACCCAATCAGGTTAGGATGATCCTAAGAATGAAGAAAGGTTCCTTCCCATTTAAATACCTAGGCTGCCCCATCTTTAAAGGAAGAACCTTAAACAGATACTTCCAACCATTGATGGAAAACATGGACAAAAAACTGCTGAACTGGAAGAACAAATGGCTTAGCTCAGGGGGAAAACTAATTTTAATTCACTCCTGTTTATACTCGTTACCACAACATTTATGGACTGTCATCAAACCCACCAAAAATATTGTTCGGACTTTTGAGAGAAAACTAGCATCCTTTTTCTGGGGAAAATCAGATGGTAAAAGGAACCAAGTTTGGAGGAGATGGACTGATTTAGCTGTGCCAAAATCACTAAATGGTCTAGGATTTAGATCAATGCAAGCTATAATAGACTCCTACTCTCTTAAAATCTGGTGGAAAAGTCAGTTAGGTATAACAATGTGGTCTAAATTAATATGGTCCCTACCTCAATCACACAGAAAATCAGTAACCCGAAAGAGGATATGTTCTGTCAACACCTTTCCAGAAAAAAATACTTTCATAATTCATGGCAAAGGTAGATGCAATCTCTAGTCTACTAACTGGTGCCCAAACGGACCACTAATGTCCCATATTCCAAGTTCCATCCTCTCACCATTATTATTTTACACTGTTGCAGACTTTATTAGACAGAAAGATGCTATTTTACCAATGATCTCCCCCTTCCTGGAACATGATACTCTCTCCTTTCTTCAGGATGCAGAAACTAATGCTAACAGAGAAGATAGATTGATGTGGAAACCTGAATTGACAGGAGCTTTCTCTTTTAAATTTGCCTACAAGGAGCTCACATTCTCCCCAGGTAACTTCCCAGCTAGCAAATTCATTTGGAATTCAATACTACAAAAAAAAAAGGTTTCCATCTTCACATGGAAACTGTTGCATTCTTTCTTACCTTTTGATGATGTGCTTATCAAGTGTGGTTTTAGTCTTGCCTCTAAATGTCCAGCATGCTCTCACTCTGATTCCATTCAGCATTTCTGCATATCCTGCTCACTTGCTCATAACATATGGATTAAGATAACATCCTTTTTAGGTTTTCACTTGCATGAGCATGACTCAATTACTAATAGATTCTTTTTGTTCTGGAATAGTCAAGACCTACCAAAATGGCACTACCTGATAAATATAATACTCCCATCATTGATATGTTGGTGTCCATGGAAGGCCAGAAATAGCTTCTTCTTTGATAACACTAGTTTCTCCCATGAACGGATATGTAAGGATATATGTGATCAAGTATATCTATCTCTCCATGCTAAACCTTATCACCATTATCCTTCTTCACATATTCCAACAAACTTGTTGCATCTGATCCCGAAGCTTAGACCTCCTCCTAAGCCAATAATATCTATTGTTTTCTGGGAGAGTCCAAAGCAAAACTGTTTTAAGATCAATGTAGATGCATCCTGGCCCCTAATAATGTAACAGTAGGTCTTATTGCTAGAAACAGCTCAGGGACTCCATTTCTGATCCAATCGACATATATTATTGCTGCTTCCCCTTTACAAGCTGAGATTCTAGCAATGCAATTTGCGTGTCAATCTTTCCCTAATCTAGATGACTCTGTTACAATTGAATCAGATTCATTGTCAGCAGTAAAAATGATTTCGGGTCCATATACTGCTCACTGGACACTGTTTGATCTAACCTTCAAAGTACATTCTATGTTAAAAAATGCTGAACTTAGACATGTTTTTAGAGAATGTAATTCCATTGCTGGTGCCATTGCAAAACACCATTCGAGCCACAAACGGAGTCTAAACCTGTCAAATGCTCCATAGCATATCAAGGGCCTCATTTCTTTGGATAAAGAGCATACTCCTTACATCAGACTAAATAAGCATGTTTCTCTTTGAATTGATACTGCTAATTTTCGTTTTCCTATTTTTCCTTTACTGTGAAGGGGCTTTGGTTCTTCTCTTTCGCGATGGCTACCGAGCACTCGAGCCTGGAGACCTCGAGCCCTGGAGTCCTCGAGCACTCAAGCCTTGGAGCCCTCAAGCCTTGAAGCCCTCGAGCACTGGATACCTCGAACACTCAAGCTCTCGAGCTCTCGAGCCTAGGAGGCCTCGAGCCCTGGATCCTTAGAGCACTCAAGCTCTCGAGCCCTCGAGCCTAGGAGGCCTGGAGCTCTGGATCCCTCGAGCACTCAAGCTCTCGAGCCCTGCTGCCCTCGAGCCATCAGGCACTCGAACCATCAGGCACTCGAACCATTGAGCACTCAAGCACTCGAGCCCTCAAACCATCGAGCCTCGAACACTGGATACCTAGGAGCCCTTGAGCACTAGAGCCCTCGAGCACTCAAGTACTCGAGCCCTCGAACCAGCGAGCTTGGGAGCCATCGAGCACTGGATACCTCAAACACTCAAGCTCTCGAGCCCTCGAGCCTAGGAGGCCTCGAGCCCTGGATCCCTCGACCACTCAAGCTCTCGAGCCCTGCCGCCCTCGAGCCATCAGGCACTCGAACCATCGAGCACTCAAGCACTCAATCCCTCGAACCATCGAGCCTCGACCCCTCGAGACCTCGAGCCAGCAAGCACTTGACCATCGACCCCTCGAGTCTACAAACCATAAAGGACTTGAGCCTCGTTCACACCAACCGTGAGCACTCGAATCAAGTGGCAGCAGCAAACATGAAGAGACACAAGATGGAACTTTTTTTCACTCAAGCCCTTGAGCCTAGGAGGCCTCGAGCCCTAGATCCCTCGAGCACTCAAGCTCTCGAGCCCTCGAACCTAGGAGGCCTCGAGCCCTGGAACCCTCGAGCACTCAAGCTCTCGAGCCTTGCTGCCCTCGAGCCACCAGTCACTCGAACCATCAAGCACTTGAGGGCTCGAACCATCGAGCCTCGAACACTGGATACCTTGGAGTCCTCAAGCACTGGAGCCCTCGAGCACTCAAGCACTCGAGCCCTCGAACCATCGAGCCTTGGAGCTCTCGAGCACTGGATACCTCAAGCACTCAAGCTCTCGAGCCCTTCGGCCTAGGAGGCCTCGAGCACTGGATCCCTCGAGCACTCAAGCTCTCGAGCCCTGCCGCTCTCGAGCTATCAGGAACTCGAACCATCGAGCACTCAAGCACTCGAACCCTCGAACCATCGAGCCTCGACCCCTCGAGACCTCGAGCCAGCAAGTACTATTTCCTCTCCTTCTGAACCACTAGTCCACTAGTATTAGATCATTCTTTTGAGGGCAACGAGGTTGCCTTATCGATGTAATATTCCAAAACATCATTGTACATCTTTTGGTTTCTAAATAGGTTTGGGGAACATAATAAATATCCCCCAACGGTGCATTCAAAAAAATATTTTTTGGAATAACACTTCTTGTGCCAAGCTTGTCCACACTTTTATACTTTGCTGCACATAGTTTGTATACGAACCCCTCATGATGTGTCCATTTTATGCAGATATTTTAGGGTTTTTAGGATTAGGTTTTGGACAATTTTGTGCTCTGAATGTGGCATTTTGCCTTGAAATCATTTAAGGGGCGATAAAAGCGACTTTGGCGTTTTTATCACTTTTTAGATGATTTTGTGTGACAAGGTGATTTGTTTGAAGACTTTGAAGATTTGAAGACTTTGAAAGATATCTTTGAAGATTTGAAGACTTACATTTGAGCTTTGTGAAGATTTGAAGAAGTGAAGAGGTGAAGAAAGGAGAGCAAAGCAACGGACGAATGATGATCCAGGGTTCTCAGAATTTTCCGAGAAGAATCAGCCTTCAAGAGTGGCACCATTGGATTCCTCTTCTTGAGCACTATAAAATCGACTACAAAAACTCCCGAAACGGATCAACGGTTCACCCGGAGGAAGCAAAACAAAACAGGGCTGGAGTTACTGATTTGGTCGCGACTCGCGATGAATCTCGTCGCGAGTCGCGACGACAGCGTCCAGTCAGCCCTGCAGCAGCGTTTTTCTCCCCTTTTTCTTCCCCTATAAATACCTCTTCACCCCCTTCTTTTCCACAGCTTTTGGCCACTTTTCTCTTCCATTTTTGGGCCAAAACCCTAGGTTTTCTCTTCTTCTTTTCTTAGTTTCTATGTCTTTTCTTGTTCTAGAGTAGTTGTTGTACTTGGGAGCAAGGGATTGAAGCTTCCATATCTCTATGTAGTAAGAACTCATTTTACCTATCTATTTGGTATTTTTGCTATTGTGCATTTATTGTGCTTTGAATGTTAATTGTTGATTTCATTGATGTTGTTGAAAGCTTGAGCATATGAAATACTTGTATGAATTGCTAGCTAGGGTTTGGGGGATTTGGGTTAATTTCCACCCTGTTCTTGTTAGGAATGTATGAGTATGATTTAGAGCTTTTGATTGTGTTGATGGATTGATAATGTGCTAGATGAATGTGATTGATGTTGAACTCTTCGTCATGTTCGTTTGTGTAGCAAACGAGAGAGTTATATGCTCTTGGATGAATGTGCGTTGCACGTTCATCCAATCTCGTGTAATTGCATGGATTGGTTAAATGCTTAGTCACGGTGTAGTGGTCATAAGCATTGCCAAGCTTGTTGGTTCTTCGTGATTAAATGCCACCAATGGGATACCTTGAGTCGTGGTCGCGACAACGGGAGTCATTGGTGAGGTTTGACGAGAGATGTCGAACTCACTCTTGCAAACTACGAACTAAGAAGGATAGGAGTTTAGTCTCCACAACAAGTAGTTGAAGTATTGAATAGATGATTTTAATTCATCCTTGAAGCATTTGTTATTTAGCATTTGTGTATTCTTGATGGTGTGTTTCACTTCATTTGTGCCATGAGTTGCTTGAGCATAGGGAGTGCTTGTATGATTGAATTGGTTAGGTGTTAGGAACGTGACGAATTCCGTAGCTCCTTTGCATGAAAATCTATGAGCGTGAACTTAGAACTTCTTGTGCATAACGTGTTGTGATTCTTGCTAGATGGGTATGTTGATGTTGAGTCATGTAATGCTATATGATAGAATGAGTGAATGATTCAATGACCTACATTAGATTTGGAAGTGGATATCCCTTGCCCCCAAGGCTTTTTATCTTTGTAGTTTTAAAACCCCTTTTCTTAGTTTTGTTTGATGATTATCATAGTCACTTGACCTTGCTAGTTATCTTGTCTTTTTACTTTCGTAACTCAGGAAAACCAACCAACCAACCCCCCCCCCCCCCCATTTTACTTGCTTTTATGTGTGTGTATATATTTTATCCTAGCATAATATTAACCATTTGTGCTTAAGCGCTTAGGAAGATCCCTCTTCTCCTTGGACGACCCCGATTTGCCGCTATCTACCTAGTTGTAGAAAGTAAGCAAAAAGGGCTTACAAATTATCTTTTGCATAGGGGTGTGACGACCGCCCACTATCACCTCACTTTGGTGAGTTTTAATAAATAAATAAATAAATAAATAAATAAGACAATTGTACATAATTTCTTTGATTTATAGGTGAAGCTATTTATTGACTTCCAAATCTCCCAGTATATCAGGCTGGGCATAATTATCAGCAGATCAGAGCAGGTTATAAACTTACAAGAGATAGACAAATAAAATTACAGCCTATCAAAGATATTTTCAAACTCGATATCAGGTAGATCCAACAAAGAATGAAATTAATACCATAAAATCTGAAACCTTAGACAAGATTTAAATTAATGAGATAAACTATCCACATGATCACAGTTTGTGCATTTTGACACAGTACTAAAACCATATCTCGTCATGATGTTAACAAAAGGTAATGTGGAATTCAAACGTTTGCACATGAAAACTGAGATTTTAAGAGGCAGAGTTTGATTCCCTGCCTTTTTCAGCAGCTGCAAAGAAACTGATGGAGTGACAACTGTATAATATGCAGACTTGATGGAAAAAGGTCCTAGCTTATTTTGCTTCCTTACCACTTTATCCTCAATCTCTATGTGAATTTGAATAACCTTTTGGATAGGTGCAGTGTATGGTGCAGTTACATAAGGTTCAATGAGTTGAAGGATTGAGTTTTTGTGAACCTGAATTTCCCCTAGATGTAGTAGTAGTAGAAGTGCATCTCTATCTGACCAGTGATTTATAATTGGCCCCAGACCATACCTGTTTCCAAGCCAAAAACTGCCAGTTCCCTTCCCTATCATTACCTATGTGGTTTTCCTCTTTTTTTGGTTTACGAGATTGTATCTTGTTCACGTATCAGTGGTTCTGAAGGTTTGTGGAAAAGACCTCATGAACTTGGCCCAAAGTGAAAATCCTAATTGCATCTTACACCATAGTTTCATAGAAAAACTGTCAACCAAACCACCTTAATCCCTAACCCCTAGGCCATTACATTGAACATATCTACAAATTTTAGTCTCAGAGAGCTAATGCTTCTTGTTCTTTCCCTCTTAAGATCCCCAAAAAAAATTTTCGAGCATAGATTCAATCTGGGAGAGTACATGCTTTCACGGTGCTGTAACAGCCCATGACTGAATGAGGATTAAAGATGGAACATGTTTTTATAAAGAAGTTATCTTTCCCCATTTGACAAGCATACATTTTTCCAATTGTTAATCTTGGATGCAATTTTATCAATGAGGGGGTTGAAATAAACATTCTTTTTCCTTCCCTTATAAATAGTTATACCTAGATTTTGGAAGGTAAAAGTTCCTTGTTTGATTCAAATGAGCCTTTTAATCTCTCTTTTTTTAGCCTCGCTCATTTTCTTTCTAGTGCAAAGAATTGACTCCTTGAGAGGCTTTTTGCCAGTTTCTTTCTAGTATGACCGGAAGAATTTCATTATATTTTTTAGTCTTTTTGTGCTGTCTCTAAGTAGTACTGATGTATCATAAACATAAAATAGTCGGTGAATGGAAATAGAACCAGTTGGGGCTCTAAATTCCTCAATAAAGGGATTTTGGAATTCGATTTTCAGGTTTCTAGTGAGCAATTCAATGATTAGGTTGAATAGAAAGGGTGATAAGGAGTCATCTTGTTTGAGACCCCTTGAAGGTTTAAATAGCCCTTTAGAAGAGCCATTTATGAGCACATGGAACCAACCTGCATTAAGATTATTCATAATAATCTTTACAATATGACCATGGAACCCTAATTTTAATTTTAGTAAAAGGGTATTTATAGCAGACTAGGATACCGATCAAAGGTTTTTGTCATATCAAGTTTGAAAGTTAAGTTTAGGGCCTCAGTTGGTCTATCTAGGAGTCTAATGATTTCCTTCATTAACAGGGAGTTGTTAGCTATATTCCGGTTGGATAGAAATGCTGACTGCTATTCTAATGTAAGGTGGGGTATAATAGGTTTAAGTCTTTCTACCACTAATTTTGACATTAATTTATTCAAAAAATTTGAAAGACTAATGGGCCAAAATTCTGAAAAGGTGTAGGGGCTTAGGGTTTTGGGGATCAGAGTTATAAAAGTAGATCCCATCCCTCGAGGGATAGGAACCCCTGAATGGAATTCCTACATTTCCCGTAGCAGATCATTGCAGATTATACTCCAAGATTTTTTGAAAAAGATACACATGAAACAATCACTACCACAGCAACCCACCTCTAGCATCGGTTTTTTTATGTTCTAGCACCGGTTTTTTCGTAAAAAAAAACCGGTGCCTAAGTAACCGGTGCTAAATTAGCACCGATTTTTTTTCAACCGGTGCTAAACTAGCACCGGTTTTTTTGTTCGGTGCTAAATTAGCACCGGTTTTCAACCGGTGCTAAATTAGCACCGGTTTTTCAACCGGTGCTAATTTAGCACTGGTTGTTTTTGTTAGATGCCAGTTTTTCAACCAGTGCTAATTTATTTACGACGTTGAAAAAAAATCCCTTCCTCTGAAAGCTGCAGCGCGCAGCCGCTTTCAGAGAAAGGGGAAAAAACTCAAAATTAACAATTTTATTCCACATTAATTTAATAATAAAATCAACTTCACAAAATTAATAATTTATTTCCACATTAATGTATACAAACCTTGTCTCGCACGACTATGACAAGAATAATAGTTCTAATTATACAATAATAAAACTACCGAAGCACAATTTATGGTGCATTGCCTTCACTTACAGCTCTAGAATCTCAGTTTCTTCTCTACTCTTGCAAAAACAAAGATGAAATGAGTACATAGTTGGGAGAACCGAAACTATCAGTAGTAATTATAATTCCCAGATTCTGAATTGGAGGTAAAGAAAGGTACAAGTAGTTAGTGAAACAATCTAATGATTCTGGAAAAATGATCGACAAGAACAAGATGGACAATAAGAATGATTACTCATTGTGGTTAAAGAGATATTCGTTTGAAGAAGAATTGTTGCCAGGAAGTGGCTAAAATCCTTGGAATGAGAATGAAAGAATCTTGAACAATCCATCGGGGTTGCAGGTACCTGTACGTTGCAAAAATATCAGTGTATGTTACATGCTCGCTCACTCTATATTTTACCAGACACCATTTTGTCACTGGATACTGAAAACTACGTTAAGAAACAATCACCTTCAAATGTGAAACCATGTTACTATGAAAACAAAATGATGAAGCAAGGATATATTCACTTTTCACTATATCCAACATGGAAGCAAGAACTTGTGATGGATAGTAAATTTATTCTGACAAAAAAACATAACCTTGAAACTGGATGTAGCTAGACGGGCGAGAATTCGGTAAAGAGAGAATAGGCTAACTTTCACTAATATCCTAAAATAAAAAAAGTTTGCTGGAAGCATGTAGTAATGGATTCTGGACATTTTGTTCAGAGAGAGAATATGATAGTTAACCACCATTACCACAGCTTGAGTCAATTATACAATTGGCATACAAAACAGAACTCTCCACTAGAAAACATCATCTAAGATACCAAGCATATATCGCAGGAAGAGTTGATCTCATTGAATATTCTATCTCATGGAAGACATCATTGAAGATACCAAACATATACCAAGCATATATCACAAGGGTACATGCAAATCCAGAAAAGTTATTGTAGACAGGAAGATTCTATCTACACTCTGAAGAATAAGAAAGCTTGAGAGAAGAATGAATCTTTCTAAAAGATCAATCATTGCTGACCATGATCATTCCATGAAGGAT
This sequence comes from Rubia yunnanensis, assembly GCA_037428765.1. Classification (NCBI taxonomy): domain Eukaryota; kingdom Viridiplantae; phylum Streptophyta; class Magnoliopsida; order Gentianales; family Rubiaceae; genus Rubia; species Rubia yunnanensis. Next base: position 109,194,743 of record CM075062.1, on the reverse strand, counting down.
GAGAATTGTCAAGAATATACACATCATGAGCCAAACAGAGTTATAGTCGTATAAGCATTACCTGCACTACAATAAAAATAGCACTCAAAAGTTGAAGAAAGCAGTCGGGAGACAGGCTTCTAAGGTTATCTCCAAGCGAGGAACCCCCCTCTGTCAGAAAATGTATCAATAACTGATATAAATAAACCCTCCCCATCTAGATACTCAAACTAGTTATGACATATTAAAATTTTATGACATATTTTGTGGCAGATTATAATACAACAATATTTTCTTTCCACCTGACATGAAGGGAAGAAGGATTATGCTGGAAAGTAACTTATGAGACTTACCATCATCATCAACCATCATTTCACCTTGAACATCTGAAGCAACGAGAACACGAAGCCACTCAGAAAATGCCGCCTTGAAAGCGGCTTTCATATCAGCAATAAGTGTATCACGATACATTCTCAACACTACAGGGAGTCTTGCCTAAAAAGAAGTTTTATAGTGATTTAGTAATAATGTGTGACTAATTCTACTATTGAAACATTATCAAAGATAAGCAATGGCTGAGATTTCTTGAGTAAATATTATATCAAATTAAGCTTAACAGATCTTCAACAATTCAACAAATGGAACAAATGAGATGAAAATATTTGCGTCATAGCACCAAATACTCGCTTCTCTTTTTTATAATAGAACAACATAAGAGCATATACTTAGTAAAATCAGCCGGAAGTCACATTCAAACACTTATCAGTTCAATCACTGATTATTCCAATTTTTTTAATCATCATACTCCCTCTATCCGAACTTAAGTTACACAATTTAACTTTTCACGATTGATTTAAAACGTAAACACAGCAAAAACAGTACTTATAGAATAGAAAACAGTACTTAAAACAATAAACTAACGGAAATATATAGAATTTATCTACTATAGCTCAGTAACATCAAACGCTTAAACATCACAAATGCAATTGAAATCGGAAGTCATCAAGCTGAAAATGGAGAAATGAAGAAGTAAATTACAGTGAGCTTTAGAGACTCACCAATGCTAGATTTAAAGGCTCCGGCAGCGAAGGGTGGCAGTGCCAGTGGTAGAGGATCCTCCTCAACCCATTCAGCTCGACAACGAGCAAGGACCTGCTAATAACAATAAAAAATCAATTAAACGGTGAAAAGATGATGGAATCACCACGTCGAGACCTCATATCAAAGATTAAAATGAGAAAAAAACAAGTAAAGTGACGAACCTAGGATTTCATAGCATAGTGAAGCAACAGAGCGTAGCAATTCAGAGCAGAGGGGAGCAACGTAGCGGAGCATATCTGAATGGGTCGGAGCATATCTCAACTCGTTCAGTTCGTGAACGAGCAAGGACCTGCAAGTAACAATAAAAAATCAATTAAACAGTGAAAATATGTCGGAATCACCACGTTGAGACCGCAAATCAAAGATTAAAATTAGAAAATGAGAAAAAAAAACTAGTAAAGAGACGAGCTAGGGTTTCATAGAAGAGTGAAGCAACGGATGGAGCGAATCGGAGCACAGAAGAGCATATCTGAGCAGATTGGAGTGGGGTGGACCGTGGAAGAGAAAACGAAGGAGGAGCGGAGCTGCGGAGGAGAAGCGGCGGAGGAAAAATGGAGGAAGAGCAGAGGACGAATAGAGAACGGTTGGTGAATTGGGGAAGAGAGATGTATTATTATTCTATATAATTACATAGAAGTCCCTACCCCTTTTCTTATTTTAATATAGACCTCAGTCTCACCATAATTTTGGGTGAGACCGTTTCACCCAAGTCTTTGTAATTTATTATATACTAGTTAAAGTAAGGCTTGACCATTGATTAGTTAAAGTCAACTTTGTTATTAGTGTTTATATATTGAAATTCAAGTAAAGTTTGACCGTTGATTAGTTAAAGTCAACTTAGTCACTAGTGTTTATATATAGAAAGTCAAGTAAGGTTTGACCGTTGATTAGACAAAGTCAAAACATTTTTATTAGTATTTATTATATACTAATTCAAATAAAGTTTGACCGTTGATTAGTTAAAGTCAACTTTATTATTAGTGTTTATATATTGAAAGTCAAGTAAAGTTTGACCATTAATTAGTTAAAGTCAGCTTAGTCACTAGTTTTTATATATAGAAAGTCAAGTAAGGTTTAACCGTTAATTAGACAAAGTCAAACATTTTTATTAGTATTTATTATATACTAATTCAAATAAAGTTTGACCATTAATTAGTTAAAGTCAACTTTGTTATTAGTGTTTATATATTGAAAGTCAAGTAAAGTTTGACCGTTGATTAGTTAAAATCAGCTTAGTCAATAGTGTTTATATATAGAAAGTCAAGTAAGGCTTGACCATTGATTAGACAAAGTCTGAGATTTTTATTAGTATTTATTATATACTAATTCAAATAAAGTTTGACCGTTAATTAGTTAAAGTCAGGTTTGTTATTAATGTTTATATATTGAAAGTCAAGTAAAGTTTGACCCTTGATTAGTTAAATTAAGTTTAGTCCCTAGTGTTTATATATAGAAAGTCAAGTAAGGTTTGACCGTTTATTAGACAAATTCAAACATTTTTATTATTATTTATTATATACTAATTCAAATAAAGTTTGACCGTTAATTAGTTAAAGTCAACTTTATTATTAGTGTTTATATATTGAAAGTCAAGTAAAGTTTGACCGTTGACTAGTTAAAGTTAGCTTAGTGACTAGTGTTTACATATAGAAAATCAAGTAAGGTTTGACCGTTGATTAGACAAAGTCAAACATTTTTATTAGTATTTATTATATACTAATTCAAATAAAGTTTGACCATTAATTAGTTAAATTCAACTTTGTTATTAGTGTTTATATATTGAAAGTCAAGTAAAGTTTAACCGTTGATTAGTTAAAGTCAGCTTAGTCACTAGTGTTTATATATAGAAAGTCAAGTAAGGTTTGATCGTTGATTAGACAAAGTCAAATATTTTTATTAGTATTTATTATATACTAATTCAAATAAATTTTGACCGTTAATTAGTTAAAGTCAACTTTGTTATTAGTGTTTAAATATTGAAAGTCAAGTATAGTTTGACCGTTGATTAGTCAAGTATAGTTTGACCGTTGATTAGTCAAAGTTAGTCTAGTTATTAGTGTTTATTTATTGAAAGTCAAGTATAGATTGACCGTTGATTAGTCAAAGTTAGCCTAGTTATTAGTGTTGGGAAAGTCTCAGGAAAGGCGGTCTTTCTATGAGCTTATTGACAGTCCTCAGAGATACTTGCCTAAAATGTTGTAATTTTTTTATAAAATTTAAATATTGCATTTTATAAGTTAAAATAAGTAATAATATGTATTTGAAGGTGAAAATATAAAAAAATATATAATCTAAAAAAATTTTAAAATTTTAAAATTTTGTATGTAATTTAAGAAATGCAGTGTATAAGGTAAGAAATAAGTGGCCTGTCCATAAGCTTATAGATAGGCTGCCTGTGAGGAGACCCACTTATTAGTGTTTATATATTGAAAGTCAAGTAAAGTTTTCACGATTGTTTATATATTTATTCAAATATGTAGTCAAAGTTTTCTTAGTTTGACTGAATCTTTGATCTTGTGCAATTTAATCCGGGACGGAGGGAGTATACTAAATCAATTAAGGGTTGAACGTTAATTATTTAATGTAAACAAATTTTATTCTTATTTGTATATATGAGGTCAGTGAAGGTTGATCGTTGATTAATTTAACTTAACTTAGTCATTAGTTAAAGTCAACAAAAGAAGTGAGCGATTTTGAAAGTTGAAAAAAATAGCTTAGAGCGGCTGCGCAGCTGCTCCCTGCTCATGAAGTTTCCGGGAAGATTATTTGAAATTTTTAGCAAATTTTTTGAATTATTTGGGCGGAAATAATGAAATTTAAAAAATTTCAATAAATAGAAGTTTTTGGCATTTCTTTGGGGGGGAAATTTTTTTGGCGGGAAAAAATTAAAAAATTTTAGCACCGGTTTAAACCGGTGCTATTTTCTTCCAAAACCGATGCTATTTTAAAAATATTTGGCAATTTCTTTGGCGGGAAAATTTTGTTTGGCTATTTCTTTGGCAGGAAAATTTTAAACCGGTGTTATTTTCTTCCAAAACCAGTGCTAAATTTTCCAAACCGGTGCTATTTTAAAATTTTGGGCTATTTCATTGGCGGGAAAACAATTATAGAAAATTTTTAGCACCGGTTTTTATAAACCGGTGCTATTTTTTTAAAAACCGGTGCCAAATTTTACAAAAAAATCGGTGCTAAGTTTTAATCTTTAGCACCAATTTTTAAACCAGTGCTATTTTTTTAAAAACCTGTGCTAAATTTTACAAAAAAATCGGTGCTAAGTTTTAATTTTTAGCACCAATTTTTAAACCAGTGCTATTTTTTTTGCAAAAACCGGTGCTATTCCTTAATTTTTAGCACCGGTTTTTTAAACCGGTGCTATTTTGAATTTGTTGGTGGGAAGATAGAATTTTACAAATATTTAGCACTGATTTTTAGAAATCGGTGCTAATATTTTCAAAACCGGTGCTATTTTAAAATTTTTTGCTATTTCTTTAGCAGGAAAATGAGTTTCAAAAATTTTTAGCACCAGTTTTTAAAAACTGGTTCTATTTTTTATAAAAACCGGTGCTAACTTTTAATTTTTAGCACCGGTTTTAAAAACCTGTGCTATTTTTTTGCTAAAACCGGTGCTATTATTTAATTTTTAGCACTGATTTTTAAAATCGGTGCTATTTTTTACTACAATCGGTGCTATTTTGAATTTTTTGGCAGGAAGATAGAATTTTACAAATATTTAGCACCGATTTTGAAAAACCGGTGCTAATATTTTCAAAACCGGTGCTATATAAATATTTTTGGCTATTTCTTTGGCGGGAAAAATAAAATTTTCTAATTTTTAGCACCGGTTTTTTAAAACCGGTGCTAACTGTTTCCAAAACCGGTGCTATTGTAAAATTTAGCACCGATTTTTAAAAAACTGGTGTTAAAATTTTAAAATTGGTGTTAAATTAATACCGGTTTTGAAAACCGATGTTAAAAATTAAAAACTGGTGCTATTAAATTTTTAGCACCAATTTTAAAAACCGGTGCTAAAAAACCAGTGCTAGAGGTGGGTCTTTGTGGTAGTTTTTTTTAAAAATAAAAACACCCAGAGGTGAGGGAGTTATGTATTAGGTTCCCCAGGCCCGATAACAAGATTTACAGTTTGTACATAAGTGTGTCTATATCCCTAGACATTGAAGTAACATTATTACCTCCAAAAGTACTAATACTGTAGATGTAAAACACATAGGTCTATTAAGAAGTTACGATCTAAAGGAGAGAAACTCCACCCCCTGTTTTATTTCTCCCCCTTAGCCAGACAACTTCTAAATGTAAATAGTATATGGACTAATGACTTTTGCAGTCCAAAAACGAGTAAAGATGATATAGCCTAGAATGACATCAACCCAATCCTCGTTATGGCCAAGAAACTGCCAAAGATCATTAGTTGAAGCAGCCAGCTTCCATCCTCAATCATGTGGTAGTGAATATGGGCATGAGGCACTTGATGGTCATAGGTTGAATAAAACTTCCTTAACCTCCAGTAGGGTTATAGGTTTAAGCAGTGATATATTATCTTAATCACTAACAATTGGGTGGATAACACTAAGTAATTGAGTCATATGTTGACACATATTTCAATTATTTGTGTATCGGCTAAGTTGTGTAAATTTCACTGTACCTACGTGCGAAAAAATTACTGTATAGGTGCGAAACACGCACTTCCCCGTTTCTTTCTGTTTTGAGCTGATAACGGTCATCTTCAACTGCTTTCTCTCGACCATTCATGGCGGCTCCTCCACCTGGCCGCGGCGGCGGTACTATTGGCAAGTCTTTCCTCCAAGCTTTAGGTAGTCGTCCTCCTCCACTTAATGTCTCCCTGCCATCGAACCCTGAAATCATCCCGAAAACTCACTACAAGGGAGACATAGCCTGTCTGGTTAGTCGAAGAGATGCAGAAACTCTAGCCTCCCACTACCAGAACGCCTTAGTTGGGAAATTTGGAAGAGGCAAACCATCGATGGCCGTCCTTAATGAGGCTTTCAGATCAGTCGGATTCAAAGGTAATTTTCAGTTAGGTTCAATTGATTTCAGACATATACTGATTAGATTTCAAGATAAGGAAGACTATCAGCGGCTATGGCTCAAGGGTCAGTGGACCTTCAATCATGCCCTGATGAAGGTACTCAAATGGACCACGGACTTCTCGCCGGAGGTTGAATCCTCCATAGTCTCGGTATGGGTTAATATCCCAGCTGTTCCTATCTTTTTCTATAATTCTACTATGATCCAATCTATGGGAAATCAGATAGGAAATTTCATTGAAATGGATGAAGCTACTGCTGCTTTATCCAGACCTTCTGTTGTGAAGATGTGCGTAGAAATTGACCTTAAAAATAAGCTTCCGGCATTTATTAGGGTTGGAATAGAGGAGGATGGTACTGAGTTTAATGTTGTTAAGCTGCCTCTAGAATTTGAGGATCTGCCTTCATACTGCCATCACTGCAAAGCCATAGGCCATGATGACAATCAGTGTATCCATTTGCATCCTGAATTAAAGAGGCCTAGGTCTTATAAGATGATAAAACCAAATCCCTCCCATAAGAATCCAGAAGAAGCTATAGTAGAGTCTCAATCCAAGGACCAACCAATAGGAACTGGAGGTCATGATAATAACAATAATGTTGGGGGTTCTGGGGTTTCTGCTGCTGAGAAAAAGAGAACTCTTTCCTTACAATCTTTCAAATATGTTCAAAGGCATAAAATGATTCCTACCATCGATCCTAAACAAGAGGTGGTTAATGTTAATGAGGTGGAGGAATTGCCTCCTGAAATTGATCTGCCTCGGGTTGATTTCCTGGGGGGAGGTGACAAAGTTGTTCTGACACCAGGTCACCATGAATCCGTGCATTTGGACAAAGTAGCTATTGAGATGGATCAGCCTAAACACTCTCGATCTGCTCCACCACAATTCATCTCAAAGAAAATCTATGCCAAGGATGACTTGCCTACCAAACGAGGTAAATCTTTCTCACCTTTTAATTCCATCATTGCTACAAAAAATTTCCTCTTCTCTCAGCAGAAGCAGAGACAGAATAGATTCCTTCCGCTCGCACTCGATGAGGACTCTAGTGCAGAAGATCTGCAATCTACCTTCCCAAACATTGAGGAGGTGGCAAATATTGGTGCTTCCTCAAGTGAACTTCAAGTAACTCCTCATGTTGATATTCCTGATTGTCCTGCTTCCCAAGAGAGTAAGGTAGTTTCTTCTATATTACACTCCAAGCCTGGCAAAACCAAAAAGGGGGACCAAGTATCAACAGATATCAATCATAGTAATGAGACTTATCTAACTCAGCTGAATACCATCATGACTAGATCAAAAAGCTCAAATAATGTTTCCCTATGAATAGTACATCTCTTAAGGTTAAAATGTTGGTTTGGAATATTCGGGGAATGGATACCTCAATGCTTAGGCTTCAAAACTTGATAACTAGATATAAGTTTGAGCTAGTATGTTTAATTGAACCAATGCATGACAATTTGCAATGTGAATCTTACAGACTTAGGCTAAACTATGACCATTGTATGTTTGCAATGAATGGACAAATCTGGCTATTTTGGAATTCATGTTTATCTATTACAATGATAAGTGATAATCTGCAATTTCTAGCAGTCTCTTTACATAGTCTTACTCTTAATAAATGTATGGAAGCTTTCTTTGTTTATGGCCTTAGAACCAGGAATGGTAGAAAAAATTTATGGTCGGATCTCAGGTCCATCAGTCATTCTCAGGCTATCTTTATAGGTGATTTTAATGCCATTACATCTATAAATGAATACAAAGGTCCATCTACTCCCAAACTGGGTAGTATGAGGGACTTTAATGATTTTATAAATGTTGAGGCTTTGCAAGAGATAAATACAGTTGGCAATCTGTTTACATGGAGTAACAATAGGTTAAGAAATCCTACTATTCAACGTTTAGATAGAGGACTTTGTACCCCATCTTGGTCAACCAATTTCCCAGACTCCTCTGTTCAAATCCTGAATAGGATCTCTTCAGATCATAATCCTATGCTGCTGTCCATTGGAAGTGACATCCTTTCCAACCCTAGGCCATTTAGATTTCTTAACACTTGGTATAAAAGGAAGGAGTTTAATGATATCATACTGAAAAACTGGGAGATGCCTATCAATAGATCAGGAATTCTAGGTTTTTATCTTAAACTCATCAGACTGAAAAAAGAGCTTAAAGTTTGGAATAAGGAACAATTTGGGAATGTACATGATAATGTGGTTAGTGCTGAATCTGTTCTAGAATCTCAGGAACATATGTATGACCTAAATGCTTCTGTGGAGAATCTAATCAAACTTAAAGAAGCAAAGGCTAAACTGGTTAAAGCTCTTGCAGAACAAAAAAGCTTTTGGAAACATAAGGCCAAAATTAAATGGCTAAAAGAAGGAGATGATAATACAAGCTTTTTCCATAATTCGGTAAAGGAGAGAAATTCCAGGCTTAAAATCTCAAAAATCAAAAGCAGTACTGGACTCTGGTTAGATAACAATCAGGATATTGAAAAGGGAGCCATTCGATATTATCGAGAACTTTTAACAGATGATTGTACTCCTGACAGTAGTTTGTTTCAATCTCACTTTCTAAGTCAGATACCTAGTTTAATTACTCAGGAAGAAAATGAGAGATTATTGCAACTGGTCTCATTGTCTGAACTTAGGAACATTGTTCTTAACCTCAATAAGAATAGCACTCCGGGACCAGATGGCTTCACAGCTCAGTTTTTTATTAAATCTTGGAATGTAATCTCAACGGACCTTCTTTCTGCGGTCCAAGATTTTTTGGATGGGAATAACATCCCCAGAGGTATTGGCAGCACATGGATAACAATTATTCCAAAAAAGAAAACCCCTAATTCTTTTGATGACTATAGGCCTATTAGTCTTTCCAACGTGATAAATAAAATTTGTTCAAAAGTGCTAGTGGAAAGATTAAAACCTTTAATGCAAAAATTGATTTCTCCCCACCAAACAGCTTACCTTAAGGGGAGGGACATCTCGGATAATATCATCTACCTTCAAGAAATGGTTAGATTCCTAAATAAGAAGCAAAGACTGCCTAATTGCATTGTTAAACTAGATCTTAAGAAGGCTTTTGATAGAGTTAGGTGGTCTTTTTTATATAATGTTCTGGTCAAATTTGGTTTTCACCCGAGATTCATCTTTCCAATCATGCAAAATTTGTCACAGGCATGGTTCTCCATTTTAATAAACGGTAAGCCTGTTGGATTTTTTCAATCTACAAGGGGAATCAAACAGGGAGATCCCCTCTCACCCTTTTTATTTAACCTTTTCTCTGAGGCTTTTTCTAGGAGCTTAGCATTTATCTTCTCTAATGGTAAGCTGGCATATTACAATCTTCCAGGTAATTCTCCTCCTATCTCTCATCTCTCTTATGCTGATGATACAGTTGTCTTCCTAAGGGGTGGCAAGAACACACTGATTAGGTTTAGAGCATTCCTAGCTAAATTTGAAGAGGTCACAGGGCAAAAGATAAATTACAATAAAAGTGACATCTTCATTGGGAAACATGCCTCTTCCCACTCAGTTAGTAATATAAAAAGGCTGTTAGGAATGAAATTGGGGTCTTTTCCCTTCACATATCTAGGAGTCCCCATTTTCACTGGTAAGGCAAAAAAAATTTACTTTCAGCCACTATTTGAACAAATTGACAGTAGGATTGGTAGCTGGAAAAACAAATGGCTTTCTTCTGGGGGAAAAATTACACTGATAAAATCTTGTATATATGCTATCCCTCAGCACATATGGTATGTTATAAAACCTAGCAAGGAGATTATTAGGACCATTGAAAACAAACTGAGCAGATTTTTTTGGGGGTACTCTGATCTTAAACCTAAGAGAAAATGGAGGAGGTGGGATGATCTTTGTCTTCCTATTAACCAAAATGGACTAGGTTTTAGATCAATCACCACCATTATAGATACATGCTCAGTTAAACTATGGTGGAAATATCAATTGGCTACGGCTTTATGGACACACCTGATTGCTTCTCTGCCACCATCATCTAGATCTTCTCCTAACTGGAAAAGAATTTGTTGTTTGAATGAATGGGCAGAATCAAACTCCAGAGTAATAGTGGGTAGAGGTGAATGCAATTTCTGGACATCTAATTGGTTAGATATAGGTCCCATTATTGATCTTTGTGATTGCAATCTTGTGAATATCTCAGCTGCATGCACTGTATCTGAATTTTTTTCGGATAAAATAGCTATGATTCAGAAGTTATCTCCTTTGCTACCAGCTCATGCTATTTCCCTGTTACAGGAATCAAAATTATATACTCATGGGTGTGACAGACTCATTTGGAAACCTGGAATTAGAGATAATTTTACTTTCAAATCGACCTACACATTGCTTAGCAACCAGAGAGGTACAATTGACTCTATTCAACACTTCTGGAATCCAAGACTGCAGAAAAAAATCTCAATATTTATGTGGAAACTGACCAATTATTTTTTACCATTTGATAATATTCTGAAAAAGATGAGATTCAGTTTGCCCTCTAAGTGTTGTATGTGTAATAACCATGAAGATTCCTTACAGCACTTTTTCAACTCCTGTTCTTTTTCTCTTCAAGTGTGGAAAACTGTTCATCAATTTATGGGGATAAATGATAGGTTGTTCCAATCTGTCTGGGATAGAATCTCATGCTATTCTACCTATCCGGGATTGAGCTCTTTACACTCTGTCATAATTAGAACTTCATCTGTGATAACATTCTGGAACTTGTGGAAGATGAGAAATAACTACCTTTTTGACTCAGTTTTGCCTACCGGGGGTTTAGTGCTTAATCGAATCAGGGAAGATATTTTCTACAATTTTTGTTCTAAGCCGGTTTTCACAACCTCAGCTTTAGACCATAGTATAGCAGATCACTCTTTCCTGCCTTTGATAAAATCTGCTCCAAAGCCTAACTTTTTTAAAATAGTATGGTCAAAGCCAAGTAATGGGTATAAAATCAATGTGGATGATGCTTGGTGCTGCTTCACTAGTATGTGTGGACTTGGTATGATTATTAGGGATTCTCGGGGATGTTTCATAGCTGCATATACCAAGTACACTGATGCCATCTCCCCCTTGGAGGCAGAAATGAAAGCAATTCAGTTTGCCTTAGGTAAATCAATGAGTTTCTCTTGTCCTGTTCATATAGAGTCAGATTGTTTGAATGTTGTTCATTATGTTGCTGATCCCATGCATGCTCCTTGGAAAATGTTTCAATTGGCTGATGAAACACACCAAATTCTGGGAGATATCAATTTAGTCCACATTCATAGACAAGCTAATTTAGTTGCAGATTCTCTAGCTAAATCTTGTCTAAGTGCAAAGTTCGGTTCCTTCTTGTACAGATTCAACTGTTTATCTAATACTTGCCAAGGCTTGCTTAGGTTAGATCAGATAGGTACACCATCTTTAAGGATGGGGGACTGAACGGATGCTACTGATTGAGATGTTAATTGCTGGTACAACTCTTCAAGCTCACTGGATTTCTTCACACTTGTCTGCGGTCACACTCTTGCAGCATTTTTCAACGAAGCTATTGGCTGGTTCTACACAATTTGATGCTCTAGTTTCATGGCAGCATTCAAGCTTATTCACATTCAAGCATTTCAGGGTTGATTTAATTGAGTAAACTTGATGCATACTACGGTAGGAGTGGATTGCTTCTACAATAGGTGGAGTATTTTGGACTGCCTTGTGTTTCTTTAACTAGATTCACTAACAAGTTCGATCACTTCTACTATTGGAGAAGCTTTTGTAATCCTCTTACTACATTCTTCACTTTTCTCTAGGTTTTGGAGGCAACAATGGTTGCTTCAGGAGCAAATTGCTCAACTATGTAGATTAGTACTGAGCTACTTCTTCATCTCCCTTTCGATGTAAATTTTGGTTCTTTTTATGGCTTAGGCACGCCAAATATAAATGCCCCCATCTATGGATGGTTAATTAAAAAAAAAAGAGTCATATGTTGACTCTTAAGTCAGAGTTTTCATTAGAAAGGAGTTCAGAGTAAAATGACACTCCTTCTAAGCCTATTTTAGTTTCTCCTTCAATCTAAACATTATCTTTGTTTTTAATGTTTTCTGATTGACTTTTCCCCAACAAAGTTCTAAAAATTTTTAGAAATTGTTTCACCATATGTTAAACCATCTTACTCTAGATCTCTGTCTCCATAATTTATCTTCTTTAATTAGACTTCTTATATTAATTAACCTGGCTTCATTTAATTAATTCTAAGAGTTGGTTCATTTGTTTTATAATACAATTGTTCAAGCTCCATGACTTTAATTTCAGCCATGTGCACATTACCAGTGACATTACCAAACACATCTCTATTCCAATCCTTTAAAGCTTTTTTTGACCTTTCAATTTCAGGAAAAACCCTAGTTGTCCCTGCTGTTGATTTGGTTGTTTCCAATTATCTTCTACAAGCGGAATGAAATCCTTCTAGTTGAACCACATCGCTTGAAACCAAAAAGGTTTTGGAGATGTGTGATGACTTCTTTTAAGGTAAATAAGGAGAGGGGAGTGGTCAGAGATCGTTTTATTTAAAATCTGTATTGAAGAGCAGTTAAATTGTGTAGAGAAAGTGTCATTCACAAGCACCTTGTCAAATCTCTTGGATACAATGTAATGATTTCTATTATTTCACCAGGTAAATGAATTACTTATTGTGCAGAGTTTAGTGAAGAAATATGGTCTAGAAAATCATCAAATTCTCTAATAGGTTCTAAGTTGGGTGAGCTAGGTCTAATGTCGTAATTGCATTGAAATCACCTGCTATAATGGTAGGATCTTGATGAGTTTTTAACGCAATCTCCTGAAACAGTTTTAATCTTTACATATTAAGTGTGGATCCCCATAAACTATATAAGCATGTAGCATGAGTCCAAAGTTAGTGGTCAATTTAAATTTTTAAAAATGATGTTGTTCCATTATGTCTATGATTTGGATTTGATCGAAATGATAAACCCATGTCTTAGCGTGATCCATTTTTAAAAACATTATGAAGACCAAACTTGGATTTATAATTGTCCTTAGAATCTTATCCAGTTTTAGGTTCTATTATGGCTAGCAGTTGAATTTTATGTTTCCTTAATAATCTCCTGATTCAAGCAACTGAATTTTCCAATCCTCTAACATTCCATATGCGCATATTCATTTTGAGGATGTGTTTTAATTGCTAACCTGGTCATGGCTCTAGTGGGAGTATTAAAGAAATTCTTCTAATTTTCTAACTCTTCATGTTCCTGCTCAGAGGAAAAAAGATTCTAGTTTTGAACATCAGAGGAGTTATCATCCTGGGAGAATGCGTATGATTCACAATGAATCACAGTATTATTCACAAAGAACATAAGAGGAGTTATCAAAATGGTAGCATAAATTAGATTACTGATTAGATTATGATTTATTATTATTAGAATTATTTTCTTATTACACCCATATTCTATTCTCTATATATTTAGTGGGAAAGTCTCAGGAAAGACGGCCTTTCCATAATCTTATGGACAGTGCTCAGGGGCATTTGCCTTAAATGTTGTAATTTTTTATAAAATTTAAATATTGTATTTTATAAGTTAAAACAAGTAATAATATTTATTTGAAGGTGAAAATATAAAAATATATGATATAAAAAATATTTTCAAAATTTTTAAATTTTGTATGTAATTTAATAAATGCAGTGTATAAGGTAAGAAATAAGTGGCATGTCCATAAGCTTATGGACAGGCCGCCTGTCAGGAGACCCACTCATATTTAGTTATCAACAATACAATTCTTTAAGGAAAATCATTCTATCATGGTATCAGAGCAAGTTCGGATCCTAAGCCCTAATTTTTTGATCTCGACAAATTCCGGTCAAATTCCAGAAACTTCTGGCGGCACTTTTCTGTCCACTGGCAGTAATCCTTTTGGCATCGTCATCTTCCGACGTTCGATTAATCTCCTCCTATTGGCTTCCTTACTTCAACCAGCAGAAACATCTATTTCCCGGGGGGCACTCTCATTGTTGGCATCGCCTGAGAGTTCCACAGTTGCAGGCGTTTTTAATTCAGCGAATTCTCTGGCCGTATCCATCTCCGGCATCTCCAGTTCCAGCGGCGTCTCCTCAACTTTCCTTCGCTTTGTCACCGGTGAACTCAATTCCATCCGCGTCATAGGATTTTTGGCCACCACTTCGAAGTGGATCCACAGTCTCCGGCCGGCGGCATCCCCTACTGTCATCCAGTATCCGCCAGCGTGACTCAGCCAATACGTGTGTGAAAACTATCGCTTCATCCCAGCCAGCGCAACTCAGCCAGCGTGTGCCAACACGCGCAAACTTCCAGTAACGTATTTCCAGCAGCAGTACGTGCTAACACGCGCGAGTGACATCACCCTCCAGCGCTTATACTGTTAGCACACAGTCGCGCATCGCGAGCTTGTTTAGGCAATTTTTGTGCAATTTTTGGTCTTTTGCTATGGTTTATTTGGTCCCTATATCTCGGGAAGATTTCTCCACTAATTGGATTGAGGACAAAGTTTTGTTTCATGCCAGTTTGAATAGTCCCAACCGCTATCCTTCGTCGAATCAGTGGATCGTTGATTCAGGTGCTACATCTTACATCACTGCTCGCACCAGTCATGTTGATAAGGTACAATGTTATCGTGGTTCCGATTCTATTCTTGTTGGAAATGGTGAATCATTATCTATTTCTCACATCGTTCAGTGTCATTTCTCTGGTTTATCTGTTAATGATGTCCTTGTGGTCCCTTAGATTACTAAAAGTTTATTATCCATTAATAAGCTTACTTGTGATTTACCTATCCGTGTTATATTTGATGCCAAGGCATTTTTAATTGAGCATAAGCATACAAGGAAGATAATTGGTAAAGGTCGTCATACTTCAGGTCTTTATTTTCTTGAGACTGGTGATTCCAGCTTTTTAGGCGAATTACGCTCTCGAAAGCTTTTGCCTTCCTTTGAGCAGTGGCATTCTAGCCTCAATCATGTGTCTCATGATACCGTTCAGTTGTTAAATCGACGGGGCCATATTACTATCATTTCTGCTATGCCGGCATCTGTTAGTTGCTCTCCTTGTCAGATGGCCAAGAGTAACCCTTTACCTTTTTCCACTAGTGAAGAGCGCGCTACTGGTTTGTTGGATAAGGTGCATTGTGTGGGGACCAGCCCATATTTTATCAGCAGGTGAGTTTTCTTATAATGCCATTTTCATCGATGATTTTTTGCGATTCACATGGTTTCTCCCGATGCGGTATAAGTTGAACTTCTATGACACATTTATCTAGTTTCAAAAATTCGTTGAGACCTAGTTTTCAGCTAGGGTTAAAAATTTTCAGACCAATGGTGGCACAGAGTTTACTAATCACCAACTTCAGACTCACTTCATATCATGTGGAATTCATCATCAGATGACATTGCCCTATACACCTGCTCAGAATGGTCGAGCTGAGCGGAAGCATCGTCATATCACAGAGACTGGTTTTGCCATATTCTTTCACTCTTCTGTGCCAAACAGTTATTGGGTGGAAGCTTTCTCCTCTGCGGTTTACATTATTAACCGTATACCTAGTTCAGTTCTTGGTGGGAAATCACCTTTTGAGGTTGTTTTTGGTCATGTGCATGACTGTACCCTCTTTCAACCATTTGGCTGCCGTGCATTTCTATGTCTGTGTGCCACTGCTACTGATAAGTTTGCACCGCGATCCATTCTGTGTGTTTTTATTGGCTACAGCCATCGCCATAAGGGCTTCCAGTGTCTCGACCCGACTTCCGGGCGCATCTATGTCTCTCACCACGTTCGTTTTGATGAAACTTTCTTCCCTTATGTCTCATCTTCCGCGGACAGTCATTCTATTTTGGATCTGGAGATTTAATCATTTTTTATGGCGTTGTTACTTCATCAATTGGGGTCACCATGTCTGTGCCCGTTCCAACCGCCCCTCCTTCACCACAAGGCTCCATCTGGACGGCTGACCCGGACCCAGCTCCTCAGCCGCCAATCATCACATCCCAGGGGCTTCCCACCACGCCTCAGCCGTCGGCCCCCACACCTTAGCCAGAATCGATCGTCTTTTCTTCGGTATCTTTCGAAGGCCACTC
Organism: Rubia yunnanensis; assembly: GCA_037428765.1. Lineage (NCBI taxonomy): Eukaryota > Viridiplantae > Streptophyta > Magnoliopsida > Gentianales > Rubiaceae > Rubia > Rubia yunnanensis. The sequence continues at coordinate 109,178,488 of CM075062.1, read as the reverse complement.
TCCGATTAGGTCTACTCGGCCTTCTTCGATGTTGTCAGCTGGTCCTCCAGCTTCACCACCACAACTTTGTACCCATCGGATGGCTACTCAGTCTTCTATTGGTGCCATTTAGCGCCAGATTATTGGGATATTATTGCTCATGGTCTCACTGCTGCTCTCCTTTCTCAGACAAAGCCCACTGATTATCGCTCTATCTTTTAGGATCCAGCCTGGGTTTCAGCCATGGATGATGAGATGGCCGCTCTCCATGGTCAGCACACTTGGGACTTGGTGCCTCGACCTTCAGATGTCACCATTTTTGGTTCCAAATGGGTCTATAGGCTCAAGTATCGACCAAAGGGCACTATTGAGTGCACAAAGCTAGACTTGTGGCATAGGGTTTCTCGCAGATTCCGGGTTTTGATTTTGACCACACTTTCATTCATGTGGTCTCAGCCTCAACTGTTAGGACGGTCCTCGCCATAGCCACCATGCATTCCTGTCAACTTCATCAGTTGGATGTCGAAAATGCTTTCCTTAAAGGTGTTCTTGATGTTCCGGTGTACATGAAGCAGGCCATTGGTTATTAGGATTTTGCTCATCCATACTATGTTTGTCGCTTGCGAAAGACCATTTATGATCTTAAGCAGGCCCCCCGAGCTTGGTTCCAGTGTTTCAGCAGTTATCTGACACAACTTTATTTTCGGTGCAGCTCAACCGATACTTCTTTATTTGTCCTCTCAAGAGGTTCGTTGTTACTGTACCTAATTGTGTATGTGGATGATATCATTCTTACAGGCAATGACTCGACTCTTCATCGACAGTTCATCGATCGGACACACAGAGAGTTTTCGATTAAAGATCTTGGTGCCCTTCATTACTTTCTTCGTCTTGAAGTTTCGCCTACCTCCTCAGGGTTACTGCTTGACCAAGCAAAGCTTGCTCGTGATATTTTGAATCGGGCCGGAATGTTTGCCGCGGTACCTGTTTCTACCCCATTTGTCGCTGGTTCTCAGCTTCACAGCTCTACCAGTCATCCGTTTTAGGATCCTACACTTTATCATTCTCTTGTTGGTGCTCTCCAGTATCTCACCATCTCTCACCCAGATTTGGCATTGTCAGTCAATACGGTGAGTCAGTATCTTCAGAATCCGAGAGATGACTATTTTGCTGCAGTGAAATGGATTTTGCGGTATGTTCCTAACACTCTTCATTTTGGTCTTAGCTTTCATTCCGCTAGTACTCCTGAGGTGTTAGGGTACTCTGATGCTGAATAAGCCTGGTATCTGGAGACTCGTCAATCCACTTATGGTTATGTGGTTTATCTTGGTGGGAATTTGGTTTCTTGGAGTACCAAGAAACAGCCCACTGTTTCTCGCTCTAGCACTGAGTCTGAACACCCAGATGTGCCACGCTACAACCCACTGTTTCTCGCTCTAGCATTGAGTCCATAGCTTAACATTAGAGGAGTTATCAACCTGGGAGAATTCATGTGATTTACAACGAATCAAAGTATTATTCAAAAAGAACGTGAGAGGAGTTATCAAAAGGGCAACATAGTACTCTTCAATGGAAGTATTATTTTTTGGATTCACTACAAATTGACTCTACTAACATCCCTGTTTTCCCTGTTGGAATTTCTGCTCCTTCCCTTGGTAAAAATGGAGAACGAACCTTTCACTTTTTTGATAGAACTTAGGCATGTGAATTGTGAATTTTGAATTGTGAATTGTGAAAATGACTGAGAAGGTATGGGCCGGATTAGTCCTTGGTGAGGTATATTCAGTCTATCCTAGATTTCTTCTAGTTTCTTAGTTTATTCTTTGATCCGATTATCTAGATTCCCAACACTCTGTCGCTCCACTTTTGAGATGCCGCAATGTTGATTGGAGTTTCCCAGCCTGATAGGCAGTTTATGAGTTGATTATCTCAGGATCCCAAACCTTTGCCACTTGTCCGCTTCCTTGATAAATACCCAAAAGGCTTCATATTTTAGTGATTTCATAGGCCTTGCCGGTGGTGCTGACAATTGAAGCAAACATGGTCTATGATCAAACTAAACAATTGGTAAGTTCTTAACTTGTAAGTTCCTAAATACTTGCATTTCCAAGTTTCATTCATGAAAGCTCTATCTAGTCTTTGTAATATTCCTTATTTTTTCTATTGTTGGTCCAGGTAAACCAGTTACCTTTGTGCCTTAGTTCCTTGAGATTGTAATCCTCCAAAAGCTTTAATAACCTTAATGAGCTTAGATTATGATTAAACCCACCCCTCCTATCCCCTCCTAGAATAATTTGGTTGAAATCCTGAATTAAGACCAAAGGATAGTGAAAAGAGGAAGTTTCCCATCAATATAGTTCCAAATGTCTACCCTTTATCCTACTTCTGGGTGACCATAAACAAAGCCCTGAAAGCACACTAGTCGCTCTCTAATAGTACATTTGACTAAGACAAAATTACTTCTACTAGATACTACTTCTATGTTAAAACTGCTATTCCATACTACTGAGAAGCCACCTTCTGAAAAGTGACAACCTTCTCTAAAGCTTGTTGTTTCCTGCCATCTTTCCATCTTCTTATGATCCATATTGGTCTCAAAAAAACTTACCACCTGAGGCCTATGTTGCTTCACCGGTTTGCATAGCCAGTTACTTTGTAGGGGCATTATTCATACCCCTACAATTTTACACCAAGGACGTCATGGCTCCCAAGCTGGCTGATTTGGGACAACCAAGCCAGAACCCTCAGGTAATAACTGTTTTCCTTAAACTTTACCTTTACACTTGATCCTGCACAACTTCCACTTGATCCTGTAGCCTTATCTTGTTCAGTGGTACCCCGTCCTCCTTCCATTGAGCTAGAAGAACTTTGATGATTGAAGACACTCTCTCCTCTTCCTCCTCGTTCTCTTGAGCGTGAACTTGTCATGATGTTGCTCACGAGCTTCCATCTTGATCACAACTGCTCTTGCAGTCTTTGGTTTCTCTTTCCTCTTCAGTTCTATTTCCAACCTTGTTTCTAATATAGCCTCTTCGTCTTCCGAATTCTGGTCTTCTCCTTCATCTAACATTGTCATGTTTTGATGTGGCTGGTGCACCCCCTCCTCAACCTGTTGTTTGCATTTTCGTACTCCTTCCTATAACCACCTTATGGTTTCCTCTTCACTATGTGTCCTGCGCCTCTTCTTAGTGTTTTTGGTTCATTTCTTCTTGATTTTTCCTGTGATTTAAGCCCTTGCTCAGTCACTTTCCTGGTTATTGTGTGCACACCTGCTAATTCCCCTTCATCTACCTTGTCTTGTGAGGAGTCTGGGATAATGATCAGCTCCCTATCTCTGTCATTCACTAATGCCATTTCCACAAGCTTCCTAACTATTATACGGAATGAGGGAATGATCATGACAATTACTCTTGCCTTATGTATGTTCAGGTTCAGCAATTACAAGTCCTATTCAAGGCTTCCATTCCTCTGCACTACTATCCTTTATAAGGGGTTGCTGAAAAGCATGATCCTAGTCACTATTAATTGCTACATCTACTGCACTTATCAATAAGCATTCTTGATCATCTCCAACATTAATAACAGAAGGGACATCATTATCAATTACCTCAATATCTTTTGAGTTTGGTAGATAAGTGTTGATCTCGGTACCCCTGTTCACCTGCTACTGCTCCTCCAACTTGTCTATTTTTTTGGATTAAGTATAACTTCATATTATGAAAATAGTGCAAGTACAAAGCAATCAAAGATCCACCTTTCTATCCTCCTACATCCCCCTATATGGTATTTATTATCCATTTACTACATTTCCTCTAAGTTTTGGTACTTTCCATAATCTTTACACTATACAATCAATTATACATCAAAAGTATTCACTTTCCTATATTTTCCAAAACATTTTTTATTCTATCCACCCATATCCCATATATAGTTTTTGCAAAAGCTGTTTGAAGTGCCCAATTCTTCCAGTTCTTGCCCTTTCTTTGCCTCATCATCCGTATCTTCTCCATTTCCCAACCTCCTAGTTCTCTCTCCATTTCCATCCATTTCAAAAGCTTCTTCTAGATTTCTTTGTCCCCACGCTATCTTTATCCCCACTTTACACACAAGTGCACCATGCTTTCTTTATCCTCACAGATTACACAGTTCCCATCAGTTCCAATCACATACTTCTAAAGTCCTTCTTTGGTTGCCTACATGTTCTTCCATCTCATCCATACGGAGAATTGTGCTCTTGGCCTATTATAGTTTCCATAGAATAATATTCTCCAATCCACCATCTCCTTATCCCCTCTCAACTTTTAGTTAAACTTTTCAACTTTAAATTTCAGATTCTGGCCATCTTCTATCTTTCTACAAGCTTTCATCTACACTATGACATCCCTGATTTTGAACATCCTCTTCAATATCCATGAATGGTTTCCAAACATTTTAACTTTAATACTTTCTCTTCATATAGTACTCATGAACCCATTTCACCCACAGCTTATCGGACTTACAATTCAGATTCTACAACAATTTAGACAAACTAGCTTCATTCCATTCTGTTAATGAAATGAGATTTAAACCACCTGCTCTACTTGGCCTGCAAACTTTATCCCATGCCACATGTACTTTTTTGGTAATATTTTCCTTCCCACTCCACAAAAAAACACCTACACACAGTTTCTATATGATTAATTACTTTCTTTGGCAGAGGTAGACATTGCATCCAGTAGTTTGCTATGGCAAAAAGAACACGCTTAATAACTTGAACCATGCCAGCATAACTCCACATAATGGCACTCCAATGTTAGATCCTCCCAATCATTTTGCAATTTAATGTTGATACATATACACAAACAATTTCTTGTTTGTCATGGGAACCCCTAGATACCTAAATGGTAATTAACCTTCATCAAAACCCATGATTTCTCGAATCTTTATTTTCTGCTCTTCATCCAGGCCACAATAATATGATCTGCATTTAAACTGATTCACTTACAGACCTATAGATTTAGTAAACTTTTGAAAGGATTTCATCATTTCCTCAACAACTAGCTTTTCTCCTCTTGAGATCATATCTTGATTTACCTGGTTTATGGGAGAAAGATAATTATCTGTAAAAACGGTGTATTGAGACCCATCTGGTATTGTGTGTTCTTGTAGATCCTGAAAAAAGTCCCCATGTCACTCCACAAAATTGGCCTGAAATGTGGTATAACGCTCGTGAGGCCTGTGTCCTACCGCTGTTCTCCTCTGGTCCAGTGAGTGCTTGAGCCTACAAGACAGATAGACTAAGGATAGGTAGGCAAGCACAGGCCATGGCTGCTCTGAGCTTTGGTCGGTCCTGCTTGCCACGTAGAGCGTATATGAGTGAATAGTGTAATAATTATGAGATCTTACCCTCTCGCACGTTATTCCTCCTTAAGGTACACGATCGAAGGCTGATTTGACTCATCCATCCCATCACGCCTTCTACGTGCTTTTCCTTTTTCCATAAGCCTAGCCCGTTTTGTTTTCTTATCGAGTGCGCTGAATAGCAGATATTGGGCCGTTAAGGTCCTCACCATATCATCGTACAAACGGGTCCAAAACCTGGCCCATGGCAATGTTATCAAGGAGAATTTGAATATGAAGGATTTTATAATTGAAGCTTAGGTCGATGCCTTCAGACGTGCCACCAATATGCAAGAGTTACTGCATGCTTCAACTTTGGTCAATGCTAAAGCTCCAAGGAATATAGATTTTTGATTCCATCAATGTGACTCTTGACTCGGGTCCGCCAAAGCTTCCTGGCACGACAAACATCGTTGAGTTTGTCAAGGCCAAAATCCCAGGCATTTTTGGGATTTTCACCAAGCCTAAGGTTAGTCTATACTCTAATTTTTATATAGTATTTTGGTTGATGATGCATGTGATGATATGAATTTCATTTTAATGAGATCACCATTATATGTACACTATTTTAAACTGGGTGAACCGTGGACATATATGAGCTAGCAGGAGAGGGGCTGGTAAATATATATTGGTTTTGTTGTGTTTTATATTGTTTGCATCTCTTTAGTGTCGTCATATGCAATCATATTCTGGAGTAAGATTGTTCCCATATTAAAGTGTGCCTTTTTATTAGTATATAATGCTTTCCTTCACCCAAAATGAATTATAATGTTACATGTTGCACATTTAAAAGGGCAACATAGATTTTCTATATTAAAATTTTGGGATAATATTAGGCTTCCCTGGCCTTTTAAAGAGAAATTGTTTTAAAAAACTTCCCCAAAAGGTCTATGACCGAAGTACAGATTGCTTCGAGAAGATGGATGGGTGCAAATCCAATCGAGAAACCTCCACCACTGTGTTAGAATCTCAATTGTCCAGGCCCCTATCATAAAAAATGAGAAGGATGTACACTTGATGTTGGAAAATGATTGTAAAACAAGTTGAATTTCATCAACTTTTGGGCTTCATTTTTTAGTTGGGCTCAAACTGAATTAGAGTCAGTGGGCATCGTTTTTGGATTCTCCTCTGCGAGTACTATAAAATCGCCTGTTTAAACTCTCAAAACGGATAAAGGGTGAATGAGATATGGATGCTCAAAGAGTCACTCTGAGAATGGAAACTTAGGCGGAAATTCATTCGCACATACTAAGTGTTCTGTAATTTTTTGACTGTCTAAAATGCGTTTGGATTGTGTGGAAGTCTCCAGAAAGCCCAAACCGCGTAACAAATGTTCTAAGAATCACGTGTGGAATATCTGAGATTTGATACGTGGTTAATCATGATAAGGAATATGATATTCTTATCTTTCCAGAATCTATTCAAATATTTATAAAATATTTGGTGGTTAGAGAATATTTTCTCTGATTACGGGTATCAGATCTTCCACGTATCTTCCCATAGGGTTTCTTAGACATCTATAAATAGAGCCTCTATGTCAGACAGAAACCTTGCACCATTCTCAAGTTCCTCCCTACTTCTAAACTTGAGTCTTATCTTCTTACCTGTCTTTGTCGGTGATAGTCTTTCGGGCTTTGTGTGACTCCGAGGTAATTTTACTTGTTAAATTACCTTCGATGGTTTTATCCTAGGGAACGATGTCCACGACGGGACTCATTCATTTCAAGGATAGTGAGTGTACTCGTGACTCCATCAATATGTGATATATGTGATTGCTTGAAACGTGCTTATTAATTGTACGCGTGAATAATTAGTACTATTTCTTTATTGTTACTGATGTTAAATTGTTTGTGTAATTTCGACATGTTTTTTCCAATATATGTCCAACAATTTTGAAACGAATGATCTTTGTTGGGTTATATTGATTAAACTTAGTCAAAAAAAAAATTTTACACGCCATATATATTAATGCTTTATGCAAATTGTATGTTTGGAAAGATATGCATGCTACTAATATGCATGTGGTTTTGCAAGTCTGCGAAAATATTTGATTGCATGCTTTATGGAAATTGTATGTTTAAAAAAATAAAAATTTATGCATGCTAATTCATTGGGTTTTGGTTGTTTACAACAGAACCATGTCGAGCGGTGAGACTATCCATGGGGCGATGCCTCTTGTGACTGTTCAAGCTAAGACTACCCCAGGGGTGACGCCTCTTATGGTTGTTCCTCATGCTGAGAAACCCGAGAAGTTCAATAATGGTATGAACTTCAAGATGTGGCAACAGAGGATGCTCTTCTACTTGTCCACTATGGGTTTGGAGCGCTATGTTCACGAAGATCGTCCAGTTGCAGATGAGACTAGCAATGTAGAAGTCCAAAATGTTGCAGTGGAATGGAACTCTAAGGAGTATATCTGTCGCAACCTCATTTTGAATAGCCTTCACGAAGCCATTTGGAGCGTGTATCAAGTGAAAGAGCCTTCTAAGGTGCTGTGGGAAACTCTTGACCAAGAGTACATGGGTGAGGAAGTTGGATCCAAGAAGTGGGTCGTCGGCAAGTTCCTCGACTACAAGATGGTTGATGCCAAGTCTGTGGTCAGTCAAGCTCAAGAGCTTCAAATGATGATCAATGAGCTGATAGCCGAGAAGATGATAATGTGCGAGACTCTCCAAGTCTATTGCATCATCGAGAAGTTGCTTCCAAGTTGGAGGGATTTCAATAGTTATCTGAAACACAAGCGAAAGGTGATGACCATGAGGGATTTGATCCAAAAGTTTCATGTTGAGGAGGATAACCGCATCTCTGAAAAGAGGATGAATGGATATGTGCCTGTGGCAAGGGCCAATCTCGTGGAGGTTGGTGGGAGCTCCAAGTCAAAGAAGGCCAAGGTAAAGAAGGGATCCAAGTTGGGAGCTAAGGGTGGAGTTTCGAAGAAGTCGAAGTTCACTGGCAAGTGCTACAATTGCAACCTCGTTGGCCACAAGTCCTCCGAATGTAGGAAGCCAAGGAATGCCAAGAACGAGGCCAATCTGGTTGAAAATCTTGCATTAGATGTGAATAACATCGATTTGTGTGCTGTGATTTCTGAAGTCAACATGGTGGACTCCAATCCAAAGGAATGGTGGATTGATACTGGTGCTACTAAGCACATTTGCTCTGTCAAGGAAGTGTTCTCAAACTTCAAGGCAATTGAAGATGGAGAGATCATGTACATGGGCAACTCTGCAACTTCTATGGTGAAAGGGCGTGGCACTGTGGTACTGAAGATGACGTTTGGGAAGGAGTTGACTTTGAAGAATGTTTTGTATGTGCCAGACATTCGCAAGAACCTTGTGTCCGGTTCTATGTTGATCAAGCATGGCTTTAAGCTAGTGTTTGAGTCTGATAAGTTAGTCTTGTCAAAGCAAGGTATGTTTGTAGGCAAAGGTTATGAGCTAGATGGTATGTTCAAGTTGAACACCATGGTTGTACGTCCTAAGAAAGATGAAATGAATGCTTCTTCTTCTACTTACATGATTGAGTCTTCCAATTTATGGCATGGTAGACTAGGACACATTAATTATGATTCGATAAGAAGATTAATTAAAATGGAAAACATACCTAACATGGAAATTGATGCAAATGATAAGTGTGAAACTTGTGTTGAAGCTAAGATGACTCGAACGTCTTTCAAACAAGGTAAACGAAACACGAAACCTCTTGAGTTGATACATATCGATATCTGTGATCTCAAGTTCGTGCAAACAAGAGGAGGTAGCAAGTATTTCATCACTTTCATGGATGATTGTACGAAATACTGTCATGTGTACTTGCTGAAAAGCAAAGATGAGGCAATTGAGAAATTTGTTCTCTACAAAACGGAAGTTGAAAATCAACTTGATAAGAAGATCAAGGTGATTAGAAGTGACCGTGGAGGTGAATATGTAGAGCCATTTAGGGACTATTGTTCTGAACATGGTATTATTCACGAGGTCACTGCCTCATACTCGCCTCAATCTAATGGTGTGGCTGAACGTAAAAATCACACTCTTAAAGAGATGATGAATACGATGTTGATAAGTTCTGGGTTGCCACAGAGCATGTGGGAGGAGGCTATTTTGACGGCCAATTATCTTTTGAATAAGATACCCCGTAAGGATGAGAAAGAAACTCCTCATGAGTTGTGGAAAGGCACGAAGCCATCCTTTACGTACTTGCGAATGTGGGGGTGCCTTGCAAAGGTATTAATCCCACCCCCAAGAAGTTAAATATTGGACCTAAAACGGTTGACTGTATCTTTATAGGATATGCACATGAGAGTAGTGTTTATCGCTTCCTTGTACATGAATCTCATCATCCAGGGATTCACAACAACACAATCATGGAATCAAGAAATGCAAATTTCTTTGAGGATGTGTTCCCTGCCAAGGAAAGGTCTGAATCGTCGAAGAGGACCGTTGAGTCACTGGACGAAGGCGTAGTAATTCCCGACGATCTCGAGGATCAAGAGGAGGAAGTGGATGAACCTAGACGAAGTAAATGGATTAGGACTGAAAAATCATTTGGTCCTGATTATCTAACGTTTATGCTTGAAAGTGAGCCACAAAGTTATAAAGAAGTTGTGAATTCGTCTGAGGGGCCTATGTGGAAAGAAGCGATTAAAAGCGTAATCGACTCGATTCTACATAATCATACTTGGGAGCTAGTGGACTTACCTCCGAGGTGTAAACCACTGAGCTACAAATGGATCTTCAAGAAGAAGATGAGAGTAGATGGCTCGATTGACAAGTATAAAGCCAGACTTGTAATCAAAGGTTATAGACAAAAGGAAGGTCTTGACTACTTTGATACTTATTCTCCAGTCACGAGAATAAGCTCCATTAGAATGATACTTGCTATCGCCGCATTGCGTAAGCTTGAGGTTCATCAAATGGATGTGAAGACTGCCTTCTTGAATGGAGATTTAGAGGAAGAAATCTACATGGAGCAACCTGAGGGGTTTACGGCTCCCAGACAAGGAGGAAAAGCTTGCAAGTTGGTGAAATCATTGTATGGTCTCAAACAAGCACCAAAGCAATGGCATGAGAAGTTTGACCGTATCGTCCTTGCCAATGGTTTCAAAATCAATGAGTGTGATAAGTGTGTCTACGTGAAAGACATGGAAAATAGATATGTAATCCTATGTTTATATATAGATGACTTGCTCATTGTGGGTAGTATTGAAAAGATGATCAATTCTACCAAGGACATGTTGAATTCTCGTTTTGACATGAAGGATATGGGACTGGCGGATGTGATCTTGGGAATAAAGATCATCTGAAGCTCTGATGGTATCACCTTAACCCAGTCCCATTATGTAGATAAAATCCTTGAGAAATTCAACAATAATGACTTAGAGGTGGCGATGACTCCAATAGATCCGAATTTGCATCTACGAAAGAACAAATTGGAGGCTATTAATCAGGTGGAGTACTCGAGAGTCATTGGGAGTCTGATGTACTTGATGAGTTGTACTAGACCAGACATTGCCTACACTGTAAGTAGGTTGAGTAGATACACGAGTAATCCCAGTATGACTCACTGGAAAGAAATAACTAGAGTATTGAGATATCTACGTTTCACTCGTGATTATGGTCTACATTATTCGAGTTATCCAGCTGTAGTTGAAGGATACAGTGATGCAAGCTGGATACACGATATAAAGGATATGTATTTACACTAGGTGGAGGAGCAGTCTCGTGGAAGTCCTCTAAACAAATGGTTATTACTCGATCCACAATGGAATCCGAGTTTGTTGCCTTAGACAAGGCGGGTGAGGAGGCCGAATGGCTCCTTCAATTCGTAGAGGACATTCCTAGATGGTCGAAGCCTGTGCCAGCCATATGTATACATTGTGATAGTGTATCTGCTATTGAAAAGGCTCAGAATATGCTCTATAATGGGAAGTCTCGTCATATTCGACGGAGACATAGTTCCATAAGACAACTTCTCTCAATTGGAGTGATCACAATTGACTATGTAAGGTCTAAGGACAACATAGCTGATCCCTTGACTAAGGGGTTGAATCGAGAGGTAGTTGAAACATCATCGAGAGGAATGAGACTGAAGTCCATTAAATGATGGGTTACGTACGTGGAAACCCAATCTATGTGACTGGAGATCCCAAGATCTAGGTTCAATGGGACAACTAAACTGCAAAGACCCATCGCGATCACTGTGGGGGGTTCATACCTCCTGTCTTATTTCCTATGATGAAGAAACAGTGAAGTGAGTGGAGGTTAAGGATTAAATTGCTTTTAATGATTCACGGCATCGAGTGTATGATACTTGAAAGAGCGCATAGTTTACGGATATGCTCTTACGCAAAGAATCACCTATGTAAGCGAGAAGTGTGGCCGCTTCGAAAGGGAATTGTTGGGACGCAATTCCTTAGAAACCTTACAGAACTAGGGGGTGTGCCATGGCCTGATTAATGGACACAACTGAGGAAAGCACAAAGGCTAGGAAAGATGTCTGTGGAAAGTGCATTGTCGTTCACACAAGCGGTCGGGGAAGTTCAAGGACATCGCGTCTACTTCCTAACCAGTGGGCTAAGTGTACTATCTCAAGGGAAAGTTCAAAGGGTGACACCTACTTATCCTATGCAGCATCTATGCCGTTGAAATGAATCTATCACCAAGTCAAACTCTGTGTCTGGCATGATTGTTCTGATTCCACATCAATATCTATTCATGTGGGGATTGTTGGAAAATGATTGTAAAACAAGTTGAATTTCGTCAACTTTTGGGCTTCGTTTTTGAGTTGGGCTCAAACTGAATTAGAGTCAGTGGGCATCGTTTTTGGATTCTCCTCTGCGAGTACTATAAAATCGATTGTTTAAACTCTCAAAACGGATAAAGGGTGAATGAAATATGGATGCTCAAAGAGTCACTCTGAGAATGGAAACTTAGGTGGAAATTCATTCGCACGTACTAAGTGTTCTGTAATTTTTTGACTGTCTAAAATGTGTTTGGATCGTGTGGAAGTCTCCAGAAAGCCCAAACCGCGTAACAAATATTCTAAGAATCACGTGTGGAATATCTGAGATTTGATACGCGGTTAATCATTATAAGGAATATGATATTCTTATCTTTCCAGAATCTATTCAAATATTTATAAAATATTTGGTGGTTAGAGAATATTTTCTCTGATTACGGGAATCAGATCTTCCACGTATCTTCCCATAGGGTTTCTTAGATATCTATAAATAGAGCCTCTATGTCAGACAGAAACCTCGCACCATTCTCAAGTTCCTCCCTACTTCTAAACTTGAGTCTTATCTTCTTACTCTGTCTTTGTCGGTGATAGTCCTTCGGGCTTTGTGTGACTCCGAGGTAATTTTACTTGTTAAATTACCTTTGATGGTTTTATCCTAGGGAACGATGTCCACGACGGGACTCATTCATTTCAAGGACAGCGAGTGTACTCGTGACTCCATCAATATGTGAAATATGTGATTGCTTGAAACGTGCTTATTAATTGTACGCGTGAATAATTAGTACTATTTCTTTATTGTTACTGATGTGAAATTGTTTGTGTAATTTGGACATGTTTTTTCCAATATATGTCCAACACTTGAAACTATCTAGAAACAAGTTTTGAGTTTTAGAAATAAAACTAGTCATCCTTAGTTCTAATAAAAGGCATGATTATATCCGATCTGAGTAAATTCCCAAGTTGTTCTTGGATGTTCCTACGTTATATCCGCTCTATTTTGTATCTGCAACATGCCTTGCCAGGAAATCTGCACAACCATTAACTTGTTGGATTACAGGAGAGATCGTCACAGGATTTCTCCTGATCAATTCTAGTCTCCGCAATGCTTCAGAGGTGATCTTTCAGTAAGGGCTGATCCCATCCTTTGTCATTGTGTATGCTTGCATTGAATCACTTTCCACCAGTAGAGGGAGAGTGTTTTCTCTTACTGCCATATCTATACCTATCAAAATATAGCAAACTTCAGAATGAAGTGGACTGGAAGCAAGATTAAGTCCTTGAGCAGTCTTAATCAGTTCACCATCAGTGTTTCTAATTAGTTTACCATAACCAAATAAAGAGTTTGAAATCCAAGAAGCATCACAGTTCAGTTTGTAACCAAAATCAGGTGGTTTCTAATTAAGTATTAAAACTTTCAAAAGTGTTTTTTCCAGAAATGATATGATTCCTTTAGAGATAAACTCAAATCAGATGGTGATGGCATTTGAACATGATGCACATCAAACAAAATCATAGTCTAATCAATTGCTAATATACTGATGACAGCTGTACATAACTTCTTTGATTCTTAGATGAAGCTATTTCTTGACTTCCAAATCTCCCAGCGTATCAGACTGGGCATAATCATCAGCAGAGCAGAGCAGGTTATAGATTTAGAAGAGGCTGAACAATAAAATTACAACCTATCAAAGATATTGTTAAACTTGATATCAGGTAGATCCAACAAAGAATGAAACTAATACAATAAAATCTGGAACCTTGGACACGATTTAAAGTAATGAGAAAAATTATCCACATGATCACAGTTTGTGCATTTTGACACAGTAATAAAGCCATATTTCGTAATGATGTTAACAAAAGGTAATGAAGAATTCAGTAGTTTGCACATGAAAACTGAGGTTTTAAGTGGCAGGGTTTGATTCCCTAACTTTTTCAGCAGTTGCTAAGAAACTGATGGAGAGACAACTGTATAATATGCAGATTTGATGGAAATGGATCCTAGCTTATTTGGCTTCCATACCAATTTATCCTCAGCCTCTATGTGAATTTGAATTACCTTTTGGATGGGTGTAGTGTATGGTGCAGTTACACGAGGTTCAATGAGTTGAAGGATTGATTATTTGTGAATCTGAATTTCACTTAGCTGTAGTAATGGTAGAGGTGGATCTCCATCTGACCAGTGATTTATAACTGGCCCCAGACCATATACCAGTTTCCCAACCAAAAACTGCAAGTTCGATTCCCTATCATTACTTGTGTGTTTTCCTTTGCTTTTTAGTTTAAAAGATTGTATCTTGTCCAAGTATCAAAGGTTCTAAAGCTTTGTGGAAAAGACCACATGAACTTGGCCCAAAGTGAAAGTCCTAATTGCATCTTCCACCATAGTTTCATAGAGAAACTATCAGCCAAACCACCTTAATCTGTAACCCCTATGCCATTACATTGAACATGTCTACAAATTTTAGTCTAAGAGAGCTAATGCTCCTTGTTCTTTCCCTCTTCAGATCCCCAGAAAAAATTGCCAAGCATAGATTCAATCTGGGAGAGTACATGCTTTGATGGAACATGTTTTTATAAAGAAGTCATCTTTCCCCATATGACAACCATACATTTTTCCAATTGTTAATCTTGGATGCAATTTTATCAATGAGGGGGTTGAAATAAATATTCTTTTTCCTTCCCTTATAAATAATTATACCTAGATTTTGTTGGATAAAAGTTCCTTGACTGATTCCAATGAGCCTTTTAATCTCTCTTTTTTTAGCCTCATTCATTTTCCTTTTTAAAAAATAATAATTATAGGGTATATAATTTGGCTCTCCATGCCATAGAAAACCAAAAAATGATTACAAGTGATCCGATATTACAAAAATTTACATGTGGAGGAACTATTGTTTTCATCAAGCGAGAAGAAGATCTAAGACCCCGGATATACTACAAAGCAGCATATCCATTTCCTTGTGATTCTACTCAAACGAAACTCCACCCCCTGTGTCGATTCGTAGGTGGCCAGAAAAGGAAGTACTAAGGCTAAACGATTTATCCTTCAAAAGAGATGAGAAAGTGTTTGTCAAGAGAAGGGGAGAATGATTACAAGAAGAAATGATGATCCTACATGCAGGATCCTAATTCCTACTCAAATAAATTCTTCTTCTTGTGAGATTAGTTCCAGCTAGTGATCTTTTGTACAAAAGAGCCCAGTATCTTCAGTGAATCTATCTGCTAGTTGAAGTTGGAGAATCAAATTCAGCATATTTGTTGCTGACACAAGTGGTTTCCCCTTCATAGAAGAAGAAAATAGCAGTTCATGTGTGCGATGTAATAGAGAAGAAGAAACAATGTATATCAGACATGCAGCACTCATCTGTATCAGACAAATTCCATGGCATCAAACAAGGATCAATAGGGTAGATCATTTTGGTACACCTTAGTATGGCAGTAGGATAGTAAAGCATTTTAACACACAGGACTACTAATAAGTACCCTATACTGAAAGCATTTCAACACACCGAACTACTAATAAGTACCCTATACTGAAAGCATTTTAGTATATAGAATTACTAATAAGTTCATGATATTTAAAGCAGTATCAGAGCAGCATGATCAGATAGTTAGATCGAAAATAGAGAAAAGAAAACATGGGAGATATGTTTAGATCAATGTAACCCCAGTTAGAGAGGGTGGGAATCCCTGAATCTGATAGATGGCATGGCTATTTTATCCAAATGAATAATTCCTTCTAGTTTTCTATCAAAATGTGATGCATTGATGTTACCAGAATCATCTGGAAACATTAAGTGACCAAATTTAGCAATGTAGTAAGCTGGTTTATTCCGTTCTCTATGAATGAAAGTTAGACTGTTTGACCCTAGTGTCCTTTTCACTTTGAGTGCTGCAGAGTACAATTCAAAGGGAGCTGTTAGTGGATCGTTTATCATTTGAATAGCTCTTAAACAGTCAGATTCATAAACCACTCCATTGAAATTTTCAGACATTGCGGTTTGGATGGCTAAATGAATACTGATTAGTTCAGCCTCCAAAGGAGATTTAGCCTGAGAGGACATAAAACTAACCTTGATTACCTACCCTCTATGATTTCTAAATAACAGTCCATGCTTACTAATTGAGGAGAAAGATCCATCCATGTTACACATATAACCTAGAACTGGAGGAGACCAAAATACAGGTATTTTAGGTTTAACCTTTTTGTTTGCAAGGTATGGCATTAAACCTGCCTGTATCCAGTAAATATCAAAGTCGAGCTCTTGAAAATTGAGAAAACAGCAAAGATATTGAAACACATTTCCTTTACGTCGTGCACTACTGAGTCAATAGTCTGGGATGTATTATCATAGAGGAGAGTATTTTTTGCTTTCCACAAGTGCCAGAAGGTGACTAAGGCAACAGTAAGGACTACAATATTTCTGACTTAAAAGAAGCGTCAAAATATATGTAAGAGCTGATTCTTTCCCACACTGAAAGGTATGATTGGCCAGCTATGTTCATGAGAAGATGCATTTTAGACCGCACAGAGGATGCAAATTGATATTCATTGAAAAAATGGTCAAGAGAATCAACTTGATTACAAAATGGACATTTAGAGACCATATTGATGCCTATTGATATGAGGATGTTATCAAATGTCAAAAACTTATTCATGAGTTTCCACATGAAGGTAGAGAGATTACCTGGTATACTTTGCTTCCAGATTTTATCTAGAGATAGTCTTGGGGTTGCTCTTTGTCTAAGTTCAATATCTGAACTCTTAATGGTGAAAGCACCATTTTCAGTTGAGGTCCATATGAGTCTGTCCTCTTGTTCTGGGATCAGCTGAGCATTCTGCAGAAGTGATAAAACATTGCCAGCCATAATTGGCTCCAGGGTGGCCATATACATATGCATGTTAGCTACAAATTCTGCCAGTAAGATATGGGGTAATGGAGGGTTCTGATCTTGTCATTTATAGCACAAGGCTCCGGTACTACACCAATTTCCATTCCAAAACTACATATTCCCTTGCCTGGGATTATCTTTGAGTGTGAGTTATCGAACTCAGTGACTTGACAAATCCTTGACCAAAGAGGGCATTTTAGTGTGGAAGTTGGCAGAGACCCTAGGGATTTTGTCCATACTCTGTCATTAATTTGCATTTTCCACTAGAGCTTACATGAAAATGCAGAAATGAATGTGTAAAGATTCCTTGTATCTTAACCATTTTCCTTTATTGGGAAGCATGTTTTTGGCCAGGGTCTCCAGTCTTTCTTATTTCCATGCTCTGTTTTGCCCCAAAAACATGTTGAAACTTTTTTTTCAAGAAGCTTGACTAGTGATTTTGGGGGTTTTGTGGTAGCAAGAATATGCAGAGGCATAGACATGAGGCATATTTTGATTAAAGTTAGCCTACCTGCTTAGTTTAATCAGATGTTTTTCCAACTTTTAAGTTTTGCATCTATTACTTCAATTAGGTGATTCTAGTTAGACAACTTGTTTTTCCCCAGAAAATGGGGACTCATAGATACTTGAAACAATCTTTGCCTTTTGTTCATACCTAGAATGAACTGAACAAGTCTGTGACACACAGTAGAGGCTTTTGTGGGAGATAGTACTCACTTTTGCATAAGTTTATCAGTTGGTCTGATGTGGACTGATAAGCTTGTAGGAATTTTTTTTATTCCTTTCTTATTCTATTTTCCAGCTCTGAGATAAATCATAGTATCATCAGAATACATTAGATGTGTGATTTTAGCTGAGTGATTGGTAGCAGTGAAAATACTATACTTTCCCTGCGTGAAAATATAGCTTTATAGCTCTAGAGAAGGATTTCGTACATTATACAGAAATGTTGACAATGGATCACCATGTTTAATGCCTCTTGAGGCTTTAAAAAATCCACAAGGGGATCCATTAAACAAAACAAAAAAATTGGCAAAGGAGAGGTTTGTTAAAATTAATTTAACAAAATGACCTAAAAAGACAAATTGTAGAAGAATGGAGTTTAAGAAACCCGAAGAAACCATATCAAATGCCTTATGCATGTCAAGCTTAAGGATGAGATTTTGGTTTCTGCACTTTTTATTGAGTAGCATAATTGGATTACATTATAAGAGATGTCCCTGTTTTTTTGGAAAGCAAACTGTTTAATTGAGATTAGGGATTCCATAATGAGACCTAGCATATTCATTAGAAGCTTAGACAAGATTTTGTTAATGAAATTGGACGAGCTTATTGGTCTGTAGTATAAGAAGGTTTTTGGGGTTGGTTTCTTAGGGATAAGTGTGATCCATGTGGCTGAGATAGCTTGGGGAATTGGATAACCTTTGAGGTATGAGTTGACAAACTCCAAAAAGGTCATTTTTTATGGAGTCCCAAGCAAAAGTGTAAAAATTTCCAAGGAATCCATCAGAGCTAGGGGCACTGTCTGGATTAGATCCAAATACAGTAGCCTTGACTTCCTTCATATCCGCAGGTCTAATTAAATCAGAGTTTTGCTGAGTGGATATGAGAGAAGGAATCACTTTTAAAACTTTGTTCCAATGAAAGGCTGAGTGGTCTGAACCATCCTGGGGTAGAAGATTTTTGAAGAATGAAACACCTTCATCTTCTATTTCAATTTGGTTACTAATCCAAGAGCCATCTTGTGTTTGGAATTCTGTGATAAGGTTTTTGGCATTTTTCTCTTTAGTAGTCATATGGAAGAATTTGGTATTACTATGACCAAGTTTAATCTATTTTTGCTTGGATTTTTTGTGCCAGAACATTGATTTTTTCTTTTAATGCTCTTAAGAGGGAGACCTTTTCCTAATTAAGCTTAACTAAGTTGATGTCTGATTGGTTAGTAAGATAATATGTCTCAACTTCAGAAACCAGTTTTTCAGCCACAGAAATATTTTGATGAATATCACCAAAATGTTTTTTATTCCATGTTCTGAGAGTCTTTTATGCCTTTTAAGTTTGAAACTAAATCTTTCCATTCCTTTTAGAGAGCATTCTTTATTCCAATCACTGCTTATGAGTATTCCTAGGTCTTTTCCCTATTTAACCACATTAATTGGAACCTGAAAGGTTTTGGCCTTCTAATATCATAAGTCTGTATGCTTAAAAGTAGGGGGCAATGATTTGATAAGACCCTATTTAGAACATGGATAAATGAATTTTGAAATCTATTGATCCATTCTTAGTTACTAAGTCCTCTGTCAAATCTTTTAAAAACCCTACCTACTGCCCTTTTGTTAGTCAATGTGAATTCACATCCAATAGTGTTAATATGTAGGAGTGTCAGGTTTTCAATGAATTTATTAAAATCTCGAATACTTCCTCTATTAGGAGTATTATTGCCTCTATATTCAGAAACTGAGGAGATGGCATTAAAATCTCCAATCACCATGAGAGGCTGGGGAGAGATGGAGTCATTTAAAGCTTTTAGGTTGAGCCGGAGGTCTTTCCTCAGATCTCTGGTTTTTTTGGCATAAACAAATACTCCTAACCAGGGAATTGTAGTGATAGACTCCATGATTTCCATGGCAAGGAATTGAGTATACTGTGAGTGAAAGGTTAGCTTAATTGAATTGTCCCATAATAGCCAGATTCTTTTATTATCAGCCTGGAAATTGGGAGGTCTATCCTCTGCTAAGTTGAAAGTGAGTCGCACATGCCTGTAATCTATCCACGTGACCTGGAAATAAGATTTAAAGCCAATTGAAGCCATGTGTTTTTTTGGAAAGCGTGGTTGAACGGTATCATGGTTTCTTCAGTTTCAGATTGCGAAAATAGGCATTTTGTTTCTCCTTCGTACTAGAACAACATGTGGAGCGTAGTTTTTGATTGATTGGGGTAAGGAATTTGGTTTAGGTTGGATTGGTTCATCAGGTTTTGGGAAAAAAGAGGGCGGCCTCACCCCAGAAGGTGGAGCCTCCATTGACACTTATAGAGGAGATGATATCAATGGTGGTTTAGCGGTAATATAGTCATTATCGGTAAGGATGACGGTGGTGAGTAGTGTAAAGTTAAACGGAAGATAAAGATAGAGAATAGAGCATTTTGAATAAAGGCATGGTGTTACTACTCTAGGTTTATTCATGGCGTCTACTCATTTTCTTTCCAGCGAAAACAATTGACCCTTTGAGTCATTTTTTTGTCAGTTGCTTTCTTGTATGACTGGAAGAATTTCATTATATTTTTTAGTCTTTTTGTGTTGGCTATAAGCATTATTGATGTATCATAAACATAAGATAACTAATGAATGGAATTAGAACCAGCTGGGGCTCTAAATTCCTCAGTAAAGGGATTTTGGAATCTGATTTTAGGTTTCTAGTGAGCAATGTTATGATTAGGTTGAACAGAAAGGGTGATAAGGGGTCTTCTTGTTTGAGGCCCCTTGAAGATTTAAATAGCCCTTTAGAAGAGTCATTTATGAGCACAGAGAACCAACCTACATTGAGATTATTCATAATAATCTTTACAATATGACCATGAAACCCTATTTTAAGTAAAAGGGTATTTAGAGTAGACTAGGATACCGATCCAAGGCTTTTGTCATATCAAGTTTGAAAATTAAGTTTGGGGCCTAAGTTGGTCTATCTTAGAGTCTAACAGTTTCCTTCATTACCAAGGAGTCATTAGCTATGTCCATGTTGGATAGAAAGCCTGATTGCTATTTGGATATGAGCTGGGGTATAATAGGTTTTAGTCTTTCCACCACTATTTTTTACATTAATTTATTCACAAAATTTGAAAGACTAATGGGCCAAAATTCTAAGAAGGTGTAGGGGCTTTGGGTTTTGGGGATCAGACTTATAAAAGTAGATCCTATCCTCGAGAGATAGGCACCCTATAATGGAACTCCTACATTTCCTGTAACAAATCATTGTAGATTATACTCCATGATTTTTTTAAAAGATACATGTAAAACCACCAGGCCATGGGGCACTTAATGGTCATAGGTTAAATAAAACTTCCTTAACCTCCTGTAGGGTTATAGGTTTAAGTAGAGCTATATTATCTAGATCACTGACAATTGGGTGGATAACACTCAATAATTGAGTCATATGCTAACTCGTTAAGTCGGAGTTTTCATTAGAAAGAAGTTCAAAGTAAAAGGATACTGCTTCTAAGCCTATTTAGTTTCTTCTTCAATCCAAACATTATACTTTTTAAAAAAATTTCTTGATTGATAATTTTTGTATCTTTTCCCCAGCAAAGTTATGATTTATTTTTTTTGTATCTTTTCCACAAAAGATAATTTTTGTATCTTTTCTAAAAATGGGTCTGGCCTCATTTAATTAATCGTAAGAGTTGGTTCATTTGTTTTATTATACAATTGTTCAAGCTCCATGACTTTAATTTCAACCCTGTGCACACTGGAGCCCTCGAGCACTCGAGCCCTCGAACCAGCGAGCTTTGAAGCCATCGAGCACTGGATACCTCGAACACTCAAGCTCTCGAGCCCTCGAGCCTAGAAGGCCTCGAGCCCTGGATCCCTCGACCACTCAAGCTCTCGAGTCCTGCCGCCCTCGAGCCATCAGGCACTCGAACCATCGAACACTCAAGCACTCGATCCTTCGAACCATCGAGCCTCGACCCCTCGAGACCTCGAGCCAGCAAGCACTTAACCATCAACCCCTCGAGTCTACAAACCATAAAGGACTTAAGCCTCGTCCGCACCAACCGTGAGCACTCGAATGAAGTGGCAGCAGCAAACATGAAGAGACACAAGATGGAACTTTTTTCACTCGAGCCCTCAAGCCTAGGAGGCCTCGAGCCCTGGATCCCTCGAGCACTCAAGCTCTCGAGCCCTGCCGCCCTCGAGCCATCAGGTACTCGAACCATCAAGCACTCAAGCACTCGAGGGCTCGAACCATCGAGCCTCGAACACTGGATACCTCGAGCACTGGAGACCTCGACCACTCAAGCACTCGAGCCCTCGAACCATCGAGCCTTGGAGCCCTCGAGCACTGGATACCTCGAACACTCAAGCTCTCGAGCCCTCGAGCCTAGGAGGCCTCGAGCACTGGATCCCTCCAGCACTCAAGCTCTCGAGCCCTGCCGCCCTCGAGCCATCAGGCACTCGAACCATCGAGCACTCAAGCACTCGAACCATCAAGCCTCGACCCCTCGAGACCTCGAGCCAGCAAGTACTACTTCCTCTCCTTCTGAACCACTAGTCCACTAGTATTAGATCATTATTTTGAGGGCAACAAGGTTTCCTTATCGATGTAATATTCCAAAACATCATTGTACATCTTTTGGTTTCTAAACAGGTTTGGGGAACCTAATAAATATCCCCCGCCTTAGGGTGCATGCAAAAAAAAAAACCCTGTGCACATTATTAGTGAAATTACCAAACACATCTCTATTCCAATCCTTCAAAGCGTTTTTTAACCCTTTCAATTTTAGGCCTATTGTTGAATTGGTTGTTTCCAATTTCTTCTACAAGTGGAATGAAATACTTCTCGTTGAACCACATCTCTTGAAACCTGAAAGGTTTTGGAGATGTGTGATGCCTGCTTTTACGGTGAATAAAGAGAGGGGAGTGGTCAGGGGTTGTTTTATTTAAATCTGTATTGAAGAGCTGTTAAATTGTGTAGAGAAAGAGTCATTCACAAGCACCTTGTCCAATCTCTTGGATACAGGATGATGATGTCTATTATTTCACCAGGTAAATGAATTACTTATTGTGCAGAGTTTAGTGAAGCAAATATGGTCTATAAAATCATCAAATTCTCTAATAGGTACTAAGTTGGGTGAGCTAGGTCTAGAATATTCATCTAATGTTGTAATTGCATTGAAATCACATGCTATGATTGTAGGATCTTGATGAGTTTTTATTGCAATCTCCTGAAACAGTTTTAATCTTTCCTTATGAAGTGTGGATTTCCATAAACTATATAAGCCTGTAGCTTGAGTCCTAAGTTTGTGGTCTATTTAAATTTTTAAAAATGATGATGTTCCACTATGTCTATGATTTGGATTTGATCGAAATGATAAAACCATATCTTAGGGTGATCCGTTTTAAAAACATTATGAAGAACAAACTTGGATTTATAATTGTCCTTAGAATCTTATCCAGTTTTAGGTTCTATTATGGCTAGCAGTTGAATTTTATGTTTCCTTAATAATCTCTTGATTCTAGCAACTGAATTTTACAATCCTTTTACATTCCATATGTGCATATTCATTTTGAGGATTGTGTTTTAATTGCTAACCTGGTCATGACTCTAGTGGGATCATTAAAGAAATTCTTCTGATTTCCCAACTCTTCATGATCCTGCTCAGAGGAAAGAAGATTCTGGTTTTAAACATTAGAGGAGTTTCAACCTGGGAAAATTCATGTGATTCACAACGAATCAAAGTATTATTCAAAAAGAACATGGGAGGAGTTATCAAAAGGGCAACACAATACTCTTCAATGGAAGTATTATTTTTTTGGGATTCACAACAAATTGGCTCTACTAGCATTTCCTGTCTTCCCCATTGGAATTTCTGCTCCTTCCCTTGGTAAAAATGGAGAGCGAACATTTCACTTTTTTGATAGAACTTAGGCATGTGAATTGTGAATCGTGAAGAGGACTGATAAGCTATAGGCCGGATTAGTCCTTGGTGAAGTATATTCAGTCTATTCTGGATTGCTTCTAGTTTCTTAGTTTTCTCTTTGATCCGATTATCTAGATTCCCAACCCTCTCTCGCTCCATTTTGAGATGCCGCAAGGTAGATTTGAGTTTCTCAGCCTTATAGACAGTTTCTGAGTTGATTATTTCATGATCCCAAAACATTGCCCCTTGTTTGCTTCCTTGATAAATACCCAAAAAGCATCATATTTTACTGATTCCATATCAGACTGGACCATTGATAAGTTCCTGAATAATTGCATATCCAAGCTTCATTCAAAAAAGCTCTATCCAGTCTTTGTAATATTCTTCATTTTTTGTATTGTTGGTCCAGGTAAACCAGTTACCTTTGTGCCTTAGTTCCTTGAGATTGTAATCCTCCAAAAGCTTTAATAACCTTTATGAGCTTGGATTATGATTAAACCTACCCCTCCTATCTCCTTCTGAAATAATTTGGTTGGAATCCCCAATTAAGACCAAAGGATACTGAAAAGGGGAAGTTTCCCATCAATATATGATGTGTATGAATTATGTTGTTTATTTTATTGGGATTAACTATAATTTTACGGGATTAATGTGCACTTCAGGTGTTTTATTTGTCACAGATAACAATTTTTGGGCTCAAGACGAATTTGGAGGAGAGTAAGGAGTGTTGGGCAATTATTGCAAATGAAACAGTCAAATAGAGAGCAGAAACCATAGCAGATATTCTTGAGCTGATTTGGTCGATGAGATTTGTGGAGATATCTTGGAGATATTTGAAGATAATTTGAAGATTTAGTTAGATTTTATCTCTTCAAAGCAGAAATTAAATGGGGAAAGGATTGTATTTTAATGGAGATGGAATTAGATGGATTGGTATATATATTCGGACGAGGCGTTTTTGTTTGTAATGGCAGCCATTAGTTACTTTCCATAGTTTTAGTTTTCATCATTCCTTCCACAGACATAGACCGACTTGGAGACCTGGATTTTCTTGACTTGTCATACTTTTGGATCAATTTCAGCTTCGTATTTCCCTTTTGATACCAAGGGAGAGCAAACATATTTCTTCTACTATTGGCTTTAGTTTTGTTGGCTTTAGTTTTGTTCCACCGGTTTCCGTGCGTAGAATTAATCACCCTCGCCATTGTTTCTTCATTATATTCTAGCGCAAGTTTTTTTTAAAAAAAATTGGGTAATAACTCAAATGATCCTCCAATAAAATTCCTTCCTTTCTCTTGCCCTGGTGAGAATTGAACCCATGACCTCATGATAGTAGCACTAGATTTCAACCGCTAGGATAACATTCAATTCCCATTCTAGCGCAAGTTTCTTTGTGTCAGTAAACTTTGTTTTATTATTAGTTGATTCGTATCATGTTTATATATATATATTATATTAATATTTTGTTTAATTTAATCATCATGAGTAGTTAATTTATATGTGGGCAGAGAATAACAAATGTTAGTTTATGAATCGTGAGGCCTAATTGCATTATAGTTTATTCTTGTATGTTCTTGATTGTTCTTAGTTGAATTTTATTTCTAATATGTTTAAGCCTGATCAACTTAAATGTTTTTAGAATACTGCTATCTAATTTCCACCAATACGTAATTGTTGGATGGGATTAAGTAAGTAACACAGTCTTGTGAAAAATAGCTAACTAGCTAAGACTCTAATAGCAAGATAGAAAATAATTGAGTGCGCGTTACTATTTGCTTTTACTTTGGTAATTTCTATATCGGGTTTTTTTAATACTTAATGCCATCAAAATGTGTCCTGGTTTATAGAATACTTTAGGGAACATTTTGGTAAGGGAAACAGTTAATTAATCGTGAGGGAAACAGTTAACTAACATTTGTTATTCTCTGCCGATATATAAATTAGCTACTCATAATGATTAAATTAAACAAATAACTAATAAAATAATAACACATGATTGATCTATAAATTTATAAGTAAGAAAAATGATTAAACAAACCCTAAGCCACAACACATGCGTTCCCACGTTGATGAAGAATTAAGCATTCACCTTAAAGAAACAAAGTCTGCGAACTCCTTTTACCAAATAATCATGAACACCATTAACCAAACAAACTCCTTTGTCTCCGTATATGTATGTGCGTCCCATCTCCTTCCTTATATTTGAGCGTACATATAATTATATATGCAAAATCAAAACCAAATCCAAATCAACTTCTAACTCTTTTTCTTCTTACGGAACAAAAAGGAAATAAAATAATGTCTATTCTAACTCTAAATAACTAATTCCTACAATTAAGAAATTTCAAATGGAAGGAGATAATACAATCCATATTATATGGGAAGTGAATATTTTAAATTTCATCAAATCCACATCTCTTCAATAATTTACTTTTAACCACATAATTTTGGCAATTCTACTTTTGCCTTTCTTCCTTCATCCCTGGAAAAATGTCTTATAAAATAAGAACATTTTCTATTGGAACACATCACCTCATTAAAAACTTTAACCTGGAAAACCATCTGGGAAAAACCGTTGGTTAAGGGAAAAATAGTGCAATGTATAGCTCGCTCTCAATTCTTTACAATCAATGAATTCCTGCACCAAAAATACCTAAAAGTTCAAATCATATTTCAATAAAATCATAATAATCCCACAAAATATGAACACAATATAACACACATCAATATTGTTCCAAATGTCTACTCTTTTTCCTACTTTTGGGTGACCATAAACAAAGCCCTGAAACCACACTAGTCGCTCTCTAATAATACATTTAGTTATGACAAAATTACTTCTACTATTTACTACTATATTAAAACCGCTATTCTGTACTACTGAGAAGCCACCAGCTGAAATGTGACAACCTTCTTTAAAGCTCGTTGTTTCCTGCCATCTTGCCATCTTCTTATGATCCGTATTAGTCTCAAAAAAGCATACCACATGAGGCCTATGTTGTTTTACCAGTTTGCTCAGCCAGTTACTTTGTAGGGGCATTATTCATACCCCTACAAAATTACACCAAGGACATCATGGCTCCTGGGCTGGCTGATTAGGGAAAACCAAGCCAGAATCAACTTTACCTTTACAAGTGAGCAACTACACAACTTCCACTTGATCCTATAGCCTTATCTTGTTCAGTGGTACCCCGTCATCCTTCCATTGAGCTAGAAGAACTTTGTTGATTGAAGACAATTTCTCCTCTTCCTCCTCATTCTCTTTCGCGTGAACTTGCCATGATGTTGCTCATGAGCTTCCATCTTGATCACAGCTGCTCTGACAGTCTTCGATTTCCCTTTCCTCTTCAGTTCCATTTCCAACCTTGTTTCTAATACAGCCTCTTTGTCATCCCAATTCTGGTCTTCTCCTTCATCTAACATTGTCATGTGTTGATGTGGCTTGCTGTCTCTTTCCTGGTTACTGTGTGCACACCTCCCTATTCACCTTCATTTACCTTGTCTTGTGAGTAGTCTAGGATAATGATCAGCTCCCTATCTCTGTCATTCACTAATGCCATTTCTACAAGCTTCCTAACTATTATACGGGAATGAGGGAATGATCACGACAGTTACACTTGCCTTGGGTATGTACAGTTTCAACAATTACTAGTCTTATTCAAGGCTTCCATTCCTCTGCACTACTATCCTTTCTAAGGGTTTGCTTAATAGCATGATCCTAGTTACTATTAAAAGCTACATCTACTGCACTTATTAACAAGCATTCGTGACCATCTACAACTTTAATGACAAAAGGGACATCATTATCAATTACCACAATGTCTTTTGAGTTTTGCAAATCAGTGTTGATCTCAGTACCCCTGTTCAGCTGTTGTTGCTCCTCTAAACTTGCCTCTTTTTTTTTTGGAATATGTACAAAGCGATCGAATAGTATAAGAACAAAGCGATCAAATAGTGTAAGTACAAAGCGATCAAATATCTAGCTTTCTATCCTCCTACAAAGGGATATGGTATTTAGTATCCATTTACTATATTTTCCTCCAAGATACTTTCCATAATCTATATACCATACAATCAATTACTCTATAAAAAATATACACTTTCCTATATTTTCTAAAACATTTTTCATCTCTATCCACCCATATCCCATTCATAGTTTTTGCAAAAGCTGTTTCAAGTGCCCGATTCTTAAAGTTCTTGCCCTTGCTTTGCCTCAGCATCTATATCTTCTCTATTTTCCAACCTCCTGGTTCCTTCTCCATTTCTATCCATTTCAAAACTTTCTTCCATATTGCCTTTGTCCTCATGATTTCTTTATCACCACTTTACACACAAATGCACCATGCTTTCTTAATCCCCACAGAACACACAGTTTCCATCAATTTCAATCACAAACTTCTACAGTCCGTCTTTGGTTGCCAAAATGTTCTGTCATCTCATCCATACAATGAATTGTGCCATTAGCCTAGCATAGTTTCCACAGAATAATATTCTACAATCCACCATCTCCTGATCCCCTCTCAGCTCAATGTAAAACTTTCCAACTTTAAATTTCAGATTTTGGCCATCTGCCATCTTCCTCTAAGCTTCCATATGCACTCTGACATCCATGATTTTGAACAACCTCTTCAATATTCATGAACAGTTTCTTGGCATTTTAACTATATATCATTCCTCTTCATATAATACTCATTAACCCATTTAACCCATAGCTTATTAGGCTAACAACTCAAACTCCACAACAATTTAGACAAATTAGCTTCATTCCATTTTGTTAGTGAAATGAGATTTAAACCACCCGCTCTTCTTGGCCTGCATACTTTCTCCCATGCCACATGTGCTTTTTTGGTTATATTTTTCTTCCCACTCCAATAAAAACACCTGCACAGAGCCTCAATGTGTTTAATTACCTTCTTTAGCAGAGGTAAACATTGAATCCAGTAGTTTGCAATGGAAAAAAGAACACTCTTCATAGTTGAACCGTGCTAGCATAACTTAACATCCTAGCACTCCAATGTTGGATCCTCCCAATCATTTTGTCAATTTAAGATTGCTACATATGCACATACAATTTCTTGGTTGTCATAGATTATTCTTCATCAAAACCTGTGATTTCTTGAATTTATATTTTCTGCTCTTCATTTAGGCCACCATAATATGATCTGTATTTGGACTGATTCACTTACAGACCTGTAGATTTAGTAAACTTTTGAAAGGATTTCATCATTTTCTCAACAACCAGATTCTCTCCTCTTGAGAACATTAAAAAATCATCAGCAAAGCTCATGTTTATAATGCCTAGCTTATGACACCTATAATGGAATCTGAATTTCCCATTTGATTTCAACTCTTGCAGGCATCTGTATAAGTATTCCATCACTAGAACAAATCGTAATGGTGAAATAGGATCCTCCTGTCTAATTCCTCATTTTGATTCTACAATTATGGATGGTTCTCCATTTACCATGTATCTGTATGACACTGTACTGACACGGTTCATAACCCAGTCCAAAAATTCTGTTGGCAATCCCAACTCTTCCAGAATCTGTTCTAATGCCCTCGAATCAATAGTATTATGATATTTCTGCAATTCAAACTGTAGCATACATTTTGGTGGACCACCCTTCCTTGTATAAGCTCTGATGAATTCATATGATAATAGAATATTTCATGTATACCTCTCTACCAGGGACAATGGAAGCTTGAGATTCATCTACTAAATCCTCCATAACTTTACTCAACCTAGCAGTTAATGTCTTTGAATCACCTTATAAAAAGTGGAGCAGCAATATATAAGCCTGTAATCAGATATCTTCCTAGCAACTACTCTTTAGGTATCAAAGTAACTATTGTACAATTATCTGCCTTATACATCTTCCCATCCTCAAAAACATTTGTTCACAGACTTTAAAATATCATTTTTCACTATGTGCCAATTGGTTTTTATAAATTTTGAGTCCAAGCCATCCATAGATGGTGCTTTCAAATCTCCTATGCTCTTCACAACATTCTAGATCTCCTGCTTAGTTACATTTTTCACCAGTCCCATTATTTCTTCAATATTTAGAGTTTTGCCATTTCTCGACACCCTTATATATATATTCCATCCATCCTTTTTGTCTTTGATCCCACTAGTTTTTCTTAGAATTTAACTATCTGGTCAGAAATTCCTTGCTGCTCACATATCCGGTCTCCATTCTCATCTTCTAGTTTCCTGATTCCTGTCTGACTATTCCTTGGTCTGACTGTGGCATGGAAATAGGAATTATTTCCATCACCAAGCCTCAACCAATCAATTTTTTTTCTTTTCTGCCTGGCAATCTGTTCATCCATCTCATTCCATTTAAGATCTTCTCGTGTGCAATTTATTACCCTTTCCACCTTCTGAACATCTATTTTTGAACTACACAGTTCCCTCTGTGGAATTAACAGTTCCTCTCTAGCCTTCAATAACTTCCCTTTAACTCCAGTAACACAACTTATATTTTGCTTGAGCTTCTTTTGCAATCTTAGTAGTTTCATCCATACAATGTACATTGCTTCTCCTCTTATTTGTTTCTCCCAGTTTTTCCTGATGATTTCCTGCATACCCTCATTCTTCATCATGAAATTCAAGAATATGAATTTTTTACTTCTCATCTTCTCTTCCAGAAAACCAATACTTAGCAAAAAATGGTCAGATACTCCAGCTTTCTCCACTTTGATAGCAACATTTGGGAATTGTTGAAACCATTCTATATTTTCCAACATTCTGTCAATTCTAGAGTATATTACACCATCCTTATGCCTATTACTCCATGTATAGTAATCCCTTAGCATATCACAATCAAAACTCCAGTATTACCCATCATTTACTCCAGATCAATATACTCATTCCTGACTACCTCATTGTCTCCAATTTTGTCATTAATTTTGAGCACATTGTTGAAATCACCCATAAGTAACCATGGTCCATTAATCTGATCTTTAAGCCCTTCAATTTGTTTCCGTAATTTCTTCCTCTGGCTGAGTAAGTTATCAGCATAAATAGCAGTCAAACTCACCAATTTCTCATCTTTCAGGTTCAGTATATCTCAATGTATGAACTATTTAGCGCTACATATAACTCTAACCTGCACTTTACTCCAATCCCAAAGTATCTGGATTCTTCCATTTCAATGATCACTATAGGTATCTTCAAACTTCCACTTACTTCCAAATATTTTCCTGACCTGAACAGCCTTCTCCTGTTTATCCCTAATTCTACTATCATAGCAATAATGACTTCCATAGCTATGAGAAGGGAGCCAATCTCAATGCTCTTTGCTGGATTGTTGAGCCCCCTTACATTCTATGAGACAATCATGGGACAAGCTCATGCAAATCTGCAAGACCATTCTAAATCTACAGTTGCGAAGGTTTGTTCCATTTGATTCTTCCACTTTTTCCATCCCTAGTATTCCCTCCTTTACTTCCACCAGTTTCCCCTTATTTCTTTTATTTGTTCCCTCTTCTGCATTATCATTCCCACCTGTTCCAGAACTTTCATCTTTTCTTCCAGCCTCGGTGACCAGTACAACATCAGTTTCCCCAAGCTTCTTCTCCTTCATATTACCAATTTTTCCAACCTTAGCTTTCACAATTCATTTCTGCACAACTTTTTTCTACTTCTACTTTTCCCTGCAAATATGTCCTCCCACCTTACAATATTCACAGTATGGAGACCTCAATTCATTCTCCACTTTCTGCTGGATTTTCTCCCCATTCAGATCTTAATACTGACCATCTCTTTCATTTTCTGTGTCACATCAACTTCAGCCAGAATTATTGCATAGGACACTCTCAACATACTTGTGCTTTCATCAGTCACCATTGGATATCCCAACACACACTCTATCTTTCCCAAACTCGAAGCACTCCATAGATCAACGGCAGACTAGAAAATTTTATCCAAATTTGCAGAGTTTTGATCATGTCCTTTTTTCAGCTTAAAATTCGATTTCCATTGGTGCAAAAACATAAACATATTATAAATTATGTAAGGGCCAATACTCATCAATAAATCCCTATTTTCCATGGGATTAAATTTCATCAAGAAATTCCCTTATTCATTGTAAAATATTTCAGGTAAAGCTAAAAATGACCAATACTTCATCTAAATACTTTTGATAGCAGACATAGTAAGCTCTCCACCTAGAACATACATAATCAGAGTATTCTCCCAGAATGTTAGCTCAGTTTTCACATCATCTTCTTCAATTTCAACTTCAATTTCACTATTAAATACTACAGAGGCTTTAAATTCAATTTTCATTCCATTCGCCCTCACCCTATTCCCCTTAACCATATCTACCCACAACCTATTTTCATATTTCTTTTAAAACTATATTTAAATCATCATTCAAAATTACCTCCACCTGAGTCAGTTTCTTCTTCATCCCTTCAATTACATCCGCCCTTTCAGGTCCCGACTTCAATTGGATTGCATTATCATGCTTCTTCTTAGCTCTAGATTTCTTTTTCACCTCTTCTTCTACTTCACTAATTATTGTTATGGCTCTCGGAATTTGCACATGACTGTTAGTGCTAGTATCCCCATCTTGCACCGCAATGCTCTTCCTCACCATTGGCATGACCACCTTAGTTTTTGGCCGGCCACAACCTTTCTTCATTTTCAGCAATTTGCACCTCCACTGTGTAAAAATTGCCCATTGTTAGATCTCTGTTCTTTTTTAAAAAAAAATTTTGTCCTTCATGTTTTCTTAAGAATGTTGTTCCTTCTCCTTGGTGAATTTGTGTTCCATCTGTATTGACCACTCTCATTCTTGTTGAATCCATCTTCCATTCCAATATCTAAGTCATGTGGTAGAGTATCATGCATAAAATCCTTTGGAAATTGTTGATCATTCAGTCCTTGGGTGTTGCTCCTGGCTCAGTTCACCATCTTCCTGTGACGGTTTTTTCGATATGTTGATGTTTGTAGGCGCTTGACCATTAACATTTCACTCCAATTCCACATCCTCCTCTATATCTTGATTTCCCTGGTTTATGGAGCAAGATCATTAATGGTAACAATTGTGTATTGAAACCCTTTTGGTATTGTGTGTTCTTGTAGTTCCCCAAAAAAGTTCCCCTGTCACTCTATAAAATTGGCCTGAAATGTGGTATAACGCTTGTGAGGCATGTGTCCCTATTAGGCCCGTCAAATGGGTTAATTGGATAAACCCATTATCCAAACCCAATAGGTCATTATCCAATGAGTCATTATTCAATTAACCCGTTTATTAAATGGGTTATAATGGGTTGGGTCATAAATGGGTTGGGTCATTAAATGGATAACCCATTGGATAACCCATGAGATATTCATATGATCCAATGGGTTAAAATATATTATCCAATAAGTCATTATTCAATAAATCATTATATAATTAACCCAATAAGTTATCATTAAATATTTTCTATCAAGTTGTCATTATCCAATGGGATCAGGTGTTAAATGCTCATTAGTTTTTGGGATTGAGCGGGATGAAAATAATTGTGTTAATGGAAAATTTTGATCTCCATGGGTCCCATATTATGTTAATTCAATAAGAACGTAACAAATACCCAATAAATATCCAAAATTACCCAATTAAATGCATGTGTAATATTTAACATAAATATTCACTATAATTCACAAATTATACAAATTATAATTCACAAATTATTCAAGCTCAATCTCGTACAATATTCGAGTACGTACAGTATTCGATCTCGTACAGTATTCGAACTCAATCTCGTATAGTATTCGAACTCAATCTCGTACAGTATTCGAGTTCGTACAAAATTCGTACTCAATCTCGTACAGTATTCGAGTTCGTACAATATTCGAGTTCAATCTCATACAGTATTCGAGTTCAATCTCGTACAGTATTCGAGATCAATCTCGTACAGTATTCAAGTTCATACAGTATTCGAGTTTAATCTCGTACAGTATTCGAGTTCATAGAGTATTCGAGTTCGTACAGTATTTGAGCTCAATCTCGTACAGTATTCGAGTTCAATCTCGTACAGTATTCGAGTTCATACGGTATTCGAGCTCAATCTCGTACAGTATTCAAGTTCATACAGTATTCAAGCTCAATCTCGTACAGTATTCGAGTTCGTACAGTATTCGAGTTCAATCTCGTACAGTATTCGAGTTTGTACAGTATTCGAGCTCAATCTCGTACAGTATTCGAGCTCAATCTCGTACAGTATTCGAGCTCAATCTCGTACAGTATTTGAGTTCGTACAATATTCGAGTTCGTACAGTATTTGAGCTCGAGCTCGATCCCAAGTAATATTGTTCGTTAGTTTCGTTGAGTTTACAAAGCCAACATATTATATATTTTTTATTTTTTATTAAATATATATAATATAATGTACATAATATTATATTACATAATATAATATTATGAACTCGAATATGAACAAAATGCAGATCGATTGATGAACAAAACGCAGACTGATTGATGAACAAAACGCGGACTGATGAAACAAAACGCAGTCTGGAAAGTGAGAACTGAGAAAGAACGCGGAATTGATGGGTAATTCACGTTTCACCCAAATAAATGACATATACCCAATTGGTCATTTAGTTCGACCCAATGGATAATTAGTATTGACCCAATGGATAATTAGTATAGACCCAATGGATAATTAGTATAGACCCAATGGATAATTAGTATATACCCAATGGATAATTCAGTATATACTCAATGGATAATTCATTATATACTCAATGGATAATTGGTGTTTTCAACCATTTAAACTTTAAATGGATACGCCACGTAACATTTTACTTGGAGTGAAAAATTACGATTAACCGTAAGCATTCTTTGATGTAGGCTGAATCGTGTACATAACTACAAAAAAAAGAAATATTTATTGGAGTGGCCAAATGTGGGAATTTCATTTATTATTTTCTGATGTTCAATAAAAGAAAATATTTTTAAAAATCTTCATATTTCGAGATTTTTCAAATTTAGTAAAAGTTTCTTAAATACTACTACTTCTTTCGTCAAGATCATTTATCAAATTTTAATTTGTTCAAATTAAAATTGATTAAAACATGAACCGAAATCGACAAATATGATGAATCGAGAATTTGATCGTTTCTAAGTTGATTATATGTGTTAGGAAAAAATTAAATTATTCGTAATCAAATTTGTGAAAATTTTGTTATCTTATGATATGAAATTATCCACGGGTCACCCGTTATCCAACCCAACTCGACCAATCCAAAATTATCCAACGGATAACTAATTATCCAACCCAACTAAACCCAATAACTACAACCCAATTATATCCATTAACCCAATGGGTCATTATCCAATAAGTGAAATTAGCATATGGGTAACAGTTATTCAACGGGTGACCCAACCCGTTTTACGGGCCTAGTCCCTATGCCCAAATTGATATGGGATACAACTCCTTAGTTGGGTCATATACAATATTCGTGCCCCGTTCTTGATTATGCTCAAGGAATTTTTTTCTCCAGGAAGTACCAGTATGACATTGTTCTGGATGGGGCACCTAGATATTGGATGTCCAATTTGTCCACATTGGTAAAAGAATTTATGAACCCATTTATTACGACATTCAACCCAATATATGTGACCATTTGGCATATGGATGAAGAACTAAGGAATCAAGGGATATCCAATGTGGACTAGCACTCTAGCTCTTATATATCTCAGATTCCTTGCAGGAAGCTGATGTGATTCAACCATTTGCCAGCCTCTCCGCCAATTTAGAGGTGTATCCTAATAGTGACCATAGTTCTCTGCTCTTGGACCCGGCTGAGAGGCACCGTAGAGTATCATCTCCACACTGCAAACTAACCATCAGTAATGCCGAAAGGCATATTGTGTAACATCACCATTTTATTCATTTGATTCACCAACTTGATGACGTAGAAATTCTTGTACCTATGCTACAATCTTGCCTCAAATTCTGAACAATCATGAAGTTACTAATCGATTGTCCACCTCATCAACTGATACCACAAAGAAACCACTTCATTTATACCTCCACAATGATTGAAACCACTATGAAACACTTTATGGACCCCACTTGATTTTCTCTATCATACTCATTAATTTAACATTTAATATAAATAAATTTGCCTACCTAAAATAAATTAAAACGTGAAATTTAATAATACAATTTACTTTTATAATAAAAATTAATTTTTTTCATAAATTTTAAATGAAAAAATAAAAATAAAAATAATTTTGAAAAAAAAACTACCATTAGGACATGCGACCCAATCAGGTGGTATCACGTGTCCACAATTGATAATAAAAATGATGGAAACGATTGGGACAGGTAGCACATGGGTGTGTGTCAGCGCGCAAGGGACTTGGGTGGTTTCACTTAGGTGAAACCAAGGTCTAGTCTCAGATTTTTTAGACCGCTTTGAAATCCCTACTGTGAAGTTTCAGGATTTCAGTGTGGTTTCATTTCAGAAATGAAACCCCTATGAAACTCCTAGTGCAGATGCTCTAATGTTTTTGTTTGTATACCTCAGGTTCATTAATATTGGTTCCATTCGACCTTTTCAAATTTCAAGTACTCAGTTTTCACTGTATTAGTTTTGGAAAATATTTTAATATATTTAATTGAGCTAATTCAGTCGGCCACCAGAAAAATACAAAAACCTTCACTACAATATCATTTTAACTATTAATATTTTGTTTATTAGTTTTACTAAACTATATTCAAATTTCCCCCCTCACTCTCTAAACTCTACTTTTTTTTCTTCAATATTCTTTTCCCCATCTTCTCATCATGGGGAGATAGGGAAACAATATTTTTTTCAATTGATATTGTTTGAGTGTTTATGTTTTTGGATAAGTATAAATTATCTTCATACGTTAGTATTGTTTTTTGACTTGATATATTAGATTATTGTGTTCATTATGATCACTCAATTTAGTTGATCACATAGATGTTTTATGCTCGATTTGGTTGTACAGATCGTATTTTTGCAATTTTGTTTGTGTTTTTGAATTACAGTTTCCATTAATTTGGATGAGTTCATGTATGTGTTTTTCAATGTTTTTACAACTAAAACAACACAGATCGGGCTTTGGATCAAGTGGTGTTACATTCTTGAAGATCCATGTTTGGTGAAGTAAATGATGCTGATATGCTCATCTTTGCCAAGTGGTCATGATTTTTGCTGGAAGAAAGTTAATATTCTGATGGCGATAGTACATTATTTATTGGATCTCTGATATATAATAGTAATTAGTTTGATTGGCATGTAATTTACACTACAAGAAACAACACTTATTACTTCGTTATTTTTACCTCGGTTTTTTGCCTTAGCCCAAAAAACCGAGGTAAAAAGTTCTTTTACCTCAGTTTTTTTCTCGAAGTAAAAAATATTAATTACCTCAGTTATTAAAAAATTGGGGTAAATAATCGATAATTTACTTCGGTTGTAAGGTATCTGAGGTTAACATCATGCAAAAACAAAGTAAATAGATTGAACGACGTGGGTGCAAAGTTGCCAGCATGTGTCTGTCACTCAGTTGTAGTCATTATATGCGAATATCGACATCGCATTGTAAATCGGTTTCACTGATTTTGTAACGATTAGAAAATGCGATGTCGCAATTGTCAGGATTTGGTCGGTATAACTTTGGTCATTGTTGAAGGAGGGCTATATGGTTGTGGTTGTCATTCAATTAACTCCACACCGAAGAAGTAAGTATTCCATTCTGCAATTTGTATTCTCATCTATAAATTTGGTTCTATGTTAAATAGTTCAATTGGTATGATGTGTTTAACTATAGGTTGATTGAATGTATGCATTGCATATATATTTGGTTGATGTTATATTTATATGTGTTTAGGAGAATGACATACGAAGGATTACATATTGCCACACTATATATGTCCATGTGTATATGTTTAAGGAAACCATGTATTGAATGAGTGCTAGTGTTTGCATTAATTTGTTGCTAATATCTAGGATGTTCAACAATGTTGTGCGCTGATTGTTGTAACATGTAGGAATGTCTATGGATTAAACTCATTGTTTTGATGAAGATCGAACGAGTGTGCAATATCAATCTTTTATAGCTAACTTAGTTAAATATGCATTTGTGAGTGCTTCGAGAGAGAATTTGTCGTATGTGTATCGTCCACATAATAGAAGTGTCGGAACGCTGCTATTCATGAAGATGTAATTGGTTTGAAGGATCATTTATGTATACATAGTTTTGACCCCACGTATAAAATTTAGTTTTGGCATGGGGAGAAGGTCGATGATCAAACCGTAGATGAAGTAGGGACCGTAGATGAAGTAGGGGCCGAGATGGTTGATAGGATGGATGAGTTGGTTGAGGAGCTTGTGAAGAACTATAGTGGAAATCCTAAAAGACTTTCAAAATTTCAAGGACATAATGAAACACTTCTATACGATAGATGCCCTTAAGGAATGACTGTATTGAAGACTACATTGCAGTTGATGATTGTGAAGGCCAATTATTCCTATAGTGATGTATTTTTTTTGGTTGGTTGAAAGTGTTGAAACAAATGCTTCTGGATGAGGATAGAATGCCAAAAATGGTATATGAGGCAAAAAGGTACTATATCCGATGGGCATGGATTATGAAAAGATACATGCTTGTCAGAACGATTGTATTTTGTATAGGGGTGATCACTTATATGAGGTGGAATGCCCGAAATGTAATGCTCAAAGGTTCAAATTGAAGGAGGTGGTCATTGATAGAAATAGTGGTAATTGGCGGACGGATATGGTTCTTGTCAAGGCTGTTTGGTATCTACCTATTATTCCTCGATTGAGAAGATTATCTGACAATGCCGAGGATGCAAAGAATATGACTTGGCATGTAGAATAAACTTTGGTTAATCCCAATGTCATTAGTAATTTGGCCGATGGTGATCAGTGGAAGAAGACAAATGCATTATTTCCCAAATTTGGGAATCAGTCACATAACATGAGGCTTGGTTTATGCACGCGCAGAATAAACATATTCGGTAATATGACCAGCAATCATAGCTCATGGCCGGTGATGGTGATGATTTACAACTTTCCCCCAGGGTTGTGCATGAAAAGGAAGTACATCACGTTATCCCTAATGATCTTCGGTCCTAAGCAAACAGGGAACGATATCGATGTGTATTTATCCCCCTTGGTGGATGATCTGAAAAAGTTGTGAAATCCTGGAATAAAAATGTATGATGGGTTTCGGAAGAAGGATTTTGATTTTTGAGCCATGTTGTTTTGCACTGTTAATGACTTCCTCGTATATAAAAACTTGTCTGGATATTCAGTTAAAGGCCACAAAGCATGCCCTATTTTTTTTGGAAGAAATGGATTATTGTCAGTTGAAGCATGGAAGTAAGATAGTATATCTTAGCTATCGGAGATGGCTTCTAACAAATCATCCATGGAGGAAACTTAGGGTTGAGTTCGATGGGAAGGTAGAGTTGGTGCCCTCTTCCTCTCGTTATAATAGGTGCATGTATCTCGAACATGTTGCGTAATTTTCAAAATGACTTATGAAAGAGAAAGAGGAAACCTGAGGTTGCTGGGAGTTGGAAGAAGCGTTCCTTTTTTTGAATTACCGTATTGGAAGAGTCTAGACGTCTGAAACTATTTGGACGTGATGCATATTGAAAAGAATGGTTGTGATAGTTTTTTTGGTGCTTTGTTGAATATCCTGGGTAGGACAAAGTATGGTTTGAAGTCTAGGAAAGACATGGTGGAAATGGGAATTAGAACCAAATTGGCCCTCGAGGCCCAGGGATCTAAGACTTACTTGCCCGTTGCTTGTTACACACTTTCAAAGCTTGAGAAGGAGTTGTTATATTCCAGCCTGAGGGGCACGGTCGTCCCGATGGACTACTCTTTGAGGGTTAGCAATCTAGTATCCAATGTGGGTTTGAGATTGGAAAATATGAAATCGCACGATTCACATTGTTTGTCAAGAATTTCTACCTGTTACGATTAGATCCATCTTGCCAACTCACGTAAGAAAGTGCATTACCCAGTTGTGTCGTATCTTCAAGGCAGTTTGTTGCAAGGAGATTAGCGTTAGAAATTGGTAGAACTTTAAGAGGAAATAGTAATCGTGTTGTGCGAGTTAGAGGTTTATTTCCCTCTTTATTTCTTTGACGTCATGGTGCACTTGTTGGTTCACGTTGTACGGAAGACACCCCAAATCAATGAAACAAAAGAAGAAGACATAGTTTGTGCTTATTCATGTTTGTATGCAACTGATAAAATCAATTGCCTATCCAATTTTTTGACATCGCATTCTAGTCAATTTCAATTCGGTGAACATGACACGTCGGTGCAAAGTCGCAATTGTTATATAATGACTATGGGAATGTGACTTCGCACTACTTATCAGTGATTACTAATTTTAGAGACAATTTGTCATATAGATCCCGTACCTATTCATCGGTCGAAATCAGTGCTTTAAATAGCTTAATTTAATTGTTACATGTGATTTTGCACTAGTGATCAGTGACTAATAAATTTAGAGAAATCTTTTCATGTTGACCACGTACCTACTCATCGGTCTGAATTAGTGCTTAAAATAGCTTAATTTAATTGTTATATGCGAATTTTCGTACTAGTTGGTATCCCATCATCCTGATCGATACAGATATGTGCGATTATAGTGCGATGTCGTTGGGGTGCATTTGAGCTTTGAAAATATCACTTCTAATCCAATTAAACCAGAACAAGGAATGATTCAACTACAAGAACTATTCCAATTTCACAACAGCCAACCACATATACACAAATCCAATCCAAAACATATAGCATGAAACGAACAAAACCGTTAAAAGTGATGCAAAAGAACCACTTATACATGGAAGCCAAATTCCTACATAAATCAAACATTTGCTTCAAATGTAGATACTTTCATGAAATGCAACAAAACAATTCAAATCCTACATAATCCGACATAATCCATAAACAGTACAAATCCAACAAAATAGTTCATTATAATGATTTTATTGAGAAAGAAGAACATGAAAATATTCTTCAAACCAGTTAGTCCCATAGTCCAACTACGGTTTTGGATGACCAGACTCATCGCTTGAGCTACCATCCTCGCTACCGTTGGATGTTGTACCATCATCATCGTCCTCTAAAATTTGCATACCTTTCTGCTTCCTTGCCTCATCATTATGCGCAGCCTCCCCAGCATCATTCCATCCCCTGCGTCATCCTCATCTGTCTCAGTGCTATCCTCCTTCATCTCATCGCCACCTCACTCCCCACGTGGTGCATTGATTGCACCATCCAGCATCGCCTTCACCTCCATCATGACAGGGACCAACTGCTCGATGAGTCCTATCATTACCTGATTCGATGCCTTAACCTCGGACATATCCTTCGCAAGCATCACCCATGCATTGCTTTTAAAGCTTATTCATAGGAAAATAAAATTTTAATTTAATATCTAGATAATAATTTCATTGCAAATGATTGGGAATAAAATTAGAATCTTACCTGAGGCTGTGATAGTAGTATTAGTTTGGCCTTACGCGGGTACGGATGCCGATGGAGTACCATTAGGGCCGGCCTGTGGAGGAACTTCCTTGGGGAATTGTGTAAAACCAACGTGTGCCCCACTCAATGCTAGTGATTCTTATTCAAGTAATTCTTATTATAATATTTTGGCCAAATCTTCACTTTTGATTTGATCCCAACACCTTGCTTCTCCAACAGATCTGTGATCACGTTGCCGTAGGGGAGAGTCCGGCTCTTCGGAGTGAGGGAGACCGTGTCTATCTTGTTGATGATGGTAAATCTAGGCGATTGCTTTCTTCTCCGCAATGTGATAAAACAAAAATGTCATGTTGATAGTGCACTCGGACGGATGTCTAGAAGGGATCAGTGCTTGTACAATCATATTGTACATAATCTTTTCCACCACATCCAGCACATCAATCTTCACCTACCTGGGCCCTGGTGTCCCACCAACCACATTCTTCTTGAAGTACTTCTACACCATAAGGTTGGGGTCGAGCGCTCCCGTCGTATAATTCTCATCTGGCCTAGGAGGATAAGTATCTCTACAGAAGATTTGCATTGGAACTACCTGTTGCTCTTGATCATCTTCCCAAATGTAGCT
The DNA here is from genome assembly GCA_037428765.1 of Rubia yunnanensis. Taxonomy (NCBI): domain Eukaryota; kingdom Viridiplantae; phylum Streptophyta; class Magnoliopsida; order Gentianales; family Rubiaceae; genus Rubia; species Rubia yunnanensis. The sequence continues at coordinate 109,136,732 of CM075062.1, read as the reverse complement.
CTAATTTCCTCGTTGATCATTGCTAATGTTAGGATGACTTCGGTCTCATTCACCTTTGTGGAATAGTTAGTGGTGGTATGACGATTGAAGTTGGCGTAGAACTCGTTCACCTTCGTTTCATAGGCTGGCTTGTAGAGACAAATCAACCCCACCATCCCAATGGTTTGAATGCCTCCAAGAAAAAGTCCAAGTGGATCATTTCCATATCCTCAGCCTTCATGACCCTAACCTCTTTCAGCCTCCTTTCCAACAACGTTTTGAAACGCTTATCATTCTCCTCTTCAAAGAAGTGATTTTAATCAAACGTTGGCAAGGGAGGGGTTTTCATAGTCCTTGCCTATTTCAGGCGGAATGAACCGGCTTCATTGCTCTTGCCATTTCCCTGTTTCGCTGTTTGCTTTACTAGAACCATCCGTTGATCCAAAGAATTTCAAAATCTCAGTAAATGAGTGTAAAAAGTCCAGGGGTATTTTCATACTAAGTTCGCACATTCATTGCAGGCACTTCCCCTTGACTGATAGGTCATATGGAAACTCACACATTCATAACTATGAATGTGCAAAATCGTACTCACCATCGACCAAGATGATGTGTGTAATACTTGTATAGAACCGATCAACACAACCATGGAATCGAGCATCAAGAGTGGTCTAAAATCGAAATGAAACCAACCAAACTATACATGCAAGACATGAAACCATATATAACATGCAAGAACTGAGATTTGCACAACTAGTAGAAGAGATTGACCCGTTCCTAAACAAATAAAGACACCCAAAACAACTTTGAATCACTTGGAATTGTAGTACACATAAGACATTCCAAACACATTAACCATAAAAAAGCATTTAATCATGCCAACAAATGTGTAAAACAAATTGTTACCTTTGCTGGAGTTTGATTGGCAGTGATTATTCAACTTAGTGTGGCTACAATTCCATGAAATAGTACTTAGCATTCTTAACAATTTATATGTCAATGTCGGCGGTTATATAACAAATTCTGACGGTTTTCAAGCAGGTTTTTTGAATGGGGAGAATATATTCTTGCGAGTTCGACATTGAGAATGAGGTTGGGGTTGGGGGTGAGTAGGTTATACACCACTGGTTAAACGGTGTCGTTTATTGATGACTTGTGATATCGCGGATGACCTCGTTGATGCCGAAAATAATGGCGATAGAAACCGATGCCACACATTGCACACAGTGGGCCTAATGTAGAAAGCTCAGCCCAATCAATACTTAGTGGGCTACTGGCGGGGGGATATGAATTTTCATATTGCGAAGTCGCATTTGAATTCAAATATCCCAATGGGGTATCAATGTAATTGAAATTGTGTAAAAGCTACAAAATTAGGCCGAATTTAACAACCGGCCTAAACGTAACAATAAGTGGGCTTTGCCAATGCTTGGGACAAACTATAGCTTGCCAGAATTTGCATACATTTTGGCATGACCGATTACCTATCGACTAAACATCAAGATCTCATTCAAAGAATGAGATTTTTACCCATCCTCATAATATGCAAGGCTGTTTGGTAAGGTCAACATGAATGGTATGCAAATGGTGTAAAATAGTACTATTATAAGGAAAAATTAAAAACCATAGATTTTCCGGCCTCTAAATTCATCATCAACGAAAATCGTACTAACTGATTACATATACATGTGCAATTATTCGTTCAATCATTGATAGAACTCCTAATTGGACACTGATTCATGTGATAGCATTGACTTATCTATCTCGTGATATAAAATCACACGTAATAGCCTAGAATGAAAATATTAATCCAGTTGTATGATCCATTGACATATTCCAAAATAGTCGAAACCTGAGTTCTACCAGTATCACATGTTTGATGCAGTTTGTTACCTATGTGGTTTAAATTAAGACAACATGCAATCAACAAAGGTGGTACGTATATATATGCCATGGCATATATATGGCTATGTCTTGCCTTAAACCATCATGTATCAAGGAACAACTATATTGTGAAAGCATTACTCGTGTAATGTAGTTCAATATCAAATGCTTTAACTGAATACCTATTTGTAATTGAAAGAGGCGTTAACATTCTGGCTACAAGAAGATGTAATATGCGGTTGGCTAATTAACGTGCATACAGTAGAATTTTACAATCATCAGGGTTAAACTAATTCTTCATTTCAAACCCGCACCCGGTTTCATGACTCACATAATTTGTTTGATGTTCATGGGCTTGTACTAAAATCCCATTCGCAATTTTTACATCATTAACCTACAACATCATTTTCCATGGGTTAGTGAGTTACAAGTCTATAAAACATCATGTACGAAGAAAGGGATTTTGTGGAAGTATTAGTTGTGACATATGGTTAAATATTGTAAACTTAAACATAATAGCTTTTTCTAATTGAAAAATGTGATTAATCCTAGGATAGCAAATATGCGGTTGTTATACATCGTAAGTAGTGGCCTTGAAAAATGGAGGATGAACGTACTGGTTATTATAAACAGGTACGCTCTCACAAACCTAAATCCAAAACAATTAAAGTCAGGTTGGTTTCCAAAAAAAATTGTCTTGCAGTGGGAATACTGGGTAAGGAATTTATTCTCCCTCCACATAAAACAGAAAAAAAAATTAGGGTTCAAACCCTAGTTTGCAAAGTCGCTAAGGTATTCTTCCCTAGCGAACAAAGTACGAATGGAGAGTGAGGTCGTGGAATCAGGGGAAATGGTCCAATTGGTCCATCAAGCGGCCCCATACTTTGCATAAAACAATGGATATTGTAAAAATCATGAATTCCTCTTACAGACCAATGCTTAACCGATATATCAGCGACGTTGCTAAGTCAACAAGGATCCACCTGTGGGGCCAATTATTGCCCAAATATGGAATTAAAGTGATATCGATGAACAAGTTGCGAAAAATGTGCAGCATCGCAACTATGGCGGGAGAGTACATTTTTGCGCCTCACTTGGTAAAAAAACCCCAAAACACTTTGAATAGGCATTTATTGCAAAAATTGGCTCCCTCCACCATCCAAATGCCCCAACATTCATCTTCTCCATTTTCTTCCACCACCAAATAATCAACCTACAAACACACCCAAATCCACCACAACCCTATCATTCCCAAATGGAGAAACAAATGGAGAAGGGTGAGGTCATCTTGGAGGGAGATTCTATGAATGAAAAAAGTGGTAAATTTTCAACTTTATCATTACTTGATAAAATTGTGTATGCCCACATCCCTTTTCATTGTTTATTGGAAGGGTGTTTAAGATTGGTATGATTCATTCATCTTAATTTCATTAACTTTGATTTTGAGAACAATTATCTTGTAGGGTTTTCATGTTTTCATTAAAGATTTTATTTTTTCATGTGAATATGGTTTATTTGGATACGGAGTTAACATCAAATGTTTCATTTACATCATTTTGTTGTTGAAGGGAAATAATACATATGGAATGTGTATTGTGTGTACCATGCGAGGGATTGACATGTATGGTTAAGATATCTATTTTTTCTATTTCATCCGTACATAGTAGAGGTTGTGCATGAAATATTATATTGCCCTCATCAATTAATTTAGATTTTATTGAACTCTACATTTAGGTCTTTTAGTCGTAAACCACGATAAAAGGAAACATCCCCAAGAAGGGGAAGATTTGAATCGATCAAGGAGACATAGGCAAGGTCGGGGTAGGACAATTTGCAAGAAATCGATAGACATGGTAGATAAGGGTACAAAATGCCCTATAAAGTTCAATGACATTGGGAATGCCATAGGGGAGCAAAGTAATTGGTAGTTTAGTTACATCGGTTTGATTGCTAGGACAAAGGTAGACATCTTCTTGTACGAGTCGTGGCCTCGTGTTGATAATGCTTACAAGGATAAACTATAGATAGTCATGTGATATGCCTTTGACATAGAGTGTGATAATATGAAAAAGTCGAAGAGAAAACTATACGGTACTTTGGTGAGAGATGGAGAGATTTCGAAGCCAAATTGTCTTGGGATTACGTGTTTGGTAAGAAGAAGAATTGCAAAAGCATCCATTCAAAAGTGAATCAAGTTTGAAGGGTTTTGTTGCAAGGAAACTAGTAGACAAAAAATCGGTAAGGAATTTACATTGACATGGTCCCAAGTATTTACATAATGTGCACATATTTAAAAATTTACACATTAATTATATTATTGGATAAAATTGACTATGCCTGGGTAGAGATTCGTTGTTATCGTCAATATGTGTATGATGTGACTGATTGCTCCATTCAAGGATGGTAGTTGTGTACCTTTTGTCTAGAAAAATGTAGCATATCGTTAACATGAAATGTCGCAGGCTACAAATCGTGCTTTTGGTCAATATAATCGACACGTTTGCGAGATTGTGAATTAGCTTAGTGTGGTCATTGCTTATGACCGACAAATTTATGAAGTCGCACTGTAACCTGCCATATAATGTGATGTACTGACCGATGGGTGCCCAAAGTCGGTCAGAGCAGGGGAACTGTGTTACCAAGCACGTTAACATCATACGAATGTTAATATGAACCATGTGTTCTAATGATCTTACAAGTTGTTAGGGATAAAAAAAGTGAACTAGCTAGGAGGAACAAGATACGCCACACTATTAGTCGTGGAGGATTCGCACTAGTTACAAGAATAATCATGAAGGAAATGATCAAGTCTAGAGTGTTCGAAAAGAAGGAGCTAGGAATGACAGATGAGAAAGCGAGGACTTCAACTGATTATCACAAGCCCGAGGAGGTTTCCCAATTTGAAAAATGGCTAAAGAGGTACAAAGTGCATGGGAAAATATGGAGGGTAAGTTCCACACCAAAGATGCGGAGGTGGTTGCCAAATAAATTGTATGTTTTGCTAATGTTTTAGATCAAATGATTGGAATGAAAAAGTTCAGGTAGAAATTTACAGGAGATATATTATTGGTAATTTGTATGAGGACTTAAAGAGGAAGAAAGAAATCGGCGAGTTCATCGGTGTTAGAAAGGACATATTGGGGGTTGTGTTTAAAAAGAAAGAACATCCAGGCTAGGTCTGGGGTGTTGGAACGCCCGCTACACATAGAGACATCTTTGGCATACCCCGAATAGCTAAGGTTGATATTGCGTCAATTAGTCAACAAAGAGAGATTGATGCATTGAAATCCACATTGACCCAACTAGTTGCTTGTCTCTCAAGAATCGAAAGGCAGGAAAATGCCACTTGACTTAGAGCGAATAATTGCATGTTCTAAACCAACAAGTTCAACTCCACCTCGCCCTTCTTCTCCAACAACATTAACACATGAAATCTTGGAGCCTTTTAGTAGACTCGTCTCCCCATCTCCGACCTCTACAACACCTCAATCGTTTAATCGATAAAGAACGAAGTTAGTAGATGGCACCCAATGCAACATGAAGGTATGAGTAAATATATTACATTAATCATATTCCAAATTATTTTACACTAATTACATACCATTAATTTATACGATAATTCATTGTGCATACTGCTTGTTGAACGTGTTAATGGATAGAGCCACATCGTGGTGGAAGGTAAAGTGTACACATCATTACGAGAGCACCATCATAAGCCGATTGCAAATGATAACGTCGCCATAAGTGTCACAAAGAGCCTTGTAGATGGTATTGCTCTTCCAATCCCAAAACTTAAGGCCATGACATTAGACGCGGTGTTAGAACTATTTGTTGAATAGACCCTTTCATTTGGTTGATATTTTGGAGAACATGCCAACTAAGAAGGTATAAAATCTAGAATCTATATATATCTTTTGAGTTGAGAAATGTTTTTAGAAACTAATATTTATGGTTTATTTCATGTAGATCGAGACAGGGGTTATAAGTACCCTTGTAAAATCGCCAAATACATGTGGGAATCCAACGCTAACAAAGTCCTATGTCCCTAGAATCAGGCCACCACCGTTCAATCCCACAATGGATGGTTCCCTAAAGAACATCCACACGATTGTGGCACTACACCCCATCACATGTTCGTACAAAATCCCCATAGAAGAAGTGAGTATTTTAGGGTAAAAGGTAGATGCGATTATCGGGAAGGAGGATTTGGTATCATTAATAAATTTCCATAATATTCCACCTCCAGTGATGCAACTAACTTGCGTGTAAGTATCAATGCATCACCCTAACCTAAGCCAACATAATACTTATTGCGTTCGACTTCGAGCAAGAAAGACTAACCATGTTTACAGGCTCCTACATGTACAATCCATTTCCAAATTAAAAGGGTGGATAGGGATTTTTTTCCCAACGAAGATCCAACATGACCATGTTACGATGGAAGAGCATTTGGCCTACTTCAGCTACCGTTTGATACAAAAGAACCATCTCATATATATCGCACCTTACTATGAGTGGTGAATCAATTATACTTATTTTATTACAACTGTTTGGTTTCTATTGATCAATATGTGATTGAATAATTTTAACGTGGATTTAATTTTTGTAGCAAACATTGGATGGTTGCCATCATCGTTCTTCCTACCAAAACAGCGTTGTGGTACGATCTATTACATCAAACGATGCCAGAAACAATTTCATTTGCAATTACCAGGGTGATGACAAATCACATGATTAACAAGCACAGAGAATTCACGTGGAACTCCCTAAAGGTTAGAATACAATTTGACATTGAATTATGGAATAACTATTTTCATAAGTACTAATCAGTGTGTTCATGTACAATTTGTCTGATCGACTTGAATAAGAAACAAATGGCCCCGTGGGAAAATGGTTACTATTTCATGTGATTGATAAAGGAAGTGGGCATGCAAGTGAGGGAGAATCAATTAGATCTTCAAAAGGCATATATTATTCTCACCTCTTAAATCTAATCAATAACATCATATGAGTTTGCTCAACCTATGTACCATTTATGACATTATTCATCCATTGTAGTATTTTAATAAAGACAGAGAAGCATACACCATCAAGCAATTAAAGGAAGTACAAGATAGTTGGGAAAACTTTATGATGGTAAGGAATTTTAAACATCTACTTAACCCAACTACGATATGAGAAAGTTGGAATCGGTTTTTTTTAGAGAGCATTATTCTCTAAAATGCTCATTATTGATAATTTCCAAGGTATTTTTGGACACCTTGATATAGATCTCTGGCTAGGAATATCAATGGTATAGTTCATTTTGAGAGAATTTTGTTAAATTACTATAAGTGTATGGATGATGCAGTGCTTCTCGTTCTTGTCGTTAACCCTTGTTGAATGGTGTAGTTAGATTCAATCTGATAGGGCGTTCGATGTCAGGTATTCTATTAGTGAAATATTTTATTTCTGTTTTTTATATATTAGGTATGATTTCGCACACTTAAGTAGACAATTCAGTAAAGCATAACTAAATACTGCGACGTCGCAAGTAGTTATCATTGGTTTACCGACAGAACAGGTTAACTGGCGACCTCGCACCTTGAAGCATGAAGCGTTCTTAGATATCGCAGACATATCTACTTTGTAATCATTCAATGAGACATCATGGACACGTTGTTCCACCCATGTTTTATAATTGCAGATATTATTCCCAAAAACATGAAGCAAAAACATTTCATTAACAACAGCTCACGAATGCAGTTAAAAATTCAAGTCTCCAAAGTCGGTTACCAAAATATGCGATTTCGGCAATGGTTAATGATATTGAGAATTAGAATAATACGACATTGATTTTTGCAACTTCGCAATTGATCTGCACCATTACACATGCTTTAACCAATGCATTTGCCATATTTTTTAGTTGGTTTTAGTTAGTGGATTGCTAGTATTGGTTGAGTTTACGTGACAAGGGGTTTAGACGGTCATGTTTGGCTTTCTTGTCTAAATCCTGCATTTTGTAGACTTAATTGGTACTAATGGACATCTTTTATCCATGGGCTCCTTGTTCTTCCTTGTTATCAGCTTTAGTAAGTCACTTCTGGGTACTTTTTTGTTACATCCTATGGAACCGTTTGCAAGAGCAGTAAAATATTGAAGGTCATTCACAAGGATGGTAGAAGAGGCGAAGGTCATTCACATTAGAATGGTAAAAGATGAAGTCCATGAACATCAATGCATGGTAGAAGGAGATTGAAGCTAAAGGCAGGCGGCTTCGAAGTTCAAGATGACCAAAGAAGAAAAACGGTGAATCATGGTCCGGGGACTGTTTCCTTAGTCTGAGAATGATCAAGGAATAATTATTCATCATGGTTTGTTCCATTGGATTAATCTTCTTGAGCACGACAAAATTGACTACTGGAACTTCCTATTCGGACTAACGGTTCATCTATGGCAAGCAAACGAAGTTCAACCAATGAAGCACCAGCAGCCTATCACAGTCAGCCCATGGTCAAGCATCAGAGGCCCGTGACAAAGCATACAGCCTGCACTACACGAGGGACACTAGAGAATCTGTGAAGCCCTTCATGAGACCTTCACAAAGCAAAGAGTTAGACCATGACAAAGACCCCGGACCATGGAGCTTGGAGATCATGAGTTGAAGAATTTTGCTGAGTATGGAGCCGGTCCGTGAAAACCTTCACGGACTGTGAGAACAGTGCTGAGCAAGACCGCAAACTACTTACGTTCCGTGAAAACCTCCACGGACCGTGATTAAACCTTGAGCAAAAATAGTGTACAGTTTGTGGTCCGTGAAAACCTTCACGTACCGTGGCACGAGAGAAGTTTTAAGGACCGTGCCAAATCCCATAGACCGTGGCTATAAATGCTTCACGGCCTATGCCAGATCCCACGCCATGGGCTTGCATGCTTCATGGACCGTCACATCTGTGCCGGTCTATGAAGCCTTAGCGGCTGACCTAGGGTTTTGCTGGTTTTGGCCAATTTTTAGGCCAAATCTCCTTCTACTATATGTAGGAGCCTTATTCTTCTACTAAACCCTAAGCTAGGCATAATGTAGATTAATTTCTCTCTCTAGTTTAGATAGAAGGAAGAGGATATTTCTTCTTCTCCTTCCTTCTTCTTTTTCTTATCTTTTTCCTTTCATATTATTTTTTAGATCCATGGCATCTAACTGAATATTTTCCATGGATCTAACCTTTGTAGAGTATATTTTTTGCTTGGGATTCATCTTGGCACTTTTTATGTTCTAATTACTTTATGGGATTCATTGGATTCCCTCTATCCTTGTGTTTGTGATATTATTGTGATTGTTCTGGAATGTTATAAATTCTTGAATACTACACCACATATAAGCGCACACTTTACACTATATTCATGTATGGTGCAATTATTGATACTCCCTTGGGAAAAGAAACCTGGATGTTAGAATGGGTAGGGGAGAATGTGTCCGAGTGGGTGTGTGCACGGTAGATTTGAGAATGCTCTAACCTATTTGCCGTCGCACACACCACGTGTTATAAACACACTAATAGGTCTTTTGTAAGTCTTTATGTGAATGAATCAAGGATTTAAGCATTAGAACTACCATGTTGCTAAATGATTCCCAAGTGGCTAGTATAAATAGTTTCTCGTTTGTTCATTTTATGCTTCATAGTTGATAGTTGAAAATACCACCCCCATATGCATGTCTACACTACTAGTTGTTCCTTTCACTCGTGTGGATTGACAAGCCGCACAAGGGTGTGATTCTAACTAGTACTTGGGCCCTAGCATCCTTGTGGACAAACCCAGGGATTGCCGCTTACTACCCCTTGGTAGCTTAGTAGTGAGAACGGGTGGAGAATTATAAATCTCTATCTTTGACCAATAAGCCCTTCGCCCAGGTTAATTAGTTACAATTAATGATCCCGGGTGGAGGCAAGCGCCAGGGTTAATTAGTTACAATTAACGACCCTGGGTGGAGGTGGGTCAAATTTTGGCACCGTTGCTAGGGATGTTTTTTCAGTTCGAGTATTAGTTGAGCATAATGTGTTAGTGAGTAGTTAGTATTGCCTTTATCTTTTTCTTATTTTTTTGTTTTCCGGAGTGGGTATTGCTTGAGTTCTTGGTGATAAGCGAGAACTCTTGCACTACGATTATGAATTTTGTTTTTTCTTTGTTAGTGTTTAATTGAAAAGAAAAAAATATGTGAGAAATCACTCAACGGAGGGCACTTTGTAGGGTGGGTTATTGGGATCATCCAATAGAATGTTTCCCAAGGTTAAGTGACTATGGGAGAAGAATATCTCAAAGAGTGAGATTTTGTAGGATATGTCATTGCGACTACCCTATGGAGTCTTGATCTTGGATAAGTGAAAATGAGAGAGAGGTAAGAGTTGTTGGTTCCTAAGGCTGATGGGGTCAAGATTGTTACCCAAACCACGACTCTCAAAATTTTAGGTTTAATGGTAACTTGAATTCGTGGTATGAAGATGCATCAGGAAACCAACACTTTGGGTTAGATAGTTAGATTTCACCAACTTACCCAATGCCCCAAAACCAATTCCTAGGATTGGTTCTCAAATCGAATTATGTACAAATTTTGCAAGCTATAGCTAATGTGACCAAGAGTAGTGATTTACTCCGATCACAAGTGCTTAGCGAGATTAGCGATTTGGGAACTCAAATATTCTCAACCATTCAGAAAGTTAAAGGGCAAGTGCTTAATTTGATGAATAGGGTGGGCCAACTAGAAACCCAATTTTCCAAAAATGAACCATCCCTAGTTGAATGTGAAGTTTTGATAGATGAATCCAAAGGGGATGGGGAATGGTTTGTTCAGAGTGAAGAAGTCGAGGAAGGGGTAATTATACTTAATTTTCCATATTACATATTTTCACCCCTACCTCCACTTATAGAACCTACTCCCACATTTTTTGAAGATGCTAAGATTCCAAACCACCTATTTCCTATAAGGTTGATTCCTTCTCTACTATATCTTCCTGCTCTTCATTTTTGGTTGTCCAAGGTGATGGGGTACAAACCTGTATCCTATGGATAACATCAGGGTCGTACCGATGACCTTAAATATACGGAGTTTCTCGGGAGGCACCCCAAGCCTTGAAAAAATTAGATTAGTTTAGCATTTTTGGTGTGTTTTTCTCTTTGTAGCTTATTTTTATTTTTGGGACACTATTACACTTGGTGTGCATGTTTGTTTTGCAAGAAGCACATGGTCTTTGGAGGAAGGTGAGCAAATGGGGAGTCCAACTCATGGACCATGTAGACATACATTGTTCGTGACGCTGAAAATGGTGGACAAGGAGGAGAACCAAACCACATATTCATGGTGCGTGTAGACGTGCACGACCCATGAAGCTCACATACTTTCCTTTGCCATCGAATCACCATTTCTTCTCTACCACCACCCTACTACAACCAAAATACCACCAAAAACCCACCTACCCTCAAAACCCTTGAGGCACAGACATCGAGGCCCAAGAGGTAACTCTTCATTGTGATTCAATTACTTATTCAGGTTTTGATACATAATAGTGGTTAGATTGAACTTTCTTTATTAGAGGTTATGGGTAGTATATTGAGGGTGATGTTAATTTGTTCTTTACATTATATGATTGTGCCATCAAGGGTATATTTTAGTGTTCCTTTTTCATTATGAGTGCTTTCCTATTTCTTTTCCTTGACATGTGTTCTTTGATTTTGTACATGCATTGAGGACAATGCAAGATTTAAGTGTGGGGAAGGGGATTAGATAACACTTGTGATTTTTAGTTGTTTTTATGTAGCTAATAGCTCTTCTAAGTGCATTTTGAAAATTTTGAAAAAAAATTGACAAAACTGAAAAAGTTTTAAGAAAAATTAAAACTTGGACAAGTCAAAAACCCAAAAGAGTGACATGGGTAACCTTAGGAAATTCTCAGATAGGTCAAAAGGCCTAGGTAAAAGTGAGAGGCTTGGCCTGGCTAGACTTACGAGTCTCAGAAAAAGTGAGAGGCCGTGTGGAAAAAGGTGAGAGGTGAGCACATTTTGTGGTATAAAGCTAGGATGAAAACCCAAAATGGCTCCTAAGAAAAATGAGAGAAATTGAGAGTAAAAAAACAAGAAACTAGGTTGATGATACATTGGACTCCTTGGTTGTAACTATGTCGAGAATCTTGAGTTATCCCTATGTTGCAACCAAGTCGACGGCTTTTGGATTTCCTTGGTGGATTGTTTTGCTTGAGGATTACTCTTTGATTGCTTTTGGGACCACTTTGGGAAAAGTAAGTTTGGCTTTATTCCGATCTTTTGTCACTTATATTTTTCCATACACATTTACTTGCTTTGGGTGGTTTGGTTGCTTTAGGAACTTTCAGGAGTGTGAGTTGTGAGGACTTTCACCTTCTTGGGGGAACTAGGGTAGTTTGGGAATAAGTTGAATGTATTGGCTATTTTTGCATGCTTCATTCCGCTTGAACCTTTTTCTTTGATTTTATTTACTCGAGGATGAGTAAAGGTTTAAGTGTGGAAAGTCTTATCTGCGCCATTACGCATGCTTTAACCAATGCATTTGACATAGTTTTTAGTTGGTTTTAGTTGGTGGATTGCTAGTATTAGTTGAGTTTACGTGACAAGGGGTTTAGACAGCCATGTTTGGTTTCCTTGTTTAAATCTCACATTTTGTACACTTAATTGGTACTAATGGACATCTTGTATCCATGGGCTCCTTGATCTCCCTTGTGATCATCTTTAGTAGGTTGCTCGTGGATACTCTTTGGTTACATTCTATGTGAAGGATGTTCACAAGAGCGGTAGACGATTGAAGGCCGCTCGCAAGGATGGTAGAAGAGGAGAAGGTCATTCATATTAGAATGGTAGAAGATTATGGCCACAAACATTAATGTGTGGTAGAAGGAGATTGTAGCTAAAGATAGGCGGCTTCAAAGTTTAAGACGGCCAAAGGAGAAAAACAGTGAATCGTGGTCCAAGGAGTGTTTCCTTAGTCCGAGAATGATCCAGGATGAATTAGCCTTCAAATTTGGTTCCATTGGATTCTTCCTCTTGAGTACTACAAAATCGACTACTAGAACTCCCTATTTGGACTAACGGTTCACTTGTGGCAAGCAAACAAAGTTCAGCCAATGAAGCACCAGCGGCCGGTCAAGGTCCACCCACGGTCAAGCATCAGTGGCCCGTGACAAAGCACACGGCCTGCATTACACTAGGGACACCAGAGAATCTGTGAAGACCTGTATGAGACCTTCACAAAGCAAAGAGTCGGGTCTTGACAAAGACCCTGGACCGTGGAGCTTGAAGATCAAGAGTTGAAGAATTTGGCTAAGTATGGAGTCGGTCTGTGAAAATTTTCATGGACCATGAAAATAGTGTTGAGAAAGACCGCAAACTGTTAGCGGTCCATGAAAACTTCCACGGATCGTGATTAAACCCAGAGCAAAAACCGTGTATAGTTTGCGGTCCGTGAAAACTTTCATGAACCATGGCACGAGAGAAGCTTCACGGACCGCGCCAAATACCAATGACCACGGCTATGAATGCTTCACAGTCCGTGCCAAAACCCACACCCCGGGCTTGCATGCTTCACGGACCGTGTCATCTGTGCCGGTTCGTGAAGCCTTGGCGGCTGACCTAGGGTATTGCTATTTTGACCTATTTTTAGGCCTAATCTCTTACTACTATACATAGGAGCCTTAGTATTCTACTAAATCCTAAGGTAGGCATAATTTAGATTAATTTCTCTCTCTAGTTTAGATAGAAGGAAGAGGAGAGTTCTTCTTCTCCTTCCTTCTTCTTTTACTTATCTTTTTCTTTTCATCTTATTTTCTAGATCTGTGGCATCTAACCTAATATTTTCCATGTATCTAACCTTTGTAGAGTATATTTTTTGCATGAGATTCATCTTGGCACTTGGTGTGTTCTATTTGCTTTATGAGATTCATTAGATTCACCTTATACTTATGTTTACGATATTGTTGTGATTGTTCTTGAATGTTATAAATGCATGAATACTACACCACATATAGCACACTTTTGGCTATATTAATGTATGGTGCAATTATTGATGCCCTCTTGGGAAGAGAAACGGTGCAATTATTGATGCCCCCTTGGGAAGAGAAATCTGGATGTTAGAATGGGTAGGGGAGAACACATCCGCGTGAGTGTGTGCCCGGGGGGATTTGAGAATGCCTTAACCTATTTTCCATCGTACCAGTCTTAGTAGACTTTGTAAATGTTTTCCGAGAGGTTGCAGGTAAAGATAGCTAATAGTATAAGCTAGGTATTGTTTTGAAACCCTAGCATCATAGATAAGGTTCCTACAATCCCCGAGCCTAGCATATATAGGACCCGATAGGAGTAGTTATATATGTGGTGGAAGCTCGGGACGTAATAGCTCAGGGGAGAAACAGACCTGCAATGATGGTTGGACCTCATTGTACTCCCCTAATTATGATGGCAGTGTTCATAGAGGGTTACGAGCGTACCCACCGTGACAGGGTTGGGAAAGTGTATGTCATCGACCACACCACGTGTTGTGAACACATTGATAGGTCTTTTGTAAGTCTTTATGTGAATGAATCAGGGATTGAAGCATTTGAATTACCATGTTGCTAAATGATTCCCAAGTGCTTAGTATAAATAGTTTCTCGTTTGTTCATCGTTATGCTTCATAGTTGATAGTTGAAAATAACAAACTACTAGCTGTTTACAGTAGCCGTTCCTTTCAGTTGTCCGGATTGACGACCCGCATGAGGTTGTGTTTCTAAATAGTACTTGAGCCCTAGCATCCTTGTGGACAAACTCAGGACTTTCCTCTTACTACCCCTTGGTAACTTAGCATTGAGAACAGGTGCATAATTATAAATCTCTATCTTTGAGCCATAAGCCCCCCCCCCTCCGGGTTAATTAGCTACAATTAACAACCCTGGGTGGAGGCGGGTTAGGAATCCTGTCAATCATCAACATTCCCAACTCATAAATTAACTACGGTTATTTTAGAGAAAAACCAACGTCAGAAAATATTATTTACAGTGGTTCAATATCGCTGTAAGTAAATCTTGGTCTGCAAACTCGGAACCTTATGATGTTGGGCTATGCGACATCGCAGTTGAATGTGATGTCGACAACTCTCCAATGCGTAGTGATTTTGCACTAACCTCGTCGCTGTCGTCGGCTATGTATCATTTACCTCGGTTATTTTGATGAAAAACCAAGGTAAAAATGACTTTTTACCTACTAACCTTTTTACTACAACCACATTTACTTCGATTTTTTAGGGGCAAAAAATCGAGGTAATAGGTGATGTTTGTTGTAGTGTTAGATATTCTTACAATAGATTAGTTATTGTTTTAGGTTGGTTGAATTGGATGTCAGTTCCAGTTATTGTAATCACCATTGGGCATTTTCCCAACACCTTTGAATAAATAATTTTTTAAAAAAAACTATATTCAAAATTGATATGCTAAATTATAACTATAATGAAATTGGATAGTGAAATTTGATAAACTTGCAAGTGGATCTACAATATTTATACACTTAATTTTATTGAAATGATGACATTTCATGCATTAATTTCATTGAAATAGATGAATTTAATATTTGTAAGATCATAAATATATTAAAATCTTGTGCGAGATAGTCATATAATGAGACCGAGGATTACAATGTAAAGAATTTAGCATGGGGTTTCAAATTGAAGTTTAAAAAGTTGAGGGGCTAGGTGTGTGATTTAGTTTATTTACATTTAAGTCATGGTATAAATAATAAACTCAACACCTTCTTCTCTCACTTTCCCCTCACTTTTCACAACGACGGAGATGGCCTGAACCAAATTTTATTTCCGTGTTCTTTGAGCTCCAAATCCCAACCGCACACATGCTCTACTCCTTCCAATTAACCGCACATCCTCTCCATTTTCTTCCCCCTTTATTGCACACAATTGTTTGTTGAGATCTTTTGAAATTTTCGACAAATTTTCCAGCCAATTTTTTGGCTAATTTTCCTTTTTTTGCTTCATTTTTTTTGGCGATCTAACACAATACGAACTTCTTTTTGTGTTTGTCTTCGAAGGTAATATTTTCACTCTGTTTTTTATGCATATTTTGTTATTTTTTAAATTTGTATTTAATTTTTTGTTTCATGTGATTTTCTAGGGTTTCTGTAGGTTATACTGATTATTGTGCTTATTTTATGTTATTTGTTCAATATGTAGTCGAATCGTGGTTTATTGTATGTTCTATTGTGTATTTTAGGGTTCATGTTGTTCACTGTGCTAATATATGGGGATTTCTCTATTTTTTTGTGTTTGGTGAATTGTTCTTAAGGATTTGTGCTAATATATGTGTTGTTGTTTCTTAGTTGTTTAAGAAGACTTGCCTCACTGCTACTGAAATCAAGAATAAAGGAGGATCTACATGTTTTATTATTTTTCATCGGTGATGTTTTAGATATTGTTGTTGATGTTTCTCGTTTTCTGTTTGATGTTTCATGTTTACATTTTAAGTATTGTTATTTGTGTTGGTGTGATGTTTTAATTTTAGTGTTTGATGCTTGTGGTGTTTTCATGTTTAATTGTGCAATTGATGTTCAGTTTTGATTGCGTGTGATATCTTAGAATTTTGTTAAGATTTGTGCTAATTTTTGTGTTGCTATTGTTTCCTAGATGTCTAAGAACACTTGCCCGTTGTTGCTGCAATAAAAAGGGAAGGAGGATTTGTAAGTTTAATTATTTTTCAGATGTAATGTTTTAGATATTGTTGTTGTCTTGTTTTCTGTTTGATGTTTGATGTTTAGGTTTTAAGTATTGTTATCTGTGTTGGTGTGATGTTCAAATTCCAGTGTTTGATGCTTGTGGTGTTTTCATGCTTAAGTGTGCAATTGACGTTTAGTTTTGTTGTTTTGATTATGTGTGATATCTTAGGGTTTTGTTACGATTTGTGATAATTTTTGTGATGTTGTTGCTATTTCTTATATGTTTAAGAATACTTGCTCACTTATGCTGCAATCAAGAGGAAGTAGGAACTGTAAGTTTTTTTTCCAGCTGTGATGTTTTAGATATGTTTGTTGATGTTTCTTGTTCTCTCTTTGATCTTTCATGTTTAAGCTCTAAGTATTGTTAGGTGTGTTGGTGTAATGTTTAATTTCAGTGTTTGATACTTGTGGTGTTTTCATGTTTAAGTATACAACTGATGTTCAATTTTGTTTTTATGATATTTTAGTGTGAGTGTGTGTGTGTTGTTGATGTTTTCATATTTTGAGATTGATTTTTCAAATACTATATGTAATGTTTCTCAACGCAGTTATTTGTGATGTTGTGTGTGTTATTGTGATATTTTAATTACAGATGTTGATGTTTATATCAGTGTATGAAATGTTTTATATTATTTCCAAATCAAAGCTCTACGGTGTCATTAATGAGTTAATAAAAAAATGGTATGATGAATCAAGCTCTTGAAGGTGTTCCCTTGAGAGCCATCCTCTTCAAAACCAGCAAGCGAAGACAAGTTTGTGAAAAAGCCAGCGGCGAAGAGAAACAAGTCGGGGGAAATTCAAATATTGTATGATGTATTGTTTGACATTGATTTTTCAATTATTATGGATGATTGTTAGCGTGGCGGAGCTTGATTGTTATTGATGTTTTAGTTAATTTGAATATTTTCAGTTTTTCTAGGGAATTTAAACCATTTTGTAATAAATGGTGTTTGATGGTTGGATAGTTATGACGATTGACATTTTCACATGCTTACGTAAAACTTAAAATTAAAGGATGCCACTTTTATATGCTAAATTTATAGGTTTTTGTTGTGCCAATGATGTTTCATTGAATTCATTCGATTTTGAGTTATCGGTGTTTGATGTTTTATCAAATTCTCATCAGTACTTTTGTGGAATATGAAAAACATATCATCAATGCATAACATTGTAACATCATAGTATGATAGCAAATAATAATCAAGTCCCAACAAACTTGTTTTAGATCAATTGAGCATTTAAAAATTAGTTGGTTTTTATTATATTAACTATTTATAATTTTTTAATAAATCGGTATTATATGTGATATTTTGCTATTATTATTTGATATGTATAGTACTCCCTCTGGTCCTTTTATTATGACCCCAAATTTTGGGCACAATTTTTTTCAGAAAGATAAATGAATGGTAGAGATTGTATTGGAAGTATAAAAAGTAAAATGTTTGGATAAAAACAATCTAGGATTTACTAAAAGGGGAAATAGCCAATATAAAAAATCATCCAAAAAAGAAAAGTGAGCCATTCTTAGTGGACCCGAGGGAGTATTATATTTGATGTTTTTAATATTTTTATTTATACATATAGTACTTTATTTGATGTTCTACTATTTTGTTTGTGTATTTTAAAGATTTTTATTTGATGTTTAACTATTTTGATTAATACATATAATATTTTCTTTAATGATTCAATATCTAAATTTATTATTTTATTTGATATTAAATATTTTAATTTAATGCATCTTTTAAAATTTTAATTTGATGTTTGAATATTTAATTTGATATGTTATTAAGTAGATGTGAGTTTAAAGAATCAATTCCAAATATAAAACCAAGCCCATCCACAAAACCCGAATTCCGGCCCATGTTTGATCTAGGACTGACCTCTCTTTGACCTCTTCCCTACCGTGCTCAGACTTCGCCCACCGCCTGAAAACAGCTCCGCTGTCCTTCCTCCGCCGTCCAAGTCGTGCTTCTTGAGCCTTCCTCCGTCGTTCCTGTCGTGCTCGATTCCGTATCGGACTGGATCCATCCTCCCTTCCCCGTCTTCCTCCGTCGTCCACCAGCTTTTCCTTCAAACCGGAAAACCCCTTAGCGAACCAAAGCAAACCCCTCTGTGAACTAAATTTAATTCGATGCCCCGCCGGCGCCGTCAAGGACTGCGAATTCTCTGGTTATGCAACGAATTCATCTCCCCAGATCCGCTCTCGGCGAATCGAATCGATGACTAAGTTGTGAGGTTAAACCCGACGAAAATGGGCTAAATCCGGCGACATGAATTTGAGGCCTAAATGAAAAATTCATTCTCGTCTTCCTCGGAGATTCATATACCAATCTCATGGAAAACATCGCAGAGGGACGACGGCGACGACGCATAGGGAAGCATGGGAACGATGGCGCCAGCGCCGGAGAAGGTGGAAGAACGGCGATGTCAGGTGCAGGAAGGGGAGGGTTTTTCTATTTTTCTTGGATATATGCAAATCAGCCCCTAAACTTCTGTCAGCTTTTCAAAAAGTACCTCGAATCTAAAGTAATAATCCTTTAACCCCCAAATTTGCAAACTTACTATTGTTATATTGTTTTATCTTTCCTTAGGTCCCTAATATTACCCTGAGACGGTCTCGCAGGAGATGGACTCTAATATCTAACTTAATACGTGCAATCGCTTAATTAAATTCATTATGCTATAAATTGAATTAACCTCTTCCCGAAATCGAATGAACTTAATTTAGACGTAAAGCAAAGTTAAGAGAATGAGTCGAGTGAGCACCTACTCACGATAGACTCATATAATACACTCACGGTGTAAGATTATAATTACGATCTACAATAGGTTGATAGAATTCATAAGAGAATTCATCAGAAGTAAGTTGATGGAGTTTACTATGGAAACCCATTTTCCCGTTGATGGAATCGATTAAGAAAAAGCATTAATATCAACATAAACAATATGTATAAATATCAATTGGAAAAAATGTATAAACTAAATATTTCTTTCTATAAATCGTTTGTGTTTCTTTAATTTTGATGTTGGGCATTTGAGAGATTTCCTTCTTTGCAAGATGAAGCATAACTGTCATTTTCTTCTTTCTTCGAATAACCATAACCCTCTTCTATGGGCTAAACAAGAAAAAACACTTCTTGAAGTTCTTCATGCTACAGAAGTAGGTTTAGGCTGGAATGTTAGAAGAGAGACCAAAGTGTTAGTTTGAAAATTAACCATACTAACTGTTTTCATCGAAGAGGTTGATGAACCACCTCTATAATTCGGGCTGAGCGAAACTGGTGAGACTAGACAAACCCTGCATTTGGCTAGCTGGCCTCGGCTTCTGCCTCAGGCGCCTCAACACCGCCTTTGTTCAGGTAGTACTCTATTAGTTTCTGGAAAAGGAAATGTAAAATCTTGGTCATAAATGCTCAAAAAAGCTACTCATATACATGAAGATACAAAACATCCAATATCATGAACCCATCCTATCACTCGGCTGAGCGTAGAAAAACAAAGAAACTAGCTCGTGAGACTGGACAATCACTGATTAGGAAACGAAATGGGCGTTAGTAGAGAGACCAAACTTATTAGGTTGGAGATAGAGAGTTGAATCATTTTGATATAAGGAAGGGGTTGAGCTGTCTTACCCATCATTTACTATTTTCCACTATATGTGATCGGCTTTTGAAGTATTACTATAAATTACTACTACTATGATTAAGTGTTTTCTACCGCTATATTCTTTCCACCGCTTGTTTTAAAAATTCACATTTTCTCCAAAAAATCACAATCAACCTAACCGTAAAAAAAGTTTAACGAGTAAGTAAGATTCTACCAAACTCATTGATCGACTCTCCTGACAAACACTTGAGTAAGACCTTACTCGAGATCGACCCATATAATAAACATTCACAATCAACTCACCAACTATTCCCATTGAAAGAACCCGTTATCGCTATCAACTTGCCAACTATAACCACCGCCAAAAATTGGTTAGCAAACTTTACTTAGCGACTAGCCTGTATTGAAAAATTTACTCCCACAGGTTCACTAACATTTGTTCACTTACTTTTGGCACTTGAATTTTAGAAAAAATAGAATTAGTTGTGGAGAATGCATTGGAAGAGTAAAAATTAAATTGAGTGGATGAAAACAATCTAAATTTGCTAAAAAAGGAATAGAACCAATGTTAAAAAATCATCACAAAAAGGAAAGTGAGCCAGTGTTAGTTAACCATATGGAGTATCAGGTTGGTGCTAAATAAATAATGATGTCCCTAAAAAGTAAAAATACAATTATCAAATAAAATAGAGGAAGTTTCATGACAGATGACCTATCCTCAAGTTATGTGCAGTCACTGTATTTTTCACTTATGTCTTTCATTTGTTAAATTACACACTAAATTTTAAAAATTAAATACTATACTTTTTATATTTTCACGTTCAAATATACATTATTTCTTGTTTTAACTTATTAAATACAATATTTGTTTTTATAATACAATTCTTAAGGTAACACTACTGCAATCACCCCATATAGCACCGGTATTTTGGTGCATAGGCACCGGTATTTCGGGCCACAGGCCTACCAGTGTCTAAGTAGAGCAGTGCTGAAACGTAGTTACAAAGACATCGGTAGTGTATACTAGTGTTGGATATCTATATTCTAGCACAACCCTACTTAGGCACCGGTTAAAATATTGGTGCTATGATTGTTTGTACTGGTGCTAGTAAATAGGTGATCAATAAAACAAATCCGGCCGGTGAGGATAAACTCACCAGCTGGAATATGAAACCTAGACAAACAAAACACAAAATAACCATATTTCATGTAAGAGAATTGGAAAATTCATAACCACAACTTTGAATTTCATTACATATATCTAAAAATATATAACAACCCACAATTCATGAAATAAACTAAACCTAAACATATATTAACAACATCAATTATCATAAACACAAGAACCTAATATCCATAAACCCTAGATAGCATCAACGAATGAAAATCGTGAAGGTGAGGTCGGAAGTAAGGGCTGGGGCGCGACACGGTGGTGGAGCTGAGAGCTGAGGCACCATGGATCTGAGCAGGGAGATGGCATCAGGGCTGGTGTGAGAGATGGCATCGGGGCTGGTCTGAGAGATAGCACCGGGGAGGGCGGAGAGGGGGTCGTCATCGTCGGGGAGATAGCATTGGGGCTGGTCCGAGATATGGCGGAAGCAGAGATAGAGATGTGGAGGAGGAGGAGGGAGATAATGGAGAGGATGAGGAAGAGGTAGAAGAAATGACGGTGGGTTAGATTTAGGGTTTCAAGTTTAGTTTATAAAGACTAAATTTTAATGGTTGAGATTCAATCAACAAAAGAAATCAACGATTTAGATGAATCCAAGTTGGGCATTTTTTTTAACTCTGTACCACCGGTTTTTGTACTGGTGCTAAAAAAATTGTGCTAAAAAGAAAAACCGGTGCTAAAATGGCTCATACCAGTGCTGAAATATATGAAATGCAGCTGCTTAAGGCTACCTTAAATGACTTTTTTTCAAAAAAAAAGAACCCGAGAGCAATCTGAGAATTATTTCTAAGTATGGAGCACCGGTACAAAAATCGGTGCTAAAATGGCCGATACCGGGGCCCATATATATTAAAAGCAGGTGCTTAGGGCTGCTTAAGTGTGACACATTTATTATTTTTTGAACCCGAGAGCATACATGGGAAAAAAATTCTAAGTATGTAGCACCGGTAAAAACACCAGTGCTAAAAAGCAACTCATACCGGTGCTAAGTCCAATATTTCATAATTTTAAACAATCCCTCTAAAATTATGAATGAAAATGCAAGAATTCATTTTTCCGTCATAACTTAGCACTGGTATAAATGAAAGCAATGCTGATGCTAGTATTATTTGATCTCTAAGTTAATTTTTTAAAATACTATTATTAGGACCAAGGAAGAAATTTGGGGGTGGTGAATCAAAAATTGAAGACATCAGAACACAATTAAATAAGAGATGTTTTGTGTCTTTGAAATTCTAGGTACAGTGGGTGAACGGAAGACGCTCAAACATATTTATAAAAAATTACGCTATGGCCCAAAAATTTGTTAGGACAATATCCTTCTCTCCAAAATACACTTTTTTTTGTTATTCTTGCATCAATATAGAAATAAAATATAACTGATTTTTTGATGAAATTTTGAAAAGCGCTAGTACATGTTCTAGAGTAACTTAGAGTTAATTAATTAGAAGTAAGAAAGGAAATCAGAAAGAATTATAGATATATTCTTGTGCCCGATTGTTGATAAATATTTTGTTACGGACTTGGAAAATACAACGGGGGTGTATAGGGTTTTAGGTTTAGTTTATATAGACAAAATTTTAATGGTTGAGATTCAATCAACAAAAGAAATCAATGGTTCAAATAAATTCAAGTTAGGCTCTTTTTTTTTGTTTTTTAAACTCTATAGCACCGTTTTTTGTACTGGTTCTAAAAATAAAAACATGTGCTGAAAAGCAAAAATGGTGCTAAAACAGCTCATACCAGTGCTGATATGAAAAGTAGCTGCTTAAGGCTGCCTTAAATGGCTCTTTTTCAAAAAAAAACCCCAAGAGAAAATCTGAGAATTGTTTCTAAGTATGGAGCACTGGTACAAAAACCGTTGCTAAAATGGTTGATACCGATGACTATATACATTAAAAGCACCTGCTTAGGGCTGTTTAAGTGTGACACATTTATTATTTTTTGGACCCGAGAGCAAACATGGGAAAAATTCTAAGTATGTAGCATTGATACAAATACCAGTGCTAAAAAGTAACTCATACCGGTGCTAAGTCCAATATTTCATAATTTTAAACAATCTCTCAAAAATTATGAATGAAAATTTAGGAAATTCATTTTCCCGCCATAATTTAGCACCTGTATAAATGAAAGCAATGCCGGTGCTAGTATTATTTGATTTCTAAGTTAATTTTTTAAATACTATTATTAGGTCCATAGAAGAAATTGGAGGCGGTGAATCACAAAATTGAAGACACCAAAACACAACTAAATAAAAGACGATTGTGTCTTTGAAATTCTAGGTACAATGGGTAAACGGAAGAGCCTCAAACATATTTATAAAAAATTATGCTATGCCCCAAAAATTTGTTACGACATTATCCTTCTCTCCAAAATACACTTTTTATTATTATTCTTGCATAAATATAGAAATAGATAATAAATGATTTTTTGGATGACATTTTGAAAAGCGCTAGTACATGTTCTAGAGTAACTTTGAGTTAATTAATTAGAAGTGAGAAAGGGAAATCGGAAAAAAAAATATGGATATTTTGTTGTGCCTGATTGTTGATAAATATTTCGTTACGGACTTGGAAAATACAACAGGGGTGTATAGGGTTTCAGGTTTAGTTTATATGGACAAAATTTTAATGGTTGAGATTCAATTAACAAAAGAAATCAATGGATCAGATGAATTCAAGTTGGGCTCTCTTTTATTAAACTCCGTAGCACCAGTTTTTGTACCGGTGCTAAAAATAAAAAACAGTGCTAAAATGGCTCATACTAGTGCTAAAATATATGAAAACCAGCTGCTTAAGGCTGCCTTAAATGGTTTTTTTTTCAGAAAACAAACTCAAGAGCAAATATGAGAATATTTTCTAAGTATGGAGCACCGGTACAAAAACCGGTGCTAAAATGGCTTATATCAGTGCCTGCATATATTAAAAGCAGCTGCTTAGGGTTCCTTAAGTGTGACATGTTTATTATTTTTTGGACTCGAGAGCATACATGGGAAAACAAATTCTTAGTATGTAGCTCCGGTACAAACACCAGTGCTAAAAAGTAACTCATACTGGTGCTAAATCCAATATTTCATAATTTTAAAGTATCCCTCCAAAATTATGAATGAAAATGCAAGAAATTCATTTTTTCGTCATTACTTAGCACTGGTATAAATGAAAGCAATGCTGGTGCTAGTATTATTTGATCTCTAAGTTAATTTTTTAAATACTATTATTAGGTTCATAGAAGAAATTGGAGGCGGTGAATCACAAAATTGAAGACACCATAACACAACTAAATAGAAGACGATTGTGTCTTTGAAATTCTAGGTACAATGGGTGAACAAAAGAGTCTCAAACATATTTATGAAAAATTACTCTATGGCCAAAAAATTAGTTACGACATTATCCTTCTCTCCAAAATACACTTTGTTTAAAAATTATTATTGCATAAATATTGAAATAGAAAATAAATGATTTTTTGGACGACATTTTGAAAAGGGCTAGTACATGTTTTAGAGTAACTTTGAGTTAACTAATTTGAAGTAATAAAGGCAAATTAGAAAGAATTATGGATATTTTCTTATGCCTGATTGTTGATAAATATTTCTATACGGACTTGGAAAATACAACAGTGGTGTATAGGGTTTCAGGTTTAGTTTATATAGACAAAATTTTAATAGTTGAGATTCAATCAACAAAAGAAATAAACGGTTCAGATGAATTCAAGTTGGGCTCTCTTTTTAAAAACTTTGTAGCACCAGTATTTGTACTGGTGCTAAAAATCAAAACCGGTGCTAAAATGGCTCATACTAGTGCTGAAATATATGAAAAACAGCTGCTTAAGGTTGCCTTAAATGGTTTTTGTTTTCAGAAAAAAATGAACCCAAGGGCAAATTTGAGAATATTTTCTAAGTATGGAGCACCGGTACAAAAATCTGTGCTAAAATGGCTTATACAAGTGCCGGCATATATTAAAAGTAGCTGCTTAGGGCTGCTTAATTGTGACACAATTATTATTTTTTGGACCCGAGAGCATTCATTGGAAAAATTCTAAGAATGTAGCACCGGTACAAATACCGGTGCTAAAAAGTAACTCATACCGGTGCTAAGTCCTTTTTTTCATAATTTTAAACAATCCCTCCAAAATTATGAACGAAAATTCAAGAAACTCATTTTTCTGCCATAACTTAGCACCAGTATAAATGAAAGCAATGCCGGTAATAGTATTATATTATCTCTAAGTTAATTGTTTAAATACTATTATTAGGTCCATAGAAGAAATTTGGAGGCAGTAAATACACCAAAATGCAATTAAATAAAAGGCGATTGTGTCTTTGAAATTCTAGGTACAATGGATGAACGGAAGAGCCTCAAACATATTTATGAAAAATTATGTTATGGTCCAAAAATTTTTACCCACATTATCCTTCTCTCCAAAATACACTTTTTTTTGTTATTCTTGCATCTATATAGAAATAGAAAATAAATAATTTTTAGATGAAAATTTGTAAAGCGCTAGTAAATGTTCTAGAGTAACTTGGAGTTAATTAATTAGAAGTAAGAAAGGAAAATCGAAAATAATTATGGATATGTTCTTGTGCCTGATTGTTGATAAATATTTCGTTACAGACTTGGAAAATACAACTGGGGTGTATAGGGTTTCAGGTTTAGTTTATATAGACAAAATTTTAATGGTTAAGATTCAATCAACAAAAGAAATCAATGGCTCAGATGAATTCAAGTTGGGCTCTCTTTTTAAAACTTTGTAGCACCAGTTTTTGTACCGGTGCTAAAAATCAAAACCGGCGCTAAAATGGCTCATACCAGTCCGGAAATATATGAAAAGCAGCTGCTTGAGGCTGCCTTAAATGGTTTTTTTTTCAAAAAAAAAACCCAAGAGCAAATCTTAGAATATTTTCTAAGTATGGAGCACCAGTACAAAAATCGGTGCTAAAATGGCTTATTCCGGTGCCTGTATTAAAAGCGGCTGCTTAGGGTTGCTTAAGTGTGACACAATTATTAATTTTTGGACTCGAGAGCATACATGGGAAAAAGTCTAAGTATGTAGCACCGGTACAAATACCGGTGCTAAGTCCAATATTTCATAATTTTAAACAATCCCTCCAAAATTATGTATGATAATTAAAGAAATTTATTTTCCTGCTATAACTTAGCACCAGTATAAATGAAAGAAATGCCGGTGCTAGTATTATATTATCTCTAAGTTAATTTTTTTAAATACTATTATTAGGTCCATAGAAGAAATTTGGAGGCGGTGAATCACAAAATTGAAGACACCAAAATGAAATTAAATAAAAGACGACTGTGTCTTTGAAATTCTAGGTATAGTGGGTGAACGGAATAGCCTCAAACATATTTATGAAAAATTATGTTATGGTCCAAAAATTTGTTACGACATTATCCTTCTCTCCTACACTTTTTTTTTTGTTATTCTTGCATCTATATAGAAATAGAAAATAAATTATTTTTTTGATGAAATTTTTGAAAAGCGCTAGTACATGTTCTAGAGTAACTTAGAGTTAATTAATTAGAAGTAAGAAAGAGAAATCGGAAAGAATTATGGATATGTTCTTGTGCACGATTGTTGAAAAATATTTTATCACAGACTTGGAAACTACAACGGGGGTGTATAGGGTTTCAGGTTTAGTTTATATAGACAAAAGTTTAATGGTTGAGATTTAATCAACAAAAGAAATCAATGATTCAGATGAATCCAAGTTGGGCTCTTTTGTTTTATAACTCTGTAGCACCGGTTCTAAAAATAAAAATCGGTGCTGAAAAGCAAAACCAGTGCTAAAATGGCTCATACCAGTGCTGAAATATATGAAAAGTAGCTGCTTAAGGCTGCCTTAAGTGGCTTTTTTTTCCCAAAGAAAGAACCCGAGAGCAAATATGAGAATGTTTTCTAAGTATGGAGCACTAGTAAAAAAACCGTTTCTAAAATGACTGATACCGGTGCCTATATATTAAAAGCAGCTGCTTAGGTTTGCTTAAGTGTGACACATTTATCATTTTTTTGGACCCGAGAGCAAACATAGGAAAAATTCTAAGTATGTAGCATCGGTACAAATATCGGTGCTAAAAAGTAACTCATACCGGTGCGAAGTCTAATATTTCATAATTTTAAACAATCCCTCCAAAATTATGAATGAAAATTCAAGAAATTTATTTTCCTTCCATAACTTAGCACCGGTATAAAGGAATGCAATACCGGTGCTAGTATTATTTGATCTCTAAGTTGATTGTTTAAATACTATTATTAGGTATATAGATGAAATTTGAAGGCACATAATCACAAAATTGAAGACACCAAAATGCAATTATATAAAAGAAAATTGTGTCTTTGAAATTCTAGGTACCGTGGGTGAACGAAAGAGCCTCAAACATATTTATGAAAAATTACGCTGTGGTCCAAAAATTTGTTACGACATTATCCTTTCCTCCAAATACACTTTTTTTTTGTTATTCTTGCATAAATATAGAAATAGAAAATAAATTAGTTTTTTGATGAAATTTTGAAAAGCGCTAGTACATGTTCTAGAGTAACTTAGGGTTAATTTATTAGAAGTAAGAAAGGAAAATCAGAAAGAATTATGGATATATTTTCGTTACAGACTTGGAAAATACAATGGGGGGTATTTAGGGTAGCATCGCGTTCAAGCGGATTTCAATTTGAAGTTACGAGTAAAGATTTACTTTTTGCACTTAGGTCTCTCCAAGAAAGTTGAAGTTGTCGAATCATGAAATTGGGGACACCAAAATGCAATTGAATAATATACAATTGCAAATTTACGATTTGGGCATGTATTGGTGAATGGAAGAACCTCAAAAGTCAACATTGATTACTTTTACATAGTATTGGAAAATTACACTATGGCCCAAAATTGTGTTACACCATTATACATTGCTCCAAAATGCATGATTTTTGTTATTCTTACCTAAGTTTAGAAAAATAAAATGAATTATTTTTTTGGTGAAATGTTGGAAAGTGCTAGTAAATGTTCTAGACTAACTTATGGTTGAATATTTAGAAGTAAGAAAGGAAAATTGGAAATGATTATGGATATGTTCTTATGCCCGATTGTTGATAAATATTCCACTAGAGACTTGGAAAATACAATAAGGGTGTATGGGGTAGCTTCACGTTCAAGTGGATTTGAATTTGGAGTTACGAGTAATGTTTTTACTTTTCGCAGTTAGATCCCTCCAAGAAAGTTAGAGTTTTCGAATCACAAAATTGGCGACACCAATATGCAATTCAATAATATGCAATTACAAATTTACAATTTTGGCATGTATGGGTGAACCGAATTCCCTTAAAATTCAACATTAATTACTTCTACATAGTCTTGAAAAATTACACTATGGCCCAAAATTTCGTTACACCATTATCTATTGCTCCAAAATAAATGATTTTTGTTATTCTTGCCTAAATATAGAAATACAAAATATTTTTTTTGGTGAAATGTTAGAAAGCGCTAGTACATGTTCTTGGGTAACTAATACCATATACCCATTTGCAAGAGCAAATCATACCATAAAATCTACAAATAAGAGCAGCTGCTTATAGCTGCGTAGATTTTTTTCCAAAGCCTTTACTTAACCCGAGAGCTAATCCAATTTTTTTAGTCTAAGTACACAACACCGGTGGTTAAACTAGTGCTAATATAATGTATGCCACTGGTTTAAGGCACCCGTTTCAAAAAGCTGATGCTGGAAATAAATTCCAACTCTAGCTCTGGTGAACTATCGGTGCTGGAATTGAAATCAGCACCGGTTTGGAGGGAATCCAGGGCTCATACCGATGCCATAGTACCTGTTTTCCAGTAGTGTAAAATGTAAAATGACATGTCTTATGGATATGCCACCTTTTTCTGAAACTTTCCCAAAATATTACTGTTATATTACAAATTTTCTCAATAAGATATTGATATTAGAAATAAAATAATAGAGTATGTCTCTTAAAAGACGGTCTTTCCACAAGTCATGGAAAGACCAAGGTTTGAACTGCAAATTAAAAGAAATGAAGATAAAATTTTTGGGTTGCATTAATCGAGTCTTAAACTTTATAAATACTACACGTTGCATAATAAGTTTTTAATATTGCAACTTTTACCTTTTATATTTTTATTATTCTAATTAAACTCCATTTTCTCGTAAGGCTATGTAAAGACGATCATTCCAAGACTTTTCCAAAATAATAATACATACAATATTTCAATGAAATTATAAATACTAAAAAAATTACTTCATCATTCTAAAGTTGTTGTAAGATACTAAAAAATATGTAGTATTTTAGAAGAGTTAGATTGACAAAACCAAATATTTCTTTAGAGTATGCATGTGAAAATTATTAAAGAAGACTTCAAATTTAGAAGAGATTGAAAGGTTGAGAATCTAAAGATGATTTATCCTCAAAACTGAAACAAAGGCGTATTTCCTTTATCCTCTCTCCGCAGTTTCTCTGAAACCACTGCTCGATCCTCATCTCAACTTCTCGATCGGCGTTGCCACCATGGTGGAGCCACCAGAAGCTCCTCCTCATTCTTATGCTAACATAGTTACTACCCACCCTGCATCTCCCACTCTACTTTCTAACCATATCAACTCTCAAACCACAACCTTAAATCTACCCAATTGCAAACCCTAGTTTACTCAGAGAACACCAGAGCTCCCCTCAATCAAAATTGTAGAATAGATGATTTATGAGAACCAGGGCTCCACTTAAATGATGAAGATTGTGATGCCCTTGAATCACCATTGAGGCTAACGCTAATCGGGAAATTCTCACGGATCAGGCCAGAACTAGCCAAGCTCCGGTGTGATTTCCAAACAGTAGGCTTTTAGGGACACACCAGCATTCATCTACTGGACAATCGTCAGGTACTGATAAACCAACATTTAGCAGATGACTATTATAGATGTTGGATCCATTAAATATGGAGCTTTGGCTAATTTTCAATCAGAACACTAAATGGGAGCCGACTTTTAACCCTAATACTGATTGCCCTATTGTTTCTATCCGGGTTGGTCTTTACGGTTAACCTATTCAATTCTTTGATACTCAAGTGATGATGGAAACATGGAGCATTATTGGACAAACTGTGAAAATAGATAAAGCCACTTTCAATATAACCCGACCTCATGTGGCTAAAATATGTGTTGAACTTGATATAACTAAACCTAGATTTCATAGAATCTGGCTTAGTTTCCGTGGAATAGGTTTCTGGCAACCTGTGGAATATGAAAACATTCCTGAATATTGTTCTAAATGCTTAAAGCTTGGACACAATCTTTTGGTTTGCAAGTATGAGCAGATCCAGCATAACTTTACCCCTTGGAAACCAAAGGAAATTGAAGGACATGGTAAAAAGCAAGGTAAGCAGGAAACCCATGCTTTATCAGGGATTCCTAATAAAGAGAAGATGGTGATTCCCATCTATAAAAATGCAACTAACACTGTAGTGTAGGAAGTTTGGAGGCCTAAGAGGTCAAGTTCTCAAGGGGCAACCTCTCTTACAGAGGTTTAGGTAATTGAAAGCCCCAACCCTAGTGCTGAGAATTCTTTATCATCTAATACATCTGCTGATTTATATGACTCATACACCCTAACACTTAACAACTATGGCAGTAATAATAATCCTCCTGAAGATGGCCAAACCCTAATCTAAGATTGGCAGCCCCCAATGAAAGTGAAAACCTGAATGAAAAAGAATTATATAAGCATTTGGACAACCATGAAATCAGAAATAAGGCCATCCAAATCTTTGAACTCCCTAATATGATTTTTTCTAATCTAGTTTCTACCTTAACAACTATAGGAAATAGTGATGCAACTCACATTTATGATAATATAGTTGTTACAGATAACCAACAAGAGAACTTTATTCAAATTTATGCTAGTTTTTCTCCACTTCTCACCTCAGATTAAACAAACAAAAAGGAAGTGGTTTTTAATGATGAATTAAATCTAACTATGACATCCATCAACTCAGGTTATAACTCAGAATATGAACACATGAACATTCAGCCTCAGTTATATCATGATAATTTTATCTCTGAGATGATGATCTCTCAAATTCATTTAAATGCTCTGATAAAAGACTCTAACAGCACAGATGAAACATCCACTGTCAAGCCCAGAAAATACACTAAAAAGAATTACTCATCTACCCCTAAAATGGTCATAACCCATTCCAATTTGCCTTCCAAACACTAATTTTTATGGATCTAAATCTATGTTGTAGGAATGTCAGGGGAATTGGAAATAGAGCCTCACAAATCAGGGTTAAGGATATAAGGCATAAACATAAAACATCTCTGCTAACCCTAATTGAACCCATTCAGGATAATATACACATTGGTAAAATAACCTTTGATCTTAATATCAGAAATCACTTTGCTATTGAAGGCTGTAAAATATGGCTCTTTTAGGATGAAAGTGTACACTTAGTTATCCTCCATACTCATAAACAGTTTAGTAAGGCTTACCCATAGCTCCCTTAATAAATATTTTCATATTGCCTTTGTTTATGCAAAACATTCACAAAAGGCAAAAATAAATTTTTGGGACAAGCTGTCACATTTCAAAAATCTGCCTATTCTACTGATAGGAGATTTAAATGTAATAGAAAATCAGAATGAATAAATTGGTCAATCCATCCCTAACCCCAATATAATTTCTATTTTTAATTCATTCTTTCACTCTGGAGACTTCACAACTCTTCCTACTTCATGTAACTTGTTTACCTTGACTGGAATGAGGACTAAAGGTAGAGTGTGGAAAAGATTGGACAAGGGAATTTCTAATCCTAATTTGCTAAATCATTATCCATCATCTCACATACATGTATTAGCTAGAACACATTCAGACCACTCACCTCTGATCCTTCATATTAAACCTGCTAACTAGTTTATAGGCCCTAAGGCTTTTAAAATTTTAAATTGTTGGATCAAACATCCAACCTTCATGGACATTGTCAATCAAGCATGGGGAATCAGAACACATCTTAAAGGAATGGAAAATTTTTCATTTAAAATTTAAAACCTTAAGATGACACTTAAACTCTGGAACAGAAACACTTTTAGGAACATCTTTGACAAGGTTAAAAGCTATGAAGAGAATGTCTTAAAGACTGAACTGGACTTTCAAAACTAGGAAAATGATGAAAAATTTATTGCACAGAACATATCTAAAGCAGAGTTAACCCTAGCTCTAGCTCAACAAGATAGTGACTGGAGGCAAAAATCAAGATTAAAATGGCTAATGGAAGGTGATACTAACACAAAATTTTTCCATAACACAGTAAAACCCAACCATCATAGGAAACAAATTTCTCAATTAGAGACTCAAATGGAAACTGGTTAAAAGAATAAGAAGATATCAGTAATGCTAATGTCTTCTTCTTCTCTAACCTGCTAACATATGATAATCCTGATCCTTCTGGGGTTGATACAACAGTTATGCTAGAAAATGTTTCAAAACTGGTCACTTAAGATATGAATCTTAATTTAACCCAAACAGTAACCATAGAGGAGCTCTTTAACTCAGTCTCATATATGGAAAGTGATTCAGCTCCAGGTCCTGATGGCTTTAATGGAAAATTTTACCAAACATAATGGAACATAATTAATAATGACCTTTTTCAAGGAGTTCAGGACTTCCTGGATGGTAACAAAACCCCAAAAGCTATCTCCTCTACTCTTATGGTCCTGATTCCCAAAAAAGAAGTCACTTCATCTTTCAAAGCCATTAGACCAATTAGTTTGTATAACTTTATAAATAAAATCCAAACTGATTACTCAAAGACTGAAACCCTTAATGCCAACTCTCATTTCCTTTGAACAATCAGCTTTTGTTCAAGGTAAAGAGTTAGCTGACAATGTCTTGGTCATGCAAGAAGTCACTAACTGCCTAAATTTTAAAAAAACAAGGGGGCCTAATATCATATTCAAGCTTGATATGATGAAAGCTTTGGATAGAGTGTCTTGGCTATTTCTATCTAAAATTCTCTTAAAAATGGGGTTCACTGAAAAGTTGGTTAATATTATAATGGGAAACCTCAAAGATGCTTTCTTCTCTATACTGATTAATAGCAGTCCTAAAGGTTTCTTTCAACGTACAAGGGGGCTCAAACATGGAGACCCCCTTTCTCCCTATCTTTTTATATTGATGGCAGAGGCCTTCACAAGGAATCTTAACTTCTTATTCCAATATTCAAATATGGAATATTATAAACTGCCTCAATTGATGCTTGAAGTTACACATCTATCATTTGCAGATGATACTGCAATTTTCCTGAAATATTCAAAAAGTGGCATAAAAACTTTGGTTGGATTTTCAAAAACGTATGAAAATGCTACTGGACAGAAGGTCAATTTAGAAAATCCTCTTTCATCCTATTCAAACATGCTACTTCTAGGGTTAAAAGCATTATCCAAGATGAGACTGGTATGAAAGAGGGATCTTTTCCCTTTAAATATTTAGGGTGCTCTATCTATATAGGAAGGAATAAAAATATATATTTCCAAAGTCTCTTAGATTCAGTTTCTACAAAACTCAACTCATGGAAAAATAAATCCCTAAATGAAGCAGGAAGGATAATTCTGATTAAACATGTTTTGTCAGTTGTGCCCCTACATCCGATCACTGTTCTTAAACCCACGAAGAGCACAATTGACAAACTCCATGTCCTACTTGTAAATTGTTTTTGTAGAATTTCAACTTTTGAGCAGGGAAGCAAGAAGATATGGAAATCATATGTAAACATGTGTTACCCTAAATATGAGAATGGGCTTGACTTTTAAAATATACATACTATGTGGGAGGTCGTCGCCGTACCTCTCAAAGTTAATATTTTTAAGCCCTTAATGCGTCCTATCCACAATAATGTAAATAGTGGCAAGATGGGGTCGTCCACAGGAAAAGGGACTTTTCTAAGTACTTAGACACCTATATGAGAAAACGTACTAAACACATACATACATAGATATATATAAAAGCATGTAAACAAAGGGGGGGTTTGGTTGGATGGTTCCTAAATTAGCAAATTAAAGTACAACAATTAGCAAATCAAGAGAATGATGCTAATCATATAAACGCAAATAAAGATGTGATGAAAACACAATTACGAAGCCTTGGGTGCAATTGACTTACACTTCCAAACCTATTATCCATCATTGAACATGTGACTTATTTACTACTTTCACTACTTGCTGTGAAGATTAAACTTCTATCCTTCTTAGATAGTAGTTTGCAAGAGTGAGTTCAACATCTCTTGTCAAACCTCACCAATGACTCCCGAGTCGCGACCACGACTCAAGGTATCCCATTAATGGCATTTAGCACGAAGGATCAACAAACTCGGCAACACTTATAACCACTACACCGTGACTAAGCATTTAACCGACCTATGCATTTACACGGGATTGATCAAGAGCAACCACTCATAGACCTCTCCCATTTGCTACAATTGATAAACATGGCAAAGAGTTCAACATTGCATATTTATCTAGCAATCATCAATTCATCAACATAATCAAAAGCTCTAAATCATACTTATATATCCCTAACAAGAACAGGGGGAAATTTAACCCAATTTCCCCAAACCCTAGCTAGCAATTAATACAAGCATTTCATATACTCAAGCTTTCAATCACTATGATGAAATCAACAAACACATTAAATTCCCACAAATGCATAATAGCAAGAGTAATAAACAAGCTACAAAGTGTTCTTAGGACATAGGTTTGGAAGCTTAGGTCAATTGCTCCCAAGAGATGAGATTAGCTAACAGAGTTCATGCTAATCTATCTAAAACAACAAATCAAAGCAACTAGATGAATCAAAGAAGAAAAATGGAAGAATAGGGTTTAGAACAGTACAAATTCGCAGCTGCTGAAGAAGTAGAATGAGAGGAGAGAAAAATAGTATTTATAGTGGAAGAAAAAGAAAGTAGGATTCTGGTCAGTGGCCGTCGCGACTCGCAACGAAGTTCGTCGTGACTCGCGACGAACATGTTGGTCGCGACGAGTCCGTCGCGACTCGCGACGGTAACCAGAATTTTTTGCATTATTTCTTCTTCTCCTTCTTGTGGCATGTAGTCATCCCCATAGTCACTCCTCTCAACTTCTAAGTCTTCAATGGTTTCAAAAGTGATCTTCAATGGCCTCCGGTCTTCACGTCTTCGAAGCAAGTCTTCAAAATCTTTGAAAGTGTAGTCTTCAATGGCCTCCGGTCTTCATTACTTTGTTCACACAAAAATCTACTTAAAAGAGGTAAAAGAGCGCAAAGTTGCTCTTACCCCTCCTAAGAGGATTTCATGGTAAAATACAATCTGTTGGTAATGAAAGAGCACAAAATGGATCCTAAATAGTACTAAAATAAGTATATAAAGTGGACGCATCAAACCTCCCCACACTTGAACCTTACTCGCCCTCGAGTAAGAAAAATCCAAGTATGCAGAGAGAATGATACCTCCACATCCTACTACTAATCCCCCAATTCACTACCTCACAAAACTCTCAATATCGCACATCCCAAGGTTAAAATCAAATGAGAATTTTCCCACAACCCCTATTCCTAAATCTACCTAACCCATATCACCACGTCAATTCATTACTTTCCCTCAGACATCTCCTAATCCAAAACTGACCGTCCCAAATCTACTGATAAAAGATGAAACAAAAAGTATGCATCAAGTTCAAAGCACATGCTTCATTCTATATCAATATATCAACCCAAAAACGAAGTCTATTAATGATCAAGAATTTCATAACTTACTCCGTCTCTTCCCGCTAATTTGTTCATTCCCAAATGTTCCTCAAAAAGTGAAGCTACCCGATCCATCCGTGTGGTCACTGCAACCTTATGACTCCATCGCCGGCAAATGAGTAAACATATCATATTTCTATTTCAATTTCTCTCGCTTTCTCTCATTTTGCCTAGGAGCCCTTTCAGGTTTTCATCCTAGCCACACAATCATTTTTCTTTTAGCTCACACCTCACCTTTTTCCACACATTTGGCCTCTCATTTTTACCTAGGCCGCCCTTTAAGGGTTTTCGACCTATCCGGGCCCCAATGTTGCCTAAGTTGCCCTTTCAGGTTTTCAACTTAGCGGGATTGATTTGATTTTTGATTTTTTTTAACATATATCTATAGCAAATAACTGAATAAAAATATCCAAATCAACATGAAACATCCAAAGGAAAACAAAGTATCCAAAAGAGAGAAATAATGGAAGTCCTAACGACAATAGAGACCCCTCCCCACACTTAGAAAGCTACATTGCCCTCAATGTAGAGTAGGACAGAATCATACGAAGCAAAGTATGGGAAAAGGGGGGAAAGCATGAAGCTCACTAGATCAAGGCTGTGAAGATGAAGGCTCGCCGCCGGAGTAACGCTGCTGATACTGGACTAGCCACTCCTCGTTCCGCTGCCTCCGTGCCCTCCGCTGCTCTGCTCTCGGATCGGGGCCCGACTGGGACTGCATCTCATGGATGCGAGCTGACAGGTGGTCGATCTCCTCATCCATGTCGATCAAAGCCTGGGAGACAAACCTGTTGTGCTCGTCCTGACGGTGGAAACCCTCCTGTATGGTCTGCAGCATACGCTCATAAAAATCTGGCGGAGGCTGGGAGAAGTGAGGTGTGGTCTCATCTGTCGGAGGTGGAGGCTGTGGAGAGTGCTGCTGGTGCTGCTGGTGTTGATGGTACTGCTGCTGCTGATGCTGCTGCTGATGATGCTGCTGAGGAGGAGGTAGGGTGCTGTCATCCGGCTGGACCGGGGCTGGGCCAAGGTCGTGGAGCGCACGCTGGAATTCGGCTGAACATGAAGAATCTGGGGAGATTGCTAAATCCCCCAAAGGTGTGTCGAATTCTAGTCTGATCCGGCTGTGCTGAGGGAGGGCCATGAAGGTGATCTTTCTGGCACCGTATAGCCAAAGGAAGAGTCCAGTGGTCCGAGTGACACTGAGCATCTCAAATCGAACCAGTCGCTCGACGGTGATCAGATAAGACGTTCGCTTCCCCAGGCGTGGGAAGTCGGTCGAAGGGACCAATCCCAAGTACCCCGCTAGAATGCTTATCATTCCTCCGACCATGATTTTCCCCTTTACCTTGTCTGCCAAATCCACAACCCTCTTCATCCAGAGCTCGGCCCACAAACCATATCCCTGCCCCTCGCTCGTTAAGTGCCATAAGAAATGAATGTCATTGTCTGGAACATTCGTCGGCTCCGCGGAGCAGAAGACTGTGCCAGCTAAGAGCCTGTGCACATAACGAAGCGCGGGGTGGATGATGGAGCTGCTCTTGTCATGTGAGTTCTTAGGCCTCATGTTGATGACATTCCAGAAGTGCATGTCATCTTCAATTGACCGCTCTGGGGCATCAGGATTCAGCCTGCCCCGAATGTCAGCAGTGGCAAAACCGAAGGCCTCCTCCACCTCGGAGACGGTCATCTGCCAGGAGATGTCATCTAGGTGAAAAGCGATATACTTCTCACATGGCTGATCGTCCCTCATGCTGCAAATACGGACGGTGGACAAGAACTCCAGCGTGTACCTCCGGTAAGTGGGCGCGCTCTTGTTCATGAATCCCTCCATTCCCCCTTTGGCGAGGAGGCATCTGACAGGTTGTACAAGGCCGAGGGTATCCAACGTGGGAATATCAACAAAACTGGTTTCCTTGAGCAGGCGTCTCTCTAGGACCTCCCATCTGTCAGCATAGGACCCGGTGATCCGGGTCAAGCCCATGTATCTATCCGGAGGCGGAGGCGCAGAACCAGATCCTGAGGCCGGAGGAGGGGGAGCGGTAGTGTGATCATCCCTAGTCATCGCCCTGGACCTCTTTCTGGGGGCCATATCTATCAATCACCAGCAAACAGAACAAACAGGTAAAATGCGAAAAATAGATGTATATGCAATATGGCAAGTCTGTGACCAATCTCAAACTAGTTTATGATGACCGGCTGAAACGAAAACAATTTAACTAGTTCAAATCGTATGCACAATAGAATGCACAATCTACATTTTGTTTGTCCAGAAGCACATATCATCAAATTCAAGAAGTTGGCACATAGTCGAAATAGATACGCTATGTTATATGTCAAACTCACAATGAGGCTTAATGGGATTAACCATTAACATTTCGTTCACAATGTTCACAATGATGACCATGTTAACATTGA
Organism: Rubia yunnanensis; assembly: GCA_037428765.1. Classification (NCBI taxonomy): domain Eukaryota; kingdom Viridiplantae; phylum Streptophyta; class Magnoliopsida; order Gentianales; family Rubiaceae; genus Rubia; species Rubia yunnanensis. The sequence goes on along the minus strand of CM075062.1, from coordinate 109,098,148 downwards.
ACACAGCATAGCACAACAATACTTTAGTCTGCTAACAACTATGTGCAGTAAACACGAGTGTACAAATCTAAAACCATCCCAACTGCACAATTTCCAAACCGAGTATGCCGAAGCAAAATACAGACAGTCTATGGCAGGAATGAAAATATGTAAACAACACCCACAAGATAAAATTTCTGCAGCACTACAGCATACCCACAATCGACCAGAACCGAGAATAGAAATTAGAATCACAATACAACACAATGGTAACCAAATTGAACACATATAGAATATATGCAAAATCATAAACATAGTTCAATAGGGTTAAGAGGTGTACCGATACCGCTTAGGATGAGGAGAGAAAGGAAAAATCGGTAGCCCACAATGAATCGGAGCTTAAATCGGCCACGGCATCAAAAATCTAGGGTTTCGGTTAGGCGTGGCGCGTCAAAGATGCGGTGCGGCAACGAGGCGGCAGCGGCGGCGAGATGGCGGCGGCGGCGGCGGCGAGATGGCGGCGGCGTGGAAGGTGAGGATGTGGAAGAGGTATCGGGTGAGGATGTGGAAGAGGTATCAGGTGAGGATGTGGAAGAGGTATCGGGTGAGGATGTGGAAGAGGTATGTTCCCCCGCTATTTAAATCAGAACCAAAAAAAAAATAAATTTCTGTACGCTCGACCGTCGCGACTCGCGACTACTCTCATCGCGACTCGCGACGGGCGTCGCGAGGAAGTCACGAGTCGCAGAAAGTGAAACCTGTAAGCAAAAATGTCCTGAGTCCGTCGCGATTCGCGACAACGCTCATCGCGACTCGCGACGAACGTCGCGAGGTAGTCGCGACTCGCGGAAAGGGGGATCCGAAAGGGTTGAAATCCGCAAAAATCTCTGAGTCCCTCGCGACTCGCGACTAGTCTCATCGCGACTCGCGACGAGCGTCGCGAGGTAGTCGCGACTCGCGGAAAGTGGGATCCGAAAGGGTCAAATTCCACAAAAATCTCTGAGTCCGTCGCGACTCGCGACGAGGCTCATCGCGACTCGCGACGGGCGTCGCGAGGTAGTCACGATTCGCGGAAAGTGGGATCCGAAGCCCAAAAATTTCGCACAAAATTCCTGAGCCCGTCGCGACTTGCGACAAAGCTCATCGCGACTCGCGACGGGCAACTAACCTGGCACTTGGAAAATTTTTTTTCTGCTTCTTTCTCTTGTCCAAGTTCTTCCTTTTCGAATTTAAGTAGTTCCTCCTTCCAAAATCCAATGGCTTGGCTTCAAAATATCTACAAAATCATGGAGAAAACAACCCGTGAAAAGCATAAAGCAAAACAATGAAAGCTTAAAACTAAACAACATCAACAGAAAGTCACGAATGACGATCCGGATGATCAAAACCAAGTTTATTTAACGTCGTCGGCACGACTTACTTCCCTCCTTGGAGTTTAATCGCAAATTGGATCGAGGAGATGAACGTCCTCCCCTTTTTCCGGTACAAAAGTCTCGTGGTAAGGTTTCAAACGTTGTCCATTAACCTTGAAGGTATTGGACTTAGCTCGATCTAAAATTTCCACCGCCCCATGCGGGAAGACCTTAACCACCTCAAAAGGACCGATCCATCGGGACCGTAACTTACCTGGGAATAGGCGAAGGCGAGATTGGAATAGGAGGACCTTCTGACCAACGTCAAAATCCTTCCTGATGATCATCTTGTCGTGCCATGCCTTTGTCTTCTCTTTGTAGATCTCGGCATTCTCATAGGACTCCCTCCGGATTTCATCCAGTTCCTCCAATTGCAACTTCCTATGCAAACCGACTTCATCAACATCAAGATTAAGCTGTTTGACCGCCCAATAAGCCTTGTGCTGAATTTCTACCGGTAGGTGACAGGGCTTACCAAACACTAACCGGTATGGGGACATACCGATTGGTGTCTTGTAAGCCGTCCTATACGCCCACAGGGCATCATTCAACCGAGAACTCCAATCCTTCCGGTTAGGGTTAACCATTTTTTGAAGGATGGACTTGATTTCCCGATTGGAAACTTCGGCTTGCCCATTGGTTTGTGGATGATAGGCGGTAGATGTCTTGTGAGTGACCCCATACTTCTTCAAAAGTGCTGCTATGGTCCGATTGCAAAAATGTGTGCCACGGTCGCTAATCAATGCTCGGGGTACCCCAAACCTAGAGAAGATGTTATTTTTCAAGAAATCTGCAACCATTTTAGAATCGTCAGTCCTGGTGGGTTTTGCTTCAACCCACTTCGACACATAATCAACAGCAAGAAGAATGTACGTAAAACCATAAGAGCTAGGGAAAGGTCCCATAAAGTCAATACCCCAAACATCGAAGATTTCACAATACAAAAGAGGTTTTTGGGGCATTTCATTCCTAGTGGAGATATTTCCTACCCTCTGGCATTCATCACAAGATTTGCAAAAAGTGTATGCATGTTTATTCATCGTAGGCCAATAAAACCCACTCTCTAAAACTTTCCTAGCGGTTCTCTTGGCTCCAAAATGACCGCCACATGCATGAGAATGACAAAACTCAAGTATTGAGTGTATTTCACTATCAGGGATGCATCTCCTAACAACTTGATCCGCACAATGTCTCCACAAAAAGGGATCATCCCACACATAATATTTTGCATCACTCCTTAACTTATCCTTTTGGGCTGTGGAAAAATGATGAGGAAATTTACCAGTGACGAGAAAGTTGACAATGTCGGCATACCACGGTTGGAGATCCCTAATGCGATTAATGGTGAACAATTGTTCATCAGGGAATTCCTCCCGTAGTTGCTCCTTCATTGCTGGGCTTACCTCAATGTCTGCCCCCGGAGTCAACCGGCTCAAATGATCAGCCACAAGGTTTTCAGCGCCCTTCTTATCCCGCACCTCCAAATTGAATTCGCTCAAAAGCAAGATCCACCTAATCAACCTTGGCTTGGATTCTTTCTTCGCCATTAAATGACGAAGCGCTGCATGATCAGTGTATACAATAACTTTAGTACCAAGCAAATAAGATCTAAATTTTTCTAAAGAGAATACCACTGCTAGCAACTCCTTTTCAGTGGTGGAGTAGTTCCTTTGGGCTTCATTTAGGGACATGGATGCGTAATAGATGGCGTGAGGTACTCTCCCCACCCTTTAACCAAGCACTGCTCCAACGGCGTAGTCACTCGCATCGCACATTATCTCAAAAGGCAATGCCCAATCCGAGGGTTGTATGATAGGGGCCGAGACCAGCCTTTCCTTCAATGTATCAAAGGCCCCTTGACACCTCTCATCCACTACAAATTCCACCTCCTTTTGCAACAATTTGCATAGAGGAGATGCTATCTTTGAGAAGTCCTTGATGAACCGGCGATAGAATCCTGCATGGCCAAGAAAAGAACGCACTTCGCGCACATTAGTAGGATAAGGCAAAGTTTGAATCGTGTCTATCTTTGCCTTGTCAACCTCAATACCATTAGAGGAGACAACATGGCCTAAGACAATACCTATCTCCACCATAAAGTGACATTTCTCAGAATTTAGTACTAGGTCAGTTTCAATGCAACGGTTAAGAACTTGCGCTAAATGTGCTAAACAATCGTCAAAGGAATTACCATGAACAGTGAAGTCATCCATAAATACCTCGACAAAATTTTCAACAAATTCTGAGAAAATGCTTACCATACACCTTTGGAAGGTTGCGGGGGCGTTACATAGCCCGAAAGGCATGCGTCGGTAAGCAAATGTACCGAAAGGGCATGTGAAGGTGGTCTTCTCTTGGTCTTCTGGAGCGATAGCCACTTGAAAATACCCCGAGTATCCATCCAAGAAACAATAGTAGGGGTGACTTGCTAACCTCTTAAGCATTTGATCAATGAACGGTAAGGGAAAGTGATCCTTCCGGGTTTCTGCATTCAATCTCCGGTAATCAATGCAAACTCGCCACCCATTTTGAACTCGGGTGGGCACCATTTCACCCTTCCCATTTTCAACGACTGTCATTCCACTCTTCTTTGGTACCACCTGAGTTGGGCTCACCCACTTGCTATCCGAAATTGGGTAAATCATGCCTGCTTGAAGCAATTTGAGGATTTCCGCCTTCACCACATCCATCATAGGTGGGTTCAAACGGCGTTGGGGTTGTCGGACGGGTCTCGCACCTTCTTCCAACAAGATTCTGTGCATACAAGTGGATGGACTTATGCCTTTGATGTCGGCAATAGTCCACCCAAATTCTTCCTTGTTCTCCCGCAACACCACCATCAACTTTTCTTCTTGCTCCTTGGTGAGCTTGCTCGAAATGATAACTGGAAGCGTCTCGCCTTCCCCAAGAAATGCATACTTAAGATCATCTGGCAAAGGTTTAAGGTCAAGCACCGGGGCTTTCACAAGCGAGGGGAGGAATTCCGGTTCCTTGAGTTCCTCTAAGAGTAGAGGAGAAGGTGTTGAGACACTCGGTGTCATCTTTTCAAGCAAGTTCAAATCTTCAAAGCTGCCTTTCAAGTTAGTGCTCATAGAATATACATTGTGGGCATCATCAACATCACATTGCAAAGCAACCAATAAAGAATCCTCACCATTTAGTTCAAAAACATCTTGCACAACTTCTTCAACAATATCTACGGCATGGCAAGAATTTTCTTCACTAGGATATTTCATAGAATCATTTAAGTTAAACTCTATTTTCATTCCATCAAATTCCATGGTGAGGGTACCTTTATGCACATCAATCATTGTCCTAGATGTTTTCAAAAATGGCCTCCCCAACAAAATTGGGGCGGCATGTTTATCATGCTCCATGTCAAGGACATAAAAATCTGCGGGGAAAATTAAGGAATCCACCTTAACCAACACATCCTCGACAATACCCTTAGGGTATGCACTAGAACGATCGGCCAATTGGATTACCACCCCGGTTTTATGCAATGTTCCCAAGTTAAGATTTTCATACAAAGAATAAGGAAGAACATTTATGGATGCACCTAAATCAAGCATAGCTTTTTCAAAACGAGTATTTCCTATTATGCACGGGATTGTGAACATACCGGGATCGCTACATTTAGGGGGTAGCTCTTTTTGACACAATGCAGAAACATGCTCACTTTTTCCACTTTTCAATTTATTTTTGGCCCTTTGTTTCCTATTAACAACACATAATTCTTTGAGAAATTTGGCATATCTAGGGATTTGTTCAATTGCATTCAAGAGAGGAATGTTTACCTCACACCTACGAAAGACTTCGTAGATGTCTTTGTTATCCTCCATCCTCATCCTGTCTTTCAAGGCCTCTGGAAATGGGGGTTCCGGAACATATGGGGGGCTCTCCACCATCTTTGCTTTCTTGTGTGGAGGAGAGGATGGTTCCGGGGTGGAGGTTAACTCCGGTTTTGGTGGCAATGTCTCCAACTTGATTTCTTCCTCCTTATCTTTGTTGGCTAGCTCATTGGTCACCTTCTCATGGATTGCCTCTTCCTCAACTCCCTTCTCAAACTCTTCAATTCTCGTTGGCTCCTTCTCATGGATTGCCTCTTCCTCAACTCCCTTCTCAAACTCTCCAATTCTCGTTGGCTCCTTCTCATGGATTGCTTCTTCCTCAACTCCCTTCTCAAACTCTTCAGTTCTCGTTGGCTCCTTCTCAACATTTTCAGCCTCCGGTGAAGCACCAACCTCTCTACCACTTCTCAAAGTGATAGCACTTGCATTTTGCCTCGGGTTGATCTCTGATTGGGTAGGTAGTTTACCCTTTTCCCGGGCTTCTATCCGGTTCACCATTTGAGCTATTTGGCTCACTTGAGTTTCCAAGTTTTTGATACTTGCTTTAGCTTCATCTTGGAATTGTTCGCTCTTTCCAGCACTCATGCCTAATCGGTGAATAGCTTGCATTACCTCATCCTTGGATAGCCCCGAACCTTCCCCTTGGTTTCGGGATTTGTCTTCAAATCTTTGGAACTGTTGTTGAGGTGGCCGGTATTGTTGAGGGGGGAGCCTGTACGGCTGAGAGTTCTGGCCTCCTTGAGGGTTTCCATACCGGAGGTTCGGTTGATCACGATTTCCCGAATTATATGGCCGGCTTTGGTACCCTGGGTATCTTTGGTATCCTTGGTTACCTTGGTATCCTTGGTTACCTTGGTAGCCTTGGTTACCTTGGTAGCCTTGGTTACCTTGGTAGCCTTGGTAGCCTTGGTTACCTTGGTAGCCTTGACCACCTTGATACCCATAGGTACCTTGGTATCCTTGATTTCCCTGATACCCCATAGCACTTACTTCCTCAACGTAATCCTCTTGTAGAGTGGGGCATGTGTCCGTAGGGTGCGCCAAATAGCAAATTTCACATGACTTAACATGTGGCGCACTTCCTCCGGGGTTGGTCATCAAGGTCTTCACCATGGATGTGAGGGTCGTGACTTGATTCTCCAATTTCCCACTGTTGGCAAAATCACTTACAGGCCTTTGGTTTCTCCTCCTCAAATCAGCCCTTGAGCTAAAATTCCTCGACTCTTCCGCTAGCTCTTCATATAGTTGCATGGCTTCAGCAGACGTTTTGTTTCCGAGGGTGCCACCATAAGAACTTCTAACCAGCCTTTGGTCTTCATCCAGAAGGCCATTATAAAAGTAATACACCAAATCTCCCTCCGAATAACCATGGTAGGGACAACTTGCGAGGAGCATCTTAAATCTCTCCCAATACTCGAAGAGAGACTCTTCATGCCATTGCAGAATGTTGCTTATATCCTTCTTCAAAGCAGCGGACCTCGAGGCCGGGAAATATTTGGCGAGAAATTTTGTCTTCAAATCGAGCCAACTCTTTATGCTCCTTGGTGGTAGGTAATGGAGCTAATCTCTAGCACCATCCTTAAGAGTGAAAGGGAATACCTTCAACTTGTAAAAATCTTCATCCACTCCGTGAAGAACCGTTCCGCTACACAAGAAGTGAAATTCGGTGAGATGCTTGTTGGCATTCTCCCCTTGCCTTCCAAGGAATACGGGTAGCATATTGATGAACCCGGTTTTCAGCTCGAAATGCCTATTTGGTCCAACCACTGGGTATTCAATGCACATCGGTTGTTGCTCAAGATTGGGCGCCATGATTTCTCTCAACAAGGGCTGTCCCAAAGGGATCCCTCTTTGGTGGGGATGGGGAGTGTAGGCTTCTTCTTCCCTTTGCTCATCTTCAGTCTCGATTCGGGGGTCCATTGAAGAAGATGTGTTCACAAAATGGTCACTAGGAGGGGTGTTATTCACACTTTCCAAAGAAAGCCTCCTAGCCCGTCTCAAATTCAACTCCAACTCGGGGTCGTAGTGTAAGGGCTCTTGTGAAGAGGATCGCGTGCGAACCATACACCAAGAACACAAACAATACGTCTCCAAGGCAAGCAAAAATGGCAAATCTACTAAGAAATCAAAATAAAATAAAATCAAACTAACAAATATTCACAAGTAGCACATAATCACACATAATATGCTAAAGCACTTAAAAATGAACGCCTAATCCCCGGCAACGGCGCCAAAATTTGGGAGGTCGTCGCCGTACCTCTCAAAGTTAATATTTTTAAGCCCTTAATGCGTCCTATCCACAATAATGTAAATAGTGGCAAGATGGGGTCGTCCACAGGAAAAGGGACTTTTCTAAGTACTTAGACACCTATATGAGAAAACGTACTAAACACATACATACATAGATATATATAAAAACATGTAAACAAAGGGGGGGGTTTGGTTGGATGGTTCCTAAATTAGCAAATTAAAGTACAACAATTAGCAAATCAAGAGAATGATGCTAATCATATAAACGCAAATAAAGATGTGATGAAAACACAATTACGAAGCCTTGGGTGCAATTGACTTACACTTCCAAACCTATTATCCATCATTGAACATGTGACTTATTTACTACTTTCACTACTTGCTGTGAAGATTAAACTTCTATCCTTCTTAGATAGTAGTTTGCAAGAGTGAGTTCAACATCTCTTGTCAAACCTCACCAATGACTCCCGAGTCGCGACCACGACTCAAGGTATCCCATTAATGGCATTTAGCACGAAGGATCAACAAACTCGGCAACACTTATAACCACTACACTGTGACTAAGCATTTAACCGACCTATGCATTTACACGGGATTGATCAAGAGCAACCACTCATAGACCTCTCCCATTTGCTACAATTGATAAACATGGCAAAGAGTTCAACATTGCATATTTATCTAGCAATCATCAATTCATCAACATAATCAAAAGCTCTAAATCATACTTATATATCCCTAACAAGAACAGGGGGAAATTTAACCCAATTTCCCCAAACCCTAGCTAGCAATTAATACAAGCATTTTATATACTCAAGCTTTCAATCACTATGATGAAATCAACAAACACATTAAATTCCCACAAATGCATAATAGCAAGAGTAATAAACAAGCTACAAAGTGTTCTTAGGATATAGGTTTGGAAGCTTAGGTCAATTGCTCCCAAGAGATGAGATTAGCTAACAGAGTTCATGCTAATCTATCTAAAACAACAAATCAAAGCAACTAGATGAATCAAAGAAGAAAAATGGAAGAATAGGGTTTAGAACAGTACAAATTCACAGCTGCTGAAGAAGTAGAATGGGAGGAGAGAAAAATAGTATTTATAGTGGAAGAAAAAGAAAGTAGGATTCTGGTCAGTGGCCGTCGTGACTCGCGACGAAGTTCGTCGCGACTCGCGACGAACATGTTGGTCGCGACGAGTCCGTCGCGACTCGCGACGGTAACCAGAATTTTTTGCATTATTTCTTCTTCTCCTCCTTGTGGCATGTAGTCATCCCCATAGTCACTCCTCTCAACTTCTAAGTCTTCAATGGTTTCAAAAGTGATCTTCAATGGCCTCCGGTCTTCACGTCTTCGAAGCAAGTCTTCAAAATCTTCGAAAGTGTAGTCTTCAATGGCCTCCGGTCTTCATTACTTTGTTCACACAAAAATCTACTTAAAAGAGGTAAAAGAGCGCAAAGTTGCTCTTACCCCTCCTAAGAGGATTTCATGGTAAAATACAATCTGTTGGTAATGAAAGAGCACAAAATGGATCCTAAATAGTACTAAAATAAGTATATAAAGTGGACGCATCACTATGATTACAAGTTTCTCTTGCAAGTTGTGGTGGAAACTACAACTTGGAAAATCACTGTGGTCAAAAGTGATGTGGTCCTCCCCTGAAAACCAGAGAACATCTAAAACTTGGAAAAGAACCATACATATTTCTCAACTGGCTATGACTAATTCTTATCTCCAAGTTGGTTCGGGAGATGTTTCATTTTGGTTCACCAACTGGACCAATTTGAGTACTTTGGCCTCTCTATTAGAATCCCTTAACCTCTCCCTCATGAAGAAACATCCATTCAAGATTTTTTCTCTGATCAGGCCAGCCTCATGAACAATATTCACCATGGGTTACCTTCCTCAGTTTTATCTAAGCTGCAAACCAGTAACCTGAACCATATAGAGAACCCTGGTACTCTTATCTAGAAACCAGCAGAACATGGAACATTCTGTCTCAGGCCAGCATACGAACTGATCAGAGAGAAAATAATTGTGATTCCATCTTTAAAATATCTGTGGTCAACACTGTTGCAAAGGAAAATTAGTGTATTTAACAAGAAATTGTTGAACTGATTGCTGGCTATGCCTGATATGCTTGAGGACTTTTCTTTTCATTTACCATAAAAATGCACATTCTATCATAAAGATTCTGATACAATCCATCATACTTTTAATGAGTGTTCAACAATTAAATCATTATGACATAAGATTCACAATTTCTTTAACCTGTAAGAGCTAAGTTTCAATACACTATGGGATAGGTTCTTCTTTTACTGGAACTTTAAGGGTCCTAATGGAAAACTGCTGAAATTGATTAGAATCCTTCCATGTATTGTTGTCTGGTTTGTTTGGTGTTCAAGGAACAAGTTCCTATATGATTCAATCAAGCCAAACAAAAAGTTGATTATCAACAAAGTGATCAATCGCTTTCAGGATATCTTCAAAGTTCACTCTTTGAACTTTAAATTTTCCACTAATTCTGGGAATACCTCTCTTTTTTTTTCTCCCTACAACTGCTAGGAAAAAAAGAAATGAAAATGTTGTGGACTGGCAACTTGCTACCCATCTAAAACTAAACTTAGATGGTTTTGCTCTAAGAAATAGTGAAACATGTGCTGGCATAATTATCAGGGATGCCCGAGGTTCTTTAAAGTTAGCAGCTGCTATGCATCTTGGCCAAGGTACAAGCCTTATGGCCGAGATCAAGGCACTACAATTTGGCTTACTACTTTCCTTGAAACATGGCTATACTAATATACATGGGGAATGTGATTCACTCATTTTAGTGAAAATGATAAGAAGGGAATATAAAATTCCTAGGAATATAAAATTCCTAGGAATATAAAATTCCTTGGAAATTAGCTCTGGTAATAAGAGATATATGGCCACTGATGAATCAGGTTCAATGTTCAGTATCTCATGTCTTCAAGGAGGCAAATAGCACTGATACTCTTTCCAAAATGGCCAGTACTGATTAGGTAACCACAACGTTTGAACTTAACACTTTGCCAAACATTTTCAGGGACTCATAAAGCTAGATGATGCTTCATTACCTTATATTAGGCCTCTGTAGTTGGATTTTGGGTACTGCTTTTTCTATGTTTTATTTTCAGGTATACCTGCTGGAGTTGAAGATAGGAGCAGATCTGAACAAGTAGGCTCAAGCACTCAATTGAATTGCAAGACATGAGGTTCCACCCCATGGAAGAAGCTGAACTTAACATTTGAAGGCTGTGACAAGCAAAGACTGGAGTGGAATTTAACACTTGAAGGCTGTGACAAGCAAAGACTGGAGGCAGACTATTGGGCATATCCATACTTAAGGAGGAGTACCTTATTTCTAGGGAAGTAAGGTGCAAGGGACTAGGTTGGGAGGCCATATCTTTTTGCTAACACTCGGGGTGGAGGCAAAAAAGTGGTAGGCCATTCTACGCCTCGACTAGAGGAACTGGCCATTCTTTGTACTAACAAAGGGGTTGTGGAATTAAAAAGAATGGAACTTAGCATTATGATTCTATTATCAAATTTCCCACAATGTACAGTAATATTAAACATTGTGCTTATCTATTTGCATTTTTTTATGGTTTGGGGAGCCTAATAAATTTTCCCATCACCTTTGGTGTGGTTTTAATTAAAAAATAAATAAAAGTTGAGAGTCTAGAGAAGGAGGGATGTACTGTTAAGAAATATTTTATTTTAGTATTTATATAATTGAAAGCATATGTGGATTCAGTTGAGTGATATGTGGTGTTGGAGCATCAACTCAAATTCGTTGATTAGTGGTAGAAATAATTATTTTGTCTTTAGCAATTGTTGTGATTCCGTTTAAACTCAATTTTCAACTTTAAATAAATTAATAATTTTTATGAATATATGTAATTTTATAGAGAAACTAGTGTCAAAATATTTAAAGGAAAAAGGAAATAGCAAGAGCAATCGAGAATATTAAAGGGGAGATGTTCTTCTCATTCATTTCAAAGCAAGTGAATGCATTTGTAACTTCACTTCATTCATGACCATATCCCCTTTAATTTCTTATAAGTTTAATGGACATTCATACACATGAATTACTTCATGCATTGATGTTTATAACACTCCCCTTGAGTGTCCATTCCTGGAAAAATGCCTCGTTAAAACCTTACTAGGAAAATCCATTGAGGAAAAAAACTTAGTGAAGAAAAAAGAGTACATTTTCCATTGGAGCACAATGCCTCATTCAAAACCTTACAAGGAAAACCAACTGGGAAAAACCATTGCTAAGGGAAAAAGAGTATAGTTCATTGCTCCCCCTCTTGAGCACATCATTTAATATTTCTCCATCGCTGCATTCCAATCTTATGCACCAATTTTTCAAATATTCACGTTGGTAGTGATTTGGTGAAGAGATCAGCCACATTGTTACTAGAGCGAATTTGCTGAACACAAATTATACCATTCTTTTGTAGGTCGTGGGTGAAGAGGAATTTTGGTGAAATGTGTTTTGTTCTATCTTCTTTCCTTCAATTGAACACTAAAAGCGGCATTGTCTTCAAACAAAGTGGTGGGAATTGTCATGTCTAACTTCAAACCACAATTTCCTCGAATATGGTGAATTAGATCATAACCAAACACATTCCTGACTGGCTTCGTGAATCGCCAATATTTCAGCATGATTGGAAGAAGTGAAAACCATTTTTTGCTTCATGGAACACCAAGATAGTTGTGCATGCTCAAAGGATGCGCTTTATCATATAAAACCGCTTTAGCACTTTAACTTTGTAATATGACTGGTGTAGAAAAATATCATTTTCAAAATGTTTAATCTGCAACCTAAGACAAAACTTTGTCTTCCCAAGATCTTTCATTTCAGATTCTATTTTCAAATATTCAGCAGCCTTTGGATCTCTTTAGGATTCCTAATTATGTTCAGGTTATTAACATAGACTACGATAATAAAAATTATGAAAACACAAGGGATGATCAGGTTATTTTGATAACCTTGTTTCATTAGATTTTCACCAAGGCGATTATACCACATGTTCCCCACTTGTTTTAGCCCATATAAAGATCGACCCAACTTGATCGAAAAAGTTCCCGAGAGCCAGAATTACATTCATTTAACAATTGCAATCCTTCTTGAATTTTCATATAAATATCATTATCAAGTGAGCCATACAAATAGGCAGCCACTACATCCATTAAATGCATTTCAAGGGATTAGTTTGTTACTAGATTAAGAAAATAATGGAAAGTAGTTGCATCCACCACGGGAAAATACGTCTCCTCATAATCAATACCCGGTCTTTGGGAAAAACCTTGTGCGACAAGACATGCCTTATAGTGCACGATTTCATCATTCTCATTTCACTTCCGCACAAAGACCCATATATAACCCACAGACCGCACATCTTTGGTTGTGCATGATATTTTTCCAAAGACTTTTCATTTTCCCAAGGAATTCAATTCTAGTTGAATTGCGTCTTTCCATTTTAGCCAATCAGTTCTACGCATGCATTCCTCAACAAATGTTGGCTCATGATCCTCATTTTCATTTATTATGGCACATGTTGCAGCATATATAAATTTATCGTCGACGTTGATTTTGTATCAGTTCCATGTTACACCTGACATGACATAATTAATCGAGAGATCTTCATTACCGATAGCATGGGTGATGTGCCCATTTTATATGGTAATATTAGGACTTTTAGGACTTACTTTTGTACACTTTTGTGCTCTAGGTATGACATTTTCTCAACAAATGTTGGCTCATGATCCTCATTTTCATTCATTATGGCACATGTTGCAGCATATATAAATTTATCGTCGACGTTGATTTTGTATCAGTTCCCTGTTACACCCGACATGCCATAATTAATCGAGAGATCTTCATTACCGATAGCATGAGTGATGTGCCCATTTTATATGGTAATATTAGGACTTTTAGGACTTACTTTTGTACACTTTTGTGCTCTAGGTATGACATTTTTCCAATTCTCTAAGGAGAGTTAAAAGCGACTTTTATGTTTTTATTACTTTTCTAGAGGATTTTGTGTGACAAGGGAATTTGTTTGAAGACTTTAAAGAGTACCTTTGAAGATTTGAGGACTTGAAGACTTTTATTTGAGCTTTTCAAGACTTGAAGAATTGAAGAGAAGTGAAGTGAAGAGGAGAACTTGAAACAAAAAGAAGAGAGAAATCAAGATTACTGAAACTGGGCTTGGTCTCAACTCACGACGAATCTTCCGTGACTCGTGACAGACGTATAACCAGAAACTCTCTTACTTTTTTGTACTATAAATACTCACCTTATCCTCTCCTCTTCACAACCTTCTTCTTCCTGCAATTTTTCTGGGTTCAAAACCCTAGTTTTCTTTTCTTTCTTTTTTTAGTTTTTGTAGGATAATCATGTCTTTAAATTATCTAGTTTAGTTTTGTACTTGGGAGAAATTGATTGAAACTTCCACACCTATGTAGTAAGAACCTCTATTTCACTCTTTCTTGAAGCTTTTGTTATTTAGCATTCATGTGTTTAAATGTGATGTTTTACTTCATTTATGATATGGGTTGTTTGAGTATATGAAGTGTTTTTATGATTGAAGTGTTAGAGTATGAGGAAAGTTGCAAATTTCTTAGCTCTTTGACATGAGAATCCAAGAACATGGAATTAGAAATTCTTGTGCATACTGTGTTGTGATTCTTGCTAGATAAATATGTTAATGTGGATTGTTCTCATGTGTATCCTATAAATGCAATGAAAGGTTGAACCTAAAATGTATTTTGTTCTAGTTTTAGCCTAATGAATGCTATGTTTAGTTAAATGGCTATGTTTTTGGTAGAAGACTTCTTGTTATCAAATCAATGGTCCTTTGTGTGAAATGTCGTTGATGAAATACCTCTATGGTGTTGTTTGCCTAGAGTGATTGTCAATGAGGTTTGCAAATGGTCGTTGTTTGTCTTAGCAAATTACTATTAAGAAGGAATAAATGTTGATCTTCGAATGAGAAGTGATAACATTCCCCACAGGTAAAAAATATGATAGAATGAGTGAATGGTTCAATGATTTACATTAGGTTTGGAAATGGATATTAAAATGCCCCCAAGGCTTTGTCTTTTGTAGTTTTTACCCCCTTTTCTTAGTTTGTTTGATGATTTGCATAATTACTCAACTTTGCTAGTTAGTTTGTCCTTTACTATCATAACTTAGGAAAACCAACCAACCAAACCCCCCCTTTTACTTGCTTTTATATAACTATATATAGCTACTTCTAGCCTAATATAAACCTTATATGTTTAAACGCTTAAGAAAATACCCCTTCTTCGTGGACGACCCCGGTTTGCCACTATCTACTTAATTGTATTTAGTTAGCATAAAGGGCTTATAATGTATAACTTTGAGAGATACAGTGACGATCTCCCAATGGGGCACTCGGACTTCTTCGAAAAGTTAATTTTCAGTCATGTTGTAATATTCTTCTAGAATCTTTGAAAATTCTTTAGGAATTTTCACCTTGTTTTTACCATCTGCAATGTTTGCTCTTTTTCGCTTAAGAGGATTTTTCTCTATTGAACCAATTGGCCTACCTCTCTTCAAATTGTTACTTTACCTCATTTTCAATGGTAGGTTGTCCTTTAGGGACGTCAATTCTAACAAGAGCATTAACAGTCGGCACATGTGATTTTGTCACAAGTTTTAGGTCAGTAAAAGAATCTGGCACTTGATTTTCTAATCTTTGCAAATGAATTATCTTTGGAACTTCTAGTTCACATTACTTTGTATGAGGATCAAAATGAGAGAGAGATAATTGTTCCAATTTATTTGCTTTACCAACTGTATTTTTTCTCCCCCTAATGTTGAGAAAACTTACTCGTTAAAATGACAATCAGCAAAACGGGCAGTAAATGAATCTCCCGTTGTTGGTTCAAGCTATTTAATAATTGAAGGAGATTCGTACCCAACATATATTCCTAGCCTTCTCCGAGGCCCCATCTTTGCGCATTATGATGGAGCAATTGGTACATATACCGCACATCCAAACATTCTAAGATGGGATATGTTTGGTTCTTGACCAAAAACCATTTTTTGGGGGAAAAACTCATTATAATTTGCTGGACTGATGCAGACAAGTTTCGTTGCATGTAATAAAGCTTGGCCCCAAGCTGACATGGGGAGTTTAATTCTCAACAACATTGGTCGCACAATTAGTTGAAGGTGTTTAATGAACGATTCAGCTAGACCATTTTGTGTATGAACATGAGCTACATGACATTCAACACTAATCCCAATAGACATACAATAATCATTAAAAGATTGGATGTAATTTCACCAGTGTTATCAAGATAATTGTTTTTATATTGTGATCAGGAAAATGTGCAGGTAATCTCGTAGATGTGTCAATTAAGATCATGAAATATCAAAATGGTCCACACAGTGGGTTAATGGGCCCACATATATCATCATGTATGCATTCCAAAAATACAAGAGATTCAATACAGATTTTCACTGGTGATGGCCTTACAAATAACTTGCCTTGAGAACAGGCTGTACATAGGAATTCACTAGATTGAAAAATCCTTTTAATCTTCAAACTATAAACCTGTGAATTCTCTATTATTCTGAACATCATTATAGAACTGGGATGGCCTAAGTGGTCATGCTAAATAGTAAATTCATCAACAAACTTCTAGTTCGTTGCATATATTTCAATAGCACCAATAAACGCGCACTATAAACCGGAAGAATAAGAAGGTAACTTTTTTCCATTATCGTATTCTTTCCGGAATTCGTACTTGTAATGTACAAGAATTCACGGTTACCTTCATTACCAGTCTTGATGTGATATTAATTTCTACGGATATCATTAAAACATAACAAATTCCTTTGAGACTTAAGAGAAAGTAATGCACCAATAATGTGAAATTTTGTTCCTCCCGGTACTAAAAGCCTTGCTCTCCCAGAGCCTTTGATTATTTTGGTACTACTGGAGATAGTACTCACATTTGCCTCTTTCAACGTCAACTCAGAAAAATATTTCTTATTCTTCAGTATGGAGTGTGTTGCTCCATTGTCCGCTAGACATAACTCTTTATCACCGAACACAAAAAGGTCCATACTCTTCATCAAATAAAAATTATAATTGGATAAATGATTTTTTTCATAAATACATGGTAACTTTTATTAAATAAATTTAAATCCAGAAAATATTTGTATATCATAGGAAATTTATTACTGAATGTTCTCCGACTACATTAAGGTTTATTTATAATAATAAAAATTTGCAACATCTAATGAAATCAAATCAACAAATTTATTCTTTAAAGTCATAGTTAGTTTCTTTACAAATAAAATTTTCTTTATATATTATATTTATTATTCACCGATTATAGATAACAACTGGTTAAATTCTTTGGCGTACTTCAGGTACGTGTCCAATGACCCTTTATATCGCAACAATAGTATTAACTTCAGGCATACACACACACAGACACACACACACACGCACACAGACACACAGACAGACACACATACACATAGACAGACACACACACAGACACACACACAGACACACACACAGACACACATACACACAGAGACACACACACAGACAGACAGACACACACACAGACACACACACACACAGACACATACACATAGAGACACACAGACACACATAGACAAAGACACACACACACACACACACACCTTATCTGGTAGTCGATCTTCATACTGAGGCTGGCATCGCACATATAATCTTCCAACATCGCTCCAAAACCTACGTAATAAAATACCTTTTACCTCGGTTTCAATCTTAGGTAAAAGGTAACCTTTTTACTTCACCCATATTTACTTCAGTTTTTAGTTGCCAAAAAATGAGGTAAAAGGGGCTGAAAAGCCGAGGTAATAGGTGCTGTCTGTAGTAGTGTTTGTTTTTGAAAAATTAAGTAAATGTGTGTTTGCTCAACGAAAAGTGGAGTACTTGGGGCATCTGATCTCTCAGCAAGGAGTGGAAATGGACAAACAAAATTTCAAGAATTTTGGATTGGCCTAAACCACAATCAGTAAAAAAAACTGAGGGGATTATTGGGGCTGACAAGTTATTACAGAAGTTTCGTTGCAAATTATGGAGTTATGTTTAGACCATTACATGATTTGTTAAAGAAATACAGTTTTAATTGGAATGAAAAAGTAACACATGCCTTTAAGAATTTGAAGAAAGCAATAATTTCAGCACCTGTACTCAAAATGCTAGAATTTGATAAAGAATTCACTATTGAAATTGATTCATATGGTTATGGGATGAGGGTTGTTTTAATGCAGGAAGGAAGGCCACTGGCCTATTTGAGTAAGTCATTTTGCGAAAAAAATAGAAGTTTATCCACTTATGAAAAAGAACTGCTGGTCTTAGTTATGGTTGTGGATAAGTGGAGGTACTACCTAATAGGAAGCCATTTTGTGATTAAAACTGACCATTAAGGTTTTAAATATATGCATCAGAAAATCACAAATGCACTGCAACAGAAGTGGATTACAAAGCTACTTGGAATGAATTTTGAGTTCCAGTTTAAGAAAGGAACTGAGAATGGAGTAGCTAATATTTTATCCAGAAAATAATATGGTTTTCAATCCCTAAATAGAGTGACTGATTGCAGTGATCAAGTGGTTTGGGATGACTATGGGGATGAAACAAAACAAGAAGGATTACATATCATGTAGAATGAGGGCAAGGAAAATGGAATTGATGAAAAGAATCAAGAAAAGATAAGAAGTCCTGAAACTAATGGGGATGAGACAATATAAATAGAGAAGCATAAGAGGATAGAAGATTCGGAGAATTTTATTCAGGCACATATCTCAAAACCTGATCAACAACAAGAAAATAGTTTTAATGCAGACAGTGAAAGGAAAACCTTTGATTGTATTTTGAATGAAACAACTGCTTCAATATTACCATTGTGGATAGCTCAGGTGGAATCAAGCTATGAGAGAGATGATGTGGCTCGGGCTCACATCAATGCTATATTGTTGAAGACAAATCCTCATTTAGAATGTAGTTATGTAAATGGCATACTTAAGAAAGGAAAGAGGATATACATTGGTTGTAATGGACATGTCAAAAATGAGATTTTGGAGGCAATGCACTCTTTTCTTATTGGTGGCCACTCATGGAAAACAACAACCATCATGAGAGTTTTGACATTTTTCCACTGGTCGGGGATGAAGCAAGAAATCATTGATTATATACATAAATGTGACATATACCTGAGACATAAGGTGGAGCACAGTAAAACTCATGGACTGTTGCAACCTTTGCCTATTCCCAGTCATGCTTAGAGACAAATATTTATGGATTTCTTGATAGATTGCCTGAAATTCATGGTTTTGACATCATTCTGGTGGTTGTGGATAGAATGACAAAATATAGTCATTTTTTCACTCTCTCATCCATTTACAGCTCAGCAGGTGGCTCGTTGTTCTTTGATCAGGATTCTAAACTACATGGTTTTCCAGAAACCATAGCTTGGGATTGTGATTTTACATTGTTCATGACTAATTTCCTCTTTCATAGTTTGTTGATGTTGTTAGTTGATTTTGAATGGGGATTCAAGTGGTGAATTTGTGATTTTGTAATGTGAGTTGTGATTTGTGATTTGTAATCTATGTAATGTGAGTGTGATTGTGAGTTGTGATTTGTGATTTATGAATTGTGTAATGTGATTTGAAATGTGATTTTGAGTTGTGATTTATGAATTGTGTTTCATAATGGTGATTCTAAATGGTGAATTCCAGGTTGTGAGATCTGAATGTTATTTGTGTATTGTGATTGTAGATGGCGAATTATGAGGAATGAAATGTGAATTGTGAAATTCCTCTGTATGTATTTTTAGATTCTTACACATCTGGTTTGGTGGTCTTAAATTAGATACCTCCCAAGGGTAAAAATGTCGGTGCAAGGGGTAAGAGAAAGCAGTGGCGGATTTAGGGTGGGGGCGCAGGGGGTACGTGCCTTCACTGACCTCACCTTTAATTCTTAATAGTTCCAAATTTTTATATATTCTTAAATTTTATGTGTTTCGAATATTTATAGGTAAATTTTCAGCAACATTAAATAAATTTATTAATTGTACAACTTTTCACTTATTGTTTACAAGCCACTTTTTTGGGGGAGGGGACTTTACAAATCTTTGGGGTGTTAAATTGAAGCTGATGACATCATACCACCCTAAAACAAATGGACAAACTGAGAGGGTGAATCAAATACTACAGTCCAACTTAAGGTTTTTTTTCATTGCAAAACTAGCTTCTTGGTAGGAATGGTTAGGATCCGCTGAGTGGTGGTACAATTCAACTCTTCAATCTAGAATTAACATGAAACCATTTGAAGCCTTATATGGAGATAACTTGTTACTTTGCCTTTGGGAATTTTATCTGATTGTGTTATCCCTGCTGCATATGATATGGTTCAGAGAAAAGCACAGGTAGATCAGCTCTAAAAAAGAGCACTTGCAATAAGCATAAAATAACATGAAAAGAAAGGCTTATCCACAGCATTCAGATAGGAGTTTTGAACCGAATGACTCGGTATATTTGAAGCTCCAAAAGTACAGACAACTCTCAGTAGAGTTTAGGAGTAATCTGAAGCTTTCAGCAAAGTTCTTTTGAAGTTCAAATCTAGTCAGAGTTCATCAATAAATTTCTTATTGCATCCAATAGTTCTGGTGTTAAGTTTTGGAATTGTAACATAATATTTTGAAGAGTCTTAGATGCTAAAAGTGCTTCCTTTCGCGCAACACATTCCAAAGACACTGTATTATCTTGATCTTCGTCCTCACCATTATTCTCACTGATGGTAGCCACAATTATTTTATACCGTGAACCTATAACTTGCTTCAAATTCACCATATTATCTTCATCTTCATCCTCAACATTGTTCTCATTGGTAGTAGCCACAATTATTTTATACCGTGAACTTCTAACATGCTTCAAATTCACCTCGGGTTGTTCATTAGAGTGTCGATATCCATATGGTATATATATGGCCCATTTATCAGACCAAATCTACATGGATGATAACTTAGCAAAATTGGAAAAGTGTTTGTATTGCAAAGAGTGAACACATGCCTAGAAAGTTGTGCTACATAGCCAATGCTATTTATTTGGAGAATATTCGGCAACTACCATGAATTCAACCATGTAGCTGCCACTCTGGCCATGATAAAAA
This sequence comes from Rubia yunnanensis, assembly GCA_037428765.1. Classification (NCBI taxonomy): domain Eukaryota; kingdom Viridiplantae; phylum Streptophyta; class Magnoliopsida; order Gentianales; family Rubiaceae; genus Rubia; species Rubia yunnanensis. The sequence continues at coordinate 109,077,412 of CM075062.1, read as the reverse complement.
GAACATGATATGTGCTATATGTGCTGAGGAGAGTTGTGTAGCCACCATGATGGCCATGAATGGTATATAACTAGCCGTCAGAAAGATTATACACAAGTACATTGTACTAACTAAAGCATCAGAGCTTTCACCGAGGATCTAATCCAGGAGATTCAGTGAACGTTAAAAGCGCCTTTGGTTAGTCACTAACTGAAGTTGTTGCTATATTTTAAAGGGAACTCACTGCAACAATGACCAACAAGATATTTGTATGAATCGACACCTTGATAATGTAGGTTTAACATGCATATAAATAGACTAGGATGTGAGATATCAATGTAAGAAACAATTAGCTATCAAAAACAATATATCTATCAATAGCAAATAATAAACTAGGCATCATAGCCTTTACCCTGGATCCAATCCTAGACTTTTACTGCAGGATCCAAACGCAACTGCACCAATTCACCGAGAGAGGAGATTATCACCATTATTTGGAAGGATCAACCACATCATTGGCATTGTATTTGGGGAGGAATATAGATTTCACCATTCCTTTTAAGTCATGGTGTCAAAGAATAGAAGATTGACAAATTAGGCTATAAAAATGATTAAGCAGGTCTACTGATAAACTCACCACCCTGTCAAACCAAGCCACCTCCCATACTTGTGGATGTCTGAGAGACTAGAGACTACATAGAAGCAAAATCCCCCTACACTGTTAAAGAGAAATGAGCTTTTGCATCATTTTTTGAGGCTAACAGAGAATGACTGAACATGCAGTTCATCATCATGAAGGGAACACAGAAAAACCACAAAAATCCTTAGGAACCCAAGGAGGATCAGAGAAGATAGAGGAAACCAACAAAGAGACAACATGAAGACCACAAAAATTAAGGACTATAATGTAGAGGAAAAAATGCACTCCTCGCTAGTGGTAGAATTGCAGAACTTTGAAATACTGAAAGGTTACAAACAACCTACTAACCTAAGAGCTTATGATGGAAAGACATATCATAAGGAGGTCCTGTACTTTTACAGGAGTAGCATGAGGTTCCACTATGCATCTATCCAACTGGTGTGCAATGTTTTTTTCACCTTCTTTGCAGGAACCACAATAGTATGGTATGCTAGCCTTCCCAAGCAAAGCATTAAAAAGGGCCAAATTTGTAAATTAGTTTATGGACATGTTCTAGCAAAAGCTCAAATTCACCAAAACAATTGCATACCTGATGAATGTAGCGTAACAAAGTGGTGAAAGAATCATAGAATACCATGATCGCTCCATCTCGGAAAGCATAGAGGTCAAAGACCTCACGTATTATATGTCCTTGGGGAAATTCATGAATAGTATGAGGTCAGGGGAGCTATGAAAAAAAATTCACAACAAACATGCCTAATAGCTTGAGATATCTCCAGAAGATGGTGGAAAACTTTGTCTGGATGGAGGAGGCCAACAACAAGAAATTGGAAAATGAATGGGAAGAGAAGCAATAAAGAAGGGGAAAGGCACTATGCTTACAAAAGGAAAGGAATTGACTACCAGCAGCACGCCATATCCTGGAGAGCTATTTTGAGAGCCAAGAAGGGAAATATAAAAGAATCACAAAGAGCTCTTTCGAGAGCAAATACCAATAAGAGCCTTAACTAACAAAGGTTCCAAGTATTATTACTCTGTGTTCCGCGGAGACCATGGCCACAACACTAATGGTTGCAATGATCTCTAAAGGCAAGTCAAAGAGTTTCTTTGCCAAGGACGACTCATACAGTACAAAAAATCAGGAATACTCACAAACAAGGTAAGGTAATTATGGTGCAGGAAAAAAATATAACCCAAACTCAAACGAAGCTAAAGAAAAACATGGCATCACTTAGGCAGGATAATATTTTCATTCCATGAATCAATAGAGCTCACCTCCAACAACGTGTAGAAAGCAAGGGCGAGGTACCTTCAATTGTAGGAGCCCTATGAAAAAAATATGCATGTTGATGAAGAAATTACGTTTAGTAAACATGACGCGGTCCCAAGCACATCACCACATAATGTTCCTCTAGTAATAACAATAGAGATAACCAATTCCAAAGTGCACAGGGTCTTCGTAGATGAAGAAAGAGCATTGAGTTGATTGTTTCATCAAACTCATATTCAAGTGATCATTATTTAAGAACAAAAAAGTAACTTCATCTATAGTCAGATTCATATGGAAGTCAGAGCTCTCCATAGGATATATACAATTACTAGTTACCATCGGGAAGAAAGACAACTTGCACGGTCTTCTATGACTTTGTTGTAATGGATGACCTAAGCCTTTCAACACTATCATAAGGAGGCCATGGATGAACGGGTCTAAGTCTACATGGTCCCCGTATCATCTAGTCATAAAATTTCCCACACCAACAGAAGTAGTGGCGGTAAGAGGATACCAGCAAATAATGAGACAATATATGACCATTGCAATGAAGCATGTGACCTCCTGCAACCCCAAACCGATGGTACACTTGATTAACTATAGATAACTCTCACAATATGCAGAAACAGGAATTGATTTGGATGAACAAATCAAGTTCATACAAATCGACGACGATGATGATATAAAGAGGTTTGGATTGGGAAAATTCTTCCAGACCCATCAAACATAAATTTATAGCTACGCTTAAGATATAAAAATCCTTCACTTGGTTAATCCAAGACATGGGGGATTTTTCCCCTCTGTCACAACACATAGCCTCAATATTGACCCATCAGTGAAACCTGTTCGACAAAAGCATCAAAGTTCCACCCATGACAGGCAGATGGTAATCAAAAAAAATTATGCACCCTCGTGCAAGTAGTTATAATTTGTGAAGTGATATTCCCAACATGGATAGAACAACTTTTCATGGTCATGAAATCTGTTGTAGGATGGCGAATATGCATCGACTACACAGACCTCAACAAATACTCCCTAAAGGATTGCTACTCCATACCCAAGATTGATCAACTGGTTGAAGCAATCTCAGAATATAAATGTAAATGAGAGAAACCACCATCCACATGAGGTGTGAGTTTATTAGACATTTATAGGCAATACAATGCTTAATTAATACAACTTGGGCTTACAGCCCATTACTCAACTCCTATACCCCCCTCAAGCGAAGCATCGAGTTGACCGAAACACAGAGCTTGGAACAAAAAAAATTCAAACAATGGCTTTGGTAGCCCCTTGGTGAAGATATCCGCAAGCTGCAAGAAAGTAGGCACATGACTAACACGAAGCTTGCCAGAAACCACCAGCTCCCGAACAAAATGATAATCGATGTCGATGTGCTTCACCCATTTATGAGCAACGGGATTCTGAGCCAAGAAGATCGCACTGTTGTTATCACACAGCAACAAAGGAGAACCATCCAAGGGAAAATGCAACTCCTGTAGTAGATGAGAAAGCAAAACCACTTCAGCCGCTGAGTTTACCAGAGCACGATACTCTGACTCTGAGCTCGAGCGCGAGACAGTGGGTTGCTTCTTGGCACTCCAGGATACCAAATTATTACCCAAGAAAACCGCATAGCTGTAGGTCGAACGACGCGTCTCCAAACAATGGGCCCAGTCAGCATCCGAGTAAGCACAAACATCAGAGGAACCACCAAAGCGGAAAGTAAGACCCAGATGAGGTTTGCCAGCCATATATCGAAGAATCCTGGTGACAGCTGCAAAATGATCCTCCCGGGGATCCTGAAGAAACTGACTAACTTAGTTAACGGCAAAAGCCAAATTCGGACGGGTGATAGTCGGATACTGAAGAGCACCAACAAGCGAGCGATAAAGAGTCGAATTACCAAAATAAGCATTGGAGCTACGGGAAAGCTGAGAAAGCGGTACAAACGGAGTGGTGACTAGAGAAGTCTTAGTCATGCCGGCACGAGAAAGAATATCACGAGCATACTTAGCCTAGCCAAGGAAGATACCCGAAGGAGAAGAGGATACCTCAAGACCAAGAAAATAGTTCAAAGAACCTAAGTCCTTGATCGAGAATTCCTGATCAGTTCTGGTGATAAACTGACGAATCGCACCTGCATCATTGCCAGTAAGGATGATGTCATCAACATAGACCAGAAGGTACAACAGCATAGAACCTCTATAGAAAACAAACAGGGATGTATCCGAAGAACTTTAAAGAAAACCAAGCTGGCGTAGATAAGAACTAAATCTATCAAACCAAGCCTGAGGTGCCTGTTTGAGGCCATAAATAGCCTTCTAAAGATGACAAACATAATCAGGACAAGCAGGGTCCTTATACCCGACAGGCTGAGCCATATAAACTGGAGTATCAAGAACACCATTAAGGAAGTCGTTCTTGACATCAAGCTGATGCAACGGCCAGTTTCGAAGCGTAGCTATAGCAAGAACAGTCCGAACTGTAGTAGCCTTAACCACCGGGCTGAAGGTGTGATCAAAATTAAAACTGGGAATCTGCGAAAAACTCTGAGCAACCAGACGGGCCTTGTAACGATCAATAGTCCCATCAAATCTGTATTTCAGATGAAACACCCACTTCGAACCCACAATATTGGCATTCGAAGGCCAAGGCACCAACTCCCAAGTGTTCTGTCGACGAAGCGCATTCATCTCTTCATCCATTGCACTGACCCATTTCGGATCCTTAAGAGATGTACGAAAATCTCGAGGATTAGAGTGAACCAAAACTGCAGCTAAAAGACCAGTGGGAACAAAATCAGGATGAGACGTAGGACGACGGGTACCATCCTAATTTCTGGTGGTCATATGATGAACCCTCTGCGGCGGAGCATCAGAATCTGAAGAGGACCCAGAGTAAGCGGAGGAACTCAAAGATGGAGAAGCCGGCGTCGATGATGAAGTGATCAATGGAGTAACCGAGACCTCCTGAATGGGCACGGGAGGTGGTAGGCAAGTCGAGGATGGAGACTGATCACAAAGAGTACAAGGACCAGAAACTGCCGAGGAGGACAAGACTGGCTCAGAAGTAGACTGCTCAGGATCGAGAAAAGTAAGAACATCCAAGGATGAAAAATCCTGCTCAGTGCTCCCATTAGCTAAGGGAAAGCACGTCTCGTCAAAATGAGCATGGTGAGTGATATAAATTCGACTAGTGACACTATCCAGACAGCGAAACCCCTTATACTGAGAACTGTAACCAATAAAGATACAAGGAATGCTACGAGGAGAGAGCTTATGATCAGCATAAGGTCGAACAAAGGGATAAACCCGATAGCCAAAAGGCCGAAAGTTCGAGTAGTCTGGAGTTTGACCAAACAAAAGACTGTAAGGGGAAGCACCATCAAGAACAGGAGTGGGCAACCGGTTATGGTGTAGACAGCAGCTGCAAAAGCATTGTCCAAGTGTGACAAGGGCAAGTGAGAATGGAACAACATAGTAAACCCTATTTCTGTTATATGGCGATGCTTGCGTTCCGCACGACCATTTTTTTCCATAGTATAGGGGCACGATAACTGATGATGAATGCCCTTAGAGGTAAAATAGGAGCGTAGCGATGATTGAGAAATTCCGTACCACCATCACTCTGGAAGGTCTTAATAGTGGTAGAGAATTTGTTCTGTACAAGAGCCTCAAATTGCATATAAATGTCTACAAAATCCAATTTTCTGCAAAGCGGGTATAGCCAGGTAAAGCGAGAATGATCATCCACAAAGATGGCATCATAAGAAAATCCGATAAAACTAGGGTAGGCCCCCATAAATCACAATGAATCAAGTCCAAAACCTTCAAAGCCCGTTTGGGATTAATAAGAAAGGATTGCTTTTAACCTTTAGCCATAACACAGGGAGTACATAGACCCGGCTTAGGTAATAAGGAAGCAGCACACAAAACACCAGCCTTATAAAAGTAAAAATAATGCTAGGGGCCACATGGCCAAGACTAGCATGCCATAAATCAAATGACGCTCGAGTTTTATTCTGAGAAATAAAAGACAGTAAGGCAGCCTCTCCTCTGTCCAGCACATAGAGACCATGCTCACTGTAGCCTCTTCCCAGAATCCCCTGGGTAACTTTGTGATGAATTATAAAATTCCGGTCATCAAATATCACATATGCATCAAGGTCCTTAGTAAGACGACTTATAGACAAAAGATTTTTAGAAACTTTCAGAGCATATAAAACATCAGACAGTCGCAAAGGAGTAAGCTGACAATCACCAATGGAATGAATACCAATAGAATCACCATTACCAACTGAAATTCGAGAATTACCAGAGTATGGAGTGACACTCTCCAACGTAGAGGCGGAAGAGCTGAGATGATTGGTTGCCCCAGAGTCGATGTACCAATCAGAGGTGACATGAGAAGGCTCCATGTGAAGCGAGCGCTGGAATTGTTCAGCCAGCAAGGTAGATGCACCATGGCGAGGATGCGGAGGAAAAAGCTTGAAGCACGTCTGAGTAATGTGACCGGGCTTGTCACAATAATGACAAGTGATATCATGGCGAGCAGAACTGGGACCACCGGTGCCACCAGATTATGAAGGATGTCCACTGTCGTGACCCCGGCCGCTGGAGCAGCCATTCCGGCCGGCGCATGAGCCCCACACACCGCCACCACTCCTGCCAAATTTTTCCTCTGCCAGAAAGGCAACAGGAGGTGCTCCAGGACCGCCAAAATTCTGCAAATTCTTCAAAAAAGCCTCTTGATTCTCCGGCTTAGCAACAACATCAACATATTATGGAGTCGGAGAATGAGACAGCAACGGGGCACTAAAATCACTATAATCAGCCCCAAGAGCATGCAAAAACCATAACACCATATCATTATTTGTAGCAGGAGCATCCATGGCCGCAAGTTTATCAAATAAAACCTTAAACTGGATATGTAAATCATGCACAGAACCAGTTTTGCGAAGATTCATGATTTGCACACGCAAGCTTAACACAGAAGACTTACTACGATTATGAAAAATAGTAGCAAGAGTCTCCCAAATTTGAGCAGCAGTCTCACAGGCAGAGATTTTGGACATTACCTCAATAGAGACCGAAGAGAGAAGGAGACAACACAACCTTTTATCATCAGTGATCCATTGATCATAGGAAGCCTTCAACCGGTTATAATTCTCACGCTTGGGGGTAGAACCCGAGGAAGAGGCGACCGTGAGGAACGTTGGCAGCATCGGCAACGGAGGGCATGGAGCGGAACCATCAAGATGCCCCAACAACTTCTGAGATCTAAAGAGAAGCCGCACCTGCTTCCTCCACATCATGTAATTGGAGGAATCAAGCTTGATTGTAATCAGATGAATCATATTGCTGTAAGAAAGCTTATCTTCTGCCATGATTGAAAGAAGAGAAAAAATAAAATCGATGGAGGGAGGGAGAGAGACGAGGGGCGGATGAGGAGGGGAAGGAAGAGAGACGCAAGGCGTCAGCTATGGAAGAGAGAAAGCCAAAAGGCACTGGCTGATACCATGTAAATGAGAGAAACCTCCATCCACATGAGGTGTGAGTTTATTAGACATTTATAGGCAATACAATGCTTAATTAATACAACTTGGGCTTACAACCCATTACTCAACTCCTATAATAAAGCCATGGATTTCCTATGTTCATACAAAGGGTATCATTATATCTTAATGAACCCTAATGATGCAGAGAAGATGACATTTGTAGCAAGTTTTAGGGCATTATGTTATATTAAAATGCCATCAGACTCAAAAATGTGGGAGCTATTTTCTAGCTAACAATCGACAAAGCCTTTTCCTACCAATTCGATGGGAACATAAATATCTATGTGGATGACATGATTATCAAAAGTAACATGGTGTGTAAGTTCTTCCAAGACTTAGAATAGAAACTCATCACCTTACAACCAATTGGAATAAAGATCAGACCTAAGAAAAGCACTATGGGTGTTGGTGCGGGAGAATTATTAGTAAGTTTCTTCTAGAGGCATTGAGGAAAATATAAAAGAAATCCAAGCCATTCAAGGGATACCACCACCTCGGTCAATCAAAGAAGCCCAAGTCCTAACCGGTTCGTTAGCAGCACTCAGTTATTTTGTTTCAAAAGCCGCCAAAAAGAACATTCCATTTTTTGGTGTTTTGAGAAAAGCGTTAATTTAGCTGGACAAAGGGATGTCAATCACCACATGAAGAGTTGAAAATGAACTACAAAGACTGCCATTGCTATAAATCCCTCGCCCTAGAAAAACACAATATTTATACTTGTTCGTTTTCATCCACGCCATCATCTCAGTCCTAGTGCGCCAGGAGAAGGACCACTAGATCCCAATCTATTATGTAAGCAAAAGCCTCTAAGGAAAGGGTAAAAACTACTCGGCCATGGAAAAGTTGGCCCTCACACTTATTCATTCCTCTAGGATATTGTGATCATTCTTTCGATCCTATAAAATCATAGTCTACACTGACCAACCCATCAAGAATATCCTCCATAAGCTAGAAGCTTCAAGAAGATAAATGAAGTGGGCCATTGAATTTGGAGAACATGAGGTACTATTTCAACCAAGGACATCCATGAAAGGACAAGTCTTGGTGGATTTCCTTGCATACATTATAGAGGAAGAACACTCCAACATGGAAGAACTAGAGTTAAGAAAGCGATCCATTCTAAAGGAATGGAAAAATTCAAAAATAATGCATGGACACTATTCATAAACGAAGCTTCATGCAAAGAAGGTTGGGGGCAGGACTCTCACTAATCAACCGGAAAGGCAATAAACACAAAATATGCACTTCGATTTGAATTTTCCCCCACTAACAATGAGGCGGAATATGAAGACCTATTCAGAGATCTTGATCTAGCCTTACAAATAAACATTCAAAGCATCTAAGTACATATCGTCTCATAGATAATCGTATACCAAGTTTTAGGGGACTATGTTTTCAAGGAAATGCAGTTGATTAAGTACCTCAACAAAACAAGACAACTTATGCTGAGATTTGATCACTTCAAAATTACCCGTGTCCCCTGATTAAGAAATGCCAAAGCAAACACGCTAAGTAAGCTAGCAACTTTTAGATACACCGTACTTCAATGGCAAAAGGACATGATTGTCAAACTTGTCCCAATTTGCAGTATAACGACTACAATTTTAGCTCAAGCAAAAGAAGGCAACTTAGGATGCTTGGGTCCAACTATACTATACTTGGTATATGGTCTCCTGCCAACAAATAAGAAGCATGAAATATTGAGCTTAAGTCACCGTAATACAACTAAGAAGGATGGAAGGAGTAATTTATAAATAGGTTACCTCATATCACGACTAATATGTGTTGACTGCACCAAGCCACCCTTATAATGCGAGATATGCAGGGGGGGGGGGTGCAACTCACATCAAGGAGCCCGCATCTTGACCAAAAGATACTACACTCTGGCTATTACTGGCCAACCGTGTTTGAAGATTCTCACACCTATATGCCAAATGCAAGAGCTACCAACTCAATGTGGTTATACAACGGAAGCCAAAATCAGAAATGACTTGAGTATATGGTGCATGGCTATTTGACAAATAGGGAATCACGATAATTTCCACCACATGGAATCACATGAAATTTAATATTCTAGGTTTTTGAGGAAATTAAAAAAAAAATAACATAATTCTATCCATGAATTTTTTTAAAGCGATATCACATGGCCTAGAGTAAATTTTAGCAGATTGCTTACAAGTATACAAGGTGTCATTCAGAAAAAAATTGTGGAAGTATATGTGGATTAAGACCAGTTTCTTTATTGCACTTGGATTATATAAGTTTAGTTTTAGACGTCAAACTTTCTTTTTGGACCAATCGTAATCAGGTTTGGGACTGACAGTGTACTTTTATAACTTTGCACTTAGGCCCCTCCTAGAAAGTGGGAGAACTTGAAATGTAAAACTGGAGATATACTCAACCGATTCATCAATTCATGAAAACAATGTTCTGATTTGGTCATTGACGGATATACCGGGGAAATTGTTGGTCATTTTTGTTAATATTCCATTTATACCCTTATGACAAGTGTTATGAGAAGGATAATTTCCACCACATAGAATCACATGAAATTTAATATTCTAGGTTTTTGAGGAAATAAGAAAAAATAGAATTCTGTCCATGAAAACTTTTTAAGCGATAGGACATGGCCTAGAGTACGTTGTAGCAGATTACTTACAAGGTGTCATTCAGATAAACTTGTAGAAGTATATGTGGATTAAGCCCAGTTTCTTTATTACACTCAGATAGTATAAGTTCAACTTCAGATGTCAAACTTTCTTTTCAGACCAATCGTAATCGGGTTTGGGACTGACAGTGTACTTTTATATTTTGCACTTAGGTCCCTCATAGAAAGTGAGAGAACTTGAAATGTAAAACTAGAGACACGGTCAACCGATTCATCAATTCATGACCACAATGTTCCATTTTGGTCAGGGATGGATATACCAGGGTAATCGTCTGTCATTTTTGTTAGTATTCCATTTATACTCTTATGATAAGTGTTATGAGAACGATAATTTCTACCACATAGATACGCATGAAATTTCATATTTTAGGTGTTTGTGGAATTAAAATAATAGAATTCTGTCCATGAAAATTTTAAAGTAGTAGCTCATAGCCTAGAGTAAATTGTAGCAGATTACTTACAAGTATACAAGACGTCATTCAGAAGAACTTGTGTAAGTATGTGTGGATTAAGACCAATTTCTTTATTACACTCGGTAGTATAAGTTCAACTTTGGATGTCAAACTTTCTTCGCGGAGTGATTGTAATCAGGTTTGGGACTGATAGTGTACTTTTATAATCTTACACTTAGGTCCCTCCTAGAAAGTGGGAGAAATCAATGGTTGACGGTTGCTTATTTTAATTTTGACGACAATGTTGTTCAACTTTGGGCATATATCGTCCGATAAAGGGCTGCAATCTTAAGACCAAGTATTTTACGACACTTTTTAGAAATTACACTATGGACAATACGTGCAACGTAACAGTTCTCCCGCATAGAATGAAACCCAAACTGAACAAGAGTCGACGTCAGTTAATCTGAAAATTTTAGCGGAAAATGAAAATTTCAGGCAAATATTTGAACCAAAGCCCCCCCCCCCCCTCCTAGCCCATTTCAAGTCAATAAAGGAAAGCACTTACACTCATTTCCCATCAATAACACAAACCCTACAACAACACAAATCCTACAACAACTCACCATCCATTCCATTCACACCTTACAATAGTTAAAGAGCTCAATCAAATTGCATCCCTCAAACATTAACAAGATCCAAGGATGGAGCATCTTAGGGTTCAAATCCCTTGAGGTATTTTTCCATCCATTCCATGTTCATTTGCAAATTCGGTGATAATCCTACATCATGTTTTTTTCTTCATTGATTAATGATTATGAAATTTCATGAGTATATGATGATTGTTTTACATGTTATATACTGCATGTTATTTTTGTTTCCAAGGTAATGCCATGTTTGTAAAGAGTGAGACATAATGCTAAATTTGAATGACAATAGTATGAATGTGCGACTTTGGTCAGATTGCACCGGGTCATGCAAAATGGTACCGAACAAAGGCTGGTGTCACATAGAACAATGACTTGTTGACATGTCTATAAGTTTCAAACCGACGTCACAGGAGTTTGAAACATCTTTTTTTCTTTTGTGTGACGTCGCTAGGAAACAGATCAGATACGTTATTCAAACAAGGATTAATGCCATCTACGTTTCACTACATTATGTGAATTTGTTTTTGGGACTGCCCTATGCTAACATATATTTTATTTTCTATGTATTGGTTGTAAAAGGGCTAAAGAGAGTCATCGATGGACTTCCAACATCTAGATGGACGAACTTGTCCATTCAGTTGCCCTGACATTCATAATGTCATAGTGGTTCAATACAATTAATTTTTTAAATTCATATAAACATGTCAATAATTTTGTAACATGTTATTGTATTAGTTGATATACTTTTGTGGGTTTGAACACATAATTTCCCTCACACATGAAATGAACACAATTATATTGTTGTATGACATTTAACAATTTCACGATTTATCGCATTTAAATAACATGCAATGCCTATCGACGAACGCTAAGTTGTGTCATCAAATAATAAATATTTTAATATTGTAGAGAAACCATGTCTAATTGATGCAACCGCAATGTCGCATGAACCGGTGCCAAATCAGAACCTGACCGATATTGCACAAAATAACCTTGTTCATTGTTACCAACATCAATTGCACAAAATGATGTCGTACTCAACCACGTTCCACGTCAGTCGTCATGGGTCCCCTACAACACACGATATCACATTCAATGGTGCGCGATGTCGCTAATCAGCAAACCCACATCAACTACAGCAATGTTGCAAAATTTGCTCCCTCATCAGTAGCTTTCTTGTAGCAGTCGACGTTGCATGCATGTGGATGGAGACGACGTCCCCAGTGAGGTTGCAACTATGATCTCCTCTGGTGGCCTGAAGGCCTTAACCGACGTTGCTCAACAAACCTACCAATTTTGGTTAAAACCGAAGTAAAAGGTACTTTTACCTCGATTCCGAACCAAGGTAAAAATGAGCTTTTTTACTTTGGCTGTATTTACCTTGGTTCTTCCAAGACTGAAAACCGAGGTAAAAGGTCATGCAGAATGAGGTAAAAGGTCCCGTTTAGCTAACACATAAGTTGAAAGATTCAAAGCTAAGATAGTAAAATATCATAAATTAGTGTTGAAATGAATAATTAACATAAACACAAGATTTTTTATTTAAACATTAAATTTTACTTTAAACACTAGATTCTATTAGAAAGAGTGCTTTTGAAAAATCATCACAAGGTTTCATTGAAACATAAAAATTTTACAGTTGAAACATCACATTTTTGTCTTAAATATACACTATATGTGGGTATAAGATGGAGTTGTTGACCCTTGAGATTGTTATAATTCAATTCCATTAATTCCCCAACTATTTACTCCAGTAACTCTCAAAAAAATTATATTTGCACTTAGATATTTATTTATATCCTAAACTTTCTAATCCGGGTGTACCATAACAAAATCAATCCGAGCACTTTATAAAATTTGTATAATTTTATTTGAAATTCCATTCTTTTATAAACCTTGTAAAAAGTTTAATTCCATCGATCCGATCTTAACATAAGAAAATCATATATTCCTTTTGTCTCCGTCTCAACAAAAACAACACAATTTCCCTTTTTGCCCATCCCAACAAAAATGTTTATAGCTACCTAAGACAAAGACTCCTATGAGACCGCCTCACCATAGAAAATGGTGAGTCAAGGGATCAGACGAAAATTATGGAGAGTGGGAATAAAAATGGGATCAAATTGCAAATATTAGGAACTGAGGGCTGAAGATAACGGGTTCCAATTCAGGTTATAAAATATTTCAGGAAAAAATTCAGATCACAACCAACTTCCATTTTAGGAAACAAAATCCCCAAAATAAAGTAATTTGAATCTCTATGAAATTCAATCCGATGAAACACAAAAATTTGAAGCTCATCAAAATCGGATTTAACGTTACTAATCGCCGATCGAAGAATTGCATATCAAACCTGTGCAAATTACTTGATTGAACTTAGGTTTGTAGATGTACATTTTTTACATGGATAAGCATCAAATTTGCGCCGCTATTATTTTGAATTAGCGCAGTAATTTGCATTTTTGTGCATTAATCAACTATAAAGCAAGTTTTAAAGCTTCTACGATCTGTGACGGTGAAATCATCGAGGTAATATGAAACTTACAGTTTCAAATCTAAGTTTTCAACAACAATACCCCAAATCTATGAAATTAACGGTTGAAATATACAATCTAAGGTGTTGCTGCTATAAACTATGGAAAACAAAGCAATTAAAGGCAATGAAATTTTTTTGTATAGAGGAGAACAAAGATGTTCAATCAGAAAATTCAACAATCTTACATCCAGGCTGGGTTTTGATTGTGTTTATACAGTTAAATGCATGAAATAACACCATGAACACATTAAGTTACGTATTCATATTCTGATATATTTTTTTCCAAATCTGGAATTCAATAATATGCATATTATTAAGAACATTTTTTAGGTTTCAAATATGCTGGAATATTTGAAGTAATATATAAAACATACAATGTAACTGCATGAACACATGAAGCAATGTGTTATTATTCTGCTGGATAATTTTGCAAAGGTTTGAAATTTGACTACATGCATTTTCTTGAGAAAATTTAGGTGTTTTTAAATTTGCTAAAACGTATAAAGTAATATGATTAGCATAAGATGTAACTACATGAACATATGAAGTAACATGATGTTATTCTTTTGGATAGTTTTCAAAGGTTTGAAATTTGGCTATATGCATTTTGTTAAGAAAATTTGGGTGTTTTTAAATTTGTTTTAACGTATGAAGTAATATGATGAACACACAATACAACTGCATGAACACATGAAGTAACGTGATATTATTTTACCGAATAATTCAACAAGGTCTCGAATTTGGCTATATGCATTTTGTTGAGCAAATTTAAGTGTTTTAAAATTTTGTGGAATGTATAAAGTAACATATTAAATAAATGATGTAAATGCAATAACATATGAAGTAACATGATCAGAATTTGTTAGATGATTCGTCAATATCAAGAATTTAGTTACGTGCATTTTGTTAAGAATATTATAATGTTTTATGATTTACTGTAGCCCAAGAAGTAATATGTTAAATACACGATGTAACTCAATAAATACATGAAGTATTTTCATGTATAAGGTGTGAAATTTGATTAGTTGGATTTATTTTCAAAATATTTGGGTATTATAAAATTTTCTTATATGTCTAAAGTAATATATTAAAAACACAATCTTACCTCATGAACACATGAAGTAAAGTGTGTAAAAATTGCTATATAATTCATCAATGATTGTGATATTTTCATAAGATAAATTTTATCATGAATAAATGGAAGAAACTTGTTTTAGACATGAAGTAAACAATTAAACACATGAAGAAATGCATGTACATATTTATCAGTGACTAAATAACTATTTATGAAATCCAAACTAAGTCGTAAAATCACGAACTAATCACAAAAACAGTTGATGTAATGAGTTACTGAAAGGATACATATTTACAGGAACATATTTTCACACCAATTTGAGTGATTTATCAAAAATTGATGTTATAGATTGCTTCACAAGATAAGAGCAAAAAAAGTGTCAGAATTTCATGATTTATACTAAAACAGTAAAATGGATTGGGATTTTTGATGCGATCTTCAACACTGAGAAGTAAAAAAGACGGAACAATCATAGGGAAGTGTTTGTTCTGCTCCAGTCAAGGAAACACAAAAGTGAAGAATGAAACATCTAAGACACCTTCCATTAAGAATATCATTGAAGAGGCCTCTAAGAAGAAGAGAAAACAAAATTAGAAAATGTGGTTACGAGAACAGGATGCGAAGACGGAATTCGGGTTAAATTTATCGATGGAGCCTAAAATTTTTGCATCATGTGACCTCTCACAAGCATCCTTTCTCTCGAGCTGAGTGGACGTATTTGTAAAGAAGTGAAAGGAGAATTATAGAGGAGAAGGGGAAAGCTATAGAAGTAATGAAAGGCACGAGATTAAAACATAGCTATGGATTCTAGTTTATGGCTTTCGAAGCCGGTGGTATCCCGAGTCTAGGACACACTATTAAGGATCATTTGAACTACGTGAACAGATTGCATATGAAGGAGATCGAAGGTGGCGATTCTCAACAAGTAATTTAAAGATTGTCACAACCAAGTACCGAAGAGGAAGATTTCTTCTTCATAGTTAAACTCAATGATAATGGTAGGCTAACAAAAACATTTTGGAGGGACAGAATATTGAAGGAAGACTATTACCTCCACGACAATCTAGTTGTATTTGACACAACATACATGACTAACAAATAAAACTTGATTTGTGCTCCAATAGTCTGAATGAACAACTACAGAAATATGGTGATATTTAGATGTGCTTTCATTGCCGATGAGAAAGCTTCAACTTTCAAATGGTATCTTGATGTTTTCAGAAAATGAATGGGTGGTAAAGAGCCAGTAACAATATTTACAGACCAAGATCCAGTCATGGCCAAAGAAATAAAAAAGGTGAACATTATAAATTAAATTGATCTGGACTTATTTGGGTTCATATGTTTATATACTTATCTTTAGTTTTTAGTTTTTAGTTCATTAGTTCTTGTGTTTTTTTAAAACATCTTATGTATAATTTTAGTTTTGTTTCTCAAAAAGAACACCTGATAGCAGTTAAAATTATTCATTTACAATTACTTTACATGTTTATGTCTTTAGTTCATGTTTTTTTTGTTTTATTTCATACATATTTTTATATATGAACATGCCTAGAATAATTTTTTTAAATTTTTTTTTAGGTTTTTCAAACACAAGTCATAAGTTGTGCTCGTGGCACAGTGCATAGAATGACATTAGTCACTTTGGTGAATGAAAAAATGATGAACCCTTCAAGGAAATATTTGAGCGTTGTTTGAAATACTGTAAAAAAAAGAAGATGAATTTGAAATGGCCTGAAACAATCAAGACTTTTCAGCTTGAAGGCAAGGAATGGTTCAAGATGCTTTATTCTGTTAGAGACAAAGTGGTGCCCTGCAATGAGCAAAGACTTATTCTCTGTGGTAACATTCATCACAACGAAGTGAGAGCACAATCAAAGCTTTGTTTTCAATGCCACCAAAATGACCACACTCAGCAGTTCTTAACCATCTTCAATGAGACTATTGATCGCTAGAGAACAAAGGATGCAACAAATGAAAATCAATGCTCAAAATTAGTTCCAAGGTCACCGATAAATAAATCCAAACTTCTCAAACATACAGCTCAAGAGTACACATTTTCAATGTACTATAAACTTGAGAAGGAATACTAGATTGCACAAGCAACCAAAATATCTAAAGTTTTTGCCCTAGGATCAGCAACAAAGTATGAAGTAAGTCCAGAAAAATATTATAAAATGGTGGAAATAAACCGTTCTTGCACAATTATGAAGAAATGGTTATATATTGACTAAATAAAATATACATGTTACTTCTTATGTTAATATCTTTAGTTCCTCTGTTTGGATCATTAGTTCTTAGTTTACATGTTCATCTTTGTGTAAGAAGGATTCATAGCATGTTTAGGATTTTACATCGTTTATATATGTCAATTGTTCTTCATTTTCATGTTTAACTTTAAAATGAAGGTAATATCATATTTTAGAGCTTTTGTTCGGATGTTCATCTTATTAACTTTTATATATGCATGGTTATCTTTTTATGCAAGGAAAGCTCTGCTTTCACTGTATCCGAATATTGCACATTAATTCAATCAGTGAAATACCACCACAATAAATTCTACAGCAGTGGACAAATCTTGCTAAAATACAAGTATGGGACAAACTGAAAGTTGCACAAGAAAATCAAGAACATGATAGAATCAAAGGCAGAGTTCCATGGCGACACCAAATGGCAAGAAACTACTACAATCTGGTCCTAAAATGTGAAGGCAACATAGAAACACAGAAACTTCTTTTAGAAAGCTTCAAAAAAGACAATGAAAAGGTAAATGAAATTCTTGTCTCAAAAACTACAAAGGAAATTGAAAATTCAAGCAGCTTAGTAGAATCTTTCATCATTAAACCACCATCAATCCAAAGTCCATCTCCCTCAAAGACAAAAGGAAGAAGAAAGTGAATTGAAGGATGGAAGAAAAAAAAGAAACCAAAGACAAGGGAGTTTGGTAAAAAGACATTAAAGCAACAAGTCTATACCTATGTGATTCAATTTTACATTGTAATTACATTCTTATTTTGTACCTTTAACTTAAATTTGTAACTAATCATTTAAATTGCGCTTCAAATTCTTTAAACACCTGAGCTCAAGATTATTGTTCAATTTTATAAAATAACATTCAAACTAATAAAAACCAAGCAACCTATGCATTGAAACTAATAACTCTAATAAATAAACTAAACAAAAATATACATGAACTGATATTTGAATAAGTTTTTTTAAAAAATTAACCATCCTAGGATGGGGGGAATTTATTAGGCTCCCCTAACCGAGATGAAAGCCAAAAATTGGCGCTTAGAGTCTGGAAACTTTACAGAATACAAAAAGAGCGGTGTTTCCACCTTAGCTGAGCTAAAAGAAAACATTGGTTCATCTATGTACTATCATTTGTCTGCCTGAGAAAACCAAATAACTGACATACCGTGAACCGGTCGGTGAATCAAGAGTTTGAAACTACTATAAATATGAGGATTGAAAAGTAAACTACTATACATCGCTAAATGTTTTCTAATGTTTTATAATGTTTGAGCTAAATAAATAAATTTCAAAATAAAACACATAAAAACCGAACTATATACCTAAAGAACACATGGCTATAAAAAGAACGATACATGAAGTAACAATAAGATAAAATAGTTAATTTAGCAAAGCAAAATTTAAGCACCCAAAATATCATTACTAGACTAACTGTTAAACATTAATAACAAACTAAATCTTAAAACAATGGAACTAAAAAGATAAACTTCAGAATGAGTTAATACTAGAACCATCATAATAAACTGCAAGTTTCAATCCAGTTAAGACGAAATAAATTCAACAACCTAGAAAATTCAACATTCATAATCATATAAAAACTAAATCATTCATCATTCAAATACAACAGGACCAAATATTTAAATCGCACCACATACTCAATCTACTTTTCAATTCCAACAAGTTCTTGCAAACATCTTAAACTCCTTTTTGGAGGGTTGCACAGTTGTGAGCGCTCATTCTTTGCCAGCCAATTCATCTTCATCGAACAAGTTAAAAGTCGAGAGAGGTTGATTTTGTTGTCTTCTCCTCCAATTATTGACACATTCATCAACCATGGCAGATAATTTCTCATTTTGAAACTCTTGTGAATCATTAATGTTATCCGGCTGAATCTGAATTTGTTCAGTAATACATTCACTTAGTTGCGAGTTGCGCGATCCCTCAACCACATCACCATCAACCTTCTCTAACCTTTCATACATATCAACAATAACAACTTTAAAGTTACGCTTGACAATCATGAGAGCCTCTTCATAAGCCTACAGAGGAAAAGATATCAATATATTTGACACCAAAACTAAATACTAAAACACCCAAACAAACATATTAAATACCCAATGAAAGCATAATCAAATTAACTATAATAAGTTAATATATAAATTTAACTAAAATATTAAACACCTAAACAAATAGATTAAGCACATTTACTAATCATACTGGAAGCCAACCATATTAAATAAGGAAACTAAACACCTAAACTACCACATCAAAATCCAAAAAAGGAATAGGGAAACTAAATGCTGAAACACATAAAGTAACAAATTAAAAGCCCGAACAAACACAATTAGTATACATGATAAAAAAAATAAAAAACTTACATTCTTAGAAGTATTTTTAATTATTTAATTGGTCATAACTCCCTCCCGGGATTTGAACCTCAACTCATCATCATTTTCAGGGCCATCATCAAGCACCTGAATCTTCCCATCGTGAGAAACTAGAGCTACAACTTCAGTTTGATATGGAGGAGCTCAAATTTAAGCTTGAGCAAAAACCCCTTCATTCAATTTACCAGCTTAACCAATCGGGTAGCCATCCTTCACCATAACAGTCCTGTCATAACCCTCACCAATTTCAAACACCCAAACTCTCTACCTCAGCTTTGCATCAATCCAATGCAGGACTAAAACAAGAGATGTCGACTCTAATACACCACGAACATGAAATCTATGCAAGTAATCAATCAAGAGGATAAGAACATAGGCACTATAGGTTTGATATTATTCATTACTCTGGTACCTCCTAATCATTGAAGTCATTCAATCTAAAACAAGGCTACACAAATCGAGACTCTTAATCTCATCAACATTATCAACGGCCTCAAGGATTTTCATATCTACCTTACATGTTGATATGGGAGCTAAAAAGTATGAAAACCAATAAACCACAAAGAGTGTCTGAACTTATCCCCACCCTCTTTTAGTGAATCTATCATAGCCAACACCAACTGTAGGGATACATCTTTATCGGCTTCTCTACAAAAACTAGCTCTGGGTCTATCCCTAAACTCCATATTACAATTCCTCTTTTGTTCAACTATCTTTCCGGGACTACGTGGCAATCACAGCACGTCATACATATCATTAGTAGTAACAAAATAATGATCTACCCCAACATGCTAAAAAAATTTAGTAGGATTAAAATTACTTACTAACCATGGAACTATCACTATACAAGGCAGGGGTATTTGCGTCGGTAATTCAGGGCAATAGCACCGGTATTTTAGCCCCCCAAAATATCGGTGCGTATGTATAAGAGTGTAAAAATGCGACAAATTTGCACCGGTAAAATGAACCGGTGTAGAAAATTATTTGCACCGGCATCTTAGGCCAGTTTATAAATTTGGAATCACAATATTTCGGCACCGGTATTATTTGGAACACTGATATAGACATTTTGCACCAGTATTTAACATATTAACTGTGTAAAACAGTAATTTGTACACCGGTATTAAATTTAACACCAGTCTTTCTTTTGTAGTCGGAATATTGTTTTTTTGCATTGGAATATATTGCACCGGTATTTGTTTTACACTGGTATTACTATACTTTTGCACCAGTATTATTTAAATAATTTAAAATAAATTATTCAAAATTTATTTTTACACTGGTACATGCATTTTATACCGGTGTATTATTTGGATAAATTTTTAAATGCCCAATTTGTTTTCCGATGGTCCCCCTGGGATCATTTCTGGGGCAATGACTGCAAGAGATACTTGTGAACTATTATAAATTGGAAACCTTTGAATCAGTAAGAAATTTGAAACATTCTATTATGAAAATATCGCTTGCAAAACACGCGAACATTATTCTAACTATGAAATAGAAGAATTATCTTAAGCATGGAATGAAACAAAAATAAAAATCACACAGGTTTAATATAACCAAACACCAGCCATAGAAATCTAACATCATCAGCCATTCAAAATAAACCATCAACCTATTATGTCATTCTTATCATCTAGAAGTTGCAATGTAGTGTTCGCTTACTGGTGGTAGTCTCCGAGCCAAGCCCCACACCATCTCTCTACTACACCTTGAATTTTGTACCCATGGTACAGCCCTTTGCCCTCCGTGAAAATCTGTTAATTTCAAAATCACACTGTTAGTCAATAATGTTGCACTTACTAGAGATTAATAATATTAAATTTGGAGATGCAAGTTTTACCTCCAAGATATTGTTTGTCTCTGGGTGATTAACAAATTCTTCCATGAAGAGCATGATGGAGTACCTGCATTGCCACGAACCATTCTGGGTTCAGTACTGCACGGGAAAGGTAAATGTAATTACTAACCCTAAACATAAAATTTGATGGATGAAATGACAGAATCACTTACCATAATGTTGTTGATTTTTCAAGTGTAGTCAGGTTCTGGCTCCGTCTTTCTCTTCTCCTTTTGGTATGTGCAAGCAAGCCTGTGAAGAAAGTAAATTTAAATGGCTAGGATTTTTATGAAACTAGGATTTTTGATTTGATTGATCGAAATACCTTGAAATAACCCTGAGTTCGACCAAGTTTGTTGGTTTGATACCCCTCGATAATGTGTCCAGAGTGAAAACCTCCTCCGTTTGAGGACGGATACTGATGAGGTACCAATGATCGTTGTCGCAAAATTATGTTAACAAATTAATGAAACGAAAGTGGTTTGAAATGTGAATGTAATTATCAGGAAGAAATACTTACATTTTTATAAAGGGTACGATGTAGAACTCAGCATCCGTTGCCTTCATTGTTTCCGAAATTTGTTTGAAACAGAGTTCAACCTCCAGCTTGAACTTGGGTTTTCCCTTGTGACTTAGTGCTTTGGCTAACTGTTTACCAGCTTCTACTCCTTCAACATCCCCTACAATAATATAGCCATGTTCCACGGTTTCTTCCTTCTCTTCACTAGTCGGGTCATTTGTTTGCGTTGTATCTTCAACGGGATCCTTTTTTGTGGTGGTTCTTGGTCCACCACATCAACCTCCTCATCAACCACATGTTTCACCTCCCCTTCCTTCTTTGTAACCGGTCGCTTCCTCTTCGTGTTTAATTTCCCCTTCTTCGGCGGAATCTAACAAAGTAGAATTGAAAATTCTCAATCCATACAATAACGGTAATAGAAGATCAACATTGATAGAACATGGTGTACAACTTGATCAACAAATTTAAAAAACTTTTAAGCAAAACATGGCATAGAAATTGAACAATTCATACATAAAACTACATTATGTAAGGCATAAAAGTTTATATAACATGGTATAGAACTTGAATAATTAAGGCATTGAACTTGATATAGAATGAAATGGAACCTTATAGAAGTTGATAGAATACCATAACAATGTCTTTAGATTCATAAAATAGACATACAATCGAGCAATGTGACTATCAACATTATCACCAACCAAAAAACTATAGTACTACATCATCCATCCTCACAAAACTGCAAAACATTTTAACCCCACAATTTTATAAACATACCATTCAAGTTACCCTTTCAACCTTTTTGTCAATTTACATGTTTTTGTTCATAGAGGCTATTGATCAAACATGTGTTGTGCGTGAGGGGTGGAATGGTTTTTTTGAAGAGAAATTGATATGGTAACCCATGGTAACATAAACACCAACACTTACCCTCACCAATGGAGTGTTTATGTTACTACTCCCTTTTGTTGAACTCGCCAAGAACGGAATGGGATGATGAACTCGCCAAGTACTTTCTTCTCTCGCCAAGTTCCTCTCGCATTTTTGTTGCTTCTCTTATGTTGCTCCACACTTTATAGGATAGATGATGGGAGTTACAATGGTTGATGAGGAGTTGTGGTGGTTCAATTAAGTGTGAATTAAATGGTTGGAGTTCTAGGTGGTGGTTTTGAAAAATAATTTGAAGGTGTTTGATGAGAATATGAGGAGTTGAGGGAGTTATGGCCATTTGAAACGGATTTGGATTCATATGAAACATTTTCTTACACCAGTAATATGTACAGTACCGGTGTAAAATTAGTGAAAATGGGTAAAAATTTTAGCTAACTATTCAGCACCGGTATGTATATGCTCTTATCCCTCCTAAGAGAATTTCAAGGTAAAACACATGCTCTTGATAATAAAAGAGCACAAAAGTGACCCAAAATAGTACTAAATTATGCACATAAAATGGACACATCAAACCTCCCCACACTTAAACCTTACTCGCCCTCGAGTAATAAAAGATCCATGCATATGAAGGAAATGACGTATCAACATCCTAACTACTATTCCCCCAAATCAATACCTCACAAAACTATCAATATCACACATCCTAATGTTAAGGTCAAATGAGAAGTTTCCCACAACCCCTATTCCTAAATCTACCCAAACCATATCAACCCATCAATTCGTTGATATTCCTAAAACATCTCCAAATCCCGAATTGATAATCCAAAATCCAATGATCAAAGGTGAAGCTAAAGGCATGTATAAGGTTCAAAACACATGCTCCACTTTGTATCAATATACCAACCTAAAAATGAAGCATATTAACGATCAAGAATTTCATAACTTACTTCGTCTTCTCCAACAAAAGTTTCCACTCCCAAAAGGTTCTCAAGATGTCAAGCTACCCGATCCATCCGTGTGGTCACCAAAACCTTATGACTCCAAAGCCGGAAAATGAGTAAACACTTAACGTTTTCCAATTTCTCTCATTTTCTCTTATTTTGCCTAGGAGCCCTTTTGGGTTTTCAACCTAGCCACACATCATGTTTCTTTGGCTCACATCTCACCTTTTTTTGTACATTTAATCTCTAATTTTTTCCTAGGTCGCCCTTTCGAGTTTTCAACCTATCCGGGCCCCCATTGTTGCCTAAGTTGCCCTTTCGGGTTTTTAACTTAGCGGGATTCTTTTTTTAAAATTTTTTATTTTTCAGCATTTTTCAAGTGTCTCCAATCCAAAAAGTAGCAAATTTCTTTCGAAATGTTAATGCTAAGAAAAGTATGAAAGCCAACATTATCCAAGTACATCAAAAGAAAAACATCCCAAAACAAAAGGGAGAAAATATCCAAAACAAAACAAAAGAGTTATGCAAAAGTGTCTCCAATCCCAATCACCTCAAAGTAGTAGATACCCCTCCCTATACATAGAACACTACATTGCCCTCAATATAGACAATAGGGAAAAAATGTACAAAGTGAAGTATGGAAAGGGTAAAGATGTGGTGCTCACAAAATCAATGCTATGATGAAGAAGGGTCACCGCCAAAGTAGCGCTGCTGATACTGTGCTAGCCACTCTGTGCTCCTCTGCCTCCCCACTCTCCACCTCTCTGCTCCTGAATCGGGGCCTAAGATACCGCCTTCCTGTGACTGTATCTCATGGATGCGAGCTGACAGGTGGTCAATCTCCTCGTCCATGTCAATCAAGGTCTGGGAGACAAATACATTTTCTCCAATATCATGCTGTCTTGTTGGCCATCCTGCATAGTCTACATTATCTACTCGTAGAAGTCTAGTGGAGGCTGGGAATAGTGAGGTGGCACATTGTCTTCCTGCATGGGCTCTGTCTCTGGTGAAGGCTGCATGGAGTGCTGCTGGGAGTGCTGCTGCTGCTGTCGCTCAGAGGGAGGTAGAGTGCTATCATCATGCTGGACATGAGTTGGGAAAAGTTTGTGGAGCTCACACTGGAAATCATCTCTACATGAGGAGTCTGGTGAAATTTCCAAATCTCCTAGAGGTGTGTCAAATTCCAACTTCGTCTTGCTTGGCTGAGGAAGTGCTATGAATGTGACCTTCCTCACACCATACAACCAATGGAAGAGCCCTGTGGTCTATGTGGCACTGAGCATCTCAAATCTAACTAGCCTCTCAACGGTGATAAGATAGGACGTTCGTCTCCCTAAGCATGGAAAGTCAGTTGGAGGAACCAATCCCAAGTACTCTGCTAAAAGGCCTATCATGCCTCTGACTATGATCTCCCTCTTGGGTTTTCCTGCCACCTCCAAGATTCTCTTCATCCACAATTCTTCCCACATCCCGTATCCTGGCCTCTCACTCGTTAAGTGCCACAGAAAGTGAATGTCATTTTCTAGCACATTCGTCGGTTCCGCGGAGCAAAGTACTGTGCCAGCCAACAGACGGTGCACATAACGGAGTGTAGGGTGGATGATGGCGCTACTCTTATCATGGGAATTATTAGGCCTTATGTTAATGACATTCCAAAAGTGCATGTCATCCTCAATTGATCGCTCCTGGGCATATGGGTCCAGCCTGGCTTGTATCTCTACGGTGTCAATTCCAAAGGCCGCTTTGATCTCCGAGATGGTTATTTACCTAGATATATAATCTAAGTGAAAAGAAATGTACCTCTCACAGGGTTGGTCACCTCTCATACTACTTATACGGACTGTGGACAAGAATTCCATTGCGTACCTCTGGTAAGAGGGCGCGCTCCTACTCATAAACCCTTACATTCCCCCTTTTGCGAGGAGGCATCTGACAGGCAGAGTGAGGCTGAGAGCATCTAATGTGAGCACATCGACAAAGCTTGTCTCCTTGAGCTGGCACTTCTCCAGGGCCTCCCACTTTTCTACATAGGACCCTGTAATCTGAGTCAAATTCATGTACCTATCCGGAAGAGGGGGTACAGAGCTCAATTCCGGATGCGGTGAAGGTGGAACAGCAGTTTAGCCACCTCGGTGAGGAGCCCTAGGTCTCTTCATGAGGGTCATATCTAACAATCTCAGCAAACAAGTCAAACACACAGGAATATGTGTATATGCAATATTGTAAATTCATACTCAACCTTAAAGTAGTTCATCATCACAAGCTGAATCAAAATCAAGTTAGCTAGTTCAAGTCCTAATCAAAATTGCATATACAATCCATACTATGTCCAGTAAGCTCATATTCTCAAATCTATGAAGTTCTCATATAGTTGAAATCAATATGCTATATCTCAAAACCATCATTGGCTCTACTAGCTTAGCTACCACTAGTACATTCACAATGTCAATATTCACGTCCCATGGTCAAACCACCCAAAAAATAGCATTGCAAAGCATAATAACATTTTATCCAAATAACAACTATGTTGAATTAAGGACCAACATGCCTCTTATCTAGCATAAGTCACAATCCGTTTTCAGCCACAGCAACACAAGTGCACATAATCCAAACTCAAACAAGCACAATAAAATCCAAACTGCAACCACAAAATATGCACACAATATCCATCAAATTGAATTGCTGGCACAATTTGTTCGCCAAAATCAACCAAGATCCAACAGTTCAATTTCCTAAGGCATCACACATAATCTACACAATATCCATAAAAAATAGAGTAAACATTCATAATCTCAATTCAAGCTCAATAAAGTGAAGAAATGTACCACCAAGATGCGTAGGAAGAAGAAAAGAGGAAGCCCACAATCAATTCGAAATTGAATTACTCAAAGTGACAAAACCCCCAAATTCTAGAGTTTGTGTTCTTCAATGATTTTTTTCGATTTGTGGGTGGAGGTAGGGAAGAAAGGATTGGGTATGGAGTGGTGGTTGTGAGTGGTAGAGGGCGGCTTTTAGCATCGGTGAGTGGCAGCAGCGAGCGGTGGTGGCGAGCAGCAGCGCTTATGCAGGACATGTTGAAGATGAAAGAGTAGTGAGAAGATGAAATATTGTGGATATGTTTGTGGAAAAATGGGTTTAGCCCATCTTTTTAATGCAGATTTGTACGACTATCGCGACTCGTGACAGGTGGTCTCGAGGGGCATTAGGTCTGGCTAGGCTCGAGGATGAAAGATGACACTTCGAGGGCTCATGGCTTCAAGGTCTCAAGAGGCTAGGCTCGAGGATAAAAGATGACACCTAGAGAGCTCGAGGCTTTGAGGTCTCGAGAAGCTAGGCTCGAGGATGAAAGATAACACTTCGAGGGCTCACGACTTCGAGGTCTCAAGAAGCTAGGCTCGAGGATAAAAGATGACACCTCAAGAGCTCGAGGCTTCGAGTTCTTGAGAAGCTAGGCTCGAGGATATAAGATGACACCTCAAGAGCTCGAGGCTTCGAGGTCTCGAGAAGCTAGGATCGAGGAGATGAAGGATGAAACCTCGAGGGCTTGAGACTTCGAGGTCTCAAGAAGCTAGGCTCGAGGAGATAAAGAATGACATCTTGAGGGCTCGAGGCATTAAGGTCTCGAGAAGCTAGGCTCGAGGATGAAAGATGACACCTCGAGAGCTCGAGGCTTTGAGGTCTCGAGGTGGTGATGTCTTGAAGGGGTGGCCTCGAGAGGGTGTTGGACTTTAGGGTTCTGCTCGAGTCGAGGGTTCAAGGCTTTGAGGTCCCGAAGTGGCGATGTCTCAAATGGGTGGCCTCAAGAGGGTAATGGACTTTATGGTTCTACTCGAGTCGAGGGTTCAGGGCTTCGAGGTCTTGAGGTGGTGATGTCTCAAATGGGTGGCCTCGAGAGGGTGATGGTTATTCAAGGTTTCCTCGAGTCGAGGGCTTGCTGTCTCGAGTTCTCTAGGGGGAACACTTAGAGGGCTCGTAACGAGGTCCTCATGAGGCCCTTGCGACTCGCGAAAAGTGGAGGCCGAGACCTCCATTTCAACACAAGAAATCTTGAGTACATTGCAACCTGTGACCACTCCATCGCGAGTTGCAACGAGATCCTCCCAAGGCCATCGCGCTCGCAGAAAGTTTTGGCCGAGACCCCCATTTTTAGCCAAAATCCCTGATTTGGTCGCGACTCGCTGTGAATCCCTCGCGATGCCATCGCAACTCGCAACAAGGCCTTGCGAGGTTATTGCGACTTATGGAAAGTGGCATCCGAGAGCTGAAATTTCACCCAAAATCAGTGAGCTTATCGCGACGCGTGACGATGTGGTCGTGACTCGCGACGGGCTACTAACCTGGCACTTAGAAAATTTTTCCAATTCCTTCTCTTGTCCAAGTCTTTCCTTCTTGACTCCAAGCATTTCTCCCTTCAAAAGTCTAATGCCTAGGCTTCATAGAGAAAACAACCCATGAAAAACCATAAAGCAAAACAATGAAACTTAATGATAAAATTCAAAACCAAACAACATCAATGGAAAGTCATGAATGACGACCCGGATGATCAAAACCAAGTTTATTTAACATTGTCGGCATGACTTACTCCCTTTTCTTGGGTTTTACTCACAAAACGAATCGAGGAGATAAACGTCCTCTCTTTTTCCGGCACAAAAATTCTCGTGGTAATGTTTCAAACGTTATCCATTAACCTTGAAAGTATTGGACTTATCTCGATCTAGAATCTCCACCGTACCATGCGAGAATACCTTAACCACCTCAAAAGGACCGATCCATTGGGACCTTAACTTACCTGGAAATAGGCAAAGGCGAGATTGGAATAGGAGGACCTTTTGACCAACATCAAAGTCCTTCCTAATAATCATCTTATCGTGTTACACCTTTGTCTTCTCTTTATAGATTTCGGCATTCTCATAGGACTCCCTCCGGATCTCATCCAGTTCATCCAATTGTAACTTCCTGTGCAAGCCGGCCTCATCTATATCAAGATTGAATTCTTTGACCGTCCAGTAAGCCTTATGTTGAATTTCCACCGGCAGATGACAGGGCTTACCAAACACTAACCGGTATGGTGACATACCAATTGGTGTCTTGCTAGCCATCCTATATGCCCACAAGGCATCATTCAACTGAGAACTCAATCCTTCTGGTTAGGGTTAACCATTTTTTGAAGAATGGACTTGATTTCCCAATTGGAAACTTTGACTTGCCCGTTTGTTTGCGAGTGATAGGTGTTGGATGTCTTGTGAGTGATGCCATACTTCTTCAAGAGTGCCGCTATGGTCCGATTGCAAAAATGGGTGCCACAATCACTAATCAAGGCTCGGGGTACCCCAAACCTAGAAACGATGTTTTCTTTCAGGAATTCTGCAACCACTTTAGAATCGTCAGCCCTAGTGGTTTTGTTTCAACCCACTTCAACACATAATCAACGGCAAGAAGAATATATGTAAATCCATAAGAACTAGGGAAAGGTCCCATAAAGTTAATACCCCAAACATAAAATATTTCACAATATAGCATTGCTTTTTGGTGCATCTCATTTCTAGATGAGATATTTCCTACTCTTTAACACTTGTCACAAGTTTTACAAAATATGTATGCATGTTTATTCAAAGCAGGCTAATAAAAACCACTGTCCAAGACTCTCCAAGCGGTCCTTTTAGCTCCAAAATGGCCGTCACATGCATGAGAATGACAAAATTCAAGAATTGAGTATACTTCATTATCAGGGATACATCTCCTAACAACTTGATCCACACAATGTCTCCAAAAAAGGGATTATCCCACATATAATATTTAGCATCACTCTTTAATTTATCCTTTTGGGCCTTAGAAAAATGAGGGGGGAATTTACCGGCGACAAGAAAGTTTACAATGTCGGCAAACCACGGTTGGAGATCCCTAATAGTGAACAATTGTTCATCAGGGACTTCCTCCCATATTTACTCCTTCATTGTGGGGTTTACCTCAATGTCTTCGCATGGAGTCAACCGGCTCAAATGATCAGCCACAAGATTTTCTGCACCCTTCTTATCCCGCACCACAAGGTTTTCCGCACCCTTTCCTCAAAAGCAAGATCCTCCTAATCAATCTTGGCTTGGCCTCTTTCTTCATCATTAAATGACGAAGCACTGCATGGTCAGTGTACACAATAACTTTTGTACCAAGCAAGTAATATAAAAAATTTTCCAATGAAAAAACCACTGCTAGCAACTCCTTTTCGGTGGTGGAATGGTTTCTTTGGGCTTCATTTAGAGACATGGATGCGTAGTAGATGTCATGAGGTGCTCTCCACACCCTCTGACCAAGCACCGCTCCAATGGTGTAATCACTCGCATCGCACATAATCTTAAAAGGCATTGACCAATCCGGGGGTTGTATGATAGAGGCCGAAACTAAACTTCCTTTCAATGTAACCATCATCCATCACAAATTCCACACCCTTTTGCAAAAAATTGCATAAAGGAGATGCTATCTTCTAGAAGTCCTTGATGAATCGGTGATAGAATCCTGCATGACCAAGAAAAGAGTGCATTTCGAACACATTAGTAGGATAAGGCAAAGTTTGAATTGTGTCTATCTTTGCCATGTCAGCCTCAATACCCTCAGAGGAGACAACATGGCCTAAGACAATGCCTTACTCTACCATAAAATGACACTTCTTAGAATTTAACATAAGATTAGTATCAATGTAACGTTTAAGAACTTGTGCCAAATTGGCTAAACAGTTGTCAAAATAATTACCGTGAATGGTGAAATCATCCATGAATACCTCAAAAAAATTTTCAACAAATTCTGATAAATGCTTACCATGCACCTTTGGAAAGTTTTGGGGGCATTACATAACCCGAAAGGCATGCGCCGGTAAGCAAACGTACCAAAGGGGCACGTGAAAGTGGTCTTTTCTTGGTCTTCCGGGGCGATAGCCACTTGAAAATACCCCGAGTACCCATCCAAAAAGCAATAGAAGGGGTGGCTTGATAACCTCTCAAGCATTTGATCTATGAATGCCAAAGGGAAGTGATCCTTACGGGTTTCAGAATTTAGCCTCTGGTAGTCAATGCAAATGCGCCACCCGTTTTGGACTCGAGTGGGCACCATTTC
Organism: Rubia yunnanensis; assembly: GCA_037428765.1. NCBI lineage: Eukaryota > Viridiplantae > Streptophyta > Magnoliopsida > Gentianales > Rubiaceae > Rubia > Rubia yunnanensis. The sequence continues at coordinate 109,046,706 of CM075062.1, read as the reverse complement.
TCCCTTCTTATTTTTTACCACCGTCACTCCACTCTTCTTTGGTACCACTTGAGTTGGAATCACCCACTTACTATCTAAGATTGGATAGATCATGCACGCTTGGAGTAACTTGAGGATTTCCGCCTTCACCACCTCCATCATCGGTGGGTTTAAACGGCGTTGGGGTTGCCGGATGGGTCTTGCATCTTCTTCCAACAAGATTCTATGCATGCAAGTGGATGGACTTATGAATTTGAGGTTGGAAATAATCCATCCACCATCAACTTTTCTTCTTGCTCCTTGGTGAGTTTACTTGAAATAATAACTGGAAGCGTCTCCCCTTCCCCAAGAAATGCATACTTGAGGTCACTTGGCAATGGTTTGAGCTCAATCACCAGAGCCTTCACAAGTGATGGGAGGAATTCTGGTTCTTCAGGTTCCTCTAAGACTAGAGGGTCGGGATTTAGCATCACTTCCTCAAGAATGCTTAATTCCTCAATGCTTTTCTTCAAGTTAGTGCTTATGGAATATACAAGACATGCATTTTCAACATCATTTTCCAAAGCAACTAACAAGGAATCATCACCACTCAATTCAAAAACATCTTGCACCACATTGGGAGCAATTGATTGATTGAAGCTTCCAAGCTTATGTAGTAAGATTCTATGTTTTCTCATTTATGAACATTTATTAGAGAGCATTTATTATGCCATTAATGTTGTGTTTTACATCATTTATACCATGGGTTGTTTGAGTAAATGAAATGTTTGTAAGATTGAAATATTAGGGTGTTAGGAAAGTTGCAAATTTCTTGACTCATTTGATATGGAAATTCAAGAGCCTGGATTTAGAACTTCTTGTGTATAATGTGAGGTAATTCTTGCTAGATGAGTATTTTAATGTGGTTTGTTCTCATATTTGTCATATAGATGCAAAGAAAGGTTGAACCTTGAATGTTGTTTGTTCTTAATTTAATCTAATATATGCTTTGTTTGGTTCAATGACTATGTCTTTGGTAGAAGGCTTGTTATTATCAAACATTTGGTCCTTTGGGTGAAAATCCATTGATGTAACACCCCTATGATGTTGTTTCTCTAGGGTCATCATCAAGGAGGTTTGCAAATGGTCTTTTTTTTGCAAACTACTCTTAAGGAGGAATGAATGTTGATATTTGAATGAGACGTGATACATTCCCTATAGATAATAAATGTAATTGAATGAGTGAATGAATCAATGAACTATATGATGTTCAGAAGTGGATATCAATTTCCCCCAAGGCTCTGTTAATTATCATTTACATCGTATCTTTAGTTGTATTTCTTGATTAGCATAGTTCTCTTGCTTTGCTAGTTGTTCTATTTCAATATGATAACTTAAGATCAAACCAACCCACCTCCCTAGTTTACATGCTTTAATATATATATATATATATACATATATTTATGTATGTATATGCCTAGTATGTTTTCTCCTATATGTTTAAACACTTGAAAAGATCCCTCTTCTCGTGGACGACCCTGACTTGCCATTACCTACTTTATTGTAGATAGGAAGCAACAGGGCCTAAAAGTATTAACTTTGAGAGGTACGGTGACGACCTCCCAAATTTTGGCTCCGCTGCCGAGGAAGAGGCATTCATTTTTAAGTGTTTGGGCGTATTATGTGTGATTATATGCTATTTGTAAATATTTTTTAGTTTTCTTTTATTTTGATTTCTTAGTTGATTTTCCATTTTCACTTGGCTTGGAGACATATTGTTTAAGTTCTTAGTGTATGGTTCGCACGCGATCCTCTGCACAAGAACCCCTACACTACGACCCCGAGTTAGAGTTGAATTTGAGATGGGCTAGGAGGCTTTCTTTGGAAAGTGTGAATAACACCCCTCCTAGTGACCACTTTTCGGATACATCTTCCTCTATGGAGCATCAAGTTGAGCACAAAGATGAGCATCCTTCTCTTCAAGGGCGAGCTCCTCCTCTCCACCAAAGAGAGATTCCTTTGGGGCAAGCTTTGCTATGAGACATCATGGCCTCCAACCTCAATCAACAACCAATGTGCATCGAGTATCCCATGGTTGGACCTAACGAGCACTTTGAGCTAAAGACCGGGTTCATAACCATGCTACCCATCTTCCTTGGTAGGCAAGGGAAGAATACCAACAAACACCTCACCGAATTTCACTTCTTGTGTGATGGTACGGTCCCCCATGGGGTGGATGAATATTTCTACAAGTTGAAGGCATTCCCGTTCACACTAAGGGATGGTGCAAGGGATTGGCTCCACTACCTACCGCCCAAGAGCATTAAGAGTTGGCTTGATATGAAAAAAAAGTTTCTGGCCAAATACATTTCGGCATCTGCCACCTTGAAGAAGGACATAAGCAACATCCTTCAATGGCACGAAGAATCCTTCTTTGACTGTTGGGAGAGGTTCAAGAAGCTTCTTACGAGTTGCCCTTATCATGGTTATTCAGAGGGGGATTAGGTTTATTACTTCTACAATGACCTTCTTGATGAAGATCAAAGGTAGGTAAGAAGTTCTTGTGGTGGAACCCTTGGGAACAAAACATCCTCTGAATCCATGCAATTATACCAAGAGCTAGTGGAAGAATCAAGAAACTTTAGCTCAAGAGCCAATTTGAGAAGGAGGAATCCAATGCCCGCAAGTGACTCTTCAAAGAGTGGAAAGCTCGAGGATTAAGTTCCGGCCCTTGCATCTATGGTCAAATCGTTGATGACGAAGCTCAAGAATGCGCCACATGTTAAATCACATGAAATTTGTTACTTGATGCATCATAGTGACACTTGCCCCACTTTGCAAAAGGATTATGTTAAAGAGGTAAGTGCCATGGGCTATCAAGGGAATCAAGGCTACCAAGGCAACAAATGATATCAAGGTGGGCAAGGCTACCAAGGTAACCAAGGTTACCAAGGTTATCAAGGGTACCAAAATCGGCCGTACAATTGAGGAAATTGTGATAACCCAAACCTCAGGTATGGAAACCCTCAACGAAGCCAAAACCCTCAACCATATTGGCCTCCTCAACAACAATATAGGCCACCTCAACAACAATTTCAAAGGCTCCAAGGGGAGAGCTCGAGGCTAACAAAGGATGAGGTGATGAAAGCCATTCAGCGGTTGGGCGTGTGCGTGGAAAAAAGTGAGAAGTTCCAAGATGAAGCAACGGCGCCTTTTATTGGCATAATAAATGCTATCCAATAAATGTTCATAAATGAGAAAACATAGAATCTTACTACATAAGCTTGGAAGCTTCAATCAATTGCTCCCAAGAACTAGATTTAGCTACAAGAGTTCATACTAATTAATGCTAAACAACCAGACTTAATACAAGAGATTGAAAAGATGAAAATGGAAGAAATAAGGGTTTCAAACAGTGATAAAAATGCAGGTCCAGAAGATGATGAATGAGAGGAAAGAGAGTGCTATTTATAGTACAAAAAGGATAAGGTGAAATTCTTGCCACCCGTTGATCGCGACTCGCGACGGGTGCCAGAATTTTGCCTTGTTTCCTTTTCTTCTTCTTATGGTGAACATCATCTTCATAGCAATTCTTCTCATTTTTCAAGTCTTCAATGTTTCCAAAAATGGTCTTCAATGGCCTCCGGTCTTCATGTCTTCAAAGCAAGTCTTCAGAAGTCTTCGAAAATATGATCTTCAATGGCTTCCGGTCTTCATTGCCTCCGTGTTCTTCCCTTGTCATGCAAAATCCACTTAGAAGAGGTAAAAGAGCGTAAAGTTTCTCTTACCCATCCTAAGAGAATTTCAAGGTAAAACACAAGCTCTTGATAATAAAAGAGCACAAAAGTGACCCAAAATAGTACTAAATTATGCACATTAATTGGACACATCAGTATACCAGTGTAGGGAAGGAAAAAAAAGTAGTTGTGTGGAGCTACTTTAAATGATTTTTTGATTGACCCGAGAGGAACACATGAAAATTTAGGCTAACTGTTGTACACCGGTAATAAGTACCAGTGTAGAAAATGTTGATACTGGTGTAATACTTCACAAAAAGCAGCTGCGTGTTGCTACTTTAAATATTTTTTTGGAAACAAATGTTGAACCCGAAAGAAACTTTGGAAATTTTAGACTAACTGTTCAGCACTGGTATATTTACCGGTGCAAAAACATAAATTAACGATGTAAAAGGTTTCATGCCTTATCAAAAATCAAAGAAATTGAAATTTTTGAAATGTGCGCAAAAATTTTGAACACATACACTAGTACTTGTTTGATAATACCGGTGTAAAATAATCATTGTTATTTATTTCAATTACCACCTATTGCATTTACCTTCCATGCATTTTTCAAACAACCCCAATTAATCAAATTGACGTTTAATTATTGTGAATAAACATTGTACTAGTTGTTTCATGCAAATATCGACCAAACATGGGTCCCGTACGTTGACGTTTCTAAGCATTGTTTAATTTCATAAAATTTGTATATTGACCCAAAAATTCCGTTCCAACCCTTGAAGCTCTTTTCCTCCAGCCCAAAAGGAATTTTAGGATGCTCCAGATTGAATAAGTAACGTTTCCATGCCTCAATGGTACCAAGGAACCCACAAAATTGATTATATGTGTTTATTCCAATTAGGTCCCCAAAATTGTGTCATGTGATTACGACATGTTAGAAAACTACATAAATTACCAAATCCAATATTCTAGGCTTAAATCATAATTGCAACATCTGTGTGCCTGGGTGGTGATTCGTCCCGAAGCGCTAGTAGGTGTTGTAGAGTAACGGCAAGGGTTTACTTCAATGTTTCTATGTGTAATCTGAACATCTTCCAAACTAAATACGGAGTCCGTACCTGGTCGTTTCCCCGCATGTGGAACTTAGAAATACAAAAGGGGTGTTTTGTGGACAATTCGGTTTGATCGGATTGCAATTTCAATTTACAAGTAAACTTTTTTACTTTTTACAATTTAGTCCCTCTAAGAATCTTGGAAGGGTCGGAATATAAAATTGGCTCTACATATATGCAATTCAATATACAACGATCGTGCCAATGCATTTGTAGACCCTACCGGTGGACGGAAGGCCCTGTAAAACCAACAGTGAATGTTTGCACTATATTTTCCAAAATTATATTACTGCCCACAAATTAAATTGGGGAACCTCCATAGCTCCCAATGATACAATATTTTTTAGTTCTACCCATTCTTGGAATATAATGCACCAAACTCAGCAGTCGTGAAGTAACCAATTAGGCCAACTACGTTCATCCTATCTTTTTTGTCTTCATGAGTGTATTTGTCCAACAGAATTTCAAAAAATGCAGTGTACAAATTTTTTATTTAATTCATCATCGTGCATTTTTTCAAATGTAAAAATTCCAAACTGACTAAATGCAACACAATCAAAGTTCGAGAAAATGGTTATACCCCGTCAGCTGGTCCTGTTGCATCACCATCACGGGTACTTGTGACAATGGTCATGTCCTCGACATCGCCTTTGCGGAAGGTTGGAAAATTTTTGACTGCTTTTACGGCGTTAGGAATTTGATAAGTCATAACCTTTACCATATGTTCGTGCCAAGATCTTTGATATTTGGATTCTTCAAGTAAGTTTGCTACACCGACCTCCAATGCAGAAAATCTAGATTAAATAGTAGCGACAGATGTGTCAGATGTATGTGTATAGAAAGAGTTCACACAAATCTTTCCCATTGGTTGGACATAAACGTCATGTGCATGGGCACTAACTCCCGCTCTTGAATAAAGTACAAAGAAGATACTGCAATACGCATAAGATCCCATCTAATCCCATTCCCTCTGCAACATAGGACAAATTCAATGACCAACATTCCATCAAAGCTCCCACTTTATAGCATACAAGAAGGTGAGGAAAAGTTTGTGAACTTCTGTGTTCACAGTTACTGGATGGATTCTAGACACCACAAAGTGGTACCACCCGTTCACTTATGGAGTTAGAGATTTCTTAGGTATTTTGCTCCAACCTGGTTTGACCAACTCATCTATGTCTGTATCTTCCCTAGTTACTGTCCCAATGATCTCCTTCTCAATTGATTTTTGTAGAATATAGTCGTCATCACCTAGAAAATGGAGTGCAAGAAACTCGTCCTCATCTTTTGGAACATTGGGCAACCCAAACAAGCCATTGATAGATTCTTGTGTGATAGGGACAGTTTTACCTCTATAATACATGTGATCTTAGCTCGACTTGCACTTCAAGATTTCATAGAACTCACTTTCAATGGTAAGGTTAAATGGTTGCAGGGTCTCGCAGAATTTTTCCCACCCAAGGTTCCGAATAGTTTGAATGGGGGAGATGTTTTGATTCCTCTCTCTATGTGATGATGGAGTCCTTTGTAAGATTCACGGACCAGCCTAGCCTCTTCAGACGCCAAGGTACCATCCGGGTATGTGTGCGGTGATACTTTCTGCAATGATGGGGATGGTGAATGGCATATCTTTTTTGAATTGGATTTGGGAGGCATTTCCTAAAAACATCATTGAATCATTTCATCAAACACCTTACATGCAAGTCAAGTTATTCATGATGTCACATTCTCAATGATTCTATTTCATATGCAATTGCTAATTAATCATAATATATAGGCACTGAAGTGGTTTACCTGATTATATGCCAACCTACGCAGAATTTCAACAAATATGGGTTGTGATAGAGATGGTATCGAGTGAGAGACATACATTTGGTACTGTTAAAATGGGGTGAGAGGGTTTTAAAAAACTAGAACATTTTTTAGGCACCGGTATTCTACATATACCGGTGTAAAAAGAGGCCTAACGATGCAGCTTTAGGCTGCTTTTAAAAATAATTCTATCTAATCTAACCCGAGAGTAAATTTTCAAAAACATTTCTATGTACCCCGCACTGGTACTCCTACCGGTGCAAATTTAACAAAAAACAGCTGCGTTAGGTTGCTATAAATGCCAAAAAATTTACATTGTCGGACCCAAGAGCAAAAACAAAAAATAATTCCAAGTAGTGTGCACCGGTAGGAGTACCACTGCATAAGTACAAAACAGAGTACCTCTCCTATTTTTCTGCACTAGTAATTTAGTCTTAACCGGTGTAAAAAACCAGCACCTAGTAGAAATTTTTATTAAAATTAAAACACATTTTCACCGATTCAATTCATAAACACTCCATTGAAATCACGAATCATACCAACCAATTCATAAAACAGTGTCAATTAAATACATTACATGCTAAATTGCTTAATGATCATACGATTTTTCACAAAACATGGTTACAAAAACAACGGCCAGGAACGACTAATCTATCACTTCCACTTCAAGACATTGTCCCAAACTACTATTTCACCTCTCTCATCAACCCACGTCACATCACCATGAGAACGCCTTCCTACAACTAGTTCCCCAACATCTTCTGGGAGGCCGTCTCCGTACATCTCAAAGTTATAATTTATAAGCTCTTTCTGCTTACTAAATGCAATTAAGTAGATAGTGACAAATTGGGGTCGTCAACGAAGAAGAGGAATTATGAAATTAAAATACAAGATAACTAGCAAAGTTAAGTAACTATGCTAACATCAAACAAACAAAAAAAGGGGGTAAAAACTACAAAACACAAAGCCTTGGGGAAAATTAATATCCACTTCCAAACCTAATGTAGATCATCGAACCATTCAATCATTCTATCACATTCGTTACCCATGGGGAATGCTAAAACTTCTCATTCGAAGATCAACATTCATTCCTTCTTAATAGTAATTTGCAAAGACAAACAACGACCATTTGTAATCCTCATTGATAATAAATTTAGGCAAACCACACCATAAAGGTATTTCATCAACGACATTATACACGAAAGACCATAGATTTGATAACAACAAGCCTTCTACCAAACACATAGCCATTTAACCAAACATACCATTCATTATGCTAAACCTAGAACAAACCACATTCAAGATTCAACCTTGAATCTATAGGATAAAAATGAGAATAATCCACATTAATATATTTATCTAGAAAGAATCACAACACATTTTGCACAAGATTCTAATTCTAAGTTCTTTGATTCTGATGTCAAAGAGCTAAGAAATTTACAACTTTCCTAACACCCTAACACTTCAATCATGTAAACACTTAATATACGCAAAAACCTTATAGCATAGATGAAGTAAAACATCACATTCAAACACATGAATACCTAATAACAAATGCTTCAAGAAAGAGTCAAATAGAGGTTCTTACTACATAGCTATGGAAGCTTCAATCAATTGCTCCCAAGTAAAAAACTAAACTAGATAATCCAAACCAATAACATAGATCAAAGATCTACAAAGAAAGAAAGAGAAATGGAAGAAAATGGTGAAAACTACGGTTTTTAGCTCTGAAGTCGGGCTTAGAGAGTACGGGAAGAAGGGGTTGAAAAGCTATTTATAGTTCAAGAAAAAGGGGAGTAAAAAGCAAGTTGCAGGGCAATTATCGTGAGTCGCAATGCCTTCGTCGAGAGTTGCGACTAGATCAGGAAAATTGTGAGCTCACAGGTCAATATTTTGCGAGTCTCGACGCACTTGTCGCGAGTCGCGATGGAAAAAGTCCCATTTTGTTTTGTTTCCTCCGGGTGAACCGTTGATTCATTTTGGGAGTTCTTGTAGTCAATTTTATAGTAATTGAGAGGAGGAATCCAATGGTACTACCCTTGGAGGCTGATTCTTCTCGAAAAATTCTTAGAACTCTGCTTCAAAACAGAAATCATTCTTCACCCTTTGCTTTGCTCTCGTTTCTTCACTTTATCTTTTACCACTTTGTGAGTGGCCTTCCATCTTCTACCATCCTTTCGAATGGTCTTCACTAAAACACTACTAAGTGTTCATGAGAAATCTAAAAATTAATCTTACAAAAAGGAATCTAGATGCTCGTAAGGACCAAAATTCCATTAGACTAAACATATATTACAAAATGAAGGATTTAGATATAAAAACCGAAAATGACTATCTAAACCCCTTATCATGTAAACCTACCTAAATCTAGCAATCTTACAACAAAAATATGATAAAAGAGATGTTAAATGCTTTGGAAAATAGATGCATTTGACGTCTCATCAAATCTCCCCACACTTAAACCTTACTCGTCCTCGTGTAAACAAGAATAAGCAAAGATCAAAGCGTAAACTAGCATGTAAACGTTTTCCCAAAACATCCAACATCATATTTCTAGACTACCTAATCCCCAAGATATAAGAATCTCTCACTCTCACATCCCAAAGCCTAAGATAATCTAAATAACCAACAAACCATAACAAAAGTGAGGTATACATATAATGCCAAGCTAACTTACTCTACCGAAAAAACCACTCAATAGACACATCAAGAGAAGCATAAAATTTTTTACTTTCTCTCATTTTCTCTCATTTTACCAAGGAGCTCTCTCGGGTTTTCATCCTAGTTTCACATATTTTTCTTTTTCAATGCTCACCCTCACCTTTTTCCACACTATTTGGCCTCTCAATTTTTTATAGGTCGCCCTTCTGGGTTTTCGACCTATCCGGGCCTCCCACATTTTCCTAGTTGCCCTCTTGGGTTTTCAACTTAGCCAGAATTTTTTTTTCATTTTTTTTCAAACAAAACAAATGAAAGTGTAGCATATGCACACTAAAATATAATACAAAGAAATACATTCCTCTTTACCTCCCCACACTTAAAACACACATTGTCCTCAATAAAAAAAGGACAAGATAAAGAAATAAGAGAGAAAGAAAAAATACTCACAACTTGGACTTTGAAGGCCATTCCCGATGATGGCAATGCTCACATCTCAATGAATGTTCTCTCCTCCATGTTCACCAACTCCGCCCAATATGAAACTTCGATCCATCAACTACGAAGCCACAACTATGCAAATCCCGATCAACACTCACAAAAGACAACTAGTGGTACTCCTAGATGGTGGTATTGGTAGTGGTTTTTTGGTGGTGGATTGTGGTGGTATTCTTGTTGTTTTGGGTAAGGGTTTGAGGAAATGGTTGAGGAATTTCTTTTTCAAGAAAAGAAAAATACTAATCTAACTTAGAAGCTCGGGTTGCCTCACGAAAAACTCTATATTTTTAAGGTTATCGGCACGACCCTAATGTTATTCATATGGTGAAAGTTTTAACCCCTTCACCATGAGCATCCAAAAATAGAGAGGTGGGGGTACAGAACTTTTAGGAGGAAAGTTTTGTGGAGGTGGAGATGGTTTAAAAGGAGTTGGGTGGTTAGGAGGCTTGGGATTGTCTTTTGGCTCCTCTCTTATCTCCCTCAAATTTTCCAAAAATTGTGGAGTTAGGTCACTAGGTGGGGGTAGGGGTGACGATGCTAATGAATGTAGCACAATCACCTCTTTCTCCATTTTTTCATCCTTAACAACCAACTCCTCATCCCCTTCAAACTCAAACTCATTTCCCATGATGACCTCACTTACCGAATCCTCGGGTTCGACTTGGAATGGTGTATGTTCGGAATCATGAGCTTCCATTCGGGCCAACGCTTCCAATATACTCCTCTCATACCCCTCAATAGTCTCAACACTAGAGGAGAGCCGAGTGTCCAGTTCCTCACTAGTAAAGTTTTTCAAGTTTGCTATTGCATTCATGACTTCCTCATATGTCAAACTTGGACTTCCTTGTTGGGCTTGGTTTTGGGGTATAGTATAAGATGGTGATGACCAACTATTTTGCTCATATTGTTGCTTCTCTGGCTCATTCTCATACCACCAATCCGGATTACCACTCCATTCTGGGTTGTAAGAATTGTGGCATGGATACCATTCTTGGGTTTCTTGCCTTTGAAAACCAATATCTCCTACCTCTTAGTAGCACTCTTGATAATACCCTTGGTTTTGGAAACCAAGGGTTCTTTCCTCCCCAATATTGCTTGTCTCCCAACATATAGAAAGACTCAGTAGGATGGTTGGAATGACACATCCTATAAAATTTTGATTGTTGAGCCTCTCTTCTCATCATGAGTTCCCCTAAGCTGAGCCATTCCTTTTTTTGAAATTTTTTCTCTTTTTCAAAAGTCTGGAATCATATTGCAAGGATTCTCGATAAAAATTCATCAAGAACTCAACCAATACCTACTCTGAACAAAAACAACCAAAAAGAAGTGGAAAATAAAAACAACTAGCTAATATGTAACCAAATATGCCTAAACACTTAAAAATAAATACCTTTTCCTTGGCAGTGGCCAAAATTGGGAGGTTGTTGCCATACCTCTCAAAGTTATAATTTGTAAGCCCTTTATGCTTACTAAATACAATTAATTAGCTAGTGGAAAATCGGGGTCATCCATGAAGAAGAGGGATTTTCTTAATTTTTTAAATCATTTAAACATATAAGATTTATATTAGGCTAGAAGTAGCAATATATAGATATATAAAAGCAAGTAGGGGAGGGTGGGGGGTTGGTTGGTTGGTTTTCCTAAGTTATGAAATTAAAATACAAGATAACTAGCAAAAGTAACTATGCTAATCATAAAAAAAAACTAAGAAAGGGGGGTAAAAACTACAAAACACAAAGCCTTAGGGGGAAATTAATATCCACTTCCAAACCTATTGTAGATTATTGAACCATTCACTCATTCTGTCACAATCATTACCTATGGTGAATGCTAAAACTTCATGTTCGAAGATCAACATTCATTCCTTCTTAATAGTAATTTGCAAAGACAAACAATGACCATTTGCAAACTGCATTGATAATCACTTTAGGCAAATCACACCATAAAGGTATTTCATCAACGACATTATACACGAAGGACCATATATTTGATAACAACGAGCCTTCTACCAAAGACATAGCCATTTAGCCAAACATAGTATTCATTAGGCTGAACCTAGAACAAATCACATTCAAGATTCAACCTTGCATTGCATCTATAGGATAGGCATAAGAATAATCCACATTAAAATATTTATCTTGCAAGAATCACAATACATTATGCACAAGAAATTCTAATTCTATGTTCTTGAATTATCATGTCAAAGAGGTAAGAAATTTGCAACTTTCCTAACACCCTAACACTTAAATCATACAAACAGTTTATATACTCAAACAACCCATAGCATAAATGAAGTAAAACGTTACATTTAAACACATGAATGCCAAATAACAAATGCTTCAAGAGAGAGTGAAATAGAGGTTCTTACTACATAGATATGGAACCTTCAATCAATTGCTCCCAAGTACAAAACTAAACTAGATAATCCAAACCCATAAAATAGAAAAAATATCTACAAATAAAGAAGAAGAAAATGGATAAAAACTACAATTTTGGAGCCCCCAAGTTGCAAGTTGGCCTTATAGAGTTGGGGAAGAAGGGGGTGAAAAGCTATTTATAGTACAAGAAAAAGGGGAGTAAAAAGAAAGTTGTAGGGAAATTATCGCGAGTCGCAATGCCTCCATCTCGAGTCTCGACTAGATCAGGAAAACTGTGAGCTCTCAGGTCAACATTTTCCGAGTCGCGACACATTTGTAGCGAGTAGGAACGGAAAAAAGTCCCATTTTGTTTTGCTTCTTACGGGTGAACCGTTTGTCCGTTTTGGGAGTTCTTGTAGTCGATCTTATAATAATCAAGAAGAGGAATCCAATTGTACTACCCTTGGAGGCTGATTCTTCTTAGAAAATTCTCAGAACTCTGCTTCAATCCATAGATCATTCTTTCCCCTTTGCTTTGTTCTCCTTTCTTCACTTTATCTTCTACCACTTTGTGAGCGGCCTTCCATCTTCTACCATCCTTTCGAATGGCTTTCACTAAACCACTCCTAAGTGCTCATGAGAAATCTACAAATTAGGCTTACAAAAAGGAATCTAGATGCTCATAAGGACCAAAAATCCATTAGACTAAACATAGGTTACAAAATAAAGGATTTAGATATAAAAACCAAAAATGACTATCTAAACCCCTTATCATGTAAACTCACCTAAAACTAGCAATATTACAACAAAAATATGATAAAATAAATGTTAAATGATTTGGAAAATAAATGCATTTGACATCTCATCATCTTCCAAACTCGGAAATACTGATGGAAACTCAGGACTATCAGTTATGGCGGGCTGATCAATCTCCTCGTCAAAGTAAAACTTGTTCCCATGCAACAACACATGATACTTCGCATTCAAAGGGTCCTTGATGTAAAAACCCTATCATGCATGGGTAGCTAAGATGAACTTGTCATCTTCATAGCCTACACGATTCAAGTCGACCAATGTGAACCCCATGAGCTTCTCAACAAAAACACCAGAACCGTGTTCCACCCAAAGACACTTGAAGACAACACTCTTGAAATCTGCATAATTAACTCCTAAATTTCCCCAATCGCCCCATAGAAAGGCATCACAGCAACAACCAGATGTTTATCTCTCTTGATTGCCTGCCACATGGATTCAGATTCAATATATACACCATTATTTTGAGTGGTGCTCATCTCGTCCTTCGCCAATGTTGAGAAACTAAAGCCATTAATGTCATAACTAAGTTATCGTCTAATGGTACAGTTCAGTTTTCTTGCAAACGCCCATAGGTTACTGGGCATCCCTTTGACAATACAACGATTGTAAAGCCATTTAACAAACCTTGAAGAATGCTCGACCTGAATTTTATTTGGGAGCCAGTCTGGATGAATCTCTTCCAATAAGTAAACATGTTCTTCACATATGTTACAGTCTTGCTACTATTACGTAATACATACAGGTGAAAAGTCATCAACTCAGCGTGATAGGGTGTATAAAGCGTACCCTTGGATCATGGAATCCCATTCCGCCTTCTGCAGTGGGGTCCACCTGGAACACCAACTACTCTTCTTCTAACCAAGTTTGAGGTACAATACTCAATGATCTCCTCACTGACGTACCTATGAACAATGGAGGCACCGGGCCGACTACGATTATGAACATAACCCTTGAAAGCAGCCATGTGACACTCAAAGGGGTACATCCAAGGCATTCCAACAGGCCCACCCATACGTATCTCCCTAACCAATGTTACCACTAAGTGCACCATAATGTCAAAGAATGACGGGGGAAAATATTTCTCCAAATGGCATAGAACAAAAGTAGCCTCTCGATTAAGTTTATCTAGCTGTTGCCTGCCAATATTTTTCCTGCATATCGAGTTGAACAAGAAACACAAACTCATAACTGAAAATCTAACTTCCTCTTCCAAACACCCAAGTATTGCTATGGGCAAAATTTATTGGATAAGGACATGAAAATTGTGTGATTTTAATGCATTAAGATGCCACTCATCATTCACAAACCGACTAACATTGGAGTAGTAACCGAAAGGTACCTTCATTCCTTGGATGCTCTCACACACTGATCTCCTCTCAGCAACTGATAAATTGTAAGGAGCGGGGGGCAGGTACGTTTGTTTCTCTCTAACCTCCGGTACCAGATCCAACCGTATACCAAGGCCCACTAAATCTTTCCTTGCATTCAGGCTATCCTTAATCTTTCCAGGAATGTTCAGAAGCATTCCAATTAGACTCTCACAAACGTTCTTTTCGATATACATGACATCAAAATAATGGTGAACCTTAAATTATTCCCAGTACGACAAATCGAAGAAAATGGACCGTTTCTTCCACGGTCTGTCTACAGCCCCACCACCCTTTGATAACTTCTTACCGAGAACAACATTCAATTTCTTCACCTTGTTGTGAATAACTACATCGGTCAAAGGTTTGGGTGTCTTTCTCCTCTCCTTCCCACCAACGAACGCAACCGCACCATCCCTTAACTGATGGTAATCTGTCTCATCCTCAAAAACTGGGTAAGCCTTGTGACCCTTGACTACATACCCGGAAAGGTTACCTTATGTCAGGAAATCATTTATGGTACAAAAAAGCCTCGAACTCAATGTAAACTCTCCACCAACAGCGACATTTCTATTCTTCTTATAACGTGACACATTACATACTGGAAAAATAATCTTACCCTTAAGGTCACCCCTATATAGGACACAATCGTTCAGACAAGCATGTATCTTTTCATACTCTAATCCCATTAGACACAAAATTCTCTTAGTTTAATAAAGGTTATCATGAACCCCGTTACCGGGTGGAAGCTTTTCATTCAAAAACTTAAGCAATTTATTCATTATAGTATTACTCCATGACCCTATACCTTTCAAATTAAACAACTCCATCGAATATGACATGACCGTGTCATTCTTCTTGCAACTGGGATACAATAGTGTATCCTGCTCACCAAGGATGTTAGCCAAAACTTCGGGCCTCCCTCTAAACTTATTAACAACCTTCTCACACATGCCATCCAACATAGAATCCCCAAAACACTCTCCCTCACTACTAACTCTCACTTCCGGTGGTGATTTTTCTCCATTAATGGTCCACACAAGATAATCTTTCCCAAACCCCCGGCTAAACAAAGGAGTTTTAGGATGCCCTTTTTATTTGTACGAATTCAATTTCCACAATCATGACAGGGACATAATATTCACTTCTCTCAACTAAAATCATGCTCCAAGAACTCATCCACGAACATAATATATTCATCGCTCACCCTACTAACATTGGCATACGCATGCTTACGCCTCTCGATGATGCGATACAACTCTACATATCAATAAATTTCCAACAATCAAACTTCAACACATTTAATACGATAGAATTTTTCATGATGACTTCCTAATCATGCAACATCATAAATGCACAAAATACACCAATATTCCACATTACAATTACAACATTCTTAACATGTCAAACATTATAGGAATCAAAAGCCATTGCCTCATAACTACAACAACCTTGAAAATAAATCACAAAATAATATCAATAATTCTACATCAATCACCATCAAATGATTAAACACAAAATATAAATATCTCTACTAACCAAAACCATACATGAAATCCTTAATATCCACAAATGTAATTAAAAAAAAAGGTACCTTCAAGGATCTTCATTGTGGAGAATTCAATGCCTTCATCAACCAAAACACCGTTAATGAACCCCTTCTTTCAAAAATTCCATTTTTAACCCGCTAAAAAATGGGGGTAGGTAAGCATTAAATGCAATTTTCTACACTGGTATTTAGACATTACAAGTGCATTTGTAGCCTTTTAAACCAGTAAAATCAGTTACCAGTGTAGATGTTTAGCCAAAATCCCCGTATTTTCTTATCCTGCACTGGTACGATCACAGTACCAGTGCGAAAACTAATAGTTTTGATGCCAAATTTCTACAAAAAGAATTTCTTTCGCACCGGTATTAAGAGAATACTGGTGTGTGTTCAATTCCTACACCAATTCTAATAGTAACAGGTGTACATATGCAAATTTTTCCCGCATTTTTTAATTCCTTCACCGGTAATTTCCCATTACCGGTTTGAAAAATTGTCCTCTTGGCACCAAATTAATTTGTTTTAAAGGGAAATAAGTACACAACGGTAATCGTGTGCCAGTGCACATGTTAGCACTTGCACCGGTCCAAATACCTATTTGGATAATACCGGTGCAAAATATTTGACATTTGTACACCGGTAGAACCAACACCGGTGCAAAAAAAAGGTGAACTGTACACTGGTTGATAGGATACCGGTGCGTATGTACTTATTTGCACTAGTACTGATGCTAACATGATATATACTGATGCAATTGGTTACATACGCAGCGGTATATCTGTACTCATAAATTTCTACCGGTGCGTATGTACCTGTTTTCCAGTAGTGTATACTAGCTGGAAGTGCGATACCCCATCCCATTCTTTAAACTCCCAAAGATGATTTTTTTGACATCAGCCTTTTGCTGAGCAGTGAGTTTAGAGCAAAGGCCCGTCACCTTAACATGTTAGCTACCAGGAATAAATTTCTCCAGAATCCTGAAAACAAAATATATTAAAGAAAGTTATTTAATTTAAAAACAAATCACATAAATACATAAACAAATAGATTAAAAACATAAGGTAAACATATTAAAATTAAAAACAACGAGTTTATTAAATACACAAATAAATCATATTTATATTAAATAAAGCAACTTATTGTAAAATAAAACCAAACAGTCAAACACCTAAATAAAATAAATAAATACACAAACTACTTATAGAGAAACTCTACACAAAAGATTATTAAACAATGAAACTAAACACATAAACTAACACATCAATAATACAAAGTATAGTTAAACCAAACATTGAAACACACTTTCTTATATATGCTGAATACCAGACATCGACTCTCTCCAAAAATTCTCTCACAAAAGGAAACCCTCCCTTCAACCGAGCCCAAACCCTAGTCTTGGGGAGCTGATGCTGCCGCCACCGATTGGGCGACTGCCTCCCCACCCATTTCCTTTATTTTCTTTCTCTGTTTGCCATGTTTTCAGTCATAGAATGCGAGGGAATGATCGTCGTTGACACCATCCTCGTCGGCACCAGCATGGAAACTATCTAGCAACCACCTCCGCCAATAAAACAATGTAGATTGTTGGACTCAGTGTCGTGGGCAAGCCACCTGCAACCTGCAGAAGCCATAAGCATTCAAGCAAGGAAATCAACGCTTCATCAAGCTCGCCAACGGTTCAGCAATGTCATCGACTTCTCAGGGATGAAGTATGGTGGCTACCAGATCTGGTCGGCATCAATGTGAGTCGATGGAATCATAAATGCAGGGCAGACAAAGGGAAACTCAATACTTTAGGTGGTAATTGGTGACCACAGGGGCGGATCTATTAATACGCGAGGTAGGGCTCCAGCCCTACCTCGATCGCCGGCCGGAGCTAGGAGGAGGCGGGAGCGCGTCTCCGGCGCGGCCGAGCGCGGCCGAGCGCGTCTCCGGCAGAGCCCAGCGCCAGCTCGCCGGAGAAGAAGGCCGCGCTGCGGCCTTCTTTTTTTTGCAGACTCACGCATCAAAACGACGTCGTTTCACGTTAGTGAAACGACGTCGTTTCGGTTGGCTTTCATTTTTTATGACCTAAGTAGTAAAACGACGTCGTTTCACGTTAGTGAAACGACGTCGTTTTACTAAGTACTAAGAAAAAAAAAAAGAGATCGGAAATGGATTGGGCCAAAAACTGAGCGGCCCAATCCATCATCCTATATATTATGCTTGAGCAGTTGAGCGGGAACAACTGATGAACTGAACAAGAACAGAAGCCACAGCTCCTCCTCGGCTCCTCCTCGCAGCGCCGCTTCCGCGCCACCGCCGCCGCCGCCGCGCCACCGCCGTCCACCACCGCCATCCCGCCGCCTCTGGTAACTGGTAAGTCTTCTCTCTAGACTCTAGTTCTCTTCTCTTTATAGTTTATATGCTAAATTGCTAATATTTATTAATTTTAGGGTTTATAATTTTTTGTCATTTTAATTTATTTCTTCAAAACTTAAATATATGTATAATGTATTAATGTGAACATGATTTTTAGATTGGATGTTGAATTGAATTTATATGGTTGTATTATATATGATTGTTGAAGTTTAGTTGAATTGCATAAATTGATTTAGTTGAATTGCATATTTAGTTGAAATTTAGTTGGAATTTAGTTGAAATTATAATTGTTTGATTTATTTTGTATAATTGTATGTGACAATGAAATTGTCAATTTGTCATAATCGGTTTATGGAATTATCAATTAGGGATATTTGTTAAATTGAATTTAGATGAATATGATTTTATGAACTTTTTATTTTCATTTGTTAATTATCAATTAGGGATATTTTATTAAATTGAATTTGAATCGATGAAAAATAAATCAATTTACATAAACCGGACGCCGGACGCCGGACGCCGGACGCCGGATGCCGGACGCCGGACGCCGGACGCCTCTGCACGCCGGGCGCCGAAAATTTTTCAGCCTCCCCTGAAAAAATTTTCTGGTTCCGCCCCTGGGTGACCAAAAAAATCCACCCGCGTTCCCCACGAGGTTACAGACGGTCCAAAAAAGCTTTCCGTGAGATTGCCGGCGGCCAACTAAAGTTAATAGCTTCTTGGACTGGTCAACGATTGCCCAACATGTCATGGTTAACCACACTAAATTGGTTAGTGGTGGCGTAAGGCAATGAACGATTCATTCCCAACTCGGTCGTACCAAAAATTCAGGCCTAGGCACATCCAACGTAATTTCTTCTCTAGTCCATCTCTATAATATATCTACACCCAAGTGTTGTCTAGTAGCTCAATAAATATTCTTCGTAGTCGGTTGTAGCCACATCAACCTCCTAGTAATTGTGATGGAGAGTCAATTAGAAGAATTGGATGACTTTGTTATTAATGGTGCTATGTTCAGGGCAACAGTCAAAATAGGTCATCATGTGGTAGAAGGGGGGTTATATGGTCTGGCCCAATCAAAATTAGGAAAATGGGTCTTTCTTTTGTAGTATGGATTCGTCAAATGGAATTGCTAGCGCATAACGGAGTTGCCACTAGCTGCAGCACCACATCTACGGTGAGTTTGGAGAAAAATACTCTTAAGGCGATAATTACTTATGGGTTAGAGTAGATACGCATTGTAGAATGACTTCCATAAATGACAACATGGATTAGGTTAATTTTGTGTTAGTTTGTTTTTATGTCTTTATTTCTAGGTGTGCTGTTGGTTTTCTCGCGACTTTGGCGAGATAGAATTACATCCTGCCATGCTGATTGGAGAAATGTAGCGACAACTTCCTAAAATGTTCACAAGTCAGAACTACAGAGTTATGGAAACCCTGTGCGGATAAATCTAGACAACATTGAATAAACATAGAGGCATGCAATACCAAACTGCTTCAAAACAAAAAATAACCGGCCTTCAATATTCTTTCAATAAACACTACTCATCGCCAAATGGATAAATACAGTTGTATCCTCTTGAAACTATAGAGTTGTCGCAACCCAATGAAGATGAAGATTGGAGGTGCAAGTCAAGCAGCAGATCGCCTTTATGGCACATGTACCTAATGATAGGTCCATTTGTGGAAGGCTCACCTCGCAGTGTGTTAGCCAACAGAGTTTAGAAAGTTTTAACATATTAGTTATAGTTGCTAACTAGGGGTTGTGGGACCTTATCATAGCACAAATATGTAACGATCATAAAGTTAATGAGAATGAGAACGACTCTTTGTTTTAAAAAAACAGTGAAACACCAAAAGTAAAGGATAAAATACCTAAACTAGTAAAATTATAAATAATACAAGTTATTGTACAAAGAAATTAAACACGAAAATACCAAAAGTAAAGGTCTAAATACAATAAGTAAAATCATAAATACATAAGGTAATAGAACATGCACAGAACCCCCGGGGAAGCTCAACTTCTCACTTGCACTTTCCCGTAACCGAAGATTTCTTCGATAGGTCACTTTCACCTTCAGCATCCTTACTTTTCTTCTCTGTTAGCTTTTTCACAATAGGCCTCTTCTCAGTCGGCTTCTTCCCAGACTCCTTCTTTCCCTTCCTTTCAAAAACCTTTTTCTAGCTTGTATTATCTTTCACACCGGAAATATTTTTCCCTTTCTCATCTTTATCTACAACATCAACACTATGAGTACTCTCTTTTTCACTCTTCCTTTTTTCTGGTGATATCACCACCTTTTCTTTGCCTCTATTCTTTGCAGCCATCACCAGAGGAGGCTTATCAACAAAATCACTATCTTCATCAGAAAAATCTTCAGGAACAAGTGTAGTCCAAACCATTGAAACTTTTTTCCTATCCCTAATCTTTGTAAGATTCTTCTTAACTACAAAACACAAAGAAATAAATAAAAAAATCTTAACACTATATTAAAAACAAAAATTAGAAGTAGAAATATAGATAAATACCAGGAGTAGTCTCTTTTCTCAGTTCTTCAATAATAACAGTAGGCCCAACACTTGCAACTAAAATTTTTACTAATACTACATAAACCTAAAGTAATAATATATATACAATAACTAACATGTTAATAATTACCATCAATGAGAGCATCCTTCCAGTCTCTACTGCACTACATTTAACATGAGCATACAAAAACTAATGAGTTAAATGCATGAACTAACAATTTATATATAGGAATTGACGAGTCAGAACAGATTAGTTAAAACTCCTAATACTAACCACTTTCTTCAATATTTGTTAAAGCTGGAGGACTATTGATCAGAGACTCATCCACAGCTACATGATAAAACAATAGCAAACTAATGAATTTAATACCAGAACTAACAAGCTATATATGTAAGAATAAATTAAAGTTAACCATACATTTTCAAATATTAAAAATGATGGAATATTTATGACAACCTCAAAAAAAACTATTCAGCATAATAAAATAAACACATAAACTAATGGCGTAAATAATTAAATTTAATACATTAAATTGATGATAAAGAATAAGACATTAATCTAACGTGATTCTTTTATATTGTTGAAGCTTAGCATTACTTATCACAACCTCAACCTCATCTCCAATTACATGATAAAAACAAAGGATAAAAATAACACAATAATTCAATAAAAATTAAAAGAAATCAGGAATGATAAAATATTACTAAGCTTATCTCTATCTCTACTCACATCACCTCCAGCTACAGTAAAAAAAAATTAAATATATAAATGCCAGAGGTAAAGAGTTAAACATTATAAGTAAAGAAAAGGGTTAAGGCTCTCTTTGGCAAAGTTTTTATGCTTTTGTGCTTATAAGCAAAGCACTTTTTAGTGTTTGGTAAAGTGCTCAAAAAATCTTATTTTGAAAGCATAAACTATTTTTAGGGGAAAAGACGAAGCTAGTCTCCCCCTACTATAAAAATAATCCAGCTTTGCTTCTAAGCACAACTCTGCCAAACAGAGCCTAAAAGTCCTCAGATAATTAATCTAAATGATTAAATAAATATAGAAAATAAATCTAAAATTACTAAAATTAAAAAAATAAATATTTTAACCATTCTTCAAAGATCCTACAACTCTATCTTGCATATGAGCAAAGCAGCTTATAAGCTCTGGCAAACAGCGACTTACTATTACTCTTACGCAACCTTTTAACAATATCAGATAAAAAATTGGAAATCATTTGAATATAGATATAGAAATAAAGTAATAACGAACAAAAATAAAATATAATTTCATCATATTTAAATATCAGTTGTAGTAGATTTTATCCGATTCTTTTTGCCTCTAAGAAGAGTTTTATAACATGAAAATTATACAATCAATTATCAGAAGCACATAAATTTTAAGATACAAAAATTACAAACTAAAAATTTACATACCATACGTAGTAGTCAATTCAGATTGCAATCGACTGGATATCCTAAAACACGTAGCTTCATCTATATTTAAACGTAATCACATAAACACATGAATAATTAACTGAAACACCAAAAGTAAACTCATATATGTATATATATATATATATGACTATCTACATGCATATTCAAAAACAAAATATATGAGATTATTCATACTAACTAACCAAAAAAACTAAACTAAGCACAAAAACAGATTAACTAACTTAAATTCAACCATTTAATTAAACTCAATCAGATACACCTTCAAAAGGCGTAAAATTTTCACAGATTTATATGACCAAAGTAATTGCATAAACACATGAAGAAATATTTAAAACAAAAAAGGTAAACAAATCCAAATGTCTAACTTTAAATTGTATACATTACCACTACTGTAGAAACACCCCTATGGTACCGGTATTTGAGTGTATCAGCACTGGTATTTCAGGCCCCTGGACTACCGGTGCCTAAGTATAGGGGTGCTGAAACGTAGTTACAGAGGCACATACATCCAAAACCGGTGCTGATTATTGATATTCAACACCAGTTCTTAACACCAGTGCCGACAATACATTAGCGGTGCTTTTCCCAATAACAAGCATCGGTAGAATGCTACCACTGCTTATAGATAAAGAACAACACCGGTTTAATGTTACTTCTGCTGATTGTAAAATGATGTCCATTAACATTATTTTTTAACACTGATTCCAGTTAAGAACCGGTATTAAAAAAATGTCGGTGCTAGCACTTAGAAGGATCTTTATCTTCCACCACCAGTATGGAAATGAATTCCTGGTGCTTGTTCATAGTAGGATGTAAATTTTCCAACACCAGTATTAAAAGTTTAAGCAGTGTTCATTTTTCCAGCAACAATTATTAATTCAAACTAGTGTTGATTTTGTTTTTGTTTTTCATTTGCTATGCCCGATTTTAATTTTTTTTCAGCTCCATCGCAAATCAAAACCTGGGGAAATATCACACAAGAAACTCATAACAGCCAACAACAGAATTTAAAAACAATATTAATGCTAAGAAAGAAGAAATCAATAAATTAAAAACTGAACAGGTCTAAAAAACATAATCCATCAACAAACAAATTTTATAAAACAAGTTAATTTGTATGAAATCGATTTTCTATCCTCCATTTTATTGCATGATGTCCATAGAAGTCTTGCAATGTTTGGAATATACGTCCATCCAAGCCTAACACCATCTCTCGGATACAACTGATATTTCCATACCATTGTATGCTCCTTTTTTCATGGAAAATATCTATTGTGTACAAAACAACCCGATGATTAATTACGTAAAGTATTTAGTAATTTGCAATTTGTTGACGTAATTTGCAATTTTTCGACGTACCTCTAGAAAATTTGTAGAGATTGTCTTGAGTACAAGATCTTCCATGAAGATGAGGATGTAGTACCAACATTCCTATCACTCTCCCGAAGTCGGTATTGCAAATGAAAAAATGGAGTTAAATGTAATTGAATTAAATAACTTTGCTAATGAAGGGACTCTTAGATTGATTAACTTAAATCAATGTTCGTGATTTTCCATGTGTAATCCGGAGACGGTTCCATCTTCATCTTCTCCATTTGATATTCGCATAATATTCTGGTAATGTTGAAGTTTTAGTGGTTAGGTAACTCAAACTTGTAGATGTTAAAATTAGTACGATGAAAGAAATGAAAGTACCGGAAATGATTTTGTTTACAATAATGTTGTGTGGTTTGATTCCTTCATTCATCGAGTCAAGGGTAAGAACTTCCCCTGTACTATGATGGGTGAGTACTAAGTACCAATGATCATTGCGTTGAAAATAAAGTAGCACATGAATGAAATTGTAAGTGGTGACTAAATTTTCGTAATTGAGAAAAATTAAAAAGTGTCACTTACATTTTAATATATGGCACGACATAAATCTCGGCATTAGTAACATGCATGGTTTCCAAAATTTATCTAACACGACCTTCAACTTGTGCAGCCTTGATTTTCGTGGCATAGCCTTTCGTACAGTACGGAACAAACTGAATGCATCCATTCTATACAAATCAAAAAATGATTGATGTGAGAATATACATATATCACATTATTTTTATAAAAAATCACAACAAAACTTGAACTAAACACATAAACATACTAACTAATTTGTTCTCAACCATTTGATATCACTGAAACCATAAAATTAGAAAGTACAAAAACAATGACACAAAATCACACCTAGATCAAACAAAAAAAACATAAAAAACACATAATACATCAAAAAAGTCATCAATGAACAGAGCAGCAACACTAAAAAACCTACATTATGCATAAAGGAACAAAAAAATAAGAAGAACACCTTTCAAATCATTCGTATCAGCAGCCAAAGTAGAAACATCACCTTCATCTCGAATCACTTTATCTTTAGTCACCTTCGGTGCCTTCAATTTCGTTTATAAAATGACAGACAATATATAAGATGCTTGGCCGGATTTATAAAATGAGTTCCATGCAAAGACCGTTAACGCGAGGGGAAAACATATCAAGAAGAGAAGCCGGGGTATCAAATTTGACAATACAGAACCAAATATAAAGTGAATCGCTATATCATAGCCTGTATTTTACTGAATTAAAATCTCTATTTGCACTCTTATGTATTTTGAATTAATTTTAAAGAATAAAGGAATCGAATAATTAATAATAAATAAAAAATAATTTTTAATTCCTAGATCTCCTTCCCCGACTGTAAATTATTTTCCGGCAATGGCAATGGAGTCGCCGGCAGAGAATATTCGCCGGTACTCCTCCATGGGTCGACTTCGCCGGAGCTCCGCCTAGGTTCGCTGTCGCCGGATTTATGCTGGGTTGGAGCTCAACAGATATTTGCCGCTTGTCAACCGGCTCACCGACGTAGGTAGCGCTTGCCACAGCTCTAGCACGGTCCTCCAAACCTTTCTCCGGTGTGGGTCGCATTTCCCGACTAGCTCGACGTGATTCAGATCTGGCGCCCCGGCTCTCGTTTTCCAGATTCGTTTCTCTGCCCAGCCCTATCCTCACCCCAGCTCTTGTTTCACAGCCCAACTCAGTCCTGCCATCGCCAGCTCTCGTTTCCCCTCCCTGCCCTGGTTCTCCTTTCCCTCACTGACTTAATTCCTTCCCTGGCTCTCGTTTCTTTCCCTGGTGAATTTACTTAAATAATTTGAGTATATTTTGACCACCAAAAGAAAAAATGGATGGTACAAACTTCACATAAATGATGTGGTTTGTTCTATGGACTTCTTGGAGATTTCGTGAACCACATATGAAATATAAACCCATATTTAAAATGAAATTAGGTGATTTTATTATCAATTAGAATTATATATAGACAATATATATTTAATTTAATGTTCTTAAAGATTTTATCATGAATATATGAAAGCTATTCTTATTTAATTTCATGTTAGTGAATATGTTATTTTTATATTTATTAATTTCATGTTAATTAATACTTGTATTTAAATTAAATTTCATTAATTTATAGTGATTAGTAATGAAGAGAAAACTGAAGAAATTTGAAGAAACCTGAAAAATATATATATATATTTGTTTATTTTTAAAAATAAATAAAAATTTCAAATTTATTAAAATAAATTTATTTTTAAAATTTTATGTAAATTTTAAAATTTATACGATAAATATATGTATTATGACGTAAACAAGTAAAATATAGGGCGTGATATAGTAATGCCCAATATTAACCCATATATATGGATACATGATGTGGTGGTCCTTTCAGGTACACTTCATGGTCACCCCTTGGGCTCCT
The DNA here is from genome assembly GCA_037428765.1 of Rubia yunnanensis. Classification (NCBI taxonomy): domain Eukaryota; kingdom Viridiplantae; phylum Streptophyta; class Magnoliopsida; order Gentianales; family Rubiaceae; genus Rubia; species Rubia yunnanensis. The sequence goes on along the minus strand of CM075062.1, from coordinate 109,020,717 downwards.
TTACCTGCAAAGTCAATCCCGTAAGTGATTCCGGGAGAACTGCTCTGATGATCAAGTCAGTTTTGTCCTTTAAGAATTGGAATTTCTTAAGATAATTACGCTTACCTGAGCTCCTAGTCAGCTTGTTGTATTTATAGGCTGATATTTTTATAGTTCCTTTCTTTTAGGAATAGAGATTGTGGGTCACACCACGATCACCACGCTCTGCATTGATGGCTTACGTGTTCGTTGTTCGCTTCATAACTCTCGGCTCACATTCTCTATAACAACTGGGGGATTTCTTCGTAACTTCTTGGTGTCTTGGGTTGAAAAGGATTCCCCTCGCACCAGGGTGAAATTGAGCTAGGCCTAGCGGCCATCAACCTCTTTGATTGCTAGGCCACATATACAGTATAAGCCCATGCGCCATGGGGACTAAGTGGCATAGAGCAATTTCTTCAAAGTGATTGAATGTGAACCGAAGTTGTATCGCCTGGTTGGCATTTGGTTTTACCTTCATAGAAAGTGAAAAGTGTTAATAGCTTTGTGGATGATACAATTCCTCCTCCACTAACTCTTCAACTTTGCAATTTGAATTTTGAATCTCTTATCTCTATTGATGCGAATGATAGCGAGGATTACGTTCGAAAGAGGTGGGATTCTATTCGCATTTTTCACTGTTCATTTCTGCATTTTCCTGACGTTTTTTATTACTTCTATTTCTTAAATTGGGAATATCAAACGGGTGGTTTCATTTATTGCATTATATTCAACTATGTAAAAGGTAAACCACTTTTGTGTCAGTACTTCATCATTGTGCTTTTGAACTTTCTGTCCTCCTCGATTTTTCCATTTATTGTCTTTATATTTAAGTATTGAAGCTCTCTGATTGTTTCAGTGTTATCACCTTCGTTTGCCAAAAACTTCTTCTTCTCCTGCAAATTCTAGGTTTTCTGCGCGTCATCTCTTCCTCGTCTTTTTTGAAGAGTATGTGTTCAATTGATGAATGATGTTTACCTTATTTCAGACATGGATCTTTCTAAAGGGGATGTCAACAAGTTGCTCTTTGAGAGCGACAGTAAGGAGGTGGTTAAGGATAGTGTTCAGCTTGATAATGCTACCACAAGTAACACTCACCCACATGGTGGTAATAAAATGGGCCATACTAATAAGGGTATGTCCAATGAGGGTGGGGAAAGAACTGGGCATTGCTCCACTGGTGGGCAAAAGGAGAAGAACCAAAAGAGGGGTAGGGGTGAGGGGCCCTTAGGACATTTACCTCCTCCTTTCAAAAAGGGGCATAGTAACCAATCAAATTTACAAACTTTGGCGTGAACAGAGAACTCTCCCGCAGAGGGAATGATATATGATATCCTGTCCAACCTCTCTTTGCCTAATACGTTAGCTGTGGTAAGTTTGCGGCTGAATTTTAGTAATCTTCTCTGCATCTTGGTATTTGGTATGTAAGATGACACTTGACTTTGTTTCACATGTTCTTGTTTTATAAGGTTAGAAAAGGCCTTCAGCTTGTGATCAAATGCCTTTCCAAGTTTTCACCTACTGACCAATCTTTATCGAAGAAGTATAAGGCTCAGGAGACCAAATGTGTGACTCTAGAAACATCCTTTAAAGTCACTGAGGAGAGAGCGAAGACTGTTGAGGAAAAGGCAAGTACTGCTGAAGAGCGTGCCAAGCTTGTGGAGAAGGAGGTGACTCGGCTTTGTGCTAAGTTAAAGGAGATGCGTACCAATGGACCTATTTCTCCCACCCCTCAAAGTCTAGTAGATCGACTCTGCAAGACCAATTCGTTCCATAAATTATTATAGGAAATTTCCAAGAATGCTTGCACCATTGGTACTGCAAGGCTATGAGGGATCAACGTGAGTAGAATCCCACTTGCAGTTTTAAGAAATGGGCTGAGACCCTGAAAAATAAGAGGGCAGAGATGAACAGCGCCTTTATTGGAAAAATCGCTCAGGGGGGACATCTATATGCTTTGTTGCTGCATCTTGCAAGTCTTCCCTTTGTGGTTAGGCTAAACGAGTGCGAGGTGGATTATTTTGATGTTTTTCCCTTTAAACCTAGCACTGATGCTGCAACTCCTAATCCAGATGCCACTGTGGCTAGTAAGGTTAATGCGAGCACTGAAACTCCTGCCTAGCAGCCAAGCGATAAGACTTCCACTCAGTAACCAAGCCCATAAACTGCTACAATTTGTGTTCAACCTCTGCCTAATTCCGAAGTTAGTTAATTTCTAGTGTATTAGGTTTTTACGGATTTTTAATAGTAAACCTAAGACAATATTTTGATGTATGTCTATACTATTTGTGTAATTTTCATTGTGAAAGTTAATTTATCATTATTGATTTTCATTTTCTCATTGCCCTTACTTGGGTGTAAGGTTTCAATATTTTTGTTGATCATAAATATTTGAAAAGGTTTAACTTTATGGGGTATAGTGATTAATTTATTGAACCTATTAGCTTGCTTCAAGCCGCTCGATCTTTTGTGCAAGAGTGTGAGGGGGTTGTCTCGTCTGATCGATTTTCATGTATGGGCTTTCTTCCGTTAATTTTTAGGTGGCCACACCATATTCCATCTTCATCTCATTTTTCACCTTCAGGTTATCCTTACAACAAGTTTATCCATATGGGTATGATGTTGAATCGATTGGCAAGGATATCAACAACGGTTTAGTTAACCTTGAATCCACGACCATGTACTTGTGTTTGCTTAACCTTCCTATTCGTGTCCTAGAATGGGTGCTAACCATGGGTATTTGTCTGAAATACATGCTTCTAGGTATTAATGACCTTGAGGTGAAGTGGCATAAGACTGTGAAAGAGACTCAGGACACTATTCATAATCTACGAAGGATTTTCAATGAGCAGAATAACCTTATTTCTCAGAAACAACTGAACATGGTGAAAATGCTTCAACAATAAGAGAAGACTAGGTATGCCGCAAATTAGACATGCAAAGTCCATCAGAGAACAGGGATCATTGACAAGCAGTGAACCCATATTGATGATTTGTATGATCACTTGAAGAAAAAATAGGAGGAATGTGATCATCTATCAACCTTTGCTATTGGTTGCCAGAAAAAACTTGAAGAGCAGTTTGCGATTAACACAGAGTAGCGAAGTGACTACGAGGAGCTTCGCGTTGAGTGCAATCAGCTGAATAGATTCGTGCATCAACTTGATCATACTTATGTTGAATATAAAGACAAACTCCAAGCTCTTCCCTCGTTATCTCGAAGAGCTGCTGGCCGCGGAAATCTTACAATGGAATTTAATGGTCAAAGGATTAACTTGTCTGAGGCTGTTTGATTTCATATTCAGCTTCTAGAAAAGAAGATTCAACACTTGATAGTTGAGATGAAAAAGTATGAAGAAACCGTTAATGTTAAGAGTATGCAATCGGACCACAAAGAGTTTGGACCTATTGATAATTTCAAAGCATATTATACTAGATATCTTGGGCATATGGAGTGAAGAGGGCTTATACGCCATCATGCATATTTACACATAAAGTGGAGATACGAGCATTTGGTTAGCGAAGAGCAGGAAATTGAAGAGAATCGACGTAGGACTGAGCATTCTCATCGTGAAGCTGAGCGTGGTCATCGTTGTGGTGGTTCATTATCTTCTCGATCCTCGCGGGTCTTTAGGCGTAGATAGATTTGTCACTTTGAGCGACTTGTCATTTGCTGTAATGTTTTATTAAGTTTGCTCATGTGTTTGGGAACCTAGCTGCATTGACATCCTCGAATGAACTATTGTTTTTCTATTATATATATATATATATATCTTTTTTGCTAAGTGAGTGGGTTATTGCAAGTTGCAAGGCAGAAAGATCTATGGCCTACTTCTATCTCGTCATTCTGATTACTTAATATTTGACTGAATTGTTCTTTTAGTCCCCTACATAATTTTCAATACCTTGTTCTAGTCCTGCACTCCAAAACTGCATTTAATCGGCCACTAACATTCCAAAAATGAATCTTGTGGTCCCCTAAGGTGGTTTTGAGGTAAACCGGAATGGTTTTAGATAGAGCTAGAGGTATTTTAGTAATTTTACTAATTTAAAATATTTTCAATTAAAAGACATCTTCATCCCCACTCTTTCTACTAGGGTTTCCGCCCTCGCCGTCGCTGGTTCACTGGTTCACCAGATTGAAGAAGAGGAATTCAGGTGGGGACAAAGAAGAGGAATTCTGATGCCGGCGGAGTTAGAGCGACAGCAGTCATTGATGCGAAACTCAAGCTTGTCAGATCCATCGAGTCAGCTCTAGCCCTAAGGGAATATGTGAAGCAAGTTCTTCTCATCCTTTCAACCTCGGCGGCAGTGATCGCTGGTTTCCTCGCCTTCCTTTAAAAGAGACCGAGTGGTCGGTCATTATCTCCAAGTCGGCATATACTTCCATCGAGGAGGAGGAGTTGGATCTACTTGCTGTTGAGTTTTCAATTGCACAATTAAAATTTTACTGTTTGAGTCAGTTAAAATTTGCAAAATGGAGTCAGAAAATTTTCAAATTTACTTGCCAGCAAATCAGCGTAGCTTGTCAAGCAGCGGCAGAGTTTGTCAGGTAGTGTTGGAAAGGCAGAGTTGGTCAGGCACATCTTTTTTTTAAACTCAGGGTTATAATGGTAATTTTAAACATTTTTTACCAATTTTACTGTTGACTTTACCTGAAAACCGCTTCAGGGGACCAAAAGATTCATTTTTAGAATGTTAGTGGCCAATTAAACTCAGTTTTGGAGTGGGGGACCAAAAGAAGGTATTGAAGAATATGTAGGGGACTAAAAAAAAATTTGGTCTTAAAATTTCAAGCTATTTGCAAGATCTATAGCTTGTATAGCTATTATAGTGAAATCTTATACTTTGTGGCAAGATCTATAGCTTTCCTTAGTCATTGTTCTGTAGGCATATCTGTCTTGCAGCAAGGTCTATTGCGTGCTTTGTTGAGAATATGTAATGTGCGAAGCCGCAAGATCCATTGCTTGCTTTTGTTGCGATATTAGAGGCATGATTGCCTAATATCAAGATCTATAACTTGCAGTTTATTGAGAGTGCGAAGCTGCAAGATCTATCGCTCGCATTTCCTTCGATGTGGTCATATCTTCCTTGTTGATAAGTTCATGACTTGCTGTCATTTATTTTTTCAGAAGAAGTGAGTTGAGCGGAATTCATGATTAACGCTTATGATGTCAATCTCTTATGATAATCTGTTAAAAATGTGTAACTTAGTGTTGCAAATGCGAAGTATAGATGCTTGAAAAGAAAAGATTGTATTCCAAAATATTCATACTGCGATCATACCGCCTTCAACATAAACTACGGGAGCAAACACCACCAATGATCATTTCATGGTTTCTATACATGGGAGCTAGATTTTCCTTCCACTTTGCTGGTTCTACATATAAAACTTCATTAACTTAACTATGTTCCAAGTGTTAGGAACATTGCTTCCGTCCATTCTCTCTGGCTCGTAGCAGTTTGATCGGTGCACCTTCGTTATCTTGTACAGGCCTTCCTACTTGGGGCATAATTTTCCACGTGCTTCTACCAAGCTAGCTTCGTTCTTCCTTAGCACTAGATCACCAACCTAAAACTGTGTTTCTTTGACTTTCTGATCATAAAATCTAGCCACTCTTTCCTTATACTTAGCTTCTGTGATTGTTGCCAAGTCTCTTTTTTCTTCCAGCTCATCCAATTCCAACCTCATCTTATCTGGGTTGTCCTTCTCCTTCTAATCGCATACTCTAAGGCTTGATTCACCAATTTACACTGGTATAACTACTTCATGACCGTAAACTAGAGAGTATGGTGTCTTCCCCGTTGGTTCTCGAACAGTCATTCTATACGACCAAAGGCCGTTTGGTAACTCATTTACCCATCCAATTCTCTTTCCCTCCAGTCGCCTATGGATTCCTTGAATGATAGTCATTTTCATTACTTCCACTGGGTCGTTGCCTTGAGGGTGCACTACAGAGGTAAACTTCTAGAAAATTCTGAACTTTGAAAGCCAATTTGTGAATACACCACTCGTGAACTGTATTCCATTAACTGTGACAATGGTATGTGGAACTCTGAAGCGACATACTATGTTTTTCCATAAAAATTTCATAGTGACTTCAGTTGTGACTTGTCTTAATGGTTTCACCTCTACCCATTTTATAAAGTAGTCGATTGCTATCACAAGGAATTTGGCATTGCTCTCACCTTTTGGGAATGCTCCAACTAAGTCAATCCCCTATTTGTTGAATGGCCAAGCTCCACATACTCCTGTCAAAGATGCTTGTGGCTTATGCAATAATGAAGCTTTGATTTGGAAACTTTTACATTTAGGCACAAAGCTGTGTATATTATTGAACATAGTCGGCCAGTAGTATCCAGCTCAGATGATCTTCTTTTGCTATCGTTCTGGCCCCTAGGTATGTTCCAGACAGTCTTTCGTGGACTTTTCTAAGTATTTCCTTTTCCTTTACTAACCCCATGCACTTTATCTGTAGGGAAAGAAAGCCTTTTTTGTACAAGGTCTCTTCCTCGTAAGTGTAGTTCTTGGTGCATAACTCCAACTTTTTGTCTTGCACTTTATCTTCCGGAAACGTTAACTTTGCGAGATGATCTATTAGTGGTGTCATCCAACTTATATCTTCCAATTGGACTATTGACACGGTTGTTGATACCGTGCACCTGATAGGAACAACATCAACTATCACATCTCCGTGCTCACCCAGAGATTTAAATCCCAATGTTGCTAGTTTACTTAGTGCATCTGCTTTTGTGTTCTCAGTTCTTAGGATGTGTTGAATATCAAAGTATTCGAGCTAGTTGATTAGCTACTGGACCTTCTTTAAATATTTACCCAGCTGTTTTTCTCGTACTTCGTAGTCTCCTCGCACATGTTAGACTACAATTAAAGAAATAGTAGATACTCGAACGCTCTTCATTTTCCTTTTAACTCTAAGGTCCAATCCACATATCAAAGCTTAATATTCTGCCTTGTTATTTAATAATTGAAACTCAAAGTGGAGCGAGTATATGTGTTCAATCCATCTAGATTCACTAGAAATAATCCTGCACCACATCCTTCCTTGCTAGACTTGCCATCAACAAACAAAGTTCATGCAACTTCTTACCACTTTGATTTTCCTTAGTCAACTGCCAGATTCTGGTTTATCTTTGTTTCCTGTACATGCTCACTTGTCATTTCTGCAATGAAGTATGCCAATGCCTCAGCTTTGATCATTGTCCTTCGTTGAAATTGAATTTCAAATTGGCCTAGCTCTATTGCCCACTTTGTTAGTCTACCTGAGGACTCGAGCTTGCTAAGGATGTTCTTGATTGGAAAACTCGTATAAACCATTATGGGATAACTATGGAAATAAACTCACAACCTTCGTGCCAAATATATTAAAGCCAATATTAACTTTTTCATTTGCATGTATGTTTTTTCCGTGTTCAGCAAGATTCTGTTGATGTAATAGACTGTGACCTGTTTCTATCCTTCCAGGAAAACCAACACTGAACTCACAGTGTATTGTGAGATTGCTAAGTACAAGTATATCGTCTCTCCAGGGGCAGGTGACTTTAACGTTGGTAACGTTTGAAGCTGCTCTTTCAACCAATTATATGCCTTTTGACAATCCTCGGTCCAACTAAAATTTTTAGCTTTTCTTAGTACCTCAAAGAGTGGACAGTTCTTTGCTGCTTTTGAGACAAAGTGGCTAAGCGCTGCTAGCAATCCCATTAGGATTTGCACCTCTTTAACTGTTCGTGGTTAGGATAGATTTAGTATGCCTTGGATTTTATCTAGGTTAGCTTCGATACCTTTTGAGGATACCTTGTATCCTATGAACTTTCCTGCGCCTACTCCAATTACCCACTTCTTAGGGTTAAGCTTCATCATTATGGCTCGCAATGTGTCCAAAGATTCTTTTAAATTCGCAGCAAAGCCAGTCACCTTCCTACTTTTGATTACTATGTAATCAATGTATGCCTTAACGTTTCTTCCTATGTGTTCAAGAAATGCATGATCGATCACTCTCTGGTACGTTGCTTTAGCATTTTTGTGCCCAAGTGGCATGTTTACATAACAAAACGTCACAAAGCTTGTTATAAAGGCCATTTTTTTCATCTTTTGGATTCATCAATATTTGGTGGTACTCATTGTACATGTCCAAAAATTCCAGGACTTCATATCCTCAAATTTCCTTAACCAGTTGATCAATTTTTGGCAAAGGATAGTAGTATTTTTGGGCATGCTTAATTTAAATTCGTGAAATCAATGCACATTCTCCGCCCAGTATCTGATTTCTTTACCATGACAGGGTTCGGTAACCAGTTTGGATATTTAACCTCTTTTAGTATACTGGCATGCAGCAACGATGTGACTTTCTCTTCGATCGCTTTTTTTCAAACACTAAGATAGCCATGTTGCTTCTATTTAACTAGTTTGACCGAGCTGTTGATATTCAACGAATGAGTAGCGATGTCTGAATTCACTCCTCCCATGTTCTGGATGCTTCATGCAAACATATCTTTGTGTCTTGGAAAATTTTCAATAACCTTTGCATTCTCCATGTCTGGAAGGTGTTTCCCAATTGTATGCATTTCTAGCTGTCTTTGCTATCTAGGCTTACCAACTCTATTTCTTCTCTCACGTTTACTGTTGTGTCTGACTGTTCCAGTGAGCTTCCACCTAAAATTATGTTGACCATTTTCTCCTTTCCTCCTATCTTTCTTTCCTTTGTTGCTATGACCATACACTGTCTGGCCATTTTTTGGTTTCCCCTAAGGGTTGCGATACTAGCAAGGATGGAAATTTCATTACCAGGTGGTAAGGGGACCATATTGCCTTAGTTCTTTTCATCCAAGGCCTTCCAAAAGTTATTGGACAATGACTCTGTGGATCCATTTATAGATAAGATGACTTACTCTGGTACTTCATTATCCACATTGTCATTGTAATCCATAACCTTGGTTACTTTTTTAGTTTTCACCATCGTGATCGCAGTGACTTGGTTTCTTAGAGATGGATTCACTGTTTTACTTGCTTCCGCATACTAGCTTGCTCATTCCTTCATATATTAGCCCAAGTTGACATTCCTCAAATTTTATTTAATTTGTCTTCTTATGTCTCTCCAATACTCTATATCATGGCCATGATCCTCGTGGAAGGCAATAATACTCCCAGGATCTTTTTTCTAGTGGTGATACCATAGGTGCTAGCTCTCGAAATAGATCCTTGTTCACTTGCCATATCTCCTTCCTTGACCTTGTCAAGGGCGTATCTTGGAATAACAAACCTTGCAACCCTGGTTCTCCCCTTTTGAAAGAGATGTTTCCTTTACTTTTTTTAGGAAAACCATTTTGTGAATCCTTCATTGTTCGCTTTTTGCCTCTCTCCATTTCTATTTTACAGTTGTTTGCTTCTTCTATTCGCACATGCTATTTAATCATCTTTTGTAGTTCCCTTGGGTTTTCAGGTATATTTTTCGTCAGTTCTTTGTAGAATTCTCCTAATCCCATGCCCCCTATGAACGCTCCTAATGACGATTGGAATGACAAACCTCAAACCTGTAGACTTTCTGTAACACATCAGTTATGATAATCTGTGATGCTTTCATCACTTTGTTGAGCTATGTTATTAAGATCTACAATCGTTTAAGTGAAATTTTACTTGTGTTAGAAGAAGACCATTAAGAAGACCATTAGTGAACTTTATATCTACGATCAGGATTGACGAGATTAGTTTAACCATCTGCTTTCTCCATGTAGACTGGTGCATTAAGAAAACTATTAAGAAGTGCATTCTTAACATCTAACTGATGAAGGGGCTAAGAGAAAGTTGTGGCCAAGGACAGGATGATTTTGACTGTGGAGGCCTTGATGACCGGACCAAAAGTGTTGGTGAAGTTGAAGCCTGGTAACTGAGAATATCCCTGCACAACAAGATGGGGCTTGTACCGATCAATGGTACCATCTTGGAAATTCTTGAGATGATAAACCCATTTGGAGCCAACGATGTTGATGCCAGTAGGGCGTGGAACAAGGTCTCAAGTATGTTTCTGACGAAGAGCGCCAAATTTTTCATCCAAAGCGGCTACCCAATGAGCATCTTTAAGAGAAGATTAATACCCCCGAGGTTCAGTCTGTGCCAGTAATGCCACAAGAAACCCTATTATCACATAGTCTATATAATTCTTTGTTGTGTAACTACCAATTTTGAGAACGAGTGGTCATACGATGACTTGCAGTCGATAGAGGAGGTCGTGGATCTTCAACAGGAGATGGCCGTAGCAAAGAGGTAGGTGTCAGAGAACTAGCGGACGGGGTCAAAAACTCAGACGAATCCTGAGTTGGTGGTTGAGGGAAAACAGGGGTTCTAGGTAAGTTATCCAAGTCAAAATAAATAAACATCGAGACATCTAGAGATTTTGGAGCAGTAGGAGCAGTATCACTCACAAATGGGAAAGAAGACTCATCAAAACAGGTTTGCCGAGTGAGATAGACCTTCTTAGAGACTAGATCCAGACAATGAAAAACCTTATGGCGAGCACTATAACCCATGAAGATGCATAGAATGCTGCGAGGGGTCAGTTTGTGGGAAGCAAATGGCCGAATGAAGGGATACACATGACATCCAAAAGGGTAAAGGTTTGAGTAGTTTGGATAATAATCATATAGAAGAAAATATGGTGAGGCATTACAAAGAACAAGGGTGGGAAGCATGTTGATAATGTAGGTAGTCGTGTCAATTTACAACATCTCAGTACGAGATCGGCAAGCCAGAGCTAAAAAGCATTGATAAACCCATCTCTGCCACATGGCGATGTTTACGTTCCGCTCTACCATTCTGCTCTGGTGTGAATGGACAAGAAATCTGGTGAAAGATTCCTTTATCTACAAAATGGTATCATAGACGTGCTTTTGTGAATTATGCACCACCGTCACTTTGAAACACCTTGATTGAATAGGAAAATTAGTTTTCTATCAAGTTCTAAAATTGCAAGAATGTCAAAAAAAATCTGATTTTCATGCCAACGGATAATACCAGGTAAATTGCAAGAATTCGTCAACAAAAATGGCATAATAAGAGAACCCACTATCAGATAAAACTGGAGCAGGGCCCCACAAATCATAGTGCACTAAATTGAGGACAGTTGTGGCCATCTAGGATTATCCACAAAAGAAAGCCTTTTACCTTTTTCCATTTTACAAGGCAAACAAAGAGCAGGTTTAAGCGGTATAGAAACCATATCAACAAGGTTTATTTTATTTAACAAATAAATAACTGAAATAGAAGTATGCCCTAGTCTAGAATGCCAAACATCAAAGGAAGCTCTATGTTTATTAGCTTTAACATGAGCAACAAAAGTAGCAAAACTCTTCTCAAGCACATAAAGACCACAATCACATTGACCTTGGCCCACAACCTCCTTTGTGGACCGGTTCTGAATCACAAACGAATTCTCATCAAAAGAAACCACATCATTCATGTTCTTTGTTAATTTACTAGTAGAAATCATATTTTTGTAATATCAGTGACGACCAATACATCAAATAAAGGTAAATCACGAGAAACTCGACAATGTTCGATGTGAGATATAGGAATAGAACGACCATTAGCAATAGTGACAAAGAAGTTACCAGAATACGGGACAACGTCGTCCATGCTAGAGGAAGTGGAAGTCATATGATTCGTTGTGCCGGAGTCAAAGTACCAGTTAGAGGCTCAATTGTCAAGGAAGACAGAGGATTGGAAAGCCTCGGCAAAATGAGCCGACTCACAGTGACGAGTTGCTAATGAGAGTCTAGAGAACTGTGGAGTGGTGTGGCCAAAATTGTGACAAATTTGGCATTTTGGATTCCAATGTTTTCTGCGACCAGAACATGCACCTCCTGAAGAATGTACTGGCCGGCCAAAATTCCCCCATAGCCGCATATGGTGGTCGACGCACCTGAGGGCACCATGTGGGCTTCATGTGCCGGTGAGTAGAACCATGGCCACTGGATGAACCTGCAAAAGAAGTGGCGAATACCACTAGGATGGAATCTGAACCTGTTCCCACGCCGGAGGAATTTTGGGTGAAGATTTCATGGTTATGCGCTCGCGCCACCACATCTGAGTATGTTGGCAATAGCAACTGATCCAACTTCACGCTCATGAATTCAGTGAATCTCGTGCCAAGGCCTCATAGAAAAATCATAACGTGATCTCAGGGTGAGACTGGTTTGTTCATGGTTGTGAGTCTGTCAATCACAGCCTTGAACCGATGATGAAAATCCATCACTGACAAGGAACCACGCTAGATTGTATGGAACTCATCCCAGAGTTAAAGTTCATGGGACGCTGAGACATTTTTGAATGCCCCTGCAAGGGATTTCAATATTTCCCTCACTGTATTGCAACCAATTTTCTACATCATGACCTCCTCAGTGAATGACGAACAGAGCAGTGCCTGGAGTCATTTTTTTTGCGCCACCCAGGAGTTGAGCACAGCCTAAGATTTTTTCAATGTTTTCATCGGTGGTTTGAGAAGAGGCACTAGTTGAGGATTCACATATGGCTAAAACAATGGCCTTTGGATTTGATCCATCCAAGAAGACAAAGAAACCTTCATATTCGAGAAGCACTTGAACTTGCAACATATGAAAAGGATTGAATATCTTAATGGGTTTTCGGCCATTGAAGCTTTGGAATGTTCAAGATTTTTTGAAATAGCGGAAGAGCAGGACAAAGTGAAAAATTGTTACATGTCTAATACCATGAAAGTGTGTAATTCACCATATTTGGTGTGTCTGTTATAGATAGAATGAATAGAGTACAAGGAGCTAATTACATTGAGCCTAAACTATTCTATATATGTATAGTATCAATCATGATCGATCCAAGATCAATCAGGACATTCTATCTACTCTATCACCAATCTTTCAAATTTGAATTCAAAATTTGAAAATGTAAGTACTGTGGTAAACAACTAGTTGTAGTGATCCTGGAGCCAAGATTCTTTCCTTTTTATTCGCAATCAATATTCCGAGATTTTCTCTCCTGCCGTTATATTTTTTCTATTTTTATAATTGCTTTGATTTTTAGGATTTAACTATGTCACTATACAGTGTAATCTCTCCACTCATACACCGTCGCCTTCTCAAATTCCTAAAAAGGTAATTTACTTTTTGTCAGGCCGTCATTATTACATACTGTTTCCTTTTGGCTTTTCACTTTCTTTAATTAAAATACATCTCTCTTTAAAATACATCATTTTCTTCTCTTCTTCTTTATTGGTCTGATCATCCATCGCACTTTGTTAATATCAAAAGTTCTTATCTTCTCCCTTTCTTTTTTCCTTTTTGAAACAATTTTTTCAATTTTGCATATGTAGGGTGTTTCCTCCATAGTAATTTTCTTTTTTAAACTTGATCTGGAGGTTACCCTTTTTATTTTCTGACGCACTATCTGTAGTCTTCCTCTCAAATTTGGCTTGAATTTTCCTTTTTGAATTATGCGATTGTAATGGATAAGACTTTTGTCCAGATCTAAGGGATTTTCACTGCTTCAATGTCCACCTCTAACGTTGCTGAAACTTCCATACCCAATGTCCTCGATGACAGTGTTGATTCTAAGGAGAATTCTGACCAACCCATCGGTTCTTCTACTATAAAAACATTCTCTCCGATTCTTACTTGGAGATTTTAAAGCACAATTTCCCTTTTTTGTCTTCATACAAGCTTAGGGCTCCCGAGCCCTCCAAAAGCATTTGCACCCCTCCTTATAGCTTTATCTCCTGATATTTCAATTATCTCAAGTTTGGACTTTCTTTCCCCTTATCTCAGCATGTCTTCGACTTGCTTTCACATTATCGGGTAGCATTATCTCAACTTCATTCTAAAACTATTTTGATTATTGTTGTCTTATATCATGTGTGCGAGGCAACTCATATGCCTTTTTCCATTGACTTATTTTGCAACCTTTACCAGCTTCGAAAAGTGAAAAACCCGGCTGATGAATTCACCTTTTATCCCGTGATTCCAGCTGTTGAGTTTGTTAGTGGCTTTCCATATAACTGTAGAGTATGACTTAAAAAAATTTCTTTCTAAAACTTGGTAATGATGACGAACCATCTTTTTCAATTTGGAACTACAATGTTCCTAAATCAAAAATTCCTAAGGCAGGGATTCATCTTAATGCAGAGTCTGAAGTCATACTATCAGTCATACACCATTCAACCAGTCTTCGCCCTACTGGTTCTGAGATCAAATATGTTTATTTGTTGTTATTATTATATCACTTTTTCTGTGTCCTACTTGTTCTTCTCCATTGTTGTTCACTTTGGCCTGTTATGTTTGCGTGTTTGTCTGACTTGCTTTGTATACTAAATTGTATATATGAACCTCACCAAGTGCTCCACTGATAGAAATTTTATCTCTGATGATGAAAGTGAAGATCTAGATACTTTGGCTACTAAGACAAAAGACAACACTGAAAATGTTGTCCCCGGAGAAATCTCTATCAAAGCCAACGATGTGTTAAAAACTTCTGGGGCTACAACTAAAGAAGTTAATGAGGTAGCTGATTGCAGCTCCAATGAGACCTCCTTGAGAAGAAGGAGAAAAGATCGAACAAATGGTTCTTCAAACGCTCTGGAGCCTGTTAATAAAAAAGGCCATATTAGCCACTCTCATCTGAAACTTCTACCACGAAGCCGTGACTTAATGGTAGAGGGAACTATTCCTACTACATTTTCTAAGTTTTCAGTTCATGAGACAATAGTTGTGGTATGTTTTTTGGGGATAATATAGTGACTTAAATTTGCGATTCTTCATGTCTATGTCTAGCTGTTATATTTGATTGTGTATTTTGAAAAAAAAGGTTTGGTGAGAGTCTTTACCTCGTCAACGAATGAGTTCCCGAGTTTACTAAGGGAGACAGGTTGGTTCTAGGAAAATGGCAGGTTTCCAAAGCAAAGTGCACTGCTCTAAATCATTCTTTTGAAGCCGCTAAAGAGTGTGCACGTTCTGTTAAAGAGTGTGCCTTGGTCATAGATAATGAAATGAATAAGTTGCGTTCCGAGTTAGAGGAGATGCAGACTACCGGCCCAACTCCACCTGGATATCCTCGGGTTCTTGTTGATAGGTCTGTAAAGACAAAGTCTTTTATGCTTTATTTGAATTAGTTTCAACTTGCGCTCACAACGTATGGTACTGCGAGTCTTTGGTAGAATTGCGGAGACTAAATCCTAGTGTGAAAGCTGATAAGCTGCCTAGACTTGCCAAGTCTGAGAAAGTGATAGAGCAACAGAATGGTATACTTAACAAAGGGTTCATTAGCAATATGTCTGATGGCTGTGATCCAATTGCCTTGATATCCCCCTCACCGGTCTTCCGTGTTTGCCTTCTGCGGCTGAGTTGAAGGAATGTGTAGCTGATTACTTTGAGGATCTTCCTTTTGGTTCATTCACCTACCCACTTTGCATTTTTAAACCTCTTTATAATCCGGATGTCGTTGAAAAACCCGAGGTCAATCCAAACGTTGAAGACACCACTCAGCCTGCAAGCAAGGAGGATTCTACTATTGTTGTCCAGACTTCGCCAGCCTATCCTTCTCACGTTAGTTAATCCTAGTGCTATGGATTCTATGACTTTATTTGTAATTTATAAAAATATTCTTAAGTATGTCTGTACTATTTGTATCATCGAGAATATTAACTTTTGATCACCTTTCTACTTTTGATAATCCTCCTCGTATTTATTCATATGCAGGGCTTTGATTTTTTTGTTGATCATTAATTTTTGAAAATCTTGAATATCTGGGATCTAATGTTCGTTTTCCTCGTAGCCAAGGATTTTTGTCACCTCATTCATATTTCCCGATTAAACTGATTGAAGCTACTCATTGTTTATCCAAGGAATATCATGAACTTATTTCTTCTTATCGCTTCTCTCATGTGGAGTTTATTTCCTTTCGTATTGGATGGAAAATTTCTATTTTCTCATCACCTCCATCTCCTTCCACAACATGACCTTGTAGCATGTTCGTACCTGAAGGTTATAGTATTGAATCACTAGACAAGGATATTGTTCGTAGTTTAGTTGATCTTGAATTCGTTGGTGTGTACATGTGTTCGCTCAGATAGGATGGGAATTATCGTTAGGTATTTGTCTGAATTATATGTTATTAGGTATTAATGACCTTGAAGAAAGATAGAAGAAGACTGTGAAAGACACACAAGATTATGTTCGTGAATTAAGAGAATTTTATGCTGAACAAAATGGTCTTATTCATCGTCAATAGTTGAGTATGGTTAAAATGATTCATCAGGAGGAGGAAGCTAAGAATTTTGCTGAAAGCAAGACTCGCAAAGCTCATCAGAAGACCTTGATATTAATTAGAAATGTGCTCACATCGACGACTTGCTGGATCGGTTAAAGAAAAAATAGGATGAGTGTGACACTTTTCCTCTTCTACAAACGGGTGGTAGAGTAAATTTGATGAGCATTTTACTATTAATACTCACCCGTGTAGTGAAAATGATCAACTTCGCATGGAGTGTAATTGTCCTGACTCATCTGTGCACCAGCTCGAGCAAGTTTGTGTTGATTACAAAGGTAAGCTTCGAACCTTTCTATCATCATCTCATAGCTTTATTGGTCATGAAGATCTGAATGGATATCGGGGGGCAGAGGATTAATTTGTCTGAGTCCATTAGGTTACATATCCGTCTACTAGAGAACGAAGTACAAAACTTGATGGGTGAAAATAAGAGTTACCAAGATACTGTTACTGTTATTAGTATGCAGCTTAACCGTGAGAAGTTTGGCCCTATAACTAATTTCAGAGCATATTATGCTCAATATCTTGGTCATCTGGAACGAAGGGGTCTAATGTGTTATCCTGCTTACATATAATGGAGATATGATCATATTTTACATGAAGAGCGTGAGGCTGAGCAAACCCACCGTGGGGCTGAGCACTCTCATCGTTGTGGTGGTTCATCATCTTCTAGATTGTCCCGTGCATCTATGCAAAGATAGTTATTTTATAGAATTTTTTAGTTAGTATTTTTATATTATGTTGTTTATTTGATGGGCAAAGAATACTATGCTTTTCTTATTCTCAAGGTCTATAGCTTGCAAAAACTATAGCTTTTATTATGCGAACTAAAAGATCTATTACTTCCTTGTATTGCATTTATTTTATTTTTGTAGACATATCTACCTTTTTGGAAGATCTATGGCTTGCATAGTAAATATGGCAAAGCTGCAAGATCAATCACTTACAAACTTGGGAGTTTCAATTTGTGCAAACCGCAAGATCTATCATTCGCTGATATCGCTGTTTTCATAAGCATGTCTTCCTTTATGCAAGATCTATAGCTTGAAAAAGTGATCTTCGCAAATTTCCAATATCTATATCTTGCAAAATCGAATATTTGTTTTGTTCTAATTGCAAGATCGATTGCTTGCTTTTGTTTATTTCCTTTGGACAACTTAGTAGCTTGCTATGTCATATTTGATCGCTTGCGCTTGTAAGACTTTATATGTTGTTCGTAATGTGCTATACTGTGCAAGTGAAGAATTAGAAAAGTAGTTTTGCCCCAAAATACGCTTTCTGATATTTATATTGTACGATCGTGATAATATCACACTAAAAACCAAACAAAGGAATGAACATCACCAATGATCATCTCATGGCTTCTATACAACTACATATTTCCTACCTTCTTCATTGGATCTACACATAAAAATGTCTCAAGTTGATCACATGCCAAGTATTAAGAACGCTGCTGCCATCCAACCTCTCTAACTTGTAACAGTTATATTGATGTGCCTTCGCTATCTTGTAGGGTCCTTCCAATTTTTTACTTAGTTTTCCTTTTTATTCTACTAGGCTTGCTTCATTTCTTCCTAGTATGATCACCAATTTAAAATTACGTCTCTTTGACTTTCAGATTGTAAGCTCTAGCCACCCTTTCTTTATACTTTGCCTCTGTGATCGTTACCCTTTGTATTTTTTCTTCAAGTTCGTCTAAATCCATCATATTAGGATTATCATCCTCCTTGTATTCTTCTACCCGAAGACTTGAATTTTTTATCTCTCCTGGCATTACCACTTCGTGACCATAGACCAGGCTGTAACTTGTTGCTCTTGTTGGTTGTCGAACAGTTGTTCTATACGGCCATAAGGTGTTGGGTATCTCATCGACCCAACCAGTTCTCTTTCCTTCCAATCGATTTTGGATAACTTGAACTATGGTCATGTTTGTTATTTCCACCTGGCCATTTGCTTGAGGGCGAGCTACCGATGTAAACTTTTTATAATACCCAAAATCGCACAGCATTCAGTAAAGATTTCACTTGTGAATTTTGTGACATTGTCTGTGACTATAGTTTGTGGCACCCCAAAGCGAAAAAATATATTATGCCAAAAAAACTTTCTTGTTAGTTTAGTTGTGACTCTTCCCAAAGGCTTTGCTTCCACCCACTTTGTGAAATAATCAATTGCCACAATTAGAAATCTAGCATTGCCGCAAACCTTTGGAAAAGGTCCGCTAGGTCGATTCCCCATTTATCAAATGGCCAAGCTCCATATATTCTTATTAAAGAAGCCAGTGGTTTGTGCGACAATGGAACATTAATTTGGCAACTCTTGCACTTGAGCACAAAGTTATGCACATCGTTAAACATGGTTAGCCTATAGTATCATGCTCAAATGATCATCTTCAAAATCTTTCTAGACCCTTGATGTGTTCCACATAACCCCTCAAACACTTCCTTCAAGATTTTACCTACTTGCAATGGTCTTACGCATTTTTTCCTTGGAGATAAGAAACCTTTCGTGTATAAGATTCCCCTTCATAAATGTAGTTGTGAGATCACAATTCCAACTTCTTGGCTTGTATTTTGTCTGTTGGAAACTTTCTCCTTGAAAAGTACTCTTGTCATCCAGCTTACTCTTCTATTTGAACTGTTAACACAGTTTCCATTACTGCACTTCTGGTTGGGGTAATCTCCACTCTCACATTTTTGTGTTGAATTTCTAAATCGAATCCATCGGTTTCCAGCTTGCTTAAGGCATTTGCTTGTGTATTTTCACTTCTTGGTACATGCTGAATGTAAGAGTATTCAAGTTGGGCAATTAGTTGACGAACCCTCCTTAAATACTTTACCATTTGTTCTTCTTGCACTTTTTAGTCTCCCGGTACTTGCTGGACCACTATCTGTGAATCACAAAATCCTCTAACGCTTTTGACCTGCATCCTAATTGTAAGGTCTAAGCCACATATTAATGTTTCATATACAGCCTCATTGTTTGTGAGTGGGAAGTAGAAACGAAGTGAATATCTGTGCTCCCTCCTTTTAGGTTAACTAGCAGCAGTCATGCGCCACAACCTTCTTTTCTAGATGCTCAATCAACGAACAACTTCCACGTAATTTCTACCCACTAGGAAATTCCTTTATCGATTCCAAGGTCCTACTGTGTATTCATGTTAATAAAGGCCCACTATAGATTAAATTTTCTCAGGGTTAGTCTCGATTCCTTTGGAGGATACCTTGTATCCTAACTTCCTGTGCCTACTCCAATTACACATTTTTGGGATTCAGCTTCATCCCAGTCTTACTTAGCGTATCCAAAGTTTTCTTCAAGTTTCCAGCAAATTTCCCCACACCTCTACTTTTGATAACTATGTCATCAACATATTCTTCAACATTTCATCCTATTTGATTGCGGAATGCATTGTCGAACACTCTCTGATATGTTACCCCTGCCAAACAGCTTTTTCACATAACAAAATGTTCCGAAGCTCGTTATGAATTTTTTTTTCTCTACATCTTATGGGTTCATCAGTATCTGGTGATATCCTTTATACGCATAAAAAAGGATAGGACTTCATACCTTGAAATCGCTTCAACTAGCTGATTAATTTTAAGCAAAGGATAACAATCTTTTAGACAGGCCTTATTTAGGTCTGTGAAGTCTATACACATTCTCCATCTTGCGTCTAATTTTTTCACCATAATTAGGTTCGCCAAACATTTTGGATAGATGACCTATTTTAGTATACCAGCCTAAAGCAAGGCTATAACTTCCTACTCCATCGCTTTATGCCTATCACTAGCAAAGCTTCTCTACTTTTGCTTAACTGGCTTGACAGAATCACTGATATTCAACAGATGGGTGGCGATTCCTGGGTCGACACCTCCCATGTTCCATACGCTCTATGTGAATGTATCTGTGTGACTTCGCAAGATGTTTATGACCTTATCATTCTCTAAATATGGAAGATGTTTTCCAATTTTGACGCACATAGAATTTTCTTCATCATCCAAAGTGACTAGCTTCATTTCTTCCCCTAGATCGATTGCCAATTCCATTAGCCTGAGTAAGCCACTATCTGATACAGTGCTAACCATCTTAGTTTTTTCCATATTTTTCCCTACTTTCAACGCAATCACCATGCATAGTCTTGGTGTTTATTGTTTTCCTCTTACTGTTGAGGTTCCAGCTGGAGTTGGGAACTTCATTACTAAGTGGTATGGGGACCATATTTCTCTTGTCGTGTTCATTGAGAACCTTCCGATGATGGCATTAAATGGACTTAGTGCGTCAATGACCACCAAATCGCACATGATAGTACAATTTATATCACTTTCACCAATGGTAATATGTAGTTGTATGTTAGCCAAATGTGTTTCTGCTCGCCCTGTGAATCCAACCAGAGAGGATGTAAACTTCTTTAGATCAGTCCACATCAACCCTAACCCGTCGAAGATATCAACTAGTATTATCTCGATCATACTTACATCATCCACAAATACTCTATGAATTGTTGCATTTCCAATTTTAGGTATAATGCCCATTGGGCCATTATGAGGCAAAGCATTAGGAACTGTTACCTCTTCGCTAAATATGATTGTTTCATTTGAACGAAGTCTCTTGTCAGCAGGCTCTTGTGGCGGGAACATCTGGGTTAGGCTTTACAGACATTTTTTTATAGTGACACAGTTGATCAATGTATGGAAAGGATTATATTTTCTGGAACCTCGGCCGCTCTATGAACGTTGTAATCCACTGTCGTTGTCATTTTCTGATTTTTGGCTTGTGTGTTTGTCATTGCCTGGTTTCTTAACACAGAGCTTCCTGCTTTGTTGGCTTCTTTGTACCAGTTTCCTCCCTCTTCTTTCTTGTACTGGATCAGATAACCATTCCTAAATTTCTCCTCAATTTTCATCCTTAAATCTCTGCAATATTCAATACCATGGCCATGGTCCTTGTGGAAGGCACAGTAATATTCTCTGGATCTCTTATTTGGAGGTGTTATCATTGGTCTCGGTTCGTGAAATAGCTCTTTGTTTGCTTGTCATAATTCTTTACTTGACTTTGTTAGAGTCGTCTCTTGGAATGACACAACCTATATCCCTGGTTCCATTCCCTTCAAAGGGATATTTCCTTTACCTTTCTTTTGAAACCCTTTCTGTGAATCATTCATTGTTCTCTTCTCTCCTTGTTCCCACTTTATCTTACGATTATTTGCTTCTTCAGTTTGCACATATTGCTCAATCATCTTTTTGCAACTCTCTAGGGTTTTCAGGAATGTTTTTCATTAATACCTTGTAGAATTCCCCTGATTGCATACCTCCTGTGAATAAACCCAGAGAAGATTGAAACGACAGGTCGTGAACCTGTAAGCTTTCAGTGACGAACCTATTGTGATACTATGTGATTCTTTCATCCCTTTGTTGAGCTATTTTGTTCAATTCTGCAATTGTTTTTTGTGAACTTTTTCTTCTGATAAAAGTGAACCAAAAAAATCCGACAATTGAGGTATGAATAGGCTATAAATACAGGATTGTGTTGCTCTTCCTGTATTTATAGCCTATTTTAGTCATGCTTCCATATTCTTAGGGATTAAGATCATGGATTGTGCCATGATCACTACATTTCCAGATCATGGCCAAGTGCCCATATTTATTCCGCCTTTCTCGGTTCACGATCCCATCCACGACCACACGGTTCCTCCTTTATCAGTTCAGGGTTGACTTGCATCTTGGGCTGAATGGCTTTGTCCATTTGTGAAGTGAAATTGGGCTGGGCCTGGAAGCTAGCAACCTTTTAGTTTCTTAGCTAGGTATACACCATAACCCCCCCCCCCAGCCATGAAGTCAGTAAAACACAAAGCTATGACTATGGTCGAAATCTACATACGAATTGTTGTTTCATTTATTTTTTAATTGTAATAACATGTTCATTTTTGCAGCGACTTGAACTGCTCTCGCGAAGGGTTGTGTGCTTCTTTTCTATGATTTTTTACCCCATTGAATTGCCTGATCTTTGATGTTTAAATTTAAATTTTCAAAATTCAAGTACTGTGGTGAACATCTACCTGTTGCGATCCTAGAGCAGAGATTCTTTCCTTCTTATTCTCTATCAATAGTCCAAGCTTTCGCGGGGTGATAAAACTTGGACCTTCATGGGCTAAAGCTCATCCCGCTATCAATATCTATCACTTAATTTGGGACTCTATAATTAGTTTTATATAAACATTCATTCTGAATCAATGAAAGACAAGTCCACGTATTTTTTTCTCAAAATCTTATACAATACATCTTTTTCATTTTATATGGTATCAGAGCAAAGTCTCTAATCTTCCAATCAATCCTTAATCATTGAAGCATCATCAGAAGAGAAGAACTCATCTTCTTCTGATTCTCAATCTCAATCTTCATCTCTAACACAAATAATTAAAACTACATCGGTTAATGATATTTTCTTCATTCATCCTCCGGAAAATCCTATGACAATGCTCTTCTCTCCCTTGCTACAAGGCGACAATTATCCGACATGGGTACATGGAATCTCCAAAAGCTTTGATAGAAAAGAACAAGTTGGGATTTGTTGATGGCTCTATCTCATGTCCGGCAAATCATGTTACTCGAGCAAGATGGAAACAATGTGATGACTTGGTAGGAATATGGATCATAAACTCAGTTCACACAGACCTACATCAAAGCTTGATGTATGTCGATTCTTCTCTTGCAATTTGGTAAGACTTAAAGGTAATATTCACAAATTCAAATGCTCCAAAACTATATCAATTGAGAACTACTTTCAAGATACTCTCTCTATTATGACATATCACACCAAACTCAAAGATCTTTGGGATAAGATTAATTCACTTAGTTCAAATGAACCATGCATTTGTGGTGCTAGAAAGAGCTTGTTTGAGCGTATTGAAAGAGATCGTACAATGGAACTTTTGCTGAGACTCAATGATCATTTTTTTAGACTTCGCAGTCCAATTCTCTTAATTGAACTGATGCCTTCAGCTTAGGGAATTTTCAACCTCATCAAACAAGAGAAGGAATAACAATTCATTAATGATACTGCACATCCAAACATTGATTTTGATTCCCTCAATGTTAACAAGTACGATTCTCGTCATTCTAGAGCTATTGGTCCCAGCAACACAAACAAGAGACAACGTCCGTATTGGGATCACTGCAGCAAGTATAGACATACTCTTCAGAATTTCCATCAACTTCATGGCTTTCCTCAAAATAAACCAAAAGGAAACACATATCCTTCTACATTTGCTGCTACCACACCTAATGAAGCAATTCTTTCATCACTATCAACTGATCAATATAATCGTCTCCTGACAATGCTGTCTGCTTTAGGTGCTGATTCAGACACATCACCCAAAGTGAATCTCACAGGTAATATGATTAATCATCTTGTATGGTATGTCAATAGTGGTGCAATGCACCACATTTTCACCAATGTATCTCTATTCAGCAAATATTATTCTTTGCCAAAACATATTTATGGCCAACTACCAGATGACTTTCTTGCCAATGTGCATCGCATTGGTGAAGTAATTTTCTCACCAACATTGCGATTATCACATGTATATCATATCCCTACATTTAAATGTAATCTCAATTCTATATCTCAATTAACCAAGTCTTTATATTGGAAGGCTGAATTTCTAAATTCTTCATGTATTTTTCAGGACCTACGCTCAAATCGGACGATTGGTCAAGCTGACCTTGTTTCTGGTCTTTATCAACTCCGTCATTCTGCTGCTATTTTTATTTGTTGCATCTGTTGTTTCTCATAAGACGCCATTTGATCTCTGGCATTGTCAGTTCGATCACCCGAGCTTAAACTGTTTTAAATTTCTATGTAAAAAAGTACATTCTATTCATTCCAAATTCTCTTCAGAATGTAATATTTGCCCACGTACAAAAAAAACTCATTTATCGTTTAATAAAACAACAATTTCTTCTTCTCGTTGCTTTGAACTTGTCCACTGCGATGTATGGGGGCCCTTCTCTCTCTTATCTAAAGATGGCACAAAATAATTTCTTACTATCATTGATGATTACCCAAGATATACATGGGTCTACCCATGTGTGCTAAATCTAAAACTCTTAGGTGTATATAGTATTTCTATACTTTTGTCACCATACAATATGCCCATACTATTGGCTCTATCTCTACGGGAGCACTTTCTGTTTTTCTACCTCAACTACAAAAATTTCAATCTGACAACGGGATAGAATTTTCGCCAAATGACATTCAAAAATGGTTTCAATCTCATGGCATACATATCAACAAAGTTGTATTTACACCCATCAACAAAATGGGATTGTTGAAAGGAAGATCGCCATCTCTTTTTGTTAGCAAGAGCTCTCATATTCCAATCCAATATACAATTCAATTATTGGGGAGAATGTGTTCTTACCACAACGTATTTAATTAATAAAATACCTACTCCAGTACTATCTAACAAGTCTCCACATGAGGTCCTTCTTCGATCTCCACCGAAATACGAGCATCTTTGTATTTTTGGTTGTCTTTGCTTTGCTCGAAATACATCAATCCGAACAAAGTTTGATCCTCGTGCTAAACCAGACATCTTCTTAAGATATCCTTTTAATCACGAAGGATATATAATCCTTGATATTGAATCTAAAAAAAATGCTTCATGCAATGTTGTGTTTAAGGAACATATATTTCCCTTTCAAGATGCCATGTCTCTTGCGAATGATTTTTTTTTCAAATACAGAAACATTACCAATTTTTATGATGACGATATCATTAATTCTTCAATCAAACCATGTTCTCCATGCAGCATCGATCCTCCTATAATCACTACATTTTCTAGTCCACAGTCTGCATGCAGTCCTACTCCCACGTCTATCTCAACTTCTAGTTCCTAACACCATTAAGAACTCAAAACTAATTCAAGAAACCTAGAACAGCCACTTCGTCACTCTAAATGTGACCGTCAACAATCTGTTTGGTTGAAGGATTTTATATGCAATACCACTGCATGTACTACTAATTTTCCTTATCAACTCACTCACCATTTATCATTTGATAAATTCAGCTCAACTCATAAGGCCATTCTTACTTCTATTATCACAACACATCAGCCGAGAACCTTTACCGAGGCCATGAAACATGCTGATTTGTGTGATGCTATGTCCAAGGAGATTGCAGCTTTAGAAGCTCACAACATTTAGACATTAGATCCTTCGCCACCTGGTAATTAGTCTGTTGTTCGTTGCAAATGGGTTTACTAGACTAAAATTTAAATCTAATGGCAGTATAGAACATCGTAAAGCTAGACTCATTGCAAAAGGATATACTCAACAAGAAGGCATTGATTATCATGATACTTTTTCACCACTGGCTAAATTGGTCACCATTTGTGTGTTATTAGCTCTTGCAACAATTCGACGTTGGTCTATCCACCAACTCGATGTTAATAATGCATTTTTACAAGGAGATCTCCATAAAGAAGTCCACATGAAAATTCCCCCTAGATTCCATAAACAGAGAGATCATCATGTTTGTTGCTCGAATAAGTCTCTTTAAGACCTTAAACAAGCGTCTCAAGAATGGTTTCAATATTCTCCTCAACCCTTTTCGATGAAGGTTTCACTCAATCTCGTCCAGATTACTCACTTTTCTTTTATCATCACATTTCCATCTTTGTGTTGGTTTATGTGTATGTTTTATCATAACTTGTAATGATACATCCTTCATATCATATCTAAAATCTTGCCTTGAATTGACATTATCCATCACGGATCTAGGTAAACTATAATACTTTCTCGGCATAGAAGTAAGAAGATCCACTCATGGATTATTTTCATGCCAGCGGAAATATATAATTGATATTCTTCAGGATTCTAGCCTTACCGGTGCTAAAACTTCAGCATTTCCCATGGAACATCTCAAACTTCTCCCTACTGCATGGGAATTATTACATGATCAAAGCATTTTTAGACATTTAATTAGTCGTCTGCTCTACCTTATAGTAACTAGACACCGGGTATAGTTTATGCTGTTAATTCTCTTAGTCAATTTATGCAACAACAGCGGTATGCTCATTTAGAGGTTTCTTTGCATGTCGTCCTTTATCTCAAAGGCACTCTATTCCATGGGATTCTTCTATCTTCATCTAGTTCCCTAAATCTTCAAGGATATACAGATTTAGGTTGGGCTGGATGCCCGGTCACTCGACTTTCGACAATTGTTCACAGTGCTTGGTAATAGTCCAATTTCATGGAAGTTTAAGAAACAACCATCTATCTCTCGATCATCTACCAAAGAAGAATTTAGGGCAATAGCTAATCTAGCTGCCAAATTAGAATGGCTTTCTTTTTTATTTAATGATCTTGGTATTCAAATAACCAAACCAATTCCAGTATATTGTGATAATCAAGCAACCATTCACATCGCTAAAAATCCAGTTTTTCACAAACGAACAAAACATATTGAACTTGATTGTTATTTTGTACGTGATTCTTATTTGGGTTAGTCCCTCCAACCTATATCTCTTCTGCCAATCAACTCACTGATGTTTTTACCAAACCCCTCGGGGCAAACCAGTTTCGTCGACTTTTGTTCGAGTTAGGCATACGTTCGCAACCGACTCCTGCTCTAACTTGAGGGGGATATTAGAGGATATTGTGTAATTGAAACCAAATCAGTCGCAGCATGAGACCACGAGCAACAAGCAAAATAACCCGAAGTTAAATTTCAAACTTATGTTGTAACAATAGACCAGATTTACGTCATAGGAGCATATTTTTATCACTTAGTTTAGGACTCTATAAGTAGTTGTATATAAACATATGTTTTGAATCAATGAAAGACAAGTCAGATCCTTTTCTCAGAATCTTGTATGATATGTCTTCTTTCATTTTATACTTTCTTTTGTTCAAACAACCGAACATTTCCGCAACTGATTCTGTAATGTTACAATCCGGGTCGTCCAACTGGTAAAATGTGAAGGCCAGCCATACTATGTTTCCGAACGTATTCTCGTGCAAGGGGGGCTCCATTCCTTTTCGCAGGTTGACAGAATGAATGGCCATTAAAGTTGTAAAATCTCATGTTCCTGCTTTGGATGAGCCTTGGCTATCTGTTGGGTTAAGAAGGAACACAGGGATACAACTCGGGAAGGAAGTGGGATGTTTTCACTTGCTGCCTTTGACTGCAGAGCTTCTTCTGCACTTTCATCGAATAAGAAGAACCTTCTGAAATAGGATTTACTAGAACTAGTGCGTGGGAAATAGAAATTATCGAAGTTTTTCTGAAAATATTTGGGCGAGGGCGACTTAGGAGGGAAAGGGGTCGATGCAGAAGTAAAATCAGGTTCCACAATGGCTTCTCCATGTGTAATATTGGCTCAGTTGTTGAGGAAAACACTCCTGGAAAGTCCATCCACAACTTTGTGAAACAAACACGCACCTATGAAAAAACCCCCGCATTCAAATCGAGTTATTTTGACAGCGACAAGGTGAGCATTTTTCTCCTCCAGGACATAGCCTGAAGCAGGCCGAATGGCGGCGAAGATTGAAGAAGCGATGGATCGCCGCAAAAGTCCGATACGATTCTGAGCATAACTTTTGCGTCCGGACTCGGAATCAGGCGATTCTGGTGGCGTTGGAACTGTCTCAACGAGCACTACATAGTTCTTGTCAATGATAGGAAATGTCGCTCCATTTTTCGATTTAAGGTCGTTTAAGGCATCAAAACAGTAATTTATTGTTTTTGAGTATTTTCCAATTTTCGTTTAATTTTGGAAATTATTAATTCCTAATTTCATTTTTTATTTTTTTCCATTTTCTTCCGAATTCAGTATTCAAGGACCTCTTGTATTTTCGGAGGTTTCATCTTTTCATAATAATATTTTCGAGAATTATTTTGTCTTTGGTGGATTCCCAATCCAAGCTATAGAATTCGTGCTTGCGAATATTTTCAATTATTCCGACTGAACCTATGCACAAGAGGAAATCAATGAGAACTTAGATTTCAGGGCTTTCCAAGAATGCTGACAAAGTGTGCTTTTTCACCTGAGCATGAACGAATAGTCTCCCGTCATCGTTACAAATAATGGTCGAACCGTCTATGAATCTACCAGAAAAGGGATAGTAGATGGATAGAGTGTTGGAGGACTCCCTTAGGAGATATAACAAGCTAGTTTGGTCATGGTCGATCAATTTGTGAGCCTGGAAGAAGAAAATATATGGTATGTATAGGGAAGGTGAACATTGATCAAGCAAGGAGACTTTGTAGATTCTCAAGTGAGCAGGAGTTGGCGTGGAAGGCCTCACGATTTCCTGGGAAATTGTTTCAGCGTTCATCATAAAGAACAATATACTTGGGCTGGAGAGCAAAGATCGATCTTGCAATAGCTAAATGTTTGTGAGCATGGCCAGTCCAATAGATTTTGAGGTCATTTGCGAGATTTTTATTTTGGCCCCTTTTAAAAAAAATTAATAATAGTTTAAAATACAAACTAGTATTTGTTGGCGTTTGAAAACTAACCAAGTGCAATGCTAAAAGGTTCATCAGATACCTATTTTATATTTATTAAAATTTTAAGATAAAAAATAAAAAATTTTGGGGGATATAAACCAGTACCCTAAATAAATATTGTAAAGTTTAGATTTATCGAGTTGGCAATTTGTGGAAGTTATAAAAATATGGAATTGTTGTGTTGAAACATCAAAGAAGAAAATTTCGGTGACATAAGGAATGGGTGAAGATGAAATCTGAGAAGTATATATCATCCAACTGTGTTTGATTTGGAGAATATATCAATTACGATATTTATGAGATTTGATTAGATTTATGGAATCGGAATTGATCTAAGATTATTTGGTTATGAAAGAGTTATGAACAAGATATTATAATTCCTTCCTTCAAGAGATTAGATTTGGTGATTCCTATCTCCAAAGGATTTGATTGTTATCAGAATATTTTGTGGAGAACGAATTATATTTGTACAAGACTTCATGTGTACAAAAATTTTCATGTCAGAACATATGGAAATGTGGGTTTAGAAGTTCTATCCGCATGAAAAATATTGCGTGGATATTACGGAAGATTGGAGATTTCGCAATATATGAGTGTGCGTGTGATTGAAGCATATTGGATCTATGGAAAATCCATATAATTATGAAATTGGATTTATGGAATATTATGGGATTGTTGAGATAAGAAAAAACTCTTTATTTATGAGATTTTGATATACTTTAAAAGCAGATTTGGAAACGGAATCTTTTGAATACAAATGTGGAAAATTCCAATCTACTCATGATATACATATTGATAGGCATTACGGTTGTCCGACTCACAAATTTAATTAAAGAAAATCAACATCCAAAATTTCATATATTTCGAGAAGTACTACAGAGATTCATCTGTGTTCCAACATGAATGTAACATATTGATCAAGTTCAGAATCTATACCTTAATTCCTCGAGAGGAGGCGTGTTTCGAGGTCAGAGGGAGTCTGATCAAGGCAGATTGGTAGTTAGGAGAGCTAGCAAAATTCCGTCTTACAATTAGTTAAGATAAGTATATTGTATGTGTACTTTGCACTATATCTTTCTGATTAGTGGATTCATTCTGAACTGAGCCAGGTCCCGCAGATGTAAGTGGATTACATCGAACCGCGTAACCAAGTCTCTTGTTTTCATGCTTTACTTTGTTGCATACTTGGTTAGATAGGCTATATTGGAACATGGTAGTAATTATTGAATTAATTAGGTAAGACCAAATTACAAATATTACATTGTTTGAATCATTATCTATCACTATAATTCAAAATCATCAATCACATGTTGTACGATCTAGGTAGACAAGGTTGTGCACTTATTCT
Organism: Rubia yunnanensis; assembly: GCA_037428765.1. Classification (NCBI taxonomy): domain Eukaryota; kingdom Viridiplantae; phylum Streptophyta; class Magnoliopsida; order Gentianales; family Rubiaceae; genus Rubia; species Rubia yunnanensis. The sequence goes on along the minus strand of CM075062.1, from coordinate 108,990,535 downwards.
GAATTTGCTCCTTCTCTGCACATAAATAATAATTTTCCTTTGGTAAATTGAATATATAAGTGTGATTGTTAAAAAAATAAAAAGAAGCAATCCATATGTTAAAAAATACTCCCAAAAAAGGGACAAAACCTAGAGATGCCATCGCAAAGTTGTTGTACCAGCGCTTTATTTTATATTACTCATTCTTGCACTTTTAGAGGCAAAATCATCATTTATATCATCAACATCAATATTTGTCAACAAATTTTTTTCTATGCTCAATATTGCTAAAGTATTTAACCTAGCTATTTTGATTGGTCCAGGTAAAATACTTTAATCAAGTTAGGAAAGAATGGATACTTTAAAATTGGCTCATCGGCAATGCATATTGATAAAAAGGGCCCAAGAGGTAAGAAAATGCTCGAATGTAATTAATAGAAGGCAAAGTCTTGGGAAAGATCATTTTTCTATAGGCTTATAGAAAGACGTGATTTAATTAGAATGATAAAAGGTAAAAACTCTTAGTTGTAATATTAAAAATTATTTATGCAACATGTATTAGTTATAAAGTTTATAACATGATTCATGTTACCCAAAAATTTTATCTTCATTTCTTTTAGTTTGCACTTTAAACCTTGGTCTTTTCGTAGCTTATGGAAAGATCATTTTTCAAAAGACAAACTCTAAATAGAAAAGGAAATTATTTTCTAAATAATTTAAGAGTCCATCTCTTGAAAGACGACCTTTCTATAAGTCATGGAAAGACCAAGGTTTAAAGTGTAAATTAGAAGAAATGAAGATAAAGTTTTCGATTGCATGAACAGGGTTATAAATTTTATAACTACTATATGTTGCATACTAAAGTTTTAATATTGCAACTAAGACCTTTTACCTTTTATTATTCTGATTAAATTTCATTTTTCCATTAGCATATGAAAAGACTGTTTTCCCAAGATTTTGCCATGATTTAAAGAGTCTGTCTCTTGAAAGACGGTCTTTCCATAAGTTATGGAAAGACCAAGGTTTAAAGTGTAAATTATAATAAATTAAGATAAAATTTTCGGGTTGCATGAACCGGGTTATAAATTTTATAACTACTACATGTTTCATACTAAAACTTTAATATTGCAACTAAGACCTTTTACCTTTTATTATTCTAATCAAACCCCGTCTTTCCATAAGCCTATGGAAAGACCGTCTTTCCCAAGACTTTGCCTGATTTAAAAGAAAAGAAAATAAAAAAGGTAAAAATTGGCTCATGTGTAAATAGAACAGACTCAATCTAAATTTGTACAACTTGTACAAATAAATATAATTGTACTTCCATTCAGCAAATGGAGTTTTTTTTATAAATTATCCATATATAATAATTAAATATAATATGCTTGTGCCCCTTTAAGTATTGAGCCATGTGCAATTGCCCTACCCACACTACATTCTGACCGGCCCTTGCTGTGAGTGTCATTGTGCAGGTGAATGGTTTCCTTTTATAAGAATTAGCTAGATGCTCTCTTCCTTACACCAGGTCAACATAATAATTATTGAATCTGTCTAGTATGATACCGTCGGTAAGATCAAGAACTAGGTGTAAAATAAGAAAATAACATGCTAAATTCGAGGGTAAAATAGAGTTAGTTTGGACTCGAGATAATTAATGAAAAACTCAAAAATGTTAGGGGACCAAACAACAAATACATAGAAAATAATCTAGATAGGGTATCTCCTTCTTCCACCTTCTCCATCGCCGCCTCTCCGCCGTCTCTGTTGATATTCTCTGCGTTGATGCTGTTTTTCGACCATCCCGCAATCGTCGTCTTCAGTTAGAGAATCGTAGAAACCGGCAAAGATGGAGAATCCGAGAAGATGGAGAATCAGTGAATCGGAGACGGAGAATCGGACGAGATGAAGAATCTTCAGTCACTAGGGCTAGATGGAGAATCGGGGAATCCAACGACTGAATCGGCGACTGATTCCGGTGAGGAATAGGAGGTTCGAGGAGGTGGCGGTTGATTCCCGTGATAACCGCCGATGCGATATTCTGGTGATCTTGACGGCGCCCTGACACAGTTTCCGACGTTCTCAGTTAATTGGCGTTGTTCCCCGGAGCTCTAGCTCATATTTCCAACACGATTCAGCATATGCTGTTCTCTGTTAATTTGTAAGTTCCCCGAAGCTCATCCCCCAAACTATCCCCGAAGCAGAACAATGTAAGAGTTGAAACGGCTAGGACTCTTTTTTGGTTTCTACAGAAATCACTCTCAAAGTCCTTGTAAAAAACTATGATTCTGAGCCTTTATTCTAGATGCAAAATGAATGGAGGATCCAAAGTCCCAGGATCTGTGAATATTGTCCAGCTATCAAGCAAGCTTATAATTTAAAAATAGACTTCAGCATTTAGCCCCAACAGAACAGTAACTACTAGAGCAAAGTGTCCCACAACTCCCCCACTAATAGATAAAGAAATAAAAGACCAAGAGCTAGAAGATCTCTTTCCTTTTACACTAAAAGGCTATTTCGGCTAGCTCTGGGCCGTCCACACCAGCCGACACTACAGCTATCATGTGAGAGGTAAGTTACGGTAGCTCAACGCCAGGACCCAAGCTGGAGCCCGTACTCACCGTGCACCAGGAGCCCACCCGCCACATGGCCCAGAAGGCCATGCTTTGAGCAAGGACATCCCACACGGTCGCTTGCGAGCCTCGAACTCGGGGTTCCCCCCCTGAATCAACTTGTCCCAACCGCTGGGGTACACCCGTGGGTGAACTTGATACACTAGTTAGGTAACACTAGTTACCTAACTAGTTAGGTAACACCGTGACTTGCGCGGTGAACTTGATAACAAATTATAAAAATACTATAAGAATGTTGCTACAATATAGGAATGTTAAAAGAGCTTTAATTGAAGCTACAAATGTACCATGTTTACATGTAATTGAAGCTTATAATTAACTCGAGCTATCAACTAAAGCAACGCACTATTCTCATGTAGGAATATGTAAAATTTCACAGTAGAAAGTACTAATGACATTTTAATAAGCATTGTTTACATATCTTATTACATAATTAGATTATTCCAAACTTTAAACGCATGCTTGTTACGTACATGTCTTTAGCGATCCAAGTTTACAAAAGAGATGTTACAAGGAAATGGAGCAAAAGTGAATTGTCCAATATACCCTGAACGACCATTGTGTCAACCAAGGGGTTTGGAGGATTTCCTTTATATATATATATTATAGTTTACCAAGAGATAATATATATATATAATAATATATAATATAATAATATAAGACAAGAAGAAAGAGTAGAAGAAATTGTGCAAAAATAGATGAAAGGAAAAAAAGGAACCCAATAGAGTAGGACTAACTTTAGAGTGAACAGTACCATTTCCAGATTTTTTGAAAAGGGTTTGGATGGATTCCTGTCCACTCGAACCCTCTCCACTCGAAACTCTCCACTCGAACCATCTCCACTCGAACCATCTCAACTTGAACCCTCTCCCCTCGAATGTCTCCACTTGAACCCTCTCCACTCAAACCTCTCCACTTGAACCTCTCCACCCGAACCCTCTCCAATCGAACTTTTCCACTAAGGTGAGTGTTTGAATCGCCTTAACACAAATCGAATTTAAATGATTATATATATAAGATGCTACCAGAGAGTACCTCTCGAACCCTCCTCTAGAACCTCACCTCTCGAACTAGTACCGCTCGAACCAGTACCTTTCGAACCCTCCACTGGAACCTTCACCTCTCGAACCCTCCACTAGGACCTTCACCTCTCGAACCAAAGAGTACCTCTCGAACCCTCCTCTCGAACCGGTACCTCTTGAACCAGTACCTCCCGATCCACTCGAACTCTTACCTTTTGAACCCTCTACTAGAACCTTCACCTCTCTAAACCCTTCACTGGAACCTTCACCCCTCGACAACCAGTACCTCTCGAACCAGTACCACTCGAACCCTCCACTCGAACTCTCACCTTTCGAACCCTCCACTGGAACCATCACCTCTGGAACCCTCCTCTCGAACCTCACCTCTCAAACCCTTCCACTGGAACCTTCAACTCTCAAACCAAAGAAAACCTCTCAAACCCTCCTCTCGAACCTCACCTCTCCAACCCCTCCACTGGAACCTTCACCTCTCAAACCAAAGAGTACCTCTCGAACCCTCCTCTCCAACCTCACCTCTCCAACCCCTCCACTGGAACCTTCACCTCTCAAACCATAGAGTACCTCTCGAACCCTCCTCTCGAACCTCACCTCTCCAACCCTCCACTGGAACCTTCATCTCTCAAAGTAGAGAGTACCTCTCAAACCCACCTCTCGAACCAGTACCTCTAGAACCAGTACCACTAAAAACCCTCCACTCGAATTATCACCTTTCGACTCCACTAGAACATTCACCTCTCGAATCCTCTTCTGGAACCTTCACCCCTCGAATCCTTCTCTTGAACCTCACCCCTCGAACCAGAGACTACCTCTCGAACCCTCCTCTAGACCCTCTCCTCCACTCGAACTCTCACCTCTTGAGCCCTCTAACGGAACCTTCAACTCTCGAACCCACCAATGGAACCTTCACATCTCGAACTTGTACCACTCGAACCTCCACTCTAACCCTCCACTAGAATTTTCACCTCTCGAACCCTGCACTGGAACTTTCACCTCTTGAACCCTCCACTGGAACCTTCACCTCTCGAATCCTTCCTCTTGAACCTCACCACTCCAATCATCTTCTTGAACCTCACCACTCGAACTAGAGAGTACCTCTCGAACCTCATCCCCAACCTCACATCTTCAACCCTTCCACTGGAACCTTCACCTCTCGAACTAGAGTGTACCTCTTGAACCCTTCTCTCAAACCTCACCTCTCCAACCAGTACCTCTCCAACCAGTACCATTGGAACTCTCCACTCAAGCTCTCACCTTTTGAACCCTCCACTGGAACCTTCACCTCTCAAACCTCCAATAGAACCTTCACCTCTCGAATCCTCCTCTTGAACCTCACAACTCAAACGAGAGAGTACCTCTTGATCCCTCCTCTCGAACCTCACCTCTCGAACCCTCCACTGGAACCTTCACCTCTCAAACCCTCCTCTCGAACCAGTACCACTCTAACCCTCCACTCGAACTCTCACCTCTCGAACCCTACATTGGAACCTTCACCTTTCGAACAGTACAATGGAACCTTGACCTCTCAAACTCGTACCACTCGAACCTCCACTCGAACTCTCGTGCTAAGATTTGGAGGGATTCCTCACGTGCTAAGATGAATAATGGAAAATCAAAAATGAAAAGCAGGGGAAAGGGAGGAAAGGGACAAACAGGAACAAGAACTCTCACATTTCGAACCCTCCACTGGAACCTTCACCTCTCGAACCCTCCACTTGAACCTTCACCTCTCAAATCCTCCTCTTGAACCTCACCACTCGAACCAGAGACTACCTCTTGAACCCTCCCTTCAAACCTCACCTCTCGAACCCTCCTCTCCAACCAGTACCACTCGAACTCTCACATCTCAAACCATCCAATGGAACCTTCACCTCTCGAACCCTCAAATGAAACCAGTACCTCTCGAACCAGTACCACTCTAACCTCTACTCTAACCCTCCACTAGAACCTTCACCTATCGAACTCTTCACTGGAACCTTCACCTCTCAAATTCTCCTCTTGAACCTCACCACTCGAATCCTCCTCTCGAACCTCACCTCTCGAACTCTCTTCTCGAACCTCACATCTCCAACCCCTCTACTAGAACCTTCACCTCTTGACCCAGAGAGTACCTCTCGGACTCCTCTCAAACCTCACCCTCCAACCAGTACCTCTCTGGAACTCTCCACTCGAACCCTCCACTGGAACCTTCACCTCTCGAACCCTCCAATGGAACCTTCACCTCTCGAACCCGTACCTCTCAAGCCAGACTGGAACAGAATGGTGAGCCGCTCAAAACATCATTTTAGGCAACCACCTGTCTGAACCTGTAGAAACACATGGAAGTTGGGACTTTAGAGCATACGTAAAAGTACAGAAATACCCCTGGCGACCATTTGTGTCAACATTCCTGTAGACGCACATGGTTGGGAAGGTGTCAACATTCCTGTGGATGCACATGGTTGGGAAGGTGATGAAATTTTTATATCTGCAAAATTACCCTTCTACCCCTGATGACCATTTGTGTCAACAATGGACTTAGGAGGATTTCTATTATATAGTGCCCTCAGATGATACAAAGTGAAACATGTACTGCCTACACAGATATATCCAAGTGATGGAAATGAAATGATAGGCACTCGATCACCCTCACTAAAAGGAGTGAACTGTTAATGTCGAGAAGTCATGTTCATCGCTAAGGAAATGGTCAGCTTTTAAATTACAAAGGGCTAACTAAAACCAATCATGCCTGAAGTCACAGGGGGAGTTCACCACCGTCTGTGATTACAACTTTGCCTTTTGGTGTACCTCTTTAGCTTTAACTGGAAATAATTTTAGAAAGTGCTAAGTAAAACCAATCAAACTAAAATATTAAAACATCACATAAAAGAGATGTGGATGATACAATAAAATATTATACTGTTACGTTTTGATGATTCAATTTTTTTGTTTGATGTTTTACAAAAATGTACTGATGTGGATGTTGATTTAAACAGGTATCATATACTCCGTTGCACTTGTACATTCCACTGTTGTTACATTTGAAAAAATATATGTTGACATTTCACTTTTATCAATTGATGTTACAATTTTCTTACATGATAATTTACAGATGTAAGATGATACCTATCACTTTATGTATATTGCAGATGAACAAGACATAAAACATCATACAGTGACAACTCAAAATCGGAGGAATTCATTGAATCATCAATGGCACAATAAATACATATAAAAATGTGAAATCTCATATCTATCAAATCATTAAACATCATTCCGTACAAAAGGTTTAAAATGCCCTAAAAACCACTAACATAAAAATTGAACAAATCCAAATCAACCTAAAACATCAACAACAATCTAGTCTTTCGGCTCTAACAAATAAACCAATATTCTCACACAATAGTGCCTTGGCTCTGGTGAAATATTCTCACCAATAAATACCAAACCATCAATTCTATTTTTCCCCTGATGTGTTTTCCTCCGTTGCTTGCTTATTCACAAACTTGTCTTCCCTCGTGTTAGTTTCAAAGAATTCTATGAGGCGATCATCTCCTCCAACCTCCGATCGGCACTGCCTCCATGGGAGAGGCACCCACTGTCGCCGCTCCGTTATCTTTTTCTCGAGTGATTAGCCAATCTCTACACCCCTCTTCAACTGATACTAATATGAATCAAATACATCACCAACATAATCCAAACTCACACAATCCCCAGTCTGTTCCCACCACTTATAAAGCTCCCCTCAATCCAAAATGGAAAATCAATCACCTTGGTGAACCGGGCCTCCAATTTTCTGATGAAGATTGTGATCGAATGGAAGCCCCACTGAAGTTCACGCTCATCGAAAAATTCTCCAGAAGCAGGCCGGAATTGGCCACACTTCGATGAGATTTTCAGACGGTTGGATTCAAGGGACAAACAAACATCCATCTTCTCGCTAATCGCCAGGTATTGATCAGTTTTAACTTATTAGAATATTATTATAGATGTTGGATCCATAAGGTGTGGAATTTTGGTGCATATTCAATCAGAATTACTAAATGGGAACCAACATTCAATCCTAATACTGATTCTCCTATAGTTCCTATTTGGATTGAACTTTATGGCCTACCACAATAGTTTTTTAACTCTCAAGTAATGATGAAATAGGCAGAATTATTGGTCAGCCTGTAAAAATTGACAAAGCCACCCTAAATAGGACTAGGCCACATGTAGCAAAGGTTTGTGTTGAAATGGAAATCACCAAGCCTAAATTGAATAGAATTTGGTTCAGCTTTAAAGGAATTGGCTTTTGGCAAAGTGTTGAATATGAAGGCATACAAGATTATTGTTCTATTTGCTTGAAACTTGGTCACTTGTCATCTGTCTGTAAGGCTGAGCAGATACAACTTACACACAACCCATGGATGCCAAATGAATTTGAGGTACATGGAATGAAACAAGGTAAAGTGGAAGGCTCCTCCTCTTCAGGGGTCTTTACAAAGGATAAGACACAAATTCCAATGCATAAAACTGTCTCTAACTATACTTTTGAGGAAGTCCGAAGACCTAAGAAGTCAAGTTCTCAAGGGAATGCCTCTCAGGTAGAGGCACAAGTTAGTATTACTCCTAAAATTGCTGAAAATGATCCCATGATTATTTCTTTCTCTCTAGTTTAGAGAACACTGTTGATCAACTTAAACAATCTGGACCTAAGACCTCTGCTCAAGCACCTGGAACAATTAACCACTCTGTCCTTGAACTAATATTGCTTGATACATCAGTAAAAATACATGGGGATCCAAAGTCTCAAAATGCTCCTCCACAAACCATCTCCAAATTTGATATACCAGCTAAATCACAAACAATCCTTCAAACTCCAGACCCTAACCCTCTGGCAATTCAAATCCAAATAGACTTAAATAACACAACTGATCTAAGTGAAAGCAATCTAAGACACCAAGGAACTGAACCTGAAATTTAGTTACTTGAATCAGAAAAATCAAATCTGGAAATTGCTAATATCCTCTCATTAACTGGGGAAACAAATGTCTCAGATAATATAGTGGTAAGTGCTAATTATGGAGAGCATTTTATTGAAATAAATTCTAGAACTTCTCCCTACTCTCCTCTGGAAAAAAAGCACAAAAAGAAAGTAATCTTTAATGATGAGCTTAACCTGTCTATAGACACCATAAATACAGGTTATAACTCAGAACCAGAATGCTTAAATAACCTGCAAGTACCTAACTCCCATGATAGTTTCATTGCTGATATGATGACTTCAAAAAATAGGTTTAATGCTCTCCTAAAAGACACTAATAACACAGATGAAGCTAATGAACCTAATGATATGACTAGAAAATATAATAAGAAGGACTACTCCTCAACATCTAAAATGGTCATAACCCGTTCTACATTGTCTTCAAAATAGTAATTTAATGGATCTGAGCATTTGTTGTTGGAATATAAGAGGCATAGGAAATTTAGCTTCTCAGATAAGAGTCAGAGACATTAAATGCGGAAATCACATAACTCTATTATCATTAATTGAACCAATTCTGGACAACAATCAAATTGCAAAAACATCTTTTGAACTTTTTTTTCATAACCATTTTGCTACCTTGGGTTGTAAAATATGGTTATTCTGGGATGACAATGTCAAAGTTGACATTTTACAGACTGAATCTCAATATATCATAACCAAAATAACATATCCATCCCTACCCAAGACTTGCAACATTGCGTTCATTTATGCAAAGCATTCACGAAAAGGCAAAGCAAAGCTTTGGGATAACATTTTGAAATTAGGTAATCTAAAATTGACTGTCATAGGAGATTTCAATGTGATTAAAAATCAATCAGAATACATTGGCCCTTCCATTCCCAACCCCAAAGTGATTACAGATTACAACAACTTTCTCCACTCAGGAAATTTCCTGAACCTCCCTACCTCAAGAAACCTTTTCACCTGGACTGGGATGGGGCATTAAGGGAGGGTTTGGAAGAGGCTAGATAGAGGGCATTGCTTACTCCAGGTTGTTTAATGGTTTCACCTATTCATGTGTCAATGTCTTATCAAGGAAACATTATGATCATGCTTCACTCATTCTCCATATTACATTAGCCAATAGTTTCTCTTAAGCAAAATCCTTCAAATTTCTGAACTGTTGGATCAATCACACTACATTTTCTGAGCTAGTAAACCAAGCCTAGGGTATTGAACACATCTTAGAGGCATAGAAAAGTTCTAATTCAAATTAAAAAAATCTTAAGATGGCACTTAAAGCTTGGAACTCAAATACCTTTGGTAACATATTCAACAAAGTAAAAATCTGTGAAGAAGCTTTTCTAAATAGTGAATTGGCTTTACAAACTAATGAGAATGAATCCAACCTAATAGCCTACAATAAGTCTAAAGCAGAGTTAACACATGCTTTAGCACTGCAAGAAAACTTTTGGAGGCAAAAGTCAAGGCTAAGATGGTTAAAAGAAGGTGATGCTAATACAAAGTTCTATCATAGCACAGTAAAGGCTAAACATCACAGACAACATATTGCTTCTATAAAAGACTCGGCTGGAAATTGGTTGGATAATCAACATCAAATAGGCTATAAAGTTGTACTATATTTTTCTAAACTCCTCACAAATGAAAATAATGGCCCCACTGGTATTAATATTGTTGTTTCCTCAGAAAATATCCCTCAACTAGTTTATGAAAATATGAATAAATATTTAACCAAACCAGTTACCTTAGATGAGCTTCACAATTTAATCTTCTCCATGAACAGTAACTCATCCCATGGCCCTGGCAGATATAATGGCACTTTCTACAAAAAAATGCTGGATGTAATCAAAACTGACCTCTTATAGGCAGTACAAGATTTTATAAATGGCAAAAAAATCCCAAAGGCAATCTCAGCAACTCTGATTACCTTAATTCCCAAAAAGGAAGTTTGTTCATCCTTTAAGGATTTCAGGCCAATAAGTCTCTGCAACTTCATCAGAAAGATCTTCACCAAAATAATAAATCACAGACCGAAACCTATAACGCCTTCAATCATTTCTCCTGAGCAGTCTGCATTTGTTCAAGGGAAGGAATTAGCTAACAATGCCCGCTAAAGCAGGAAATAACTAATCACTTGAATAACAAATCCACCGATTTTAAAAATCGGTGCTAAAAATGAAAAAATAGCACCAGTTTTAAAAACCGGTGCTCAATATTTTCAAAATTCATTTTCCAGCCAAAAAATAGCCAATAATTTTAAAATAGCACCGGTTTTTGGAAACAAATTGCACCGGTTTTAATAGCCGGTGCTAAAAATATTTAAAATTCATTTTTCCCTCAAAGAAATCGCCAAAAAAAATTAAAATTCAATCTTCCCGCTAAAAATTTCAAAATATTCGTCGAAATTGTTTAAAGTTCAATTTTTCCGCCAAAGAATTCAAAAAATTCACCAAAACATTTTTTTTAAATCGCAAAAATTTCAAATAATCTTGCTAGAAATTTCATGGGCTAGGAGCAACTGCGCAGCCGCTCTAAACTTCTTTTTTTTTTAACTTTCAAAATCGTTCACTTCTTTTGTTGATTTTAACTAATAACTATGTTAAGTTAAATTAATCAATGATCAACCTTTACTGACCTAATATATACAAATAAGAATAAAATTTGTTGTCATTAACTAATTAACGTTCAACCCTTAATTGATTTAGTATACATAAATACAACTTTAACTAGTTAACGGTTAATCCTTATTTGACTTTCAATGTATAAACACTAATAACTAGGCTGACTTTCACAGATCAACGGTCAAACTACACTTGACTTTCAATATATAAACACTAATAACAAAGTTGACTTTAACTAATTAGTGGTCAAATTTATTTAAATTAGTATATAATAAATACTATTAAAAATGTTTGACTTTGTCTAATCAATGGTCAAACCTTACTTGACTTTCTATATATAAATACTAGTGACTAAGTTAATTTTAACTAATCAACGGTCAAACTTTACTTGACTCTCTCTGTATAGAAACACTAGCGACTAAGCTGACTTTAACTAATCAACAGTCAAACTTTACCCGACTTTCAATATATAAACACTAATAACTATGTTGACTTTGTCTAATCAATGGTCAACCTTTACTTGACTTTCAATAAATAAACACTAATAAAAAAGTTGAATTTAACTAATTAACAGCCATTTGAACTAGTATATAATAAATACTAATAAAAATGTTTGGCTTTGTCTAATCAACGGTCAAATCTTACTTGACTTTCAATATGTAAACACTAACAACAAATTTGACTTTAACTAATTAACGGTCAAACTTTATTTGAATTAGTATATAATAAATACTAATAAAAATGTTTGACTTTGTCTAATAAATGGCCAAACCTTACTTGACTTTCAATAAATAAACAGTAATAACAAAGTTAACTTTAACTAATTAACGGTCAAACTATATTTGAATTAGTATATAACAAATACTAATAAAAATGTTTGACTTTGTCTAATCAACGGTCAAACCTTACTTGACTTTCAATAAATAAACAACAATAACAAAGTTGACTTTAACTAATCAACGGTCAAACTTTACTTAACTCCCTCTCTATATAGAAACACTAGTAACTAAGCTGACTTTAACTAATCGACGGCCAAACTTTACTTAACTTTCAATATATAAACACTATAAACTAGGTTGAATTTGTGTAATCAATGATGAACCCTTACTTGACATTCAATATATAAACACCAATAACAAAGTTGACTTTTACTAATTAACAGTCAAACTTTATTTGAATAAGTATATATAAATACTAGTAAAAATGTTTGATTTTGCCTAATCTACGATCAAACCTTACTTGACTTTCTATATATAAATACTAGGACTAAGTTGACTTTAGCTAATCAACGGTCAAACTTTACTTGACTCTCTCTATATAGAAACACTAGTGACTAAGCTGACTTTAACTAATCAACGGTCAAACTTTACTCAACTTTCAATATACAAACACTAATAACTAGGTTGACCTTTTCTAATCAACGATGAACCCTTACTTGACTTTCAATATAAAAACAACAAAAACAAAGTTGACTTTAACTAATTAACGGTCAATCTATATTTGAATAATTATATAATAAATACTAATAAAAATATTTGACATTGTCTAATAAACCGTCAAACTTTACTTGACTTTCTATATATAAATATTAGTAACTACGTTAACTTTAACTAATACACAATCAAACTTTACTTGACTCTCTCTATATAGAAACACTAGTAACTAAGCTGACCCAGTTCCTGAGCATGAGCAATATATGGAATGTACACCCAAGGGCTCCGTGTGGCAGAATCTCGGAGAAGTTCTCACTCTACTTCACGAATCTGTGCGAAATAAGGGACAACCTGGTAACCATGTGTGGTGGCTCAAGGGAAACACTCATCGACTTGCTGGCGGTTTGGACAGGATCTGGAAAACTCACGGTGATGGCTCATAATCATTTACACAGGTTTACTTATCCTCAGCTGTACGATATATCCACCCTCCCAAGGCCAAGCTTCTTCAAATCAATTTGGAGTGGATCGATACCCCCCCGGTTCTTCTTCATTACATGGCTTGCATCGCTTGGTCATCTTCAAACCAAGGACAGGTACCACAGAGGAGATGACGAACCCACAGACCACATCTACTGCCTATGTCGCTCTGATGTAGAGACACACGATCACTTGTTCTTCAAATGTGATTTCGTTAAATCGGTATGGGATAGAGTGCGAAACTGGATTGGATTGAGACGAGCCACCACCTCCATTGCAGCCTCGGACAAATGGATTAGAAGACAGGTGATAGGATCGAAATTGAAAAGAAAGATGGGTCCACTGGCGCTGGCAACCACAGTGTACTACATATGGAGTGAAAGGAACAGAGTTCTCAAAAATGGACTTTGCCCGGACTCGACTAGGGTTTTCAAGCTAATCCAAAAGGACTGTTATCTCATCCTTAACAGATTATTCCTGCACGAACTGTTGTTCTAGACAGGGATCATTCGCAAACAAACGTCAAAAATGAGGAAGCCTTTTCTTTATTCCAAAAGTTTCTTGCAGGTAAGCTTAGGGGAGACCATCAATACAACGCCAGAGAGGTAAATATTTCTTTTGCAAGTAACATCAGATGCGGACATCCACAAGGCGGCCAGAAGGGGAGGGCCATACTCGAAGGGATCACGCCCTCGAAGGGGCTCTGCCCTCGAAGGGTTCATACCCTCGAAGGGGCTCTGCCCTCGAAGGGGCCATACCCTTGAAGGGGCTCTGCTCTCAAAGGGGGTCAAAATCCTGGAAGGGGCTCTACCCTCGAAGGGGTAATACCCTGGAAGGGGTAATACCCTCGAAGGGGCTATGCCCTGGAAGGGGCCATACCCTCGAAGGGGCTCTACCCTGGAAGGGGTTACACCCCCGAAGGGGCTCTGCCATAGAAGGGGTCGTTACCTCGAAGAGGCTCTGCCCTCGACGGGGTCGTACCCTCGAAGGGGTCCGACAAAAAATATAAATAAATAAATAAAATAAAATAAAAATTTTACTCTATACACATATATTTATTTATTTTGGTGGCGGTCTGGGGGATAAAAGGGTGGATGGGAAAGAGTAGGCGCCTCCAGGGTTGCAGATTAGTTTCGAGGGTTGGTGGACTGGTTCGAGGGCTAGGGGATTGGCACGAGGACTGAGGGATGGTTGCGTAGGTGGTTTGAGGCATATTTTGAGAGGTCTCGAGGGCCAGTTGTTTGAGAGGTCTCATGGGCCACTGGTTCGAGAGGTCTCGTGGGCCACTGGTTCGAGAGTTGTCGAGGATCACTGGTTCGAGAGGTCTCGAGGGCCACCGGTTTGAGAGGTCCATAGGTCCAGAGGTTCGTGAGGTCTCGAGGGCCAGAGTTTCGAGAGGTCTCGAGGGCCAGCAGTTCGAGAGGTCTCGAGGGCCATCGGTTCGAGAGGTAAAGAGGGCCAGCGGTTCGACAGGTCTCGAGGGCCAGTGGTTCGAGAGGTCTCGAGGCCCAGTGCTCTGAGAGGTCTCGAGGGCCACTGGTTCGAGAGATCTTAAGGGCCATTGGTTCGAGAGGTCTCAAAGGCCACCGGTACGGGAGGTCTCGAGGGCCACCGGTTCGAGAGGTCCCGAGGTCCAGAGGTTCGTGAGGTCTCGAGGGTCAGAGGTTCGCAAGGTCTCGAGGGCTAGCAGTTCGAGAGGTCTAGAGGGCCAGGGGTTCAAGAGATCTCAAGAGCCAGGGGTTTGAGAGATCTCGAGGGCCAGCGGTTCGAGAGGTCTCGAGGGCCAGTGGTTGGAGAGGTCTCGAGGGCTAGGGGTCCGAGAGGTCACGAAGGCCAGTGGTCAAAAAAAGTAATTAATAAAATAAATAAATAATAAAAAATATATTTCATGGAAATGTTGAGATTTTCAGCCTTCCCTTTTGGGCAGAAACTGTGGACCACGGGTGAGGGAGTTTCTCATTTCCCCTATCCAGTGGGGTGTAACCTTTCATCACTTGGTTTGTACAACTACTTGAATTGGGTAGTGGATTAATTAATTAGCGTACGCAAAATTAATTAATCCACTACTAGCTGCGATACTTGGATTTGACGGTTGCGCAATTTGACTGTGCTGCACTGAAAAGTGTAAAATGGCATACAACTGTCCATTTGCATAAAATGGAGAGAACGGTTACAAAACCGATACGCAGGGCGTGCGCGGTAGAAGTCATGCCCGGTCTCTTATCATTAGGAGGTCTATCCGCGGGGAACAGTTGGGAGCACCATTGACTACGGTCAACTGGCTCCCATCTCCAAAGGAAAAACCTCGGTACCCACACAGAGATCGTTACCAAAGGCCAATAACACCCCTTTATCTTCATCTTAGGGGTGTACATGGTAGAAGCGGTGTACCAGCTCCACCCGGAGAGGACGCATTGCTTCATTCATTAGAAGGCCGAGATCCCTCTCGGTTTCGAAGGCCGAGATCCCTCTCGGTTTCGAAGGCCGAGATCCCTCTCGGTTTTGAAGGCCGTCGCCGCACCTTAGTGATGGTTGGGATTACACCTGTGGGGAACAAAACATGGGTCAAGAGCCGGTTATGACTTTCGGTTGGATGGAGGTTCCATGGAGAAATGGCTAGCAAGTTTGTTCTCACGACCATCTGTTCTTTTTTGTTTTTGGTCACCTGGTTGTAACATTTAGACCAGGGGCAGTAGTT
The DNA here is from genome assembly GCA_037428765.1 of Rubia yunnanensis. Taxonomy (NCBI): domain Eukaryota; kingdom Viridiplantae; phylum Streptophyta; class Magnoliopsida; order Gentianales; family Rubiaceae; genus Rubia; species Rubia yunnanensis. The sequence goes on along the minus strand of CM075062.1, from coordinate 108,974,685 downwards.
TAGGTAACATGTATAAAGGGAGTGGACTAATGTCCCCACTCCCATATATTTCCACGGCATTTTTTGGGGCCACCTGAGTGTACCATCTAGATCAGGGGTAGTTTAGTAGGTTTCATTGTATCACGGGAGTGGGAAAATGTTCCCACTCCCGTAGACTCTCACGGTTTCTTTTTATTTACCATTACCTTCGACTAGTGACTAAGCTGACTTTAAATAATCAACGTTCAAATTTTACTTGACTTTGAATATATAAACACTTATCTAGGTTGACTTTGTCTAATCAACGATGAACCCTTGCTTTACTTTCAATATATAAACACTAATAATAAAGTTGACTTTAACTAATTAATGGACAAACTTTATTTGAATAATTATATAACAAATACTAATAAAAATGTTTGACTTTGACTGATAAACGGTCAAACCTTACTTGACTTTCTATATATAAATAATAGTGACTAAGTTGACTTTAACTAATCAACGGTCAAACTTTACTTAACTCTCTATATATAGAAACAATAGATTTTTTGGATTCACTCGATTACATTCACTTATTCACTTTTCCATTCACTTTTCCTATTTCTTTTCTCTCGGAAAACCACCTATTTCCTTCCTCTCCATTCACTTTTCCTTTTCTTTTCTTCTTGATTCACACGATTACATTTTTGTGGTAGTTGGGGGACGAGGGGTGGTGGTGGCGGGATGAGGCGGCGGTGGTGACAGGACGAGGTCAAGAGGTGGTGGCGGGATTAGGTCAAGCGGATGTGATGTCGTGACCAGATCTACCTCCTTGTCTAGAAAAATTGGTGAGGTGGCGAGGTCAAGCGGCGGTGGTGTAGAGCTTCAGCGGGGATGTGTTGGGTAGGCTAGGGTTTTAGGGAGGTGTTGACACGGCAATGTGGTGGTGCAGGGGCAGCAGAGCTGGTGAGACGGCAAGATCAAGCAGTGGCAGTGGTGGCGGGATGAGGTGAATGTGGTGGTGGGATGAGGTGGCAGTGGTGGCAGACTCCAGTTTGCTCACCCCCTAAAATAGGGATTCATCTGAAATGGTAAGAACTCATCAATAAGTCCTTGATGTTGCCTCATTATTTACCTCTGATTCCCCTTATAGAGTTTCTTTTGTTAAATGTTTGAGGTTTTGGGGTAAAATGTGCGAATGGGGGTGGATTTTCTAGGTTATATATATTTTTTTAAAAAAAATTGCATGTTTTATTTTGATTTCTAGGCTTATGAAGATGTTATCATATCATATGATCCAATAAAGTCCTGGTTTTCGCTTGCTCATTTGATCAAGCATAGCAAAACTTGCTAATGAGCTTTACAACTTGTCTGATTCATCAATGTTTTCACATTTCTAGACAACATTTTTAGCTTTTATACAGTGATTAAGTAAGAGGCTAAATATATTATTTACATACCCTCTCTTTTGTCTCAGTCAGAAGTTGTCACTTTGCATGGACTTGTCCACCTGTACCTTTTTGCATTTCCTAACTAGTGGCGTTTAATTTTTATATTCAGCTTATAAAGCTAAATCTACAACCCGATGCAAAGGGTTCATATGTAGAAGTACTGGAAAGAAATGTAAATTTGGGGCTAATAGTAGACTTCTGTGTTGTTGATCTTGAGAGGCAGGGTCAATGACAGGTTGTAACTTGCTCAAGAGCTTACAATGATGGTTCACTGCGTATTGTACGAAATGGGATCGGGATTAATGAACAGGTTTGGATTTTCTAAATTATGTGATATCCTATATAAAATCTACTTCATGTACTTTAAAATCTGAGGTCCTATTTTTTTTGTCCTACGGGAATCTGTTGAACTTCAAGGTATGAAAGGGATGTGGTCACTTAGATTAGCCACAGATGATCCTCACGACATCTTTCTTATGGTTAGCTTCATCAGCGAGACACGTATTTTGGCAATGAATCATGATGATGAGCTGGAGGAAACAGATATAGAAGGTTTTCATTATGAAGTTCAGACATTGTTTTGCCATGATGTTGTACACGATCAGCTTGTACAGGTCTATTTGCATTCTGAATGCTCATTATTTCTTTCTTCAAGTTGCATGCTACTTTCAATGATATCTCATTTTATTTGCATTCATTGTTCAGAATAAAAATTTGCGTGTTCAAAAAAATTATTTGTGTGCATCTTCTGTTATTGAATCACTTCAGATGCAAAAACTTGCTATATTTAGATTGTGTGGTACTGGTATTTTTTTCAATGTTGCTACAACTAATGAAACTCAGGTTCATACAATGTTGTTTTTTTTCCTATTTTTTAAAATATTTTTTTATCGAGGAATCCTTTACGAGTAGTTAATCGGTTAGAAATTGTTTGCTAATTGGTTTAAACTAAAAAGAATTGAGGTGTAGTAGGACTCCTATGCATAAAACATAAACACACTTGGCAATGGAACAACTAGGGGCTAATTTATATGCAGTTCAACCTGTGGAAAAATTAATATACTTCTCTCCGTTAGCATAAACATAACTAGTAGGTGGAATACGACCATTTTTTCCCTGAGACCTAGTTTCTTTAGCAAAATTAATGATATTATTAATTTGCTACTTTATTGAACTGGCCAACATTCTTGGCCGTGTTTTGAATATTTTGTAGTTGGTTACTTCTTTTTATATTTTATTTTTTTCGGAGATTGTAGTTCAAGTTTATATTGGGAAATCCCTTTAGGAAATTTAGTCGCAGGAATGTTATCTAGGGTACATAACTGATACAGATTAGAATTTTCTGGTTTTTATTTGCTTCTGTATGTACCCATATAGGTTTGTAAAGTTCAATGCCAAGAGCCAGTTTCTCATTTTCATTTCATCCTTTTGCCGGTTATGTTTTGATAAGCTTGTGAGATGTATGTTATATGCTATTAAAAGGTTCTACTGGTTACTGGTGGTGGCCATTTGGTTTATCTTGAAATTGGTCATGAAGTGCTAATGGAAGTAAAGCATGCTCAATTGGAATATGATATCTCATGTTTGGATATAAATCCAATTGCTGATAATCCAAATCACAGTAACATAGTTGGTGTCGGAATGTGGACAGACATAAGTGTGAGAATATTTTCACTTCTTGATTTGAATCTCATCACCAAAGAGCTGCATTCATAACATATTACAATTTTCTTAGTCAATGTTATCTGTTTTGTGCATTTGAAATGAAATGAGTGCTAGTTATAGAATGACTTATAAGGTGTAAATCGTGCAGATTGAATTGGTATATGCACCACAAACAAAGAGCCTGCAGTCTCCTCACAAATACGTCACATGGCTAATTGTGGATGGACAGCCACTTTACGATGTAAGTTTCCAGAATTTTATTATCTTATAATCTGTGATTCAATGAGTTCTGACCACTATCTTGAGTATCCATTGGATACTAATGTGTGTTACTTGTTATAGATGAAAGGATGATGCTTCCTTCAGTCTCTACCGCCTTGGTACTATCACTTGGAATTGGTATATTTGAGGCTGCAACAATATTCTTTGGATCAGGAGTTTTTCTTAGCGTGATGGGTATATCAACGATATAGTTTTCTTCTCCACTGTCGAAATTTAGTTGTAATTAGAACCTATACTGAAATGCAGCTTTTTTCATAGGCTTCTCCGATGAGAGTTCCAGCAGAGTATTTTCGCGGCATCTCGTCTTCCCGCTCAAAGCCTTGTCCTTTTTCCTTTGACGCAAGGAACCCAGGGTTCGCTAATATCTGAATATTCTTAATTCTTTTAGTCATTTTGTATGTAAAGCCTTTTTGTGATTTTCACGTGTATGTAGAAAATTAATTATTAACTGTTGGTTTGCTGATATGCTGGGGTGAGGGTGCTATGTCGGTGGTGGTGACATTGATTCCTCTCCAAGGTCTCCGCCGCAATGATTAGTCTCATAGATTATTAATTTTATATCATATTTTTTTTAGTTTTATTTCTATATTATCAATTTTGTGAAGTTCACTTTATTATTAAATTAATATCCTACTAAATTTTTTAATTTTGGTTCTTTTTCCCTTCCTCTGAAAGCGGCACCGCGCTGCCGCTTTCAGAGGAAGGGATTTTTTTAGTCGTCTTAAATATTTTAGCACCGGTTAAAAGACCGGTGCTAACAAAAAAACTGGTGCTAATTTTAGCACCGGTTGAAAAACCGGTGCTAAAATATTTATGGCTAAAAAAATCTCTTCCTCTGAAAGCGGTAGCGCTGCACCGGTTTTGTTTTACGAAAAAATTGGTGTTAAAACAAAAAAAACCGGTGCTAAATGGGGGTTCCTATAATAGTGATGGTAGGCCATAATAGACTTCGAACTGGGTTAAATGGCCAACCTTTTGCTAACACGTGGGTGTTACAAAGGGTTGGAAATAAGCTTGATGTATATAGCTTTCCACATACCTTGATCTGATGTACTTAAACTGTTTATTATCTTTTCTAAGGCTTGGGAAGCCCAATATATACCCCCTCACTTAGGTGAGTTTCTAATTTTAAAAAATGCTGGTTTCAAAGAGGATGGCTCTTCTACTTCATCAACGCAATAATCAAAGGTAGATTATTGGTCCATTGTTCAAGGGAACACCTTCGAAAGCATTACACCTCATAGAATTCTTTTAATATTTCATCAATGACATCGTAGAGCTCTGGCTTGGAAAGATTTCCTGTAAAAAAACATAAAACATCACATACAATACTTAAAACACCAATTTCATAAATTAAAACATCACAATAACACACATAACATCACTGACAACTAATTAAGAAACATCAAATGCCGCATTTAAAACATCAATATAAAACTTTAAAATCATCAAACAACGCACACTAAAATATCAAAAGAACAAAATTGAAGATCAGTTGCATACTTAAACATGAAAACACCACAGGTATCAAATTTTAAAATTAAAACATCACACCAACACAGATAACAATACTTTAAACCCAAACATGAAATATCACACAGAAAACTAGAAACATCAACAACAGAATGTAAAACACACATCTGAAAAATAACAAAATTTACAGATCCTCCTTCCTTCTAGATTGCATCAACAGTGGGCAATGTTCTTAGACATCTAAGAAACAACAACAACACAAAAATTTGCACAAATCGTAACAAAACACTAATATATCACACACAATCAAAATAACATAACTAAACATCAATTGCACACTTAAAACACAACAAACATCAAATGCTAAAATTAAAACATCACGCCAACATAGATAACAGTAATTAAAACCTAAACATGAAACATCACATAGAAACCCAGAAACATCAACAACAGTATGTAAAACATCACATCCAAAAAATAAATTTAAAAATTATAGATCCTACTTCCTTCTTGATTGCAGCAACGCTTGGCAAGCATTCTTGGACATCTAAGAAACAACAACAACACAAAAACTAACAAAAATCGTAACAAAGACCTAAGATATCACACACAATCAAAATTGAACATCAATTGCACACTTAAGCATGAAAACACCACAAGCATAAAGCGCTAAAATTAAAACATCACACCACCACTGGTAACAATACTTAAAGCCTCAAATCTTAAATATCACACTAGAAACGAGAAACATCATTAACTGTACCTGAAACATCACTAGTGAAAATTATGAAAACTTACAAATCTTTCTTCCTTTTTTATTGCAGCAACAACGATGCAAATCTTCTTAGACATCTAACAAACAATAGCAACAACATAAATATTAGCACAAATCGAAATAAAACCCAAAGACATCACACACACAATAAAAAACTAGACATCAATTGTACAATTATGACACTACAAACATCAAAATGAAATTAAATCATCACACCAGCACAGATAATAGTACTTGAACCCTAAACATGAAACATCACACAGAAGACCTAAAACATCAACAACAGTATTTAAAACATCACATATGCAAAATAACAAAATTTACAAATCCTCTTTCTTTCTCAATTGCAGTAACAGTGGACAAGCATTCTTAGACATCTAAGGAACATCAACAACAACAACAAAAATTAGCACAAATCATAAAAAAACCCTAAGATATCACATATAATAAAAAATAAACATCAATTGCACATTTAAGCATGAAAACAACACAAGTATCAAGCGCTGAAATTAAAACATCAGAATAACACTGATAACAGTACTAAAAGCCTAAAACCTGAAACATCACACTGAAAACGAGAAACATCATAAACTATATCTGAAACATCACAAACAAAAATTCAGAAAACTTACAAATGATTCTTCCTTCTTGATTGCAGCAGCAGTGATGCAAATCTCCTTAGAAATCTAACAAACAGCAACAACAATGCAAATATTAGCACAAATCCATAAGAACAACTCACAAAAAAGGAAAAAAATATAAAAAAACACCCATTAACACAAAGAACAACAGAAACCCTAGAAAATCACATGAAGCAAAAAAAATAAAACAAAAATTAAAAAAAACAACAAACTATGCACAAAAACTCTGAGAGAAGAAATTACCTATGAAGATAAATACGAAACGAAGCTCTTTTATGTTTGGCCGTCGGAATATTCTCTGAAAAATTCACCGGAAAACTCCAAAAATAGTGACATATCAATGCACACATGAAAGAGAAAGAAAACTGGAGATGATGAGCGGTTGAATGGAAGAAAACGAGCTCAAACTGAAGAAGATGGAACAGCAATGAAGAAGAGAGAGAAGAAGGAGATTTAAGTTGGAGAGAGAATAAAGAGATTTGAGTTGGAGAGAGAATAAGGAGGAGAGGAGAATCGGATGAATAGGAGAGAGGAAAGGAGAAGAGATAAAATGTTTCAAAAAATATAAGTTAATAATAAGGAAAACTTAATAATCATACATGGACTTTAATGTAAAATAGTGAAATTTCACATCCAACCCCTAGACTTTTAAAACTTTAATTAGAAACTTCATTTGCAATTAAATCCCTAGTCTCACTATGAGACGGTCTTATACAAGACTTTGTCTTTATTTGTGTAATCTTTAATGTAAATGAAATTTGTCGACTCAATAAATTTCATAATCTTTTTTTGAATGTAGAAGAGTCGTCTCATTCAATCATCTTATAAAAAGAGTAATACTAACCACAAACAATAAAAATATAGGGTAGGAGTTTTTGAATCCGGGGTCACTACAAGAAAAGTAACCTTTTATTTTAGATTTTTTACCTCGGTTAATTGGTATTTGGAAATAATAATCGAGATAAAATATTCTTTTACCTTGATTATTTCTTAAGTCAAATTTAAAAAGTATTATTTACATTGATTATAAATTAACCAAGGTAAATGATATATTCACTACAAAAAAAAGACTCCACTAATTAAACAATTTAAGTAACTCCTTTGCAAGTGCAAATTGCAAAATCTGGATTTTATGGGATGAAGACATATCAGTGGATATCAATTCAACTGATGAACAATTTGTTCTAACCAAAATAAATTCATAGAATTTATCAATGGAATGCCAGGTGGGGTTAATATATGCTAAACATACCATCCATGAAAGAAATAAACTCTGGCAACTCTTAACACCACTGATTAATGAACCTATGTCTCTAATTGGAGATTTTAATGTTATTTTGAATAATGAAGAGTATTTAGACAAATCCATACATGGCCAGAGAGTTATTCGAAACATTAACATGTTTCTAAATACTCAAAATTTATCATAAATACCTACCTCTGGAAGCCTATTTACATGGACTGGAATAAAACCAAAGGGAAGGGTTTGGAAAAGATTAGATAGAGGAGTTTCTAACAACCGATGGTGGTCAACATTTCAGAATTCTAAGATCAAAACATTGGCAAGGGAAGAGTCTGATCACACTCCCTTAATAATGCATATTTGAGAAAATGCACCAATAACTAATCCAAAACCATTCAAGTTTTAGGAGTGTTGGATTACTTATCCAACCTTCATCAAACCATTGAAGATGCTTGGAGTATTTGCACTCATAAAAAAAGAATGAACATTTTGGCATTCAAATTAAAGAACTTAAAAAATACTTTAAAAAATTGGAATAAACCATCTTTGGAAACATCTTTGGAAACATTTTTGACAATGTTCAAATATGTGAGGAGATGATTTTAAAAGCTGAAAAGGATTTGCAAGAATAAGAAACAAGTGAAAACTAGCAATCCATGAACTTTGCAAGAGAAAATTAAAACAAACTATAATTAACCAAGAAGTGTTTTGGAAAAAAAAAGCCAGATTAAAATGGATGAATGAAGGAGATGCCAATTCTAAATTCTTTCACAAAACAGCCCAAAGCAAACATAAAAAATTGATCATCTCCTCAATAAAAAAAACACTGAGGGTTACTGGTTACAACAACTAGAAGAATTTGAAGATGAAGCAATAAGATACTTATCCAATCTCTTAACTGAGGAAAATCAGGATCCATCAGGTGTTAATACTGCATGGATCCTGGAAAATATCCCAAAAGTTGTAACTGATGACATAAATTCTCATCTAATTAATCCAGTGACAATGCAAGAACGGAGTGAGGTAATGAAATCCATAGATAGTCAATCTGCTCCTGGACTAGATGGTTTTTCAGGGATTTTCTTCCACAAATGTTGGGAAATCATAAAAACTGATATTTTACTGGCAGTTGAAGGTTTTTTTAATGGAAACATTATACCTAAAGCCATATCATCAGCTCTAATTATACTAATCCCTAAAAAAAAGACATGTGTTCCACATTCAAAGACTATAGACCTATAAGTCTTTGCAATTTTACAAACAAATTTTTTTTTCAAAGATAATCTCTAACAGATTAAAAAGCTTCCTTAATTTAATAATAAGCCCGGAACTATCAGCTTTTGTTTCAGGCAGAGAACTAGCTGATAATGTCCTTTTAATGCAAGAATTAACAAATCACTCACGCACAAATGTTAAAGGACATAACATGATCATCAAATTGGATATGATGAAGCGCCTTTGACAGAGTATCATGGACCTTTTTATCCAAAGTTCTCATTAAACTTGGTTCTTCAAACAAATTAATAATGTTGAACATAAAATTAGCATTCTTCTCACTACTGATTAATGGAAAATCAGTTGGCTTCTTTTTAGCATCTAGAGGTCTTAAAGAGGGTGATCCCCTATCACCCCTTCTTTTCATTTTGATGGCTGAAGCTTTCTCTAAGAATTTAAATTTTCTATTCAATTATGGGAATATTCAGCCATATAAGCTACCCTACAAAATGAGAACATCAACCAATCTTTCTTTTGCTGATGATACAACAATTCTATTAAAATACTTTTAAAATGGTCCTAAAATTGTAATCGATTTCTTAAAATCTTTTGAATTAGCTTCAGGGAAAAAGTAAATTTTGAGAAATCATCATTTTACATATCAAAACACACTCCTAATAGAATCATTAACTCAATCAAACAAGAAACAAAAATGGTAGAGGGCTCCTTGCCCTTTAAATAGCTGGGATGCCTTATCCACACATGAAGAACAAAAAATTATTTCTTCCTACAGATGATAACTTCAATCAAGTCAAAAATTAATCACTGGCATAATAAACTTTTGTCTCATGATGGTAAGGCAATGTTTATAAAACATGTATTGGCATCAATGCCAATACATCTAATCACTTTCCTAAAACCAACCAAGCATATCATAACTCAAATCTATAGAACACTTGCCATATCTTTTTGGAACTTAGAGCCCAATTCTGAGAATGAGGCAAAGAAGAAAACATGGAAAACATACCCTAAACTATGCTTTCCAACAGATGAAAATGGATTAAATTTTAAAAACATATACACGTTAACGAAAATTTTTTCCATCAAACTCTGGTGGAAACTGCAACAAGGGCAATCTCTTTAGGCCCAAACCATGTGGTCAATGACTGATGCTCATAAGATCTCCAAACATGGAACGGATTAAAGAAATTCAGCATAGAGCATATGAAAATACACATGTTCAGATTGGTAAGGGATTAGTCTCTTTATGGTATTCAAACTGGACTGAGACTGGCCCTTTAATATACCACAGTCAGAACAATTCAGAAGTGTTATATTTAGAACTCACTGTAGCTGAATTCTTATCAAACAAAGCCTTCTATGTAAACCATCTCAGAACCAGCGTACCAGATAACATAATTGATGTTTTGAATTTGGATCATAGGTTTTTCTCAGATTATGAGGATAAATTAACATGCAAACTCACTCAAAATGGCCAGTTCACACTTAAATCGGCTTATGAATTAATTAGACCAAGGAAAATAAAGATACCTTCATTTAAACAACTATGGTCTAACTTAATTCTAAAAAAGAAATAAGCTACATGAACTGGAAGTTACTTAACAGATTCATTGCATTCCATGACGCCTTATAAGACTTCCATTTTCATCTTCCATCTAGATGTTGCTTCTTCTTTAAGGAGCCTGAATCTACACATCACAGTTTGAACAACAGTGAACAAGTGCAACATATCTGGTGCACCATTGATAGAGTTTTCAACCTGATCCCAAAATGTTTTTAGTACCTGTGGGATAGATACTATTTTTACTAGAACTTAGACACCACCGATGCCATCTTTGCTAAATTGGTTAGAATCATACCCTAAAACCAGTGACAAGAAACATCATATGAAGAATACTACATCATTTTAATGACACTTTGTTGCCTTTCCAACTGAACTTCAAATGAGATTTATCCAATGTTCCAAAACTGTTATATCAAAAAGGAAAAATTCAGAAGCCAATAAGGATTGTCAGATGGACTTTACCTGCTAGGTATAAGTTGAATACTGATGGCTCTTGTCTAAAGAATAGTAATGCGGGGATTGGATGCATTATCAAAGATCATAAGGGCAAAATGATTGTTGCTTTATCAAAAATTATCAAGGGTTATTCTAGTTTGCAAACCATAGCATTGTTGCATGGACTTCTGTTAGTCCAGAATCACCAGATCAATAGCATTGAAATTGAAACTAATTCAGAGATGCTGACAAGAATGGTCCATAAACAGTATAAAATACCCTGGAAATTTCTGAATCAGATGGATAATATGGAAGATTCTCCAACAGATGGACTATACTATTCAACACAAATTATGTAGGCAAATGGAGCAGTTGATTCACTATCCATATTGGCTAGTAAAGATCAGGTAAACTAATCTTTTGATACTGAAAACTTGCCAAAAAACATTCTTGGTCAAGTTAGACTTGACTCAAAATCTTTCGCATACATCCGAGTAGGCTAAGATATTGCATTTTGGCTATTTTCATATGTTTATCACTTGATGATTGAGCATAAACTTATGCTAATTAGATGGAGGTATAAGCTTCCCTTTATAAATTTTTACCGTCGGTTGCCTTTGCTTATAAAAGGTACAGAAGACATCTACCAGAAGCATAAGGTTGGGAGACAACAAACAAGCTTGTTCAGGCAACAATTTAGAAACGGTTGGACAAGGACATTGATGATACTTCTGAGCAGATTGTGGTTGTTTCTAAAATTTGCATTAACTGGCTCATACCTGATCTTCATCACTTTTCTGCCAAGAGGCATTAGCAGTGAACCATTTCTGGGGAAGTGGTTTGCAAGGAGATTTTACGGAAGGTCATCCCTTTATGTCAACACACGGCGTGGAGGCATAAAATGGTAGGTCGTATTAGTCTCTGACTTTGGTTTAAAAGGGCCGAACCTTTGGTTTGCACAGGGGTGTAAAAAGAGGTTTTCGATATATATCTTAGCGTACATACTCTTCCACTTCTAGCTTGTTTATGTACCATGACTTGAGCATTTTGCGTAACAATTATTTCAGGGCCTGGGGAACCCAATATACTCCCCCTCAATACGGTGAGTTTAAAACTTTTTTAAAAATACACAATTTTAGTTACACATAAGAAAAGTGTAGCTAAATAAAATACATTCTTAAGTGTAGTAAACTTTATTACACTTCTTTTATTGTTCATTACATGTTTACCTATAAATTTTGGTGCTCTAACAAGTGCAAAAGAATTTGCTACATCTAGACATGTAGTTACAATTTTTACCTAAATAAGTAATCATATTTAATGCATTCTTTAGTGTAACTTAATTGTAACAGTAATTATAAAATTTGTTATCTGAACATAATGTAAATTGATTGGGTATAGTGGTTCAATAATTTCTAATACATTCATTGCTGTCAATAATATATTAAATATTAGTAATGAATTTTGACGTTAAATGGATAAAGTAAAAAAATGAGAAGCTTAAATTAATATTTTTTTAATTATAAGTTAAATGGGTTAATAAAAGAGAAGTGGCATGTCCTAATTGACTTAAGATATGAGAAAAGAATTGGTTTTATTGTTACCGGAAATTGATTTGTTTATTATTAAACGATTAGTAGTATGAAATAAAATTTTCAATAGAAAGAATATGGACTTGGATTGATACTGTACTGCTTCTCCTAAATATTCATTTCTTTTATATTTTCTCTACAATTCTCTGTTTCTTCCGTATTCTTTTCTTTATTCCATTTTACTTAATTACAACTCAGTTAAATTCCCTAGAGCAAAGTGTATATATAATCCTATATAATTGATGAAAGTGCATATATAACTCTGCGATAATTGAAAATGCAAATATAACCCTAAATGTTTAGGTTATGTGCAAATATAACTTTTTCTGCCAGTTTAAGGCTGGAGTTCAGTGAAAATGCTATTTTTTCTTTTGTAATTTTTCTTTAAAAAATAGAAAAGATATTAAAATTACATTCATACCCTTCGTCCACCATTTCTCTTCGCCCTTTACTTGACATTTCCTTGTTTTTCACAAAAATCAAAGCACGTGCTCTCGTGGATCTTATTTTTTCAACCAGAGAAACCAAAGCCTAATTCTTATCTTATTTTATCACTTTAAAAACCAAAGCCCGTTGTTGTCTTTCTTATTTGATCAACCAGAGAAACAATTATTGATTCCACAAGCGTCACCGTGGAAAACATTGCCACCAGCGCCTTCATCATCTTCAGCTCGGAGCCGGTGAAGTCTGGTGGGATCCGATCGAACAGGGGGCTAACGAGAAATGAAGGTGGCTAACGTCTGGTGGTGGTGCTGTCTTGAGTTTAGGAAACTTCCGCGACACTGATTTAGGATGGTGGGTCTCTATTTTTTGGCGCTTGACTGAGTAGCGCCGGAAATGGTGACGGAGGTGATGTGATGGACTGGGGCGTCAGCATTTAGGGTTTCGAGAAGAATCATCCTACAAGAGTGACATCATTAGATTTTTTTCTCGAGCACTATAACATCGACTATAAGAACTCCAAAAATGGATCAACGGTTCACCTGTGTGAAGCAAAACAAGATGCTGCGAACATCTGAATTTTTGGGCCGTAACCACTGCCGGGCAAGGCCATTCCCGCCCAAGCGAGGCCATTTCCACCCGGGCGATGCCATTTCTGCCCGGGCGACGCCTGCTGCATTTTGACCTTCTTTTTTAACAACTTAGGCTATAAATAGCCCCTTTTCTTCCCCATTTGCCCAAGCCCGACTTGGGGGCTCCAAAACCCTAGTTTTTCACCATTTTCTTCCATTTCTTCTTCTTACTTTCTAGATCATTGTTCTATATTATGGGTTTTGATTACCTAGCTTAGTTTTGTACTTGGGAGCAATTGATTAAAGCTTCCACACCTATGTAGTAAGAACCTCAATTTCACTCTTTCTTGAAGCATTTGTCATTTAGCATTCATGTGTTTAAATGTGATGTTTTACTTCATTTATGCTATGGGTTGTTTTAGTATATGAAGTGTTTGTATGATTGAAATGTTAGGGTGTTAGAAAATTTGCAAATTTCTTAATTCTTTGAAATGAGAATCCAAGAATATGGAATTATAATTTCTTGTGCATAATGTGTTGTGATTCTTGCTCGATAAATATGTTGATGTGGATTGTTCTCATGTTTATCCTATAGATGCAATGCATGGTTGAATCTTGAATGTGGTTTGTTCTAAGTTTAGCCAAATGAATGCTATGTTTTTAAATGACTATGTCTTTGGTAGAAGGCTCGTTGTTATCAAATCTATGGTCCTTTGTGTATAATGTCGTTGATGAAATACCTTTATGGTGTGATTTTCCTAAAGTGATTATCAATGAGGTTTGCAAATAGTCGTTGTTTGTCTTTGCAAATTACTATTAAGAAGGAATGAATATTGATCTTCGAATGGGAAGTTTTAGCATTTCCCATAGGTAACGAAAGTGATAGAATGAGTGAATCATTCAATGATCTACATTAGGTTTTGAAGTGGATATTAATTGCCCCCAAGGCTTTGGCTTTTGTAGTTTTTACCCATTTTTCTTAGTTTGTTTGATGATTAGCATAGTTACTTAACTTTCCTAGTTATCTTGTCTTTTAATTTCATAAATTTGGACCACAACCAACCAAAATCCCCATTTTTTACTTGCTTTTATATATCTATACATATCTACTTCTAGCCTAATATAAATATTATATGTTTAAACGCTTAAGAAAATCTCTCTTCTTCGTGGACGACCCCGATTTGCCACTATCTACTTAATAGTATTTAGTAAGCATAAAAAGCTTATAAACAATAGCTTTGAGAGGTACGGCAATGACCTCCCAAATTTTGGCGCCGCTGCTGGGGAAGAGGCGTTCATTTTTAAGTGTTTGGTCATATTTGGTTGCATATTTGCTATTTATTTTCATTTTCCACTTCTTGGTGGTTTTTTTTGTTCAGGGTAGGTATTTCTTGAGTTCTTGGTGAATTTTTATCGAGAATCCTTGCAATATGATTCCAAATTTTTGAAAAAGAAAAAAAAACAAATGGAATGTCTCACCTTGATGGAACTCATGATAAGAAGAAAGGCTCAACAAGCATGGTTTTGTAAGATGTGTTATTCTGACCATCCTATTGAGTCTTTATATTTGTTGAGAGAGGAATACTATGATGGTGAAAGAACCTTTGGTTTCAAAACCAAGGGTATTATGAAGAGTGCAACCAAGAGGTAGGAGCTGTTGGTTTTCAAGGGCAAGAAGCTCAAGGATGGTATCCATACCAAAATTCTTACAATCCGGAGTGGAGTGGTAATCCGGATTGGTGGTATGAGAATGAGCTAGAAAACCAACAATATGAGCAAAATAGTTAGCCTTCACCATCTTATGCCATACCCCAAAACCAAGCCCAACAAGGAAGTTCAAGTTTGACACGTGAGGAAGTCATGAATGCAATAGCAAACTTGAACAACTTGACTAGTGAGGAACTGGACACTCAGCTCTCCTCTAGTGCTAAGGCTATTGAGGGGCATGCGAGGAGTATATTGGAAGCGTTCGCCTGAATGGAAGCTCGTGATTCCAAAAATACATCATCCCAAGTCGAACTCGAGGATTTAGTGAGTGAGATCACCATGGGAAATGAGTTTGAGTTCGAAGGGGATGAGGGGTTGGTTGTTAAGGATGAAAAAATGGAGGAATAGGTGATTGTGCTACATTCATTAGCATCGTCACCCCTTCCCCCACCTAGTGAACCAACTCCACCATTTTCAGAAGATTTGAGGGAGATAAGAGACAATCCCAAGCCTCCTAACCACCCAACTCCCTTCAAACCATCTCCACCTCCACAAGACTTTCCTCTTGAAAGTTTTGTACCCCCACCTCTCTACTTTTGGATGCTCGTGGTGAAGGGGTTCAAACCTTAACATTAGGATCATGCTGACGACCTTAAAAATATGGAGCTTCTTGGGAGGCAACCCGAGCTTCTGAGTTAGGTTAGTGCTTTTCTTTTCTTGAAAAAAAAATCCTCAACCATGTCCTCAAAACCATACCCAAAACCACAAGAATACCACCACAACCCACCACTAAAAACAACTACCAAAACCACCATCTTGGAGTACTACTAGTTGTTTTCTTTTGTGAGTGTTGATTGGAATTTTCATAGTTAGGGCTTCGTAGTGGATGGATCAAAGTTGCATGCTGGGCAGAGTTCAAGAACATGGAAGAGTGAACATTCATTGAGAAGTGAGCATTGCCATCACCGGGAAGGACCTTCAAAGTCCTAGTTGTGAGTATTTTTTCTCTCTCCCTTATTTCTTTATCTTGTCCTTTTCACATTGAGGACAATGTGTGTTTCAAGTTTGGGGAGGTAAAGAGAAATATATACATCATTATATTGTATTGTAGTGTGCATATGCTCCACTTTGATATGTTTTGTTTGGAAAAAAAATGAAAAATGAAAAAAATTCCCGTTATGTTGAAAACTCGAGAGGGCAACTTAGGCAAAAGTGGGAGGCCTGGATAGGTCGAATATCTGAAAGGGCAACTTATGCAAAAATGAGAGGCCAAATGGTGTGGAAAAAGGTGAGGGTACGCATTGAAAACGAAAAATGTGTGAAGCTAGGATGAAACCCCTAGAGGGCTCCTAGGAAAAATGAGAGAAAATGAAAGAAATTAAAAAATAATTTATGCTTCTCTTGATTTATCTATTGGTGGCTTTTTCGGTAGAGTAAATTAGCTTGGCTTTATATGTATACCTCACTTTTGTTATGGTTTGTTGGTTGTTTAGATTATCTTAGGTTTTGGGATGTGAGAGTGTGAAAGATTCTTCTGTCTTGGGGGTTAAGGTAGTCTAGGAATATGATGTTGGATGTTCTAGGAAAACTTTTACATGCTATTTTACGCTTTGATCTTTTCTTGTTCGTATTTACTCGAGCACAGGTAAGGTTTAAGTGTGGAGAGATTTGATGAGACATCTAATGTATGTATTTTCCAAAGTATTTAACATCACTTTTGTCATATTTTTGTTGTAAGATTGCTAGATTTACATAGGTTTACATGATAAGGGGTTTAGATGACCATTTTCGGTTTTTATATCTAAATCCTTCATTTTGTAACCTATATTTAGTCTAATGGATTTTTGGTCCTTACGAGCATCTGAATTCCATTTTGTGAGCTTCATGTGTAGATGTCTCGTGAGCCCTTTGGAGTGGTTTAGTGAAGGCCACGTGTTAAAATGTGGTAGAAGATAGAAGGGTCGAAGAAGGAAGGCAAAGAAGCGGATGAATTATCAGCCGGAAGTTTGGACTAAATTCTTAAAATTATACGAGAAGAATCAGCCTACAAGGTGGCCATCATTTGATTTTTCTTCTCGAGCACTATAAAATTGACTACAAGAACTCCCAAAAAAGATCAACGGTTCACCCGTGGGAAGCAAAACAAGATGTCGCAAACATCTGAATTTTTGGGCCGTAATCACCGCCGCCCGGGCGACGCCTGCTGCATTTTGGCCTTGTTTTAAACCAACTTGGGCTATAAATAGCCCCTTTTCTTCCCCATTTTCCCAAGCCCAACTTGGGGGCTCCAAAACCCTAGTTTTCACCATTTTCTTCCATTTCATCTTCTTTCTTTGTAGATCTTTGTTCTATGTTATGGGTTTTGATTATCAAGCTTTTGTACTTGGGAGAAATTGAATGAAGCTTCCACACCTATGTAGTAAGAACCTCTATTTCACTCTTTCTTGAAGCATTTATTATTTAGCATTCATGTGTTTAAATGTGATGTTTTACTTCATTTATTCTATGGGTTGTTTTAGTATATGAAGTGTTTGTATGATTGAAGTGTTAGGGTGTTAGAAAATTTGCAAATTTCTTAACTCTTTGACATGAGAATCCAAGAACATAGAATTATAATTTCTTATGTATAATGTGTTGTGATTCTTGCTAGAAAAATAAGTTATTGTGGATTGTTCTCATGTTTATCCAATAGATACCATGCAAGGTTGAATCTTGAATGTGGTTTGTTCTAGGTTTAGCCTAATGAATTCTTTGTTTGGTTAAATGGCTATGTATTTGGTAGAAGGCTTGTTGTTATCAAATATATGGTCCTTCGTGTATAATGCCGTTGATGAAATACCTTTATGGTGTGGTTTGCCTAGAGTGATTATCAATGAAGTTTGCAAATGGTCGTTGTTTGTCTTTGCAAATTACTATTAAGAAGAAATGAATGTTGATCTTCGAATGGAAAGTTTTAGCATTCCCCATAGTTAACGAAAGTGATAGAATGAGTGAATCGTTCAATGATCTACATTAGGTTTTGAAGTGGATATTAATTGCCCCCAAGGCATTGTCTTTTGTAGTTTTTACCCATTTTTCTTAGTTTGTTTGATGATTAGCATGGTTACTTAACTTTTCTAGTTATCTTGTCTTTTAATTTCATAACTTTGGACCACAACCAACCAAAATCCCCCTTTTTGCTTGCTTATATATATATATATATATATATATCTACTTCTAGTCTAATATAAACCTTATATGTTTAAACGCTTAAGAAAATCTCTCTTCTTCGTGGATGACCCTGATTTAACACTATCTTTTTAATTGTATTTAGTAAGCATAAAGGATTATAAATTATAACTTTGAGAGGTACGTCGACGACCTCCCACCCTCATCATTACTTTTGAACTCCTCGTCCCCTCGACTTTGCTATTTCTTTCTTTGTAATTAAATGTTGTAGCTTGCTTCCTGCTTCAGTTTGATCACCTCTATTGGCCGAAATGTTCACTCTTTCCGATCATCTCTAGGTTTTCTGCACATCATCTTTCCCCATTTTTCTGAAGAGTAAGTTTTGTTTCTAATTTTCAATGTCTTCACTACATGCTCTAAATTTGATAGGATTTTGCTTTTCTTCGATTTTCTAGTAAGTATTGTATGTGCTTTTTTTCGCACAATATTTCGGCCACCTTCTTCAGCATACCATTTTCTCATCTTTGTTGTTTTTAACTGCGGTCATTCACTCTAATTAAGGCTTTCCTTTCCTACTTTAGGTTCCCGTTTATCTACATGTCTTCCTTTAACGACGTCGAATCTCCCGTGGGAGATGCTCGCTCTGATGGGGACTTTGATCAAATCACCGGGTCTTCTACCATATGCAGTATACTATCTTACTCGTATTTAGATGAATTGAAGAAGTATTTCCCATTTTTTACTTCTTTTAACCTCTGCACTCCCGCAAACTGTGAAAGTGTTTGCACTCCTCCGCCTGGCTATATATCATGTTATTTATCCTATTTAAACTCTGACCTTTAATTTCCTCTCCCTCAACATGTGATTAAACTTCTCTGTTCGTACAAAGTTGCGTTGTCCCAATTTCACCCCAAAGACATCACTATCATAATGGGATTTCTTCAGGTGTGTGAAAAAGCTAACGTTCCTTTCACCCTTGAGTTGTTCCACAGTTTCTTTCATCTTTGCAAAGTAAAAAACACAATCGATGAATTTATCTTTTATTTTGTGATTGTTAGGGTTGAGCTTGTGAGCGGTTTTCGTAGTAATGTTGGTCCCTGGTGTAAAAATATTTTTTCTATAAAATTAAGTCAAGATCTCGAAGTTTTTTTGTCCTATTGGAATTACAAGGTTCTAAAGTCTAAGCTTCCTAGTTTGAGTGTCTGTTTTACTACCGCTACGGAGATTGTGGTCACACTTCATGCTCATATGCAACATCTCTGCCCTGTTGACTCTGATGTTGAAGGTGTTTTGTTCATTATTTTATTAATGTGTTTGATCTGTAATTTCTCTCATATTGTGTACTGGCTATTTCTTCTATATGTTTATTTGATCTATGTTATTTATTTTGATTTCAGACATGAATCTAGCTGGAAGTGACATCAGTAGGCCACTCTTTGATAGCAACGATGAGAATGTGACTGAAACCATTGTTCGGCCTGATAGTACTACTTCTAAAAACACCCTCCGATCGGGTGTTAATAAAAATGGCTCTACTAATAAGGGTAAGATTACTGAGGGTGGTGAGATGGTTGGCCCTCGCTCGGTTGGTAGGCGAAAAGAGAAGAAGCAAAAGAAGGATGGGAGTGATGGACCTTTGGCAAATTCGCTTCCTCCTTCGAAAAAGAGACATGGTAACCAATCTCATTCACAAACGCTGGCCCAAACTGAGCATCCTTTAGTAGAGGAGATAATATCTGATATTTTCTCTAATCTCTTTTTACCCGATACACTAGTTGTGTTAAGTTCACGGCTTTATTCAAGTAACCTTCACTATATCTTGATACATTGTATGTAAAGTGTTGACTAACTTTATACCATGTTCTTGTTTTGCAAGTTTAGCGAAAGCCTTCAACTCCGGAGTGAGCAGCTTTCTATAGTCTCTCATGTTGATGAGTCGCAAGCTAAAAGTTATAAGGCACGGGAGATAAAATGTGCGACTCTAGAAAGTTTACTTTAATTCGCTCAGGTGAGGGCGAACGCTACTGAGGAAAGGACGAGTACTGCTAAGGGGTGTCCAAGACTTGCGGAGATAGAAGCGACTCAACTTCGTTCTGAGTTAGAAGAGATGTACACCAATGTACCTCCTTCCCCCAATTACCCTCGAATTTAGGTAGATCGGTTGTGTAAGACCAAGTCATTCTATAAGTTATTTGAGGATATTTCCAACAATGCTTGTACCGTTGGTTACTTCCAGTCTATTAAGGATAAGCGTGAGTGGAATCCAACTTGTACACTGAAGAGTTTTCTTTCTCTGAAGAAGTGTACTAATAAGGCAATACTTAATGGAGCATTCATCGAAAAGATTGCTGATGGGGGCCATCCCTATGTTCTGCTATCGTTTCTTGCCAGGCTTTCCCGTCTTCCTTTTGCAGCTGAGTTCAAGTGTTGTGAAGTGGATTATCTAGAATATCATCCCTTTGGGTCTTGCACTATTATACCCACTCGTTATCTTAATGTCAGATAATCCTTTAGAGTTAATGCGAGCATTAAAGCTCACGCTCAACTGCGAAACAAGGAAACTCTCGCTCAGCAGCCAAACCAAGAAGTTCTTGATCTCATTGTTCAGCCTTTGGCCACCTCCGCTTCCGAAGTTACTTAATTTCTAGTGTACTGGGCTTTGGGATTTTAAATTGTAATCTTAAGAGAATATTTTGATGTGTGTGTACTATTTGCGTAACTTCAGTTGTGATGTTAATGTGTCTTTTTTTATCCAAATTTTCTCATCACCCTTACTTATGTGCAGGGTTTGGAAATATTGATTGATCATAAATACTTGAAATGACTTGTACTAATCCTTTTTCTGATCGATATGGATTTTCACCATCTGATTTCCACTGTCCAATTAGTTTGCTTTGTACAACCTCATCTTTCACCAAAGAGTATGAGGAGCTCATTTCTTCTTATCGCTTTTCACATATTGAGTTGATTTTTTCATGCCTTGAATGGAAACTTCCTATTCCCGTTTCATTTCCATCTTCATCTGTAACATACCCCAACAGTAATTTTGTTCCGGATGGGTATAATGTTAAATAGCTCGCAAGGATATTGTCTGTGGTTTGGTTGATCTTGAATCTACTGGTGCGTACATTCGGTGTCATAACCTCCCTGTCCATGTTCAAGAGTGGGCATTATTCTTAAGTGTTCATTTGAAGTAGATGATTCTAGGTATTGATGATCTTAGAACGAAGTGGGATACAACTTTAAAGGATACCCAAGATGTTGTGCGTGATTTGCGTAGGATTTGCAACAAGCAGAACGGTCTCATCAACATCAACAGATAACACTGGTGAAGATTCTCCCGCTATAGGAGGAGACCAGGAATTATGCTTCGAGTAAGACTCGCAAGGCCCATCAAAAGATGCTGATTATTAACAAATAATGTTCTTGTATTGATGACTTGTTCAATAATTTGAAGAAAAAGCAAGATGAGTGTGATCAATGTTCATCATCTGCACTTGGCTAGCAAAGTAAGTTTGATGAGCAGTTTACTATAAACATACAGATTTGAAGTGAAAATGAGCAACTTTGTGTTGAGTGCAATCGACTTGATTTGGTCATGCACCAACTCAAAAAATCTAGTGTTGAGTATAAGGATAAAATTTATGCTATTCTTTGCCCTCTCTCAGACCTACCAATCATGGAGATCTTACTATGGGAATCGAAAGCCAGAGGATTAGCTTGTCTGAAGCTATTCGATCGCATATTTGTTGCATAGAGGATGAAGTACATAATTTAAGGGCTGAAATGAAGTGGTATGAGAAACTGTTAATGTTACGAGTATGCAACTAGATCGCAAAATGTTTGGCCCTATAACCTACTTTGAGGTGTATTATGCTAGGTATCTTGGTCATATGGAGCAAAGGGGTCTAACATGCCATCTTGATTATTTACACATGAAATGGCGATATGACCATATGATTTGTGAGGAGCGTGAGGCTGAGGAAAACTGGCATAGGGATGAGCGCCTCCCCCGCGATGCTGAGTATAGTCATCATTGTGGTGGTTCATCTTCTTCTGGATCTTCATGAGCATCTAGGCGTAGATGATAAAAAGTGATTTTCTTGTGTGAACAATAATACTCATTAGGTTGTTGTTTCTGGATTTTGTGGTTGTCTTTCATTTATCTCCCTTCTTTTGAATGTTCTTGATTGCATGATTCCTTTTTATTCATAAGATCTCTTTGTCATTTATCTTTTTTTAGTATTGAAACCCTTTTATCGCAAAGCCACAAGATCTATAGCTTGCTATAGTCACTATTTTGTAGGCATATCTGCCGTGTAGCAAGATCTATTGCTTGTTTTATTAAGAGCATGTGAAGTGAAAAGCTTCAAGATCTATTGCTTGCTTTTGCCATTTTTATGAGAAAATTAACTTTTATGCAAGATCTAATAGCTTGCGATCGTATTGTCAGTGTGCTGACTGGGTTCGCTAGCCCCTTTGGGTATATAACATATGTCAGTGTGCTTGCCTGAAGTAGTGTTGAAGATTCCATTACGAGTGCTTTTTATCTATTAATAGCAAAGAAAAGTTTCTTTTGTTCACCCTATTTGACTGAGTTGTTGATATTGAAAGGATGGGAAGCAATGGTTGGTTCCTCCTTTCCCATGTCTGGACACTCCACATGAACGTGTCTTTATGGCTTTGTAGGATTTCCACAACTTTCATCCTCTTCTTGTCCGAAAGGTGTTTTCCTCTCTTCATGCACTTTGAATTATTCTCACTATACTGGCTAATCAGCTCTGCTTCTTTTCCCAAGTCTACTAAAAATTCCGGCTTCTTTACTAAACCACCAGCAGGGATTGTGTTAACCATTTCTACTTTCTCTCCAACCTTTCATGCCTTCATTTCTATGACCATGCATTGCCTGGGAATTTGCTAGTTTCCTCGTATAGTCATGATACCAATTGGAGTTGGGAATTTCATTACCAGGTGGTAAGGATACCATATTGCTTTAGCTCTGTTCATCTATGGCCTTCCGATGATGGCATTAAATGTACATGGGTCATTCATGACCACAAAGTCGCACACGATGGTGTAACTTTTCCCACTTTCTCCAATAGTGATAGGCAACTGTATATTTCTCAGAGGCATTTGTGCTTCACCATGAATCCTACCAGTAAGGACATGGATTTTTTTTAGGTCAGCTATCTTAAAGGCCAGCCTATGAAGTAGTCTATGAATACTATCTCAACTACGCTTCCATCATCTACGAGCACATTCTAGATGGTTGCATTTGTGATTTTTTTCTATGATGACCATGGGATCGTTGTGAGGCAAAGCGTTAGGTACTATATCTTCCTCGCTAAAAGTGATCGTGTCATTCAAATGAGGCCTTTTATCAACCGGCTCTTGTGAAGGAGAGTATCTTGCTTTAGCTTTTCAACCATTGTTGGAAAATAACTCAGTGGTTCCATGTGTGGATAAGATGATTGCCTCTAGTACTTCATGGCCAACATCATCATTGCAATCCACCACCGCAACCATTTTTTGATTTTTTTTTTTTGCCATTGTGATCATTGTACCCTGGTTTCTTGGAGATGGGTTTGTGTCTTTGCTAGTATTAGCTTGTTCCTTGCTTCTCATATTAGCTTAAGTAGCCCTTTTCTCAAATTTTCTTCAATTTGTCTTCTCAGGTTTCTGCAATACTCAATGTCATGGCAATGATCCTTATGGAAGGCACAATAATACTCCCTGGATCTCTTTGCTGGTGGTGCTAGCATAGTTGTGGTTCTCGAAATATGTCCTTGTTCGCTTTCCATATCTCCTTCCTTGATCTAGTCAGAGGCGTATCTTGGAATGACTCACCTTGTGATCCTATTTCTCCCCGTTTGAAAGTGACATTTCCTTTGCCTTTCTTCATAAAACCCTTCTGTGAATCCTCCATTGTCTGCTTCTAGCCCCGTTCCCTTTCTATCTTACGGTTTTTTGCTTCTTCTATTTGCACGTGCTATTTAATCATCTTTTGTAGCTCTCTCAGGTTTTTGGGCACATTATTTGTTAGTTATTGGTAGAACTCTCCGGATTGCATACCTCCCGTAAATGCTCCCAGTGACGATTGGAATAAAAAGTCGCGAATCTGCAAACTTTTCGTGACGTACCTACTATGATACTCTGCCAGAATTTCATCACTTCATTGAGCTATGTATCAAGATCCAAAATTGTTTTTGTGAATATTTTCTTCCGATAGAAGCAACCTAGGAATAAATCTGATAACTATGCCCACGATTTGATGCTTCCACTTGGGAGATCCTTGTACCAGGTGATTGTTGTTCCAGACAAGATGGGGAATGCCTAGCACACAAATTCGATGCTCGCATCACGAAACCTCATGATATATCTATATGAACGTAGGAACTCTTTTGGATCTGTGGTCCTATCGTAAATTTTAACATGTAGAGGAAGCTTGAAATCATTTGGCATCTTAAAATCCCGGAGATGCAGCGCTAAGGGTAACTTGTCTGCATCATCATTTGCAACAATATCTCACAGCTCCTCCTTGTACATGAGATTCTCACATTCCTAACTTACCATTTTTTCTATTCTTGGATTGTTCGGTTTAAGCATTATTAGAAACTAATAGTAAAAAAATTTCCTGTTCGCTTCTAAACATAATGCAAACGCCCTTCTTGCTTTCTTTAGGTTTGTGTTGGGGGATTCTACGTCTTTCTCCTCCTCATTTTCCTCTTTATTAAGCTCTCTTTCTCTACCAGAGATGTAGTCCTGATCCTGGGGAGAATGCCTACCTTTACTACGTCTTAGTGTTTTCTCCTCTGTTTGGTGGTTATGACTCTTCTCACTTCTTTTGAACACCATTTTTTACCTGAATGACTTTGAAACAGGAGAAAAAAATTTTTCCCCCACAGTCGATGCAAATGATGTGGTGGTCCATTTAGGCGAACCCTTTGTTGTTCACTCCTTGAACTTTTGCACTTGCAAAACCAGTCCCAAAAGTGATTGCCAAAGAATCTCTCCGACGATCAAGTCAGCTTTCTCTTCTAAGAATTAGAATATCTTCAGTTAGTTATGCTTACCTTCATTCATATCCTCCTTCTTCTTTTTATAGTGCATCATGAACGTGGCTCTGTCTCATCCGGGCTTGCATCGTATGTCTGATTGTGGGACCGAGAAATGTGGTTTGTGGCTGACAGCTAATCAGGGTCTCCGTTATTCTTGGTTCATGTGTTGACTCAACCTATCATGCATTTGTTTTGGCTCAGCTTGTGCCATAAGTCAAGCTCAGGCTCCACTATGGTTTTAGGCTTGCTGCTTAGTGTTTGGGCAAGGTATACACCACCTGAGTTTGACCAAAATGAATATAATTGACTTTTCTAACAGTTAATGGTGTATTAAAAACTACTAATTGAAATTTAAAAATGTCCATACACTTTATTAATATCCGGTTCGATCGGAATCAATTTTGTCACAACCGGTGAACTTTTTTACTTTTTGCACTTAGGTCTCTTCCAAGTAGGAGAAGTCAAAATGCAAAATTGGAGATATCCTTATCTGATTCACATTTTCTTGACCATGTTGTTCTAATTTGGTCAACAACGGGAGACCATGTTACATGTTATATAGTGCATAGTATTTGTATTATCAAAATAATGTCATGTTTGTAAGTAGTGAGAAAAAAAAAGCTTAGATTAGGGCTAATTGTGGAATTACATTTTTGTAAGAGCACACTTTGAATATGCAACGTTGGTCTCAGTAAATTGGCCCTTGCAATATGTTACCGAACAAAGACCAACGTCGCACAAGCCTAGGAAATGCTTTAAATACTATGAATGTCCGGCATTGGTTATCACATCGGCTGTTACGACATCAATGCCGAATGTATGCGATGTCGCACTAAAATAGATGAGTTACATTTTCCCTGTTGAGATTAATGGC
Source organism: Rubia yunnanensis (assembly GCA_037428765.1). Classification (NCBI taxonomy): domain Eukaryota; kingdom Viridiplantae; phylum Streptophyta; class Magnoliopsida; order Gentianales; family Rubiaceae; genus Rubia; species Rubia yunnanensis. The sequence goes on along the minus strand of CM075062.1, from coordinate 108,948,550 downwards.
ATCTACGTATGACTATATGATGCGTGTTTCATTTGGGCACTTCCCATTTCTAACATAAATTTGGTTACATGTGGACTGGTTGTAATGGGACAAAGAGAGTTATCGATAGACTTTCAGCATGTAGATGGATGGACTTGTAATTTCACTAGTCACCCTGACGGTGATAATGTCGTACAACGTAGACAATGGAGGTTCAATACCAGTAATATTTTAATTTCATATCAGTCTTATGTATTTTAATAATATGTAACATATATTTTAAATATATGAGACAGTTTTGTGGGTTTTATCAGGTGATTCCATTCCACATTAATTGGACAAGAATTGATTGGTGTATGGCGTTTAGCCATTTCATAAGTTATCAAATATTAAATAACATGTAACAGCTAGCAACGAACACTTGTTCGTGTCATCAATAAAATATCATAATACTTTATGAGAATTGATATATCACAAATGATTCCACGACGTCGCATACATCGGTACAACAATGACACCTCACAAATGTTGCATAAATAGGTGTTGGTATTTTTTGTGCGACGTCGGCCTTTCAAAAAGATGTCGTATTGGTCATAGTTCTATATCAGCATACACACGACATGACTTCCCCACAGCAAACGGTGTTGGTTACAAGCATCTGTGATGTTGCTCTTATTAAGGCCGACATCAGCTAGCATGAAGCCGCATCAATGGTCTCCCATTGTCTGCCTTCTTGCTCTGACCAACATCGGTCACAATAATGCCAACGTTGGCTCGACTAAAGTTGCGACAATGGTCTCCCAGCGTGTGCCTTCTTGCTTGGACCAACGTCGGTCACAATACCGGCCAACGCCGGTCCATAATCGAGGTAAAAAATACTTTTTACTTCGGTACTGAACTAGTGTAAAAATGTCTTTTTTACTACGCCAGTATTTATCTCAGTTTTTTGGGATTAAAAACCGCAGTAAAAAGTCATGTAGAACCAAGGTAAAAGGTCATGTTCCTTGTAGTGTTAGGTTAACTGTGGCTCGATTCCTATTGTAAACAACCATAGATGGCAAAAGGACTGACATGTACTCATTTTTTGTCAATTGTGGCATGTACTCATTTATTGTAAACCAACATATATAGATGGAAAATGATTTGACCTTTACTCATGTTAGGTCAACTGTGGCTCCACTCCTATTGTAAACCAACATAGATGAAAGGTTTGACCTTTACTCTTGTTAGGTCAATCGCAGCATTGAATCCTATTATAAACTAGCCTAGATGGAAAATGGTTCAACCTATACTCATGTTAGATAAAATGTGGCTAAAATTCTATTGCAAACCCTAAAACTTAAATAAAATACTAATGGAAGCTAAACTCTAAACCTAAATCCTACTAGTTTATTATTTATGAAAGAAAAAATAAAGAATTAAAATATTATCGTTTCTCATTAATTACTAGCACTAAAATAACAATTGTGATCGTTGATTACACGAAGCCGGAATGTGTTGAGGCCCAATACTTTAACAGGTGTCTCATAATGTCTCGAATTATGCGACATCACTTTCTAACCCAACCGACATTGCATGTTTCTGTGAATAGGCCATAAGGGCCTTGCCTAGACCATTTGAAATCTTGGGCTACTAACAGCTAATGCCATATTCACATCGGTCGGCTCTGTATCCTTTGGCAGGAAAATGTATTCTTGTGCCCTTTCTCTAAACCCCAATCACCCTATAAACATTGACAGGGCATTTATTGCAAAAAAAAAACAGCCTTGACACCCCAACACAAAATTCCATCATCCTTATAACACTTTTCCACCATTGAATCAAAGCTCCCAAAACCCCCCCAACGAACTCTACCATCCAAGCAAAGGGGAAACATCAAAAGTGTAAGTTGAAGGTCCCATGAAAAGTGTAAGCTGAAGGTCACCATGTGTTACGGCGTGGGGATTTATGCCCGACCCCAATGCAACCCCATGCCCGCATCAGTGCCTAAACGATGCCGCGGTCCCATACCGCTCGATGCGTCACTGTGAACCGGTTTCCCTCAACCGCACCGTACACACCCTTGGAGCATCCAGTGCCGACCGGCTAACCGCTCATGGCCTGTGATGCCTCCCTCTGCGCTCGCGATGCACTGTGCACAACTCCTGAGCCGTTTATACCCAATGCTCGTGCGCGCAGCGCCGGGTCGCCCTACCGGCCAGCACCGTTACTGATTGTAGTCCGGTTGTCCTACCAGCAGCCCAGTCGTCCTGCCAGCAGCTCGTTCATCCTGCATGCAGCCCGGTCGTCCTGTCTGCAGCCCGGTCGTCCTGCTTGCAGCCCGTTATTGCTGCACCCGATCCGAGAAGACACGTCCTAAGCTCCTTGTCCAAGAAGTCTTCTCTTTTGCTTGTAAATACTTGTAATAGCTTGGTTATTAAGTTAGTGTAGCTAGTTAGCTCAAGGTCCAAGCCTACGTGTCATTTTAGCCTTTGACCTTATTTTGCCTATGTTCCTGGCACTTGTGATAACATCCGTACAGCATATATGTGGAGTACTGAGCTACCCACATCCGGTTACCATTTTGTAATATAGTGTTGATAAGTGTTTGCTTCCCCAATTGTTGGGCTCTATGTTATATCTTTGGCTTGTGTGTGTGAAGCCATGCTCCTATTTTAAACCCGTGTGTGTATTTTCTGCTGCACGCCGACCGCGTTCCTCTAAAGGCCCAGTTTTCTTGGTGCTACCGGGCTAAGTGCGACGTACGTGGGATCAAGATGGTAGTCGTGAGTGTTGGATATATGGCTAGGCCACACGGTTCGGCACCCTCAGGGGTCAACCCGTGACAGTTGGTATCAGAGCCCAAACGGAACTTGGGCGCATAGTGATTTGGTCGTTGCTATGTCTAAGAAGGTGGATCGGTTGGAGACCATTGAGAGGGTCCTTTTTGGTGAGGCACAAGGGGCCGAGAGCCTAGCTGACCGAGTGGATCAGATGAAATTGGATGTTACTTTAATCAGTAAAGACCTCGAAGTGGCCAATGCAAAGGTGGCGCGTCAGGATGAGGAGATCGCCAAGCTGAGGGAAGCTTTGGCATCTCGCGAGTCGGACGTTGCCGAGTTGAGAGGCATCACCGAGAAGCTAGGTAGAGACGTGAGCGTGATCTTGCAAGCTGTGGCCAATTTGTCCCAAGGTGGGGGCGTTGGTGGTGGTGTCCGTGCTGTGCATAAACTGAAAGTCCCCGAACCTCCCAAATACGGTGGGGCACGTGATGCGAGAGAGCTTGATAACTTCATGTATAAGTTGGATCAATACTTTAAGGCGGCCGGAATGGATTCGGAAGCTGAGAAAGTCACTGTCGCGAGTATGTACTTGGAGGGCTCAGCTATAGTGTGGTGGCGATCCCAGGACGTGGAGATTAAGGCAGGACGCCTAGCCATCGACACGTGGGATGAATTGAAGCTCAAGGTGAGGAAGCAGTTCATGCCCACCAATGTAAAGGAACATGCATTACTTCGTTTAAGGACCTTGGCGCAGACCAGCAGTATTATGGGATACGTGTCTGCGTTCCAGAACTGTATGCTAGATTTGCCTGATCATCCGGAGGTGTATAAACTCCATGATTTCAGCCAGGGACTGAAGCCCTGGGCTAGGCTCGAGCTAAAGAGGGCTCATTGCACGGACTATAACTCAGCGGTGGCGTTCGTCGAAAGTCTGGAGGACTGTGATGGCGGAGAATCGCAACGGGTTGATAGGGAAGTGGATGGTTCCACTGTTGCCAAGGTGGGTAATGGTGCTGGTGCTGGTGCTGGTTCTCCCACGGCGGGGGGTAACTTTAGGCCCAGTCCAAACGGCGGAGTTAGCTCCAGGCCCAATTTGGGTGTTGGAAGGAAAGGGGTAAGCCCCAGTCTAAGCGCAGTGAGTTCAAGTGGGTCCAACCAGAGGTGGGATGGACGAACCGGGAAGGCGCGGCTGGTGTGTGAAACGTGCAAAGGGAATCATGCCCTTGTTGATTGTCCAACAGAGTAGAGGATCACTGCTATGTTGCTCGAGGACTCGAGACAGATCAGGGAGGCACTGAGCGAGGTAGTTCAGGAGCAGTCTACTGAAGAGTCTGGGCCCGAAGAGGAGGTACCGTGCTCCATGGAGGCATTAAATCTGCGGTGTAATCCCATGGTGGGATCAATAGAGCCAGGGCGGGTGGATTCGTTAACGGAGCTTGAGATTGACCGGGTGGTTGCTGCAGTCCGATCAAAGAGAGCTAAAAATTGGTCAAGCAAAGTGGAGAAGGTCGTACCAAAGCTTGACAAACCTGAGATCATCTGTGTCAAACCAATGCATTGACCTGACGGAGCATTGATGTACATGGATGTGTGCGTAAATGGAAAACTCATCTGAGCGATGATCGACACTGGGGCCAGCCATGTGTATATATCAGAAAAGGAGGCATCACGGTTGGGGCTTAGGCCGAAGAAAGTTGTGGGTAGAGTGAAGGCCGTAAATAGCGAAGCTCAACCAGTGCTGGGTATTGCGAGGCGATGCTCGATCAAGTTTGGCTCGATAAGCACCACAACGGATTTTCATATCTTCAAAATGGATGACTTCGGTTTAATCCTTGGCATGAAATTCCTGAGAGATTCACGGATTTTCATATACCCATTCGACAATTGCCTTTACGTCTTAGGCACCAACCCGTGCACGGTCAAAACGACTGCAAAGAGATCATCCGGGGGAAAAATCTCAGCTTTGCAGTTCGTCAAGTGCTTAAGACAAGATTCAAGTGGGGAGAACAGAATGGAAGGGTCAGGAGGGTCTACACCAGCAATGGGGTTGCCCGATGGATCCGAGAAAGGAAGGAAGCGTTCATCGGTTGCCAAGAAGATGTTGATTCCGAAGATATATCTGCCGGTTAGCGCACCCCATCATACTTCCTGTTTCAAGTCGTTCAATCAAGCTAAAACTTGTAAACCTCGACGGGGAAAGACGATTCATCATTCACATCAGCAACCACTTGTTGTTCCACAAGGCCGGGAGAAGAAACGTGAACGGGTGATAATGCGTACCGGACAGCATCCAGATTTGGGCACTCCTTTGGTTATTGATCAAGGGGTGGGTGCTATAAAATCAAGCCAGCTCAAACCGGAGTGGAAGCAAAGCCGAGGACCACGGCTACATCAAAGTATACCATCGCTAGAAAGTAAATCAACCCCTTTTCTAAGGCAGAAGTGTACAAGACAAGTGTGGGTAGCGAAGCACCTTGGAGAATTGATGGCTCCGAGGACGTTCGCCAAATTGAGTGGGGGAGAATGTTACGGGGTGGGGATTTACGCCCGACCCCAATGCAACCTCATGCCCGCATCAGTGCCTAAAGGATGTCGCGGCCCCGTGCCGCTCAATGCGTCACTGCAAACCGGTTTCCCTCAACCGCATCGTACACGCCCTTAGAGCATCCAGTGCCGACCGCCTAACCGCTCACAGCCCGTGATGCCTCCCTCTGCGCCCGCGACGCGCTATGCACAACGCCCTAGCCATTTGTGCCCAACGCTCGTGCGCGCAGCGCCCAGTCGCCCTACCTGCCAGCATTGCTACTGACTGCAGCCCGGTTGTCCTACCAGCAGCCCAGTCGTCCTGCCAGAAACCCGGTCGTCCTGCCAGCAGCCCGTCGTCCTACATGCAGCCTGGTCGTCCTGCCTGCAGCCCGGTCATCTTGCCTGCAGCCTGTTATTACTGCGCCCGGTCCGAGAAGACACGTCCCAAGCTCCTTGTCCAAGAATTCTTCTCTTTTGCTTGTAAATACTTGTAATAGCTTGGTTATTAAGTTAGTGTAGCTAGTTAGCTCAAGGTCCAAGCCTACGTGTCGTTTTAGCCTTTGACCTTATTTTGCCTATGTACCTGGCACTTGTGATAACATCCGTACAACATATATATGGAGTACTGAGCTACCCACATCCGGTTACCATTTTGTAATATAGTGTTGATAAGTGTTTGCTTCCCTAGTTGTTGGGCTCTATATTACATCTTTGGCTTGTGTGTGTGAAGCCATGCTCCTATTTTAAACCCGTGTGTGTATTTTCTGCTGCACACCGACCGCGTTCCTCTAAAGGCCCAATTTGCTTGGTGCTACTGGGCTGAGTACGATGCACATGGGATCAAGGCTGTAGTCGTGAGTGTTGGATACACGGCTAGGCCGCACGGTTCGGCACCCTCAGGGGTCGACCCGTGACACCATGGGAGGGGATTCTATTAATCAAAATTGTGTTAAGATTTATCTTTATTTCATGTGATGATAATATTTTGAATATACTATCTATCTATATCCCTTAGGTTTGGTGAATAATGAAGTATTGATATGCCAATGATTCAAAGATTCATTCCTTTTGTTAAAAAACATGAACTAGCTAGGGTTATTGGTTCATATGAAAGATGTCATTTTTTTAGTGGTTGGTTTATATCACATGTAATAACTTGCTAATAAAGGTTATTTGGTATGGAAATAGACTATAAGATATTATTTGGATTGGTTTTTTGTAGTGTTACAAACTATTCATCCCATCAAGAGGCATGTATGTTGTGGTTCACACGAAAGATGACATTTTGATAGTGGTTGGTTTATTTTTAATGTAAAAACATTCTATTGATGGTTTACTGATATTGAAATAGACTTTATTTGAATTAGTTTTAATCTATATCTCAATGACAAAGGCTTGTACTATTTTTATCCAGTTTACCCCCTTGATTGAGTTACTATTTTTGTTCATATAGGTATCGCCGGTGTAGGATGGGAGGATTAAATGCGGTTTTATTTGACCAGAGAGGTCACTTTCAAGGGGACTTCTCTGGTCTTAACTTTGATCATCTTCTATCAAAGGAAATTTTGAGAATCACCTTTGTTGGACACAGTAGAAGGCAGATATTTACCGCCTTTAACTCGCACATGGAACCAAACTCGAAATGTAGCCGACATCCTCAGATTATAAAATTCCTTTAGGTACCGGAACTGTAATTAGCTTCCGGTACTTGGAATAAGATCAGGGAGGAAAAAGGGGGTTCATACGTCAGGTGAAGTATCCAGAGTTATTTTATGAACTCAAAACCGTGGATAATTCCTCGGGTCTTGTCTTAGCTTCCGATACCGGTAGAATGAAAAGGTTCCAGTACCTGATCTTACGTCAAAGATGGCTCTTTGTGTTCCTACGCCCGGCGTCATTTCCGGTTCGACACTGGTTTTTGCAATTAAAGTCAAGTTGTTTGCATTATAAGCTTCTGAACTCAGATTGGAAATTGGGTTTGGTGGTTACGAGACTGTAACCAATAGTTGGGCCTTTTTCACATTAACTAGGTTTACGACGACCACTTCCAAAACTGGAAGACAATTTGGCTACAATGATAAAAGATTAAATTCATTGCTATAACCCCATAAATTATCCTCAAATCACTAATACAATTTTGATTAAAAAATAGTACACATTGTGTGAGCTTAAAAAAGTATGAATACCGCTAAACAAGCAACTATCTATACATAAGAATGGGTTTCACTTAGATTTCTATTCCACAAATAACATGTCAATTTCTAAGCCTACCTAACACTTAACAGCATGATTGAATTTCAACAAAAATCTATAGACAACGTTAATCAAACAAATATCTATGGATAGGAATAGTAAATAGGCAAATTCTATTCCTCACAATACATGTCACGAGCATTCAGAAATATGCTAAGGTACCATATTAGGAGATCCAAGAGTCGTGGATCGTATGAACCAGATGTCTTGCCAAACAATTTCTCGCCAAATTGATGTCATCTTGTGAATACAGCTTATAATCCTTTGGAAATATCTGTACAAATTTTCAAAAATTATCATTGTAGTTTATTGATGAAAAAAATTTAGATATGTATAAAAAAATACTCACTTTATCAATTTCCACGTAATCCGATCGTATATCTTTAACGCACTCCGTTGTGTATGACATTACATAGTACCCACACTCCCATGTTTTTGCTTGTCTCTTGTACTGCTATTTAGAGAATATTATGTGAAAATAATAATTAACAACAATAAATTAATTTTGATTGATTATTGAATTTGATACCTTGATTTGTACTACACGTAAGCCCTTTGTCACATTCAACTCATCGAATGCACTCTCCAAGATACCAATAAAAGCTTGTGAAGGTTGAAAGTGCAATGGATCCATCCAGTACACTAGCTTGTTGTCGGGGACAATTAAAATCAATCTCTAATGATCACTACATACAAACGTGTATTTAATAAAATATTTACTCAAAATAAGATATCGAAGGTGATGTAGGACAATATAAAATTGAAAACATCACCTCTCAATGTAAGGTGCAATGAATATTTCCTATCCGTGCAGCATATGCTTTTTTGCACGTAATCAATCTGGTCTTGCCTCGAACACCCAATCCTTTGGGTCATCAATGGACACAAATACCCTACCCAACCTTTTCCTTTTGATTACCAAAGTAATACGTGCACCTTAGACATAGAATTTTCAAGATTATAGTAGAATATGTATGGAACGCAAGTATTTAAAATACAATTGGAAAATTTTAAAATTAAAATTGTACTTATAATAGAAGTAAGGACATGATTGTTTGGTTGACTTGGTCACACTTACACAATTCCTCGAGGTCACTCCACAACGCAATGATGTCTCTATTTCTTTTAAATACACATTCACTCCCCAAAAATGTGTACGTGGAGTTATGATAGTGTGGATTGATCCAACTGAATAAAACAAGGATGAAAAGCAGAGAACCTGTTTCTACTTGTGCCTTTGTCATAGAGGGTTTTATGATGTTAGCCACCTTTGTAATTGTTTTCTTCATCTGTGGCCGGCTAACTGTTAAATGAGCATCTTTCGTAGAATTGACGTATACTAGACGGCGAGGCCAAAGAAGGAAAATTCCTTGAGCGGTTCCTACGTTCCTATAATCTCCTTCTAGCATCGGTAAGCTTGCATTGTGCACCAAGGGTTTCTCCACCGTATCCTTGCAATTCCATCCGTGATTGGAATTGAATGATGATGTCGCATCGATTCGTAGAAAATACATACCATCGGCAACATGGAGTGGGTTTGCACTTTAACAAAACTCTATGAAAGCTCACACAGTTGAGAACCCTACATTAAATACATAATCAAAAGATTTACAGCATCATAAAATGTAGTTATATGAATAAATAATCGAGGTTACTTTTTTGGGCCAATAGGATTTTATTGTTGGGAGAATCTTCAATCGCTGCCCTAGCTTTCACTCCATTGTGGTTCACCTCTATCTCGCCCGGAGAGAGGTGAGATCCTCTTGAAGTATGCTCCCAATCGCTAGTTAGATCATTTGGATTTTCGAGCACTAGAAGACCGGCATGTTTGACTAACTTGCTAATTAAGATTTCTTGTTTCTCTAACCGCTTGGCCCTGAGAATTACTTCCTTTTGCAAAGTGTAGAGTCTCGATGTCATATCATTATGATATGAACGTACAATACTAAAAGCCTCTCTTAGTGTGAAGAATGCCCCAACCCCTCTTGCGCGTCCCAGGTAATTGGCGTTTCCGGTAGTTTCACACAAAATGTCGTGCTTACCAGTTGGAATGAATTTACCTTCAGTTTGATCATGCTTTAATTTATCCTATTTAAAGCCAACAGAAAGATGGTGATTAAATAATCCAACATTAGCAAGAAGTCGTAAAAATTATAGCGTGTAATATAAAACAAGTTAGCGGTAGTCGTACAACTTTTTCTGTGAGGTAAATCGCCTAATCCTTCATATATTGACCCTCCTTGTTTTGTAGAGCTTTTAGGAATAGATCACACCAATCAATTTGATCGACATCCAATGGAATGACCGATGCCCGAGCATCTTCATCCATCATCCCTCCCCTTTCATTGCCAATAAAATATCTTGTTCTAATTTATCCTTTATAATTTATAGTGCCACCAATCCATAAACTTTGTGAATCTTCCGATGCGGAGTTATATTCAACTTTACAATTATTTTTTTGTCATCTCTCGTACCCTACGAGAAACGTAGGAAACCAGGTGACATCAACACTACAAAATGTTAATATAATATATTTCTTTGTAGTGTACTAATGTTTTTCTCATTCTCCAAAGATCTTGTCTTATGGATCTCCCAACTCTCCGGTTGAATGTTCGTGTAAGTAAGCCATGGTTAATCACCTTTTCTTGAGAAGACATAATCTCTTGACAATGTGTACTTGTGTTCTCGCCAACCTTTTTTTACAGCATGTTCATCGTCCTCTTTCTTAAGTCGTCTATATATCTGGCGCCTAGATTTCAAAGGGTCCATATGGTGACATAATATAGCCAAGTGAATAAGGATCTCCATTTTTTTAGAAAAGAAAAATGGGACTAGAAAGGACATGCAAACAAGTACGTAGAGGTACCTTTCACTCCATACATAGGGTGGCTTTGTAATCTTTCGTCACATCGTTCCAATTATCGTAGCTTATGTCAACCCTTGTCCGAACCATCTTCCCAACCCAACTTGACCATTTTGCACGTTCTTCGGACAAGTATCTGCCAATCGTATTGATAACAAAGAAGGTCAATTCCTTTCTAGAAATCCTCCGTTCAAGCGTTCTACAATGTGTTTTCAAATTTCCTACCACTCCCACCCTCTTCCTCCTCATCCTCGTTAACTGCTGTTTTGGTGTTTCCATCTCTAGAAATTAAATAATCATCATGACTCCTTTTCCTAGACATTTTTATATACGAAATCTACTGTGTAAAATTTCAATGTTGTCGAATAGGAAAACCCCTAAAAATTGAACACAAAAAGAATAAATACTCAATATTGTGTATCATTTCAAATTTAACTACATCATAACACATTATATTTTCTCTAGATAATTTCTCACTAAATTTATAACATTAACTTGAGCACACAATTGAAAGATGGTGATTAACCTTGATTCTAACAATAACCTTAAACGAAAAAACACACATATGTATTTGAGAATGGAATACTTACCCAGAAATCAAGTAGAAGAGGATATTTTCTGGCCCAGTCAACAAGCTTCAAAACCCTTGCACAAAATCAATTTTTTGTTCGAAAATCCTTGAAAATTTATCAAAATAGAGAACCATTTGTAGTGCTTTGGTATGTCAAACCATTACATGCAATATGTGGAAATTTGATGATGAATGAGTGGAAGAAGGGTTGAGTCCATTTTTCGAAAGGAAAAAATGGGGGGAAACTCATGGCCGAAAGTGGGAATTAATTATCCCCTTTGCAATGGCTTTAATGCCTTTGAGGGCTTACTCGTCAGAAAAACATCCGAGTCCGGAAGCTTGTCGGCTCTTCAATTTCATATCCAAGATTATATTATAAGCTCAGGAGAGAATATGCCAGTGGTTGTGAAGTGTGAAATGACGATCACCCTCCGAACTCGGAAGATATCGAGGGTATAAAAAAATACCCAATTCGTACGACATTTTACAATTCACACACAATTGAAAAACCTAGGTTTCCATCCATCCATTTCAAAAAGTCATAATGTCAAGGATGAGGGGGAAGAGTAACGTTAGTAATGCTTTGAGCCAGAGCCACGGTCCTTACGTCACGGTCAACTTAAGCGAGAAATTTTCCAACGGTGAGGCCAAAATGAGGTACGTCGATTTCCTTTGTTTAAGAAAGTGTATGAACCCCAAAGTATTTTGTAGTTTGGAAATGGAAAACTTATCTCTAAGCTACATTCTTAGGCATTCTAAAAATTAAGGTATGGGCAAATTAATGACTTTAGAGAAGAGTGTTCATACGGATGAGGTTGTCCAATTTTATGCTAATTTAGGCCAAAATTTTGGGGATAGTGATACGAACCTTGTGAATGGAATAAATTTCACCATCACCAAGTACACAATTAGTGTTGTATTAGGGAATGAGTATACTGACCTAACCAAACTTAGGCTAGATAATCCTGATGATCCTCTAGAAATCTATCATCAACAACATTGGTCGGGTGTTAGTGAATCCACACCCTTGTGCCTGAGTCAAGCTGAGCGCTACGACGTTGGTAAAGCAATGGTTGAGGCAGAGGCTAATGTACGAGTGGAAGTGCATGAATGTTTTCCCATCTAGGGGGCATGCTTGCAGGCCAACAATAGGTAACCTCATGTTGTTCTATTACGTGATAGAGGGAATCCCAATAAACCCCAGGTATACTATCCTTAGCTACATGTTGAAGGAGGCAGATAATACAAAAAGGATCTCCCCTATGGGGGATTGATCACTGCATTGCTTAAGCAGTTTGGGGTCCAACCTATTAACAGGCTACTTAGATTAGAATTTTATGAAATGTGTTGTTTCATCCAAGTTGGTTATGGGTGAAGATGGGAAGTGGCGTCACAAGGTACTCCCCGGTACAGCGGCTAAAGCTGCTAAGAGAGCTAGGGATGCAACATTGGACAGGGCGCAGTCATCATGTGAGTGAATTCAATGTCCCACATATACATTTTTGTGTATAACAATTTGATTTAAGTAAATTTTTGGCTGGTTTTTCTATTCTATTTCATTTTAGGAGGTTGCGGTGATTGGAAGAGTCAGGTGAGGAAGTACTTAGCATGCATTTGAGATGATGTTAGAAAAGATAACGAAGAATCAGGACGTGTTGAAGCCCATCATGCCAAGTTCATTGAATCCTATAGGATATAGTTGCAGCTTAGTGATGATGAGACCATGCCAAACTCCGCCCCTGAATTCTCCGAGAGTGACCTTGACGACACTAATGGTGAAGAAGCCAATGAAAAGGAGATCAACTTTGAGTTTGCCACCATGTTTGAAGATCCTCAAATAAATTTAATGCTTGGATCCTAAAGTCATTTGTTCTATTTAATTTTAAACATCAATGCTGAGTTGGGAATCGTATAGTTTGTTTCACAACACAATGCATTTAACGTGATGGTTTCATTCGATGAATTTATGTAACCAGCTAACCCAACAGTTGAGTTTAGAAATGCATCAATTTAAGGCTCTTAATATAAGGTGGTTAGCCAATAATGCCACGAGGCCCAAATTATTTCTGAGTCTAGAAGTATATAAGCTTATTGCAATGGATGCATCTGACATAAGTTTGAATTCATAAGTTGATCGGCCACGATGAATTACCCAGCTTCAATTACATTGAACTCTACCTGATAACCTTCTAGACTCGGAAGCTCAGCTTCCGAAATTAGATGAGAATTCTATCAAAAACCTGGTCAACTTGAGGTTACAAACAAATTGGACAAAATATAAGCTTTAATTCACCCCCTCCACTTCCGAGTTTGGATACCCAGCTTCATGTATTGCATATGTAGACTCGTATAATATTACAAACTTGGAAAATAGGTTTCTACATCAAGCATTAGTTCTGGTCCAGCACGGTATTTTTAATGCTTTGAAAATTACCTTTATTTTACCTTCTGAACTCGAAATCATAATAATCGTCTCTTTACAAGAAGAAGTCAATAAGCTTTCAAACTCATAAAACCAAATACTATAAAAAATGGGAAAAAGCTCAGATCACCTCATTGAAAACCCTAATTTGCGATTCAAAGCTTCCTTCTAGCGCCGAAACCCAAAAAAAAACCCAAATTCAAATCTCAATGTCTTCATTTCACATGAGTAACCCTAAACCATGTCTTCATCGCTACAAGCTAGAAAGGGGGGAAATAGAAAGTCTAAATCAAGTGCTTCTAAGAGGTCAAGCACAACTGTTGTTCAAAGGCTTAGCTTCGTATCTCCCGAAGCTCAATAGAGGTACAATGATTTAAGCGCAAGTGGTAAATTACTAGATTCTTATAGCATAGGCTTAGCTGATCCTGTGTTTAAGTTTGATGGCCAACATGTTCTGAAAATGTTGACTTTAAATAAACCATCACACCTTGATGAAGTGTGTCATTTTATAGCAATTTTCATCAAAAAGAGGGAGGGGGTGATTACACAACTAAGGTGAACATGTACAATATTGACCTCGGTCCGTCAATTATTAATGAATTTATTGATTGTACATACAAAGGTCCCAAGAATGTGTTTCCCAACGACATCGAAGGACCTTTGAATGATATATATCATAGGGAGGCTTGGCCCCTTCAGACGAACTACCCGTATATTGACCCAATCGCCTGTCGCCTGTAGTGATAGGTATTTCCAACGTAACTCCACCAATATAGGGAATCCTAAGAGTTTTGGTTTGACACACCTTACCATAGATCAAAGGATTGTGTACAAAATGATAGAAAGAAGTATTGTACCCACAGCCGGCCACATCACCGAGCTAACTTATATGATGCTAATGATGTTTTATTACATCATTGAGGGGAGGAAAATAAATCTTGGATCCGTGATCTTCAATCACATGTTCTAGGTTGCACATCAAAAATAATTATCAAGAGTCTACCTTCAGGTAACTTGATCACACTGATTTTGAAGACCATTCAGGGGTTGGTGTTACACGGTGAGGATAAACCGTGCAAGTGGTTTGACAAACAATACTTTTCAAAGAAAAGGTGGGTATTGTTTGAGTACAAGTGGGCTCACAGAGCACGTGATACAATGGAGCCGAACAAGAGAACAAGAATTGAACTAGGTATGCAACCCATTTGTTATTCTAAATAAATTACAAATTTTTAACTTATGCATTTGTATTTTTGTTAACCATTTTTTGACTTCACAAGAAACAAGTGCTAGTTTCATGAGAGGGTTCGGGGCATGCTACAAATGGGTCCATGGTGAACTGTCTCAAACGAGGGAGCGCATATGGAAGTTTGAATGAAGTCACCACACTTACAGGAGTCACTTGGTATCTTCCTCTACATCAAGGCTTAGGAGAAGCTCTTCTGTTTGATTAACAATGTTTAGATTCAATTGTGGTAGTGAAGTGCTACATGGATAATATATTCAAATTTGCATTGTCTAACACGATTATTCAATTGATGAATGTATTCGTACTTGTGATGGATTATTTTGAATGATTGGCTTGATTTTACCTTGTTTTAATTATGTTGTAATGTTTGTGGAGAAATGGGGTTAAATATATTATTTGTTAGGTTTTATAAGTTGAAGTAGGGCTTAATGAGCTTATAAATAATTTTAGACCATCTCAGTCGATAGAGTTCCAGAACCAGAAGTTGTTCGGGTGATGTTGAAAAATGCCAAATAAACAACCAAACACAAAATAAATTTTCCCCTACCTTAGTTTTTTTTCTTTCCAATCTTCTTCTGCTTCATTCTACTTTTTTCATCTTTTTGCGCCCATCAACCCAGATTCCTTCATTATGGTTGGTTCTCCCTAAGAACCCATGTAAGCTCCTATCATCCTCCGCAAGCATAGCCTCTTCGAATTGGATTCACTCGGAGTATTTCAAACGAAGCCAATAATATCTTTGCCCTTATATTCTTCACTAAAATCCCTTTTCCCTTCGACAACAATCTCCCAATGAGGGTCTAAAAGGTCTTTGATATAGAACACCTGACGAGCTTTTGATGCCAATATGAAGGGATCTCTTCTCCAACCAACTCGACTTTAATCGACAAGGGTGAATCGCATATCTTCGATTTTGTGTCTGTTGTTCACATCTACCCATTAACATTTAAAAACTAGGACTTTCATTATCACATAATCAATCTCCGAGATCTCAATTATTGTTCCAAAGTAACAAGTCTGGGCATACATGGGATTTTCGTCGCTTACACCCCAACATGTAAAGCTCCGGACACAAGTAACACACCACTATTCTGTGATACACCCATATCATCAGTTGCTTTATGATGAACGTGAATTCTAATTTCATAACCACCATAGAGATAATTATACCCAATGATCTTCGGCCCAACCATTTCACCAAGCGTGGATGATCACCAATTGTTGTGTGAGATCGTAGCAATGAAGCAAAGGTCTAGTGTGCTGTTGGAGAACACGTGCTTCATTATACGTAGGATGGTTGAATCTTATCTCGTCCATGTGAATCTCAGTTATCGGGAAAACATCTTTGTGATTGCAAAGAACATAATGGTGGGCCGAACAAAAATCTTTCGTACTAGGGCTCAGTAGCATATCCTAACTTACCCCTCGTGTCGAGATTTTGGGAGGCCGGAAGAATCTACTTCCTTCAAATGATTAGTGCAAAACTTAATCACCTCTTCCATCATGTAATGCTGAATAATACTTTCAACAGGTCTATATCGGTTCTTCACAAAATGTTTGAAAATTTTCATATACCTCTCGAATACAAGACAACACAACTTGATCTCATTGACCAAATGAACAATAAAATGGACCACTATATCAAAGAATGATGAGGGAAAGTACATCTCCATCTGACACAAAAATTTGACTATCATCGATTGCAAATAGTGAAGCTTCTGAAGACTAATGCTTTTCAAACATATGGACTTGAAGAACAAACAAATTTTGTAATGCACAATCTCACGTGAGGAGGAAAAGATGCCCTAATGGAAATGGCTTTCAATTCTCGCATCAAGCTATGACAATCGTGTAATTTCAATCCAACAAACTTCAAACCCTTCAAAGATACGCATAAATTTATGTTAGATGAGTAAGCCCATGGCACCTTCACACTGCTAAGCGTCTCAAATTACGATTTCTTCTGTGATTGAGTCATGGAATAGCAAGCAGGTAGAGATAACAATCATCACCACTCGTGGCCCCCAAACTGCACTTGATTCCCATTTTAACCAAGTCAAGCTGAGATTTCAAACCATCATTTGTTTTACCGAGGGTATTCAATAGTGTCTCAACCAAAGATTTGCACACATTCTTCTCAATGTGCATTACATCAAGGCAATGTCTTACATCCAAATCCTTCCAATAAGAAAGTTTGAAAAAAAAAATGGAACATTTCTTCCAACTTCCTTCACTTGCAACTTTACACTTCTTCTTCCCAAAGTCATTAGGCAATTCCTTAAGTCTCTCATAAACCTCAACACCCATTAGCGGTAACAATGCCACTCTCTTATCTACTTCACCATTGAACCATTTTTTGTCAATCTTCATGGGTGACCCTCTGAAAGAAACTGCTTAAGGCCTTGATATATGGTTTTACATCTATGCTTAAATTAATAAACTGAGGTTTGCTTCTCACACACTTGACACGCATAGTGCCCTATAACCGAGTACCCATAATTTTTTCTACACATGGGAAATTCATTTATTTTTCAAAATAACAATGCCTTTAATGTGAAAAATCTCTTGCCTAACCATCGTACGTGCGGATCCCATCACCGAACAACGTCAACAAATCATCCACCAAAGGAGAAACGTACACATCTATATCATTATTAGGTCGCTTGGGGCCCAATATCATTATAGATAACAGCATGTACTTCTGTTTCATTGTCAACCACGATGGGAGGTTGTATATGACTAACATAATGAGCCATGAGTGGTACATGCAACTCATATTACCAAATGGATTCATACCGTTAGTGGAAAGGCCAAGTGTCAAATGACTTGACTCCGCACCAAATTCAGGGTATATGGCATCAATCTTTTTCCACTGTTCACCATCCGACATATGTCTCATCACGTCATCCGTGGGTCAATATCTCTCAGAATGCCAATGCAACTTTGTATCTTCTTTTCAAGAAAACAACTTCTTTAGGCTGGGAATGATAGGAAGATACCATAAAACTTTAGCCAATATATTTTTCTTGGAAATCAAATCAGCATTTGCCCCAACCGTAATTCTTCCACGCTTTAACTTGTAACAAGACTCACCACATACCTGATATCTGTCTTGGTATTTATCCTATGACCCTCGATACAACATAAAATCATTCGGGAAAGCATGTATTTTTCACAATTTTATTTCCATAGGACAAAGAATTCTTTTTGCGTCGTACTATCTATAGGTCAAAAGATTACATTCAAGAAGCAATTCCCTACATGATTCAAAAGTTTTTGTCATGCCTTTATCAATCTACCTGACTTTCGCTTTCAAATCCATCATCCACAAAGTGACACTTAATGTCGAATACTTAGAACCGGTGTACAATGTCGTCTTCTTATCACTATGCAAAGCTTCAAGGACTTTGGTTTTACCATGGAATTCTCTAAAAACACTCTCCACCATCTCCACAAATCCATCATTTACATCTAAATTCTCTACTTCTTTATGGATAACATCTTCAACACTAGCCGTTTCAACCTCTATGTGCCACACCCAAGAGGTGTAACTAGTTTGAAACCCTCGGATGATGAGATGTTCATGCAACTTCTTCCTTCCAAAATATACATCATTCCTAAAACCCTTACAAAGGCAACGTTCCCAGAAAACACCATTCTTCAAAGCATGTTCAAAAGCTACCACAATAAAGGATTCTACCAAAGGGATGTAATCGGGTGATTTTCTCAAATCTCTACCAATCCATTCAATCATATCCATAGTCAATCACCTAAAATAAAATGCAATTAGCATCCCCGTCACACAAAAATTCCAATAAACATTCATGATTGGGACTAAAGCATCAAAACTAATACAATGAACAAAAAGCTATCATTCAACACATGAGTTGAAACCAATAGCTAGTGATTGAATTGTACACATTTACATGCCTTATCCAATGCACATGGGCTGCTACATTAGTTATTCATTAAGTCCAAACCCCATTTACTATCACTCATATAATAATTTCAAACAACATTGACCTAAAAATATTTTTTTAATCACCTCCTAACTTCTGAGTCTGGAACCATTTCCCCAAAACCCTACTATACCCTCAACTTTGTTATAGAGTTGGAACCTGGACACAATTGAACATCCGAGTTCATAAGAATTCTCAGCTCTTTGTCCATGGGATAAACAAAATGTTCCTCGCTCGTAACTTCGTCATAACCTCGTTCCAAATTCATCAGTGGCACAAGTAAAAGGAAATTTACCAGAACCGCCTTTAAATTTAACCATTCAAAGGTGGTTAAAACCTAAAACCAACTTTGTTTATAATGAACCAAAGAGGGTTTTCATAAAACCGCCATTAAAATTGAATTAACCACTTTTAATTGGGAAGAGCCGATTTGGTTTCTTTTGATTTTGAAAGCCCTCTAAAAAGGTAGTTCCTTTCCTTTTTTTCACGGAACCACCTTTAAATGTTTTCTTTAATCAAAGGCTCTCCACTAGTGTATAGTAGTGGTGAATTCTGACAAAAGGAAAAGACCCAAAGTTGGGGAAGTTGTCAATGGATTGACATCGATGAAGAAAGATTGAGGTCATGCAATTTGTAAGAAATTGATCCACATGGTCGATAAGGGAATACTAAAATGTCCATAGAGTTTGATCACATTGGGAATCCAATTGGTGAAGACTTAAATCGGTGGTCTAGTTACGTGGGGATGTTAGATAGGACAAAGGTGGTTTTGTTTGTATGAATCATGGTCACGTGTAGATGGTGTTCACAGGAAAAACATGTGGAAGACCATTGAGATTGCCCTTGACATTGAGTGCGATGATATGGTTATGTTGAGGGAAAAAATTTATACTTTGGTGAAAAGTGGGGAGATTTTAAAGAAAAAATAGGCTAAGATTATGTGTTTGGTAAGGGAAAATTGCAACCCAATCCCTTCATATTGGAAGGGCTTTGTTGCATGGAAAGCGGATGAACAATCGGTAATGCATTACATATTTTCCTTAGGTTATATTTTTAATATAAATAATAATGTCTTTCATATTGATCAAGGGTTTATTGCTGATAAAAAAAATACATGTTCTTGATTATCGTCAATTATGTATTCCGAGTTAAAGATTATGAAATGTAAGGAGTTGAAAATTTTGCATTTCTGGTAAGTTGAGCGTGACATTGAATATATGTGACATCGGTAACAACTATCGATGTAGATGCCTATCGAACCAATTGGTAGAGTAACGCCTGGTGTATTGCAGTTTTTGAAACTATTATGGCACTAGGGCTAGTCCGACGTCGCACATTTTCAATCGATTTATCCGATAGGAAGATCGACATGCTTTGGACATTGCAGATATACATTTCCTTTTCAATTTACTACTATTTGTAGTTGTAATTATTTTTTTACGTCTAACTATAGATTTGCTATATGAACAGTGTCTAAGGGTAAAACGTAGTACCGTAGCAACAACTAATAAGTTGTGCCACACTATGAGTCAAGAAGGATAAGCCCTAGCAATAAGAATAATCATGAAGGAAATGTTTGAGGCTCGAGTGTGGGATAAGGTTGAACATGGAATGTCCGAGGAGGGAAGCAAGAAATTCAACAAAGTACCCTGCGCTAGAAGATGCTCCCCGATTTCACTTTTCAATTAAATTTGTATATATGTCTATCAACCATAAAAGGACCAGAGTGAATGCATTACAAAAAGGTATGGAGCACTTTTATCCCCAAAAAATATCATTCTTTGTGTGAACAATTCTCAATAGCTCTTTATCGTTTGATAACATTCTATCAAAAATGAGCTTTAATCTACCCTCAAAATGCATAGGGTTTGATCATTTTGATAATATTTCTCACTTCTTTAATAGTTGCCCTCTATTATAAGCTTTATGATTAAAACTATAGACAGCTTTGGGTATTGCACCCCCAACTTTCACACTATATATAATAGGTTTAGTTTTTATTGGAATGCAAGAAAGGGCTTCAATCTCAGATCAATTTCATTCATAACATCCATGTGATCATCTGCTGGTAGTTATGAAAGGGTAAATAAGATGTTTGAAAATGAAAAGTTTAGAGTGACAAAAATCTTGAAAGCAGTTAGAGATCTCTCCCACATAGTGTTCTCAATCAATAGAAATATAATATAGGACAAAAATTATGCAAGATTAATAAATGAAGGCCTTGTGTCTGCAATCATACTTAAAAGGAAAAAAATCTTAAAAATCATAAAGTGGAAACCACATGATTCTGGTCCAAAAATCAACTGTGATGGTTTCTACTCGATGCGCAAAGACAATATGGGCTTCGTAGTTAGAGATTCCTCGGGGAATTTGATCTACACAATGTCTGAACCTATAGTTTTCTTCATATTCTTTACACTCTTAACTTGTTTCCATTTTATCAGGGATAAAATGGGCTAAGAAAACAGTCTCCAATGTTGCATCAAGTCTGACTATTACAGAGCTAACTAAATCATGAAGGGAACTCATTAAGAATCGTGGGAACTCATACATTTAGTCAAGCACATGAGATCATAAGCTTGGGGAACCATAACATCTTTTGATCAAATCCTCAGGGAATGATGTTAGAGTATCCCACATTGAATATGGAGGGACCAGATGTCTCACATATAAGTAAGGTGGGTTACTCCTCCTATTACCAGTTAGTTTTAGGATAGAACTTATACTGGTCTTATGTGTTGGACCTTCTTCACGTCTACTTTCCCTATTTGGGCTCGCGTCTGATTTCTACATGATATCAGAGTTGGTTCTATCTAGGTGATTGAAGCCCCCCCTGGTTTGGCAGTTTGATTTGATTATTTGGTTTTTTCAAGTTGTTTGATTGATTGTTTGATTTAGTTTGTTTGGTTTTTTCAAGGTAAGGCATGGGGCCTACCAATTGCACTTGTGGTGGCGTGTTAGAGTATCGAACATTGATAGTGGTCTCTCATATAAGCTTCATGGGTTATCTTAGTGTACTATTTATAAAAGCAACCATGCCAACCGCATGGTTGACACAAACCATCGGCAGGGGTAGAATGGTAAATTCCCAGGCACAAGTTAATGTACATGGCTGCCTAACCATGTAGTTCCTGTCAAGTGGCTGCCCAAAATGATTTTGTTTTGGGCATTTTAAAAAAATTAATAATATACCATTGGACGGTTCGAGAGGTGAAGGTTTCAGTGAAGGTTTCAGTGAAGGGTTTGAGAGGTAGTGGGTTTGAGTGGTACTAGTTTGAGAGGTACGGGTTCGAGAGGTGAAGGTTCCATTGTACAATTTGAGAGGTGAAGGTTAAGGGCCCGTTGAAGGGGTTCGAGAGGTACTCATTCGAGAGGTGAAGGTTCAGGTGGAGAGGGTTCAAGTGGAGGGGTTCCATTGGAGGGGTTCAAGAGGTACCGATTCGAGAGGTGAAGGTTGAGGTACAGAGGGTTCAAGTGGAGGGGTTTGAGAGGGACGGATTCGAGAGGTGAAGGTTCAGGTGGAGAGGGTTCAAGTGGAGAGGTTCCATTAGAGGGGTTCGAGAGGTACCAATTTGAGAGGTGAAGATTAAGGTGCAGAGGTCAAGTGGAGGAGTTCCAGTGCAGAGGTTCGAGAGGTACTGATTCGAGAGGTAAAGGTTCTTTTGGAGGTTTAAGAGGTGAAGGTTCCAGTGATGGTTCGAGAGGAGAAGGTTCGAGAGATATGAATTCGAGTGGTGAAAGTTCCATTGGAGGTTCAGGAGGTGAAGGTTCCAGTGAATGTTAGAGAGGTGAGAGTTCGAGTGAGGGGTTCGAGAGGTAATGGTTCGAGAGGTAATTGTTCGAGAGGTGAAGGTTTCACTGGATAAAATTCGAGAGGTGAAGGTTGAGGTACAGAGGGTTCAAGTGGAGGGTTTCGGGAGGTACATATTCGAGAGGTGAAGGTTCAGGTGGAGAGGGTTCAAGTGGAGGGGTTCGAGAGGTACCTATTCGAGATGCGAAGGTTGAGGTACAGAGGGTTCAAGTAGAGGGGTTCCATTGGAGGAGTTCGAGAGGAATGGATTCGAGATGTGAAGGTTCTATTGGAGGTTCAAGAGGTAAAGGTTCCAGTGGATGTTCAAGAGGTAGTGGGTTCGAGAGGTGAAGGTTAGGGGTTCCATTAGAGGGGTTCAAGAGGTACTGATTTGAGAGGTGAAGGTTGAGGTGCAGAGGGTTCAAGTGGAGGGGTTCTAGTGCAGAGGTTCGAGAGGTACTGATTCGAGAGGTGAAGGTTATTTTGGAGGTTCGAGAAGTGAAGGTTCCAGTGGAGGTTCAAGAGGAGAAGGTTCGAGACGTACGGATTCGAGTGGTGAAAGTTCCATTGGAGGTTTGGGAGGTGAAGATTCCAGTGGAGGTTCGAGAGGTGAGAGTTTGAGTGGTGGGTTCGAGAGGTGATGGTTCCATTGGATAAAATTTAAGAGGTGAAAGTTGAGGTACAGATAGTTCAAGTGGAGGGGTTCCAGTGGAGGGGTTCGAGAGGTACACATTCGAGAGGTGAAGGTTCACTTTGAGAGGGTTCAAGTGGAGAGGTTCCATTGGAGGGATTCGAGAGGTACCTATTCGATAGGTGAAGGTTGAGGTACAGAGGGTTCAAGTGGAGGGGTTCCATTGGAGGGGTTCGAGAGGAACAGATTCGAGAGGTGAAGGTTCTACTAGAGGTTCAAGAGGTGAAGGTTCCAACGGATGTTCGAGAGGTAGTGGGTCCGAGAGGTGAAGGTTAGGGGTCCCATTGGAGGGGTTCGAGAAGTACCGATTCGAGAGGTGAAGGTTGAGGTACAGAGGGTTCAAGTGGAGGTGCTCTAGTGTAGGGGTTTGAGAGGTACTGATTAGAGAGGTGATGTTTCACGTGAAGAGGGTTCAAGTGGAGGGGTTCCATTGGAGGGGTTCGAGAGGTACGGATTCAAGAGGTGAAGGTTCTATTGGAGGTTCGAGAGGTGAAGGTTCTAGTGGATGTTCGAGAGGTAGTGGGTTCGAGTGGTACGTATTCGAGTGGTGAAGGTTACATTGGAGGTTCGGGAGGTGAAGGTTCCAGTGGAGATTTGAGAGGTGGGAGTTCGATTGGGGAGTTTGAGAGGTAAAGGTTCCATTAGACAATTTGAGAGGTGAAGGTTAGGGGTTCCATTGGAGGGGTTTGAGAGGTACTGATTCGAGAGGTGAAGGTTGAGGTACAAAGGGTTCAATTTGAAAGGTTCCAGTGGAGGGGTTCGAGAGGTACTGATTCGTGAGGTGAAGGTTCAGGTGAAGAGGGTTCAAGTGGATGGTTCCATTGGAGGGGTTCGAGAGGTACGAATTCGAGAGGTGAAGGTTACATTGGAGGTTCGAGAGGTGAAGGTTCTATTGGAGGTTCGAGAGGTGAAGGTTCCAGTGGAGATTCGAGAGGTGAAGGTTCCAGTGGAGGTTCGAGAGGTGAAGGTTCCAGTGAAGGGTTTGAGTGGTACGAATTTGAGTGGTGAAGGTTCCATTGGAGGTTCGAGAGGCAAAGGTTCCATTGGAGTTCGAGAGGTGAGAGTTTGATTGAGGATTTGAAAGATAATGGTTCGAGAGGTGAAGGTTCCATTGGACAATTCGAGAGGTGAAGGTTAGGGGTTCAATAGGAGGGGTTCGAGAGGTACCAATTCGAGTGGTGAAGGTTGAGGTAGAGAGGGTTCAAGTGGAGGGGTTCGAGAGGTACTGATTTTAGAGGTGACAGTTCACGTGGAGAGGGTTCAGGTGGAGGGGTTCCATTGGATGGGTTTGAGAAGTACAGATTTGAGAGGTGAAGATTCTATTGGAGGTTCGAGAGGTGAGGGTTCCAGTGGAGGTTCAAGAGGTGAAGATTCCAGTGGAATTCGAGAGGTGAGAGTTCGAGTGGGGATTTGAGAGATAATGGCTTGAGAGGTGAAGGTTCCATTGGACAATTTGAGAGGTGAAGGTTCCATTGGACAATTTGAGAGGTGAAGGTTAGGGGTTCCATTTGATGGGTTCGAGAGGTATCCATTCGAGAGGTGAAGGTTTAGGTGGAGAGGGTTTAAGTGGAAGGGTTCCATTAGAGGGGTTCGAGAGGTACCGATTCGAGAGGAGAAGGTTGAGGTACAGAAGGTTCAAGTGCAGGGGTTCCAGTGGATGGGTTCGAGAGGTACTTATTTGAGAGGTGAAGGTTCAGGTGGAGAGGGTTTAAGTGAGGGGGTTCCACGGGAGGGGTTCGAGAGGTAAGGATTCGAGAGATGATGGTTGAGGTGGAGAGGGTTCAAGGGGTTCCAGTGGAGGGGTTCGAGGGGTTCCAGTGGAGGGGTTCGAGGGGTTCCAGTGGAGGGGTTCGAGAGGTACCAATTCGAGAGGTGATGGTTCACGTGGAGAGGGTTCAAGTGTAGGGGTTCCATTGGAGGGGTTCGAGAGGTACATGTAAACTAGGTACATCTGTAACTTCAATTCTGAAATTTGGTTTTACCTAATTAATTAAATTACCAATACTGTGTTCCAACATAACCTATCTAACCAAGTATGCAATAAAGTAAAGCATAAAGACACAAGACTTGGTTACGCAGTTCGGTGAAATCCACCTACATCTGCGGGGCCTAGCCCAGTTCAGAATGAATCCACTAATCAGAAAGATACAGTACAAAGTACACCATACAATTATACTTATCTTATCTAACTATAACGTGAATCCTGCAAGCTCCCCTTGCTACCGATCCGCCTTGATCAGACTCCCACTAAACTCAAAACTCGTCGACGATGGATTTCCTCCTCCCGAGGAATTAAGGCATACGATTCCGAACTTTGAACAACATATTACGTATGTTGGAACATAGAATTCTGGCTCTTTGCAATTCTCGAAAGATATAAAATCTTTATGCAGACTTTTCTATTAAGTTCGTGAGATTAATGCAGTCGTGATGTCCTCTATATATAGTTCATGAGCAGATCGAAACTGTCCATAATTATCTCCATAATATTCCTATTCCTTATCTGCTTTTGAAGCATATCAAAATCCCATAAATAAAGGGATTTTCCTTATCACAATATCTCCCATATATTCGATAATATCAACATCATATTTGTAGGAATTTTCCATATACCTATTATGCTTCTACCACATGCCTAAAATACCATACTGCAAAATCTCCTTTCTTCCATAAATAAATATCCACGCAATAAGCAGTGTTCAGCTTTCCATATGTTTCAACATGGAAAGTCTTCTTACGCATGCAGTCTTGTGAAAATATAATTCATTTTCCACATAAATATTCTTATTACAATCAAATCCATTGGAGATAAGAATTACCAAATCTAATCTCTTTAAATAAGAATTTAGAATATCTCATCCATACCCTAACCATAACTGAATATTCCAATTCCATTACATTAATCCAATCCCACAGATTTAGGAATTGATATATTCTCTAACTCAATGACAACAACTTGGACGAGATGTATCTCGGATTCAGTCTTCAACATTTCCTTATTTCACGAAAATTCCTTGTTTGATGTTGCAACTCAATAATACCATATTTGCATAATTTTCACAAATTGCCAACTAGATAAATCTAGACTTTACAATCTCCCCCTTTGGCATTTTGTAGACCAATCACCTTTTGGCATTTCATCACAAGAGCTTATGCAAATACAGACGTCAACCTTGAAAACCATTCTAGATGTTGGAACATATAACATAACATCTCCCCCTGAATTCCGGATTCCTTCAACATCCAGGAATAATAAGCATGTTGGAACATCAACCCAACGGAGCCAATAAAGTCATCCAAGAAATCCAAAACATCTCCCCCTTGGGACCATAAACATACCAAACGCAATAGACACGGAAAACCAAAATATCCAATAAATGCAGCTTCCCCTGAAGCAAATATCTTGCCTATGTTGGAATATAGCCATAACAAAACCTTTAAACATCTTCAGGAGCAACTATCTGTGCCTCATCTAATCTGGCATTTTTGGCCTCCAAAGCTACCATCTAAATTGCTAGAGCTCTCAACTTCACATTAATGGCCACAAACTTGACCTTCTTCTCATCAATATCAAAAGTTTTAGCCTCATTATTCCAAGTCAGATCATGCACAAGCCTTAGATCAAATGTACTCCTGCTTGGCTATTTCTTGAGTAAGAGTTGTAGTACTTCAAGAGAGAATCCAACATTTTCCAACAACCTGGAATAGACAGAAATACCTGGTAGTTAAGCTAGATGCAGTAGCATTCCCTTGAGTGGCCACTGAGATTGAAATCCTCCAGTAATTTCTTGCTTCTCATGTAAATTCTGCTGCACCACTCAAAATCTGGATCAATGTTGCTTCCGATAGAATTCTTCTACAATCTCTTGGTTGTACTCCTTGTAAATTGAGGCAGCAGTCTTGAGACCCAAATAGTCTAGGTAGGTTGTAAATCCACACTCCTCATATACACCCAGATCAGTTGTCATTCTTAGCTAATATCATATCTCTTATGGCAGTTTGATCAGAACATAACAGCTCTCAGCATCACCCACTTTCTCTATGTTGGAACATAAGATCCTTTCATTGCTTCAGAATCAACACCTCGAGTCTATATCGATGTTAGAACATCACCTGCTTAGCTCCTTCACTTCATTAATACTTTCTCCCCTATCTCAATGTCTCGTGTTGGAACATAAACTTGTTCACCATTCAAATCATGATCTTCTCCAGCCACATTTACTGATGTTTGAACATCTGAATCTCTAATCACACCAGGCTCATTTATTTCCATGTCCACATCTTCTCAACATGTCCCCATACTCTATGTTGGAACATAACCAACATCACTGTCTTCCAACTCCTCATCATCATAAACCAGAATACCAGGAAGAACCATCTCCCTGATATATTCGACCATTATATTTTCACCAACTTGTCATCACATCAATCACCATAATGTCTTCACAACTTCTATTTTTTTCACTTTTTCTTCTTTCTAATTTTTTTTGTGTTTTTCTAATTTTTTGTACACGAAATAAATAAATAAAACTTCTACAGCTAAATAAAAGCTTTAAAGAAATACCTCAAATCTGACAAACATCTAAGTGTTGTCTGAGGAGCTCAACCGTAGCAGTGTCCAACAGCTTTGTGAAAATATCCACAAATGTTGGAACATAGACTACCACAACTTTCCTCTCAACCCGGATTATCCTTTTGCCTTCATTCAAGTGAGATTCCTTAAGATCATCATGAAATCTTACAAATATTACCACCATACTCATCTTCAATTCAGCTTGCATCAAAGTCACAAAATCTTGTACCAATGATGGTGAGTAGACCCAAAGATCATATCATCAATATAGATTTGAGCAATCAGTGTATTTGATGATTCTCCAAAAATAAGCAAGGTGCAATCTTCTCCCGCTCGACGATAATCTTTCTGAATAGTAAATATAGTGAGTCGCTGATACCACGCCCGTGGTGCTTGTTTTGATCCATACAAAGCCTTCTTGAGTCGATGATATACTTCCTCATTAACCACACCATGTAAGGGAGCACTCTTGACAGCTTTTTGGTACATCATAAAATTCATAGTGAAAGCCATAACAAGGAGAATGCGAATAGATTCTAACCTGGAAACTGATGCGAATGTCTCATCAAAATTAACTCTTTCATCTTGAGTGTAGTCCTGAGTAACTAACCTTGCTTTATTATCATTGAGTTCAAATTGCTCAAGTTCTTCTTGAATTGTCGCAATCCAATACTCATCAAGCAGAGCCTCTTTGTAACTTGGGTTCAATGAGGGAGAGAAAACATTGTAGACCAGCAAGTTCCCTATAATTAATCCAAGGGATTGATCAAGTCCTTGTGCTTGATTTAGCCTGCACTGATGTTGGAACATGGGAGAGTTCTGGAGAGGACGATGTTCCAACATTGTTGAAGATATAAGAGTCACCAGCTTCATCTTTAAGATCTGTCTCATATGATGTTCTAACATCATTACATCTCTGATCTGAGAAATCAACCGATCTTGGAACATGGTTAGCCGTATGGTCTACTTCATCACATTTGAAACTGTGGCAGTACACTTCTTATTCCAATAAGAAGCATTTGTCTGATGACCGAATACCAGTAAGCACTTTGTTCTTGCTATGTTTCACTATGCACTTTTCCTTATGGGAATTCCACGGTCATATTATCATCACATAGCTAGCTAATACTTAGGAGATTAGCCTTTAGATCTTCCACCAACAAAACACCAGTGAATACGGGGAATCCTTCAATATGCAGTTCACCCTTTCCAACCACTTGACTTTTCTTTCCTTTGCCAAACGTAAAAAAACCACCATCATATGGCTGGATGTTTTTCAGTAATTCCTGAGTTCCAGTCATGTGCCAAGAGCGACCACTATCAAAGTATCACAAGTCTCTAGAATGTGCAATAAGAGATATGTGAGCAATAAGGCAAGTACTCATGCTTTAACATTCCATACCTTTCTGGCCATTCTTTATCACTGGACATCATCTATGTTGGAACATACTGAGATTTGTCGCCATGTCATGATATCTCTGAGCAGTTTTTGGTATTGTTTCTTTGTATGACCTTGATACATGCAGTAGCTACAAATGAGAGGTTTCATTTGATGAGTCTTGATAAACTTTCTTTTTACCTCTTAAACTTTTGACTTGAGACTGACCTTGCTACCTGATGAATTGTCAAACCCAATTCCATGTCGATCTCCAAAAATTTTTTCCCATGGTCAGAATGCCATCAAGTTTCGCCTTTCTAGTTTTTAACGTGGTAATAGCTGCTTTTGCCATCTCAGCTCTCTTAGTTTTTGAGGTAAGATTCAAATTTAACTCTTCAATCTCTCTTATGAGTTCACCAACTAGAGCTCGCAACCCTTTTTCCTTCCCAGCCAGATGATTTTTCTCTTCCTTCAACGATTTATTTATGTCAACAACTTTAAGCCACATGTCATACATTTTCTCATATACAGTGTAGATCTCTTCATCACTCATAACTTGTCCGCCATCATCACTGGACATGTCATCAAAACCTGTGTTGGAACATACAGCTTCGTCTTTCTCAGACATGTTGGAACATACCTCATCTGATCCACCGTGAAATTTTGCTCCAAATGCCACATAATTTCTTATAAGTTCCTCTTCGACTTCTTTATCATCTTCACTCCATGAGGTGGTGTATTATTTTTCTTGCTTCTTTAGGATATTAGCACATTCAGCCTGGATGTGGCCGTATCCTCCACATTCTCGACATTGAATTCTTTCAGACTGCCTTCCTTAACCACTTTGGTTTCTAGAGTTTGCTGACTTCCTTGTTCCATCCGAGTTCCACGATTACCAAAATTTTGAGGACGAGGTTTATTTCCACCAGATCTTTCCTGTAAATTCTTGTTTACCACCTTCTTTAGCATTTTTTAGAAGCTCTCGGTGATAGGAGCAAGTTCTCCAATTCTATCATCACTATCATATTCATTGATGACCCTTGATGAAGATGATTTGAAGGCCAACTCCTTCTAGACTTTCTTTGCAGGTTGTTGCATTATCATCTCATAGGTCTGTAGTGATCTCATTAGTTCATCTAAGGTCATAGTGGCTACATCTCTTGCTTCTTCTATTGCTGCTACTTTCATAGCAAATCTTTTAGGAAGAGACCTCAAAGTCTTTTTCACCAATTTTGCTTCCTTGTAAACTTTCCCAAGTTGATACGCCATATTGGAGATGTCTCTGAGTTTCCCATTGAATATAGAAATAGTATCATCCTCCTCCATATTCAGTTCCTCGAACTTTGTAGCCAACATTTGTAGTTTGGATTCACGTACACAACTCGTTCCTTCATGAACGGTCTGTAAGATATCTCAAGCTTTCTTTTCCTGGTGGCATGTTGAGATGAGTTTAAACTGATTTTCATCTACCGCTGTGAAGATAGCATTCAACGCCTTTGAATTTTCCAATGATGCCTTCAATTCATCTGGAGACCAAGTAGACTTGTCCTTGAGTTTCTGCTTCTTTGAACTCGATTCTCCTTCTTTCTCCTTTGAGCTAGTTTCGGCATCTTCAATCGGAGGATTCCATTTAGTTTCAACAAATTGCCAAGCCAGTCAATCCAGTGAATTTATGAACACTCGCATGCGAGCCTTCCAGTAGTTGTAATTTGTTCCTTCCAGCAGTGGTGGCATAGACACAGAATCTCCTTCTCTGGTCGCCATTGGTAAAACCGGATCACACTTTCCTTGTCAAAACCAAGGTAAAACAAGTGACTTAGCTCTGATACCAGTTGAAATTTGGTTTTATCTAATTAATTCAATTATCACTATTATGTTCCAACATAACCTATCTAACTAAGTATGCAGTAAAGTAAACATAAAAACACAAGACTTGGTTACACAGTTCGGTGAAATCCATCTACATATGTGGGGCCTGGCCCAGTTCAGAATGAATCCACTAATCAGAAAGATACAGTACAAAGTACACCATACAATTATACTTATCTTATCTAACTATAACATGAATCCTGCAAGCTCCCCTTACTACCAATCCGCATTGATCAGACTCCCACAGACCCCGAAACTCGTCGACGCTGGATATCCTCCTCCTGGGGAATTAAGGCATACGATTCTGAACTTTGAACAACACATATGTTGGAACATAGAATTCTGGCTCTTTGCAATTCTCGAAAGATATAAAATCTTTATGCAGACTTTTCTGTTAAGTTCGTGAGATTAATGCAGCTGTGATGTCCTCTATATATAGTTCATGAGCAGATCGAAACTCTCCATAATTATCTCCATAATATTCCTATTTCTTATCTGCTTTTGAAGCATATCCAAATCCCACAAATAAATGGATTTTCCTTATCACAATATCTCTCATATATTCGATAGTATCAACACCATATTTGTAGGAATTTTCCATAAAAGGTTTATGCTTCTACCACACGCCTAAAATATCATATTGCAAAATCTCCTTTCTTCCATAAATAATATCCACGCAATAAGCAGTCTTCAGCTTTCCATGTGTTTCAACATGGAAAGTCTTCTTACGCATGCAGTCTTGTACAAATATAATTCTTTCTCCACATAAATATTCTGATTACAATCAAATTTATTGGAGATAAGAATTACCAAATCTAATCCCTTTAAGTAAGGAATTAGAATATCTCATCCATATCCTAACCATAACTGAATATTCCAATTCCATTACATTAGTCCAATCCCACATATTTAGGAACTGATATATTCTCCAACTCAAATACAACTTGGACGAGATGTATTTTTCTCGGATAGTCTTCGACATTTCCTTATTTCAACAAAATTCCTTCTTTTATGTTGTAACTCAATAATACTATATTTGCATAATTTTTATAAATGGTCAATTAGATAAATCTAGACTATATAAATTATAACACTTTCAATATTTCTCTATTATAGTAAAATTTCTGTAGAATTTCTATAATTTGTTATGAAGGGGAATGCGAATGGTTTTGGGAAGTAGAATGTGATGGAAATCTGGCCACTAGGGATTCAACAAAGAGGGTGGAGGATCTTATCAATGGAAACTGGACCCACTTTCTTTTGGAGTACTGACTCATAAGCATTTAGGCACAACATATACTTGGCCTATATTTTGTACAGGGAATTTTTGCAGTAACCTATCCCAATTAGGGTTAAGGCCTAGGGGAGCCCATATATGTCCCCCACTCATTAATATGAGTGATTTGATTTCTTTTCAAAATAAAACTGATCAATATTTCCACCGATAAACTGGTAAATCTACGGTGGATGCCGCATCAAATTAAGTTAAATGCAGAACCAAAACAAGCGTGGATGCACCAGCAAATCAAGTGAATGCACCAAAACAAGAACATGTACTCCCTTCGTTTCTCTGTTAGTGGCACACTTACCTTAATTGGATGTTTCTTTTATATTGGCACACTTTCTATTTATAACAAAATTCCTTCAATTTAATGCACTCATTTTACTTTTTACTTTTTACTTTCTACATTCAATTTCATCCACTCATTTCATCTACCTAAATCCAAACACCTAAACCTATGATGCCAATATTAATGAAACGGAGGAAGTATATCGTAATTAAAGGCTAGGGCCCAAAGAAGAATTTGAAAAGGACACCAATTGATAGGATATTTAATTGGTTTACCTACCTACTCCCTCCATCTGTCCAGTTTATTTATTTTTTTTAAATATTAAATAAGCATGTCGGATCATTATATCTTTATTTATGCATAATATTTTTATATATAAAATTAATATTTAAAAAATATATGTTAAGATGAATCTAAAACTACCTCACATGATATTTTTATTATACATATATTAATTTATATTTAAGGCCAAAGTTTGCCAAGTTTAATTTTTAAAATGTAAATATATCAATAATCTTGGGCCCGAGAAAGTATTAGCTATTTGTACCAATATTTTGACCTACCAATGTAAAACCAATAAAATATCTATTTTGTACAATATACAACTTACTCCCTCCATCCCATAGAAAACTTCATGATTACTTTTTGGACGTCCATTTAGGAGTGCTGAGTTGGCTAATGAGAAAGTAAGAATTGTGGTTAATTTTTTTATTTTAGTGGGTCATAGTAGAATTGAAGCCACCAATTTGTGTTCAAAAAAGGAAAGAGTCAAATTATGATGTTTTCGATGAGACAAATGAAAAAGGAAAGTAGGGAGTTTTCTATGGGACCGAGGGAGTATTATGTTTTAATAAAAATAATTAAAATTTAATCTAAATAAATTTATATAAATAAATGGTAAAACTCTAACTTATCTTATGAAATCATCAAAATCGAAGAGTCACATAATAAATACGTAAAAAATAGTTACAAGAAATACAAATAAAGAGCAGGTAATTTACCCATCTAGGTGAATAAATCATCTAGAAAAATGGGACATATACGGTTGGTTGATGATAGCTTGTATTGAATGCCTTTTTATACTCTCTTAATCAGTGGCACACTTTCCTTTTTTTATTATTTTTTTATATTGACACACTTTCCATTTTTGGCAAGATTCATTCAATTTCATCCACTCATTCTACTTTTTACTTTCTACATTCATCCACTCATTCATTTGACCTAAATCAAAACATCTAAACGTATGGTGCCACTATTATTAGTGGACCGGAGGGATCAGTTGAATTGAAATAAATAACGCTTTTATGATGCAGCTACCAAGTCCTGGGTCACTCAGCAATCATAACTGTGTCTATCCGATATGAGAATTGTGTTGTCAAAAAAAAAGAAAGATGGAGTATGAGAATTGCGGTTTCTATGGAAATTAATGTTATTCCCAGATAATTACTCGACACTTAGAAATTAGAACGTCTCATCGTTGTACACAAGCCATATTTCGTCTGGCAGGGTGCGCAATATTTTAAATATTCTGTATGTACTTTCAACTTCAGCAGATATGATTATTCCATTTTAGGGACAAGGGCCACTCTTGTGAAGGGAGATTATGTTGGGAATACTACTTTTCTATGGTAGCACCATTTTTTCACCCTCCAATCAAAAGCATGTAACATATCAGTTGCAATAAATTTAGCCAAAATACCGAATTTGTAAATAGTATTATAAGAGTAGATCTTGTAACAGGCGTTATGTTCATAATTTTTTGGACAGATAACTTACTTTTTATCTCATATATTGTATTTGTTAAATTAGATTCTCTCTATCTCATTTCAAGCAGCAATTTTACTATTCATTTAGCCAAAACTATTTAACTTTGACCTCGAGATTGAATAAGTGCATAAGCATAAATATTATTGAGTTATACCTTGTTAGATTCGTTATAATATATATTTTTAGAATATCAATTTTTTACAAGTTTTAATTATCCTTGATAAAAGATACTAAAGATCAAACATTTTTGAGTCAACTGTTAAAAGTCAAAATGTGCAGTTTGAATTGGGGCAGGGGGAGGACAATATCTTGAAATTTTAAAAATATTTTTTATATTACATATTTTAATATTTTCACATTCAAATACATATCATTACTTGTTTTAAATTTAAAAATAAAATTTATTTAAAAAATTACAAAATTTAATATAAAAGTCACTATAAAATATTCTTAAGGTTCAGGAAATAACACCTATCTCAAAACTTTCTCATATTATAATCTATCAAAAGTGAGCATAACACTCATCACACAAATCAATTATAATTATCTAAAAGAACTAACTGGAAATTTTGGAGGAAGAAAAGTCATGACTAGATTGTTTTTTTGTCCCAACATATGTTCCAATCCCATCTTTCGGTTCTCGGGGTTAATAACGCGTACATTCAGCAACCAACAAATACAAAATGATTTATTTGGTCCCCAAAGGTGGTTTTTCATGTAAACCAGAATTATTTCTTGATATAAACATGGGTATGTATGTAATTATACTAATTTAAAAACCTCAAAAATAAAATTTTAGTCTTACAATTAAAACCGTGCACGTGAAGCCACACGCTGAAAAATTTTGAACTAAGAACATGCAGGAAGCGTACACATGTTCCTCCTGCTGTCGCTTGCATCTCACGCACGTCTATTCCTCATGTGTCGCTCTGCTTCTTCCACTTGCAGACGAGGGAAGTAGCGACGGATGATTTCACCCCTGATGGCAGCATAGGGCTGACGCTGAACTCCCAAAGTTCCACCCCCGATGGCGGCGACGTTCAACCTTAACAAGGCCGGCCTGGAGAAGCTCGCCAGGAAGTCGTTCTTTCGTTTGAAGGAGCTGGCCGTCACCATCTCCATCTATACCAGCTGCAGAGGGACCTCCTACTGGATGAAGTCGGCCTCTGAACCTCAGCAGAGCGGAGACCAAAATCTACAAAATGAATCGTATGAAGAGTGAACCATCAGAGAGATTAAGCCGATGAGTTTCATTGAAACCAGATTTGATTGGTGCTCATCAGCGTCGAATGGTGCTTGCCGCCAGATTGGTTCTCATTGATGGATTTGATTGGAAACTCGAGCAAATCAAGCACCAATTTTGATTTTTTTATTTTTGTTCGGAGAATAAATTGGTCCAACCAGATTGAGCTGTTGGACCGTCGTCGATTTTTCCGGTGATGAGCTTCTGAAGGCGGTCGGCAAACCGAGAAGAGAGCGTTAGGGTACGTGGGTGGAGCTTCTGGGCAGCAGAGGCTCTTTTCTTTTGATTTTTTTAAACTCAGGGGTACAATGGTCATTTTACATACTTGACCAATTTTATCGTTGACTTTACCTAAAAACCACCTTTGCGAACCAAACTAATCAATTTGTGTTTGTTAATTGCTGAATGTAAGCGGCATTGGCCTTGGGGACCAAAAGATGGTATTGCGACTTATGTTGGTGGGAGGTCGTCGTCGTACCTCTCAAAGTTAAATTTATAAGTCCTAAATGCTTCATATCTACAACTAAGTAGATAATGGAAAGTCGTGGTCGTCCACGAAGAAAATGGATCTTTTCAAGGGTTTAAATAGATAAGGTTGATATTAGACTAGAAGTAGATATATATCCTTGGGGGCAAAGCCTTGGAGGCAATTGATTTTCACTTCCAAACCTCTTATCTATCCTTGAATCTACAACCTATTCATTACTTTAACTACTTTTTGTGAAGATAAATCTTCTATCCTTCTTAGATAGTAGTTTGCAAGAGTGAATTCGACAACTCTTGTCAAACCTCACCAATGACTCCCTTAGTTGAAATACGACTAAAAGTATCCCATTAATGTCATTGACCCCGAAGAATCAACAAGCTTGGTAACACTTATAAATACTACACCGTGTCTAAGAATTGAACCAATTCATGAATTTGCACAAGATTAGTCAAGAACGATCAACATTCACAGACTTCTCTCATTTGCTTCCTAAAACAAACATGACAACGAGTTCAACATCATCACATTCATCTAGCAATTATCAACATATCAACACCATTTAGAAGCTCTAACTCATGCTCTTGGATTTCATATCATGAAGAGGGAAAACTAGCTACTTTCTCCCAACCCTAACAAGCAATCATCCAAGCAATTCTTATGCTCAAACTTCCAACAACATTAATGTCATTAACAATCCACATTCAAAGCTCAATAAATGCACAGTAGAAAAAATATTAGATAGATAGAAATGATTCTCAAGACATTAGCAATGAAGTCTCAATCAATTACTCCCGAGGTTGAACAAACCTAGATAATGAAAATACATGATTAATCCAACAAAAACTAAGAAAAGAAAGAAGAAAATTAGGGTTTGAAACCCAGAAAATCGCAGGAGAAGGAAGTGGGATAAGAGAGAAAGGATAAGGTGGGTATTTATAGTACAAAAAAGCAAGGAAGAACTCTTGCCACCCGTTCGTCACACTGTGGGATGGTTTCATCGCACTGTGTAACGGATGCAGAATCCAGCACTTTGATTTCTTCCTTCTTTTTGTCTCAAGTCCTCATCTTCTCTTCACTTTTCTTCAATCCTTCAAGTCATCAAAAACTCAAATGCAATTCCTCAAGTCTTCACATGTAATCTTCAAAGTGTTCAAAATTTTCGGACAAATTGCCTCGTCATAGAAAATCCACTAGAAAAGTAATAAAAGCGTAAAAATTGCTCTTAACTCTCCTTAGAGAATTTCAAGGCAAAATGCAACATATAGAGCACAAAAGTGTGCAAAAGTAAACCTGAAAAGTCTTTAAATAACCATATAAAATGAGCATATCAATTGGGGACCAAAAAATAATTTAGTCAAAAGTCTTTGACAAAAGATGATTACAAAGAATAGAATTGTTGAATCATCTTTTAACTATGGTATAAAAAGCGAGTCACAACATTGTAATATATCCGGTTAAATTACGTACCATGTTTAAAAAGAATATTTATTTTGAGTTAACATTTCATGTGTGCTCTATGGCTATGTCTTTAATCGTGCAATGATTAAAGGTGGTTGAAAATCTCCTTTTATTAGGATACGAATTGAGTTTTGAATTCGGAACCCATATCATACTCTCATTGTCCCATTGGTTTTGGTCACTCTACTTTTTCATGGTCTTCAATGATTATCTTTGACCGTCAATATCTCCAACTACATATACCAATTTCGTATAAAAAATTAATATTTAGAAAATAGATATTAAGATGAATATTTTTATCACACATATATATATATATAACTTATATTAGTGATCAAAGTTTACTAAATTTTTATGTGGGGGAATCGAGTATGCGAGGGTGAGGGGCCAATTAAAATATGACACGTGACAAGTGGATAAATTTAAAAAAAATGAAAATTTCTAAAAACTAACATTTGACCACATTCACTTGCCACATGTCATATTTTAATTGTCCATCACCCCCCACATACTCATTTCCCCTGATAAATATTTTTTCTAGAATAGGTTTTATAAACAAATCTATCAGAAATCGAAGTTTCTGGCAGTCTTGAAGCAAATAATATTTCAGTCTCAAATCATCAACAACAACAACGAATGAGTAATTCAAGCCTTGAGTGAAACAAAGAAACATCAAATCATCAACAGAGAAACAACACTTTCCGATTTGAGAAACCATTAGAGAATACTATAAAAATTGAAAACCTCAAATCTCAAATCTCAAGTCATCCAAGGAGCTTACTGAAACATTAAGAACCCTAAACCCCACTATGAAAATTAACCTCGGCATAGTAAAATCGGAGACGTGGAGGCATACGGTGGTGATGGTGGCAAACAATTACAACAGAGGCGTACCGAGGCGAAAGCAGCGACAAAATTCACGCATGAGGGCTTCACGATGACAGTGACGAATCTGTCAAGGTAGAGATGTGCGGTGCGACAGGTTGGAAGGGGTTGAGATGTTTGGGGTGGAGAATATGAAATGAAGGGATTTTTTTTATCCAACAGATTAGGCATTCATTTTTTGGAAAACAAATACGGAAACAGAAACCTAAAAGATTAATGTAGTGGCCAAATATCTTAACAAAGGCAGCGCAATAAATGTTGTTCTAACCTTAAATCAATGTCCAATGTGGTTTTTAATGCTATAAACCACAATTTTCGTACACATACCAATGATAGTTGATAGAACTGTCATTATATATTGTGTAACATACACTATGATTTCTACTAAATATGATGGTTTTTTTTGCAATTTTTTAGAATGTCAGTCCATTTTACTTCCGTAATAGAACCGTCATTGTCTGTATACGTTGCATGTAATTTATAATACGGGTTTTTGAAAAACAGTGTAAATGTGATTTTTTTGGGTGGAAGTTTTAGAATTTTATTTACAAAAATAACACTGATCGTCACTTTAAAGGTGGTTTGTATAGTTCTTCTGTAAAATAGATCACGAATGTGTACCACTTTGTAAAAGTGAATAAAATCCTTGTTATATAGAGCTTTATTCTTCTATTCAAATGAGAGTTTAGTCTAGCTGGGTATATACGAATTAACGGGATGTGTATATGGCATGATATTTCATTTTGATGCATACAATAATACTTATAAGATTCCAATAGTCGGATTGTTTTGATGCTAGCCAAACTTATAAATACAATATGATAGTGCATGTGAACGCTAATTATATTAAAATTTAATGGAACCGTACAACATTAAATACTTCGTTTGTCCCAATTCAAACTTTGCATAGTTTAGCCGCTAACTCAAAAAATATTTGATCTTTAGTCTCTTTTATAAAGGATAATTAAAACTTGTAAGAAGTTGATATTATAAAAATATACTAGTATGTTATAATGAATCTAACAATGTATCACTGAATAAAATTTATGCCTATACACTAATTTAATTTCGAGGTCAAAGTTAAAAAGTTTTGATTAAATGAAAGTTAAATATAGGTTAAAAGGGGGAGAGGGAGTACTGTTTCTTTTACACAATGAAAATATTTAAACATACTCGTATATAATTTCATACACTCTTAATATAAATACCGTACGTACACATAACATAAACCAAATGAAATCAATAAAAATGCATCCCCATGAAATCATTGGCGCCTGATTAATCAATATCAGGATTATTTGAACACATTCTTCTTGCATATAACAATAATAGCCAGACAAACAATAACCTGGGATCGATGGTAAATCAAATGGAGATGGTAGGATTAGGAGTGGCATACTCCAGAAATCCAGGATGTTTTTCCAGTACCGATAGCTCATCTTCATCAGTAATCCACCACATTTCCAAACCCTTTCCACTGGTGGGTGAATCGAAGAACACGAAATACCGCAGGGATCTGCAAACTCCGAGGTCTCCCATGAGAGCAAACCAACATGGTTTTCCCCACCCAAAATCAACATCGTAGAGTCCCATATGACAATGGCCGGTGAAGTTGCAGCGCTTTATGTTCTCACTCGAGTGAATGCTCTCCAACACGTCGTTAAGTGCCTCGATCGCCTCGTTACTATTCAGATCCGCCAGACTCTCTTTGTTCAGACAGCTGAAGGTATCCTTAAACGATTCTGTAATGTCAGCCATTTCCATCTTACACTCAGGGTCGTCCAGCTGGTAGAACACGAAGGCCAGCCACAGGATGTTTCCGAACGTGTTCTCGGGCAAGGGTGGCTCGATTCTCTGTCGCAGGTTGACAGCATGAGTGACCATTAACGTTGTAAAATCACTTGTTCCTGCTTTTGGGTGCGCTTTTGCCGTCTGTTGGGTTAGCAAGGAACACAGGGATACAACTCGGGATGGACGTGGGATTTTTTCGCTAGCGGCTTTTTCCTGCAGAGCTTTAACTGCAGTTTCATCGAATAAGTACCTTCTCAAATAGGACTTACAGGTAGTGGTCGGAAAATGGAAGCCATCGAAGTTTTTCCTAAAATCCTTCGGCAATGGCGCCTTGGGAGGGAAAAGGGTCGATGCAGAAGTGAAATCAGGCTCTACAATGGCTTCTCCTCGAGTGATTTTAGCCCAGTTGTTGATAAAAACGCT
Organism: Rubia yunnanensis; assembly: GCA_037428765.1. Taxonomy (NCBI): domain Eukaryota; kingdom Viridiplantae; phylum Streptophyta; class Magnoliopsida; order Gentianales; family Rubiaceae; genus Rubia; species Rubia yunnanensis. The sequence continues at coordinate 108,908,040 of CM075062.1, read as the reverse complement.
CCCGGACAGCGCATCCACAACTCCATGATACAAGCACGCACCTACGACCAAACCGCCGCATTCGAATTGTGTTACCTTAACAGCGACAAGGTGTTCCGGATTCCTGTCCAGGATATAGCCTTTGAAGGGGAGCAAGCCGTCGAGGAGTTCAATTTCCGGGCTTTTCAAGAAATCCGACAACGTGTGAATTTTCACCCGACCATGAACAAATAGTCCTCCTTCATCGTTGCAATCGATGGTCGAATCGTCTACGAATCTACCCGACAACGGGTAGTACACAGCTAGGGTTTTGGAAAAGGATTCTTTTAAGAGATCAAACAAGCTGGTTTGGTCATGGTTGATCAGTTTGTGAGCCTGGTAGAAATAAATGTATGGGATGTATGATGAAGGTGAAAACTGATCAAGCAGGGAGATTTTGTAGGTTTTCAAGTGAGAAGGAGTTGGTGTGGAAGGCCTCACGGTTTCATGGGAAACAGTTTCAACGTTCATCATTGTGAAGAAAAGATTAGGGTTGGAGAGCAGAGATAGAGATTGCTGTAGCTAAAAGTTTTTGCTGTGTGTGCCTTTGTGTAAGTGAATCGGGTTTCCTTTATAGAAACCTAGATACAGTGTTTAATTGTTTATCCTATTCCATGCAATCTGATCTCGGAGTTATTGATGTCAGGAATTTACTCCCCAACTACTTCCGAACATTCACCTTCCTAACATTCACCGAAACATTATTTTTGTTACTCCCTCTGAAATCCATTTCAGAGTTTCCTTTATCAGAAATGGTTTTGGTCAAAGTTCATAAATTTTAAACTACAAAACTTTTTTTTTTTAACCAAAACCAATCTTTGCTGTTATAATCAAATTGGCAAAGCTTTATACTTGAAAGGTCTTTTTTTATAGCAGAAGAGATGGAATATACGTTTACAGAAGTGTTAAAATAAGCGTAATACTGTGTGATTATATTCATGATCTCAGAGTATATTATATAGTGGTACAAAATACCCGTTCAAAATAGGAAAAGGAAATATAATCTAATTAAAATTACAAGTAATATATATTCCTTAATACTACTCCTCAAGTTGGAGCATGAGATCAGAAATGCCCAACTTGCAAATGCTTCTCCCCCATCACCCAAATTCATCTCAAAATCGAAAATATCATTTCACAAACCCTAGATTCATTACTCTTCTCGCAATCACTATGGCTAGAACTAAGCAAACAGCTCGCAAGTCCACCGGCGGCAAGGCCCCCAGGAAGCAACTCGCCACCAAGGCCGCCAGGAAATCTGCTCCGGCGACCGGAGGAGTGAAGAAGCCCCACCGGTTCCGTCCCGGAACTGTCGCTCTCCGAGAAATCAGGAAGTACCAGAAGAGCACCGAGCTTCTCATCAGGAAGCTCCCTTTCCAGAGGCTCGTGAGGGAGATCGCGCAGGATTTCAAGACGGACCTGAGATTCCAGAGCAGCGCTGTGGCGGCGCTTCAGGAGGCGGCGGAGGCGTACTTGGTGGGGCTTTTTGAGGACACTAATCTGTGCGCGATTCACGCGAAGAGGGTAACAATTATGCCTAAGGATATGCAGTTGGCAAGGAGGATTAGGGGAGAAAGGGCTTAAGTAATGTACTCTGAGATTTAGGTTATTTCTTTGAAGATTAGGGGGTGTGCTTAATGTTTAACCTAGATCTGCTCTTCTGCTTTTGAAATGTTGGGTAATTTAGTGGTGAAATGAAAATGACTTCTGGTTTATGAGTTAAAAAAAAAAAAAAGAAATGCCCAACTTGCCAAGTAGTGAATGAAATCGGTTTCATCCTAGAGCTTTGGTAAACGCCGGTTGATCAGAAATGCAGATATGATGAGTGACTATAGTACCAGACTGCACAAGATCTTGGACAAAATGACAATCAACTTCAATATGCTTCATACGTTCATGGAACACCAGATTTGCCACAATATGAAGAGTAGATTGACTCTCACAAAATAATCGCATAGGAGTAGTATGTGCAACCCCCAAGTCTTCAAGCAAAGACTTAAGCCATAACAGTTCACAACAAGCAACAACCATAGCATGATACTCCGCTTCAGCACAAAATCGATAAATTGTAGGCTACTTCTTAGTCTTTCGAGAAACTGGAGAATCGCCAATTATCACAAAGTATCCGAAAAGCGAATGCCGGGTAATAGGGCATGCAGCCCAATTAGAGTCACAGTAAATAGTCAACTGTAACGCACTACGCGAAGAGAGAAATAAACCTTGGCCATGATGAGTCTTCATGTAGTGCAAAATGTGAACTGCAGCTTGCCAATGAGAAACATAAGGAGATGTGCAAGTGTATGAACCAAATTGCTAAGCTCAGGACGTGTAATGGTGAGGTATATCAGGCGTCCTACCAGGCGCATGTATTGCTCGGGATCATGTTAAAGCATACTTCAACACATGCAAGATCATGTTGTTGCTCCATCGGAATATTAGTCAATTTAGAAGTTGATAAACCTGTGTCAGATAAAATATCCCGGACATATTTTCATTGTGAAAGAAATATCCCATCCGGTAATTCTAGCAATCTCTATACCTAAGAAATACTTAAGCATACCAAGATCTTTCATGTGAAAACAAGAGCTCAAGTATTTCTTGAATTCAGAGATAAGAGACAAAGAACTAATAGCAATAACCAAATCATCCATATAAACAAGCACATGCAAAAATACAAAACCACGAGAGAACACAAAAAGAGAGTAATCTGATTTACTTTGAACAAATCCAAATGCACGTAAAGCCCGAGCCAACTTAGCAAACCAATTGCGAGGAACCTGCCGAAGACCATAAAGAGATTTCTGAAGATAAACATACCTTTCCAGGGGGCACAAGATAACCAGGGGGAAGTCGCATGAAGACCTCTTCATGCAAATACCATGTATAAAAGCATTATGCACATCAATTTGATGTAGTTCCCAACCAAAAATGACTACAACAGATAAGAACAAGTGAACCGAACTCATCTTTCCAACAGGAGCAAATGTTTATGGCACCTTCAATTTGATGATTCCCAAGAACCACCAGGCAAGCTTTTTGATATTCTATGGTACCATCATACTTAAAATTGGTACTGTAAAACCATTTGCAACCAATTGCAGTATCCAGAGGTAGAGAAATCATCGTCCATGTCTGATTGTGCTCAAGAGCATTAATGACATCATCCCTAACATCACGCCAATGAGCATGCTTTAACGCCTCAAAATAAGTAGTGGAATCTTCACTAGAAGTTACTGCACCCAAAAATCTAGAATGTGTACTAGAAAATTTATCAAAATTTACATAATCAGTAAGAGGATAGAGAACACATGAGGATAGTGATGACGCATGAGTGATCGTAGCAGTGGGGGGGGGGGGGTCTCATTAGTAACAACATAGACATAATCATCATAAACATAGTCATCCAGGTAAGGAGGAGGGCATCGATCACGGACACTCTGTCTGGGAGGAGGCATCGGTGGCAGAAGGATGCACTGGAGTAACTAGCGAGGTAGGTGATGGAGCAAACAGCAGGTGGCAGTGGATGACAGAGTCCAAAGCAGGCAATGCTGCATCAGACGGCATGGAAGAAATCAGGTCCGGGTTCGACGATGTGTGAGGTGCATAGCCCACGGGAGCCGGTGGCACGTGAGGCACGTGAGGCGCGTGTGGCGGTACTGGCTCAGGCTAGAAGTCATCGGACTGTACGGGCAGTAGAGGTGCCCCGGTGATCAAGGTTGGTCGGTGGGTCTGGCTTAAAAAGACAGAGCAACGATCGGAGTAGGGTACGGCTCCAATGGCGGAGGTGGGGTGGTGCATATGGGAACTGGTATTCAAAATAAATTAGCATCCCGACTGTTGAAGAATGTGCGGGACTCCAAGTCATCATGGCAATAGCCCTTCTTTTTGGAAAGGTATCCAAGAAATAAACATCGACAACCTCTTAGTGAAAACTTGTCACAATATCTGGGAATATATGCAGCAAAACACAAGCATCCAAAACCCGTCAAAGGCTTGTAATTTGGAGCTCGACCATAGAGCATCTCAAATGGAGTCCGACCATTGAGTTTTTTCATCGATGTCTTACTAATCAAATAAGCGGCAGTAAAAACACATTCTCCCCAAAAATAAAGGCCATATTAGCTTGAAAATGCATGGCACACGCCACATTTAACAAATGGTGATGCTTGCATTCAACACAGCCATTCGGTTGTGGTGTATCAACCATAGATGTCTAAAAAATTATCCCAGATTTAGCAAAGTGGGATCTCAAAGGAAGAAATTCAGTACCATTATTAGCCAAGACACGTAAAATGGAGCGGCTAAACTGGTTCTTAATCAAAGCAGAAAAATTCATAAATATAGAAGCCATATCTAACTTAGCAACTAATAATTGAACCCAAACAGCTTGAGAATAATCATCAACTATTGTTAAAAAAATAAAACGCACCTCTGGAAGATGGTTTCCTATAAGAACCCCAGACATCACAACGTATTAATTCAAACAATGAACTAGCATTTGAAGAACTCAAAGGAAAACTATTTCTAGTATGTTTTTCTCTATAACACACTAAGAAAGGAACATACGTAATATTTATGCTAAAATCAATAGAAGAAACAGAATACAACACGGTAGAGGAATCCTGTCCAAGACGCTGATGCCATAAATTTGAAGAAGAAACGGAAGTAACTATTGGAAAAGACTGCAGGATAGCAGGGCGAACATGAGTATCTAGCCAACGAAGCCAATAACCCCCCCCCCCCCCCGCCCTCCCTTGTTGTTCACCCACGCCAATCACAATTATCATACCGATTCTTTGTAAAATACAATAATTTTCAGTAAACAAAGCTAGACATTTTGATCCAGATAACAATCTAGAGCATGATAATAAGTTGCATCGCAAAGTAGGTATGTAGATCACATGATTAAGGATGATATCACCAAAGCAAATATAACCATATTGTGCAGTAGACAACACAAATCCATTAGGCAGTATAACATTCACAGAATTGATAGCAGTAGTAATATCAGTAAGAGAACCCTTGTCACCGATCGTGTGATATGAGGCTCTTGAATCAAGAATCCAATGTAAAGCATACTTACCTGACCCATGGTCAGACAGAGAATTAAATTGATTAAATAAATGCATAGTAGTGCTCCATTGGTCATCAGACAGAGCAGGGCCAAAACTAGAACCTGTAGGGGCAATACCATTAGAGGCCACCTCCGTAAAATTTGGTGGTGACACGACAGTGCCGCAAACTCTGGTGACCGATCGGCCGAGCAGCTGGCACCGTTTTCTTGGTAGCGTTGGCTTTCCCTCATCTCCATGTACCATTCTGGATAGCTTGTGAGCTGGAAACAGGAAGCTTTGTCGTGACCCTTGTGATGAAAATGCATACAAACGAGATTCTTGCAATCAGCTGAAGTAAGAATAACTTTTGAAAAACCCGTAGGTGGTAGGTATCGTGCGGAATATTCCATAGAGTCAAAAGAATTCTCGCTAGACCAAATGACAGCTTAGTGATTCTCCTCCTGAGCAACAAGCGTATACAATGCAATGACCAGTGGCAGTGGATCAAGACTGATGACATGAGATCATAAGGTGTGATGGCCTTCATCAAGACCAGAGAGAAATTGATAGATCAAATCTTTTTCTCACTCTCGGAAGGCACGAGCGACAAGGTTACAGGTGCACAACGGTTTGCAAGCTTCACAGGAGCAAACTAAGGGAGGCCACAGAGAGTTGTAGTCATCAAACAATTTCTTCAGTTTGACAAAATAAATGGTAATGATCTGACCATTCTACCAATAGTTCTAAATATCTTCACTCATAAGTAGAATTTTCATGCCATCACCAAGGGTAAATCGTGTCTTTAGATCATCCCACAGTTCCTTAACTTTGGTAAAAGAGCTTGTAGAAGATCGTAATGCCAGATCTAGAGTTTGTAAGATCCAGCAAAGTAAGGAAGCATTAACCCAAGACCAATCAACAACACCAGGATGATTGTCTAGAGGTTTGGTAATAGATCCATCAATGAACCCAGTCTTGCACTACAAATTCTAGTAGTCTATTCAAGGTAATTCTCTTTCTCCTTCATGATGGTGGGGGAAATAACCAAACCAAGACCGTTATAAGGGCCAAGAAAGTAGGGATCATTCGGGAGGCAACCAAAAGGTACAGATGACTTAGGGCTAGGTTGCAACTGCAGCTGTTTCAGTAAAGCTGCAATTACCTCATAGCCATTCATATTCTATAGCTTTTTGGTCTCAGCTTCAACATTGATGAGAACCAGTTCATTGGCATCACGGTTAACTCCAAAGGCAGACATAGTGCAAAATTAGGCACAGATCAGCGGTAAATCGGTGAACTAGTGGCGAATCGAATTGGAAAGATGCGACGGCGTGTGGTGTGAATTATGCAGCGCATGAAACTTAGAATCTCCGTGTGAGTGTCAACACATTAACCAATTAGAGCTGGAACGTAGGCATACAGATCGCGTCAACTAGACTAAGGTGCGGCGGTCGTGAGCGACGAAAATGACAAGCGGCGGCGGCGGGAGCTCAACGAAAGCGGGGAAAAATTTCTTTAGGGTTTCAGGATTTTAGGCTTTGATACTATGTAGAAAATAAGGGTAATAATGTGTGATTGTATTCATGATCTCAGGGTACATTATGTAGTGGTACAAAAGACTTGTACAAACTAGGAAAATGAAATAGAATCTAATTACAATTACTAGTAATATCTATATTCCTTAATAACAAGAGGTACAAAAAAAACCCTTAAAATTTAGAAGCCTATCAAATTGAAATCTAAATCCAACTAAGCTAAAAATAAATGATTAAGTAAAAATCACAAAAATATTATTATGATTGTTGATAACTATGCCCATATCTATTGACCTGAACCGGACCACCCAATTCGATCCGAGCTAACTCCAACACAATCAGACCAACCAGATTCCAGTCAGACCACTCGACCAAAAAACAATCAAACCAACCAGATTCGAGTGAAAATAAAGCTGGTTGCCAGCAACCAAAAAAGCGACTCTGAAAACTCACCGACGAGCGCACATTTCATTTGAGCATTTATTTCAAATATCATCTTTGAAGCAGGTTACAAATTCAAAGCTCAAACTAAAACAAAGTTACCTTAGAACTCAATTACTTCCTTGGCGTGTTCATAAAACTCAAATCCATCACTTCAGTTATTTTTCAAAAAATAAATCGACCGTACAACGTCGTGTTCTAATGGTTTCTTCGTAGAGATTTCCAAAGATAAAATACCTCGGGGGGTTGGTGAAGATTTCAAGTCGTAGGAACTTGTATGAGAGTTGCCATTGAAGTTTGTGACACAATTTCACTACTACAAACTAAGGTTAGTTTAACACTTTAAAATTATCACTTAGGTGCTAAAATGTTATGTTTGACCTATTGCAACACTTTTACAAGTATTACCTTAGGTTGTGTTGCATTACAAGTATTTCAAAATTTAGGTAACATTTTCAAAGGTTTAAATAACACTATATAAGTTATTGTAATATTTTAATAAGTGTTCTTAAAAAATTGTTACGATAGCTATAATTTGTAACAGTATCTTGATTCACTATCATTAGTTCAATTTTTAGAAACACCGAAGGGGCACCTTTGACATCACTGAAAACTCCACTCACATCCCTCTAACTTACACAAAAAGTGATTTAAATATGTACCAACAATCTAATAAAAGAAAAAGAAAAAGAAAAATTAAAATGAATATAAAGGTATAGAGAGAAGGAGGAGGGGTTCACCAACACCGGTTGAAGAAATCAACCGGAGGAGGGGATTTAGTGGTGGCACGGGGATTTAGGGTTACAGAAGAAGTGGAGAGCGTTTTAGACACTGAAGTGATGTATTTGTAAGTAATAATAACATAATTCTATCTAATTAAATTTATTGGTGACATATATTTTATATTAAATTTTTAAATCATGTCACAAATTTTAATTTATAGTTAAATATGTATATAAGAAAAGATAATTATTTTTATAAGAAGTACATATATAACCCTACATAATTTACGAAAGTGCACATATAATCCTGTGATAACTGAAAGAGCAAATATAACCCTAGATGGTAGTTTATGTGCAAATATAACCTTTTCCGACTGTTTGAGGTCAAATTTTAATGAAAAAATTATTTTATCCCTCTTAAAAACAAAAAAAGTTTGATAAATATAATATGTCTATAATGCCCCTAAACCCTAAACTAAATTTACTCATTTCTTCTTCCCTTCTTCCTTACTCCGCCCAATTATTCCCTTTCTATTCCCTTTCTCAGCCACCCCAACAAGGTCATGTGTTTTTTTGTCTTCGCCACCACCTTATTTATACGCCGCCGTTCTACTCTACGATCAAGGTACTGCCGCTACTCTACTCCAATTGACCCAGAAGGTCATTTTTTCCTTCTCTGCCGCTACTCTTCTTCCACTCGATCAAATGTGGTTATCTTTTCCGGTGGGCTTGTTTCAGATCTGGTCATCTTCTCCGACTGTTTGCTGCTCCTCTTCTTGGAAGTCAAATGCAGGTGGCGGGTTTCAGATGCGGGTGGCGAGGTTTCACACGATGTCCGTTCGCTGCTGTTTCTTTGGTGGGGTGGCATCGTTGTATGCAGGCTGGGGTGGGTGGTGGTGGCGGCGGGAGGGTTGCTAGTGGTGGCGGGAGGGTTGCTAGTGGTGGCGAGGGAGGTGGCAGCGGCAGCGGCGGAGGCATGACGGCGAATGTGGTGGAGGCATGGCTGCAAGGTGGCAGAAGCAAAGGGCATTTTTGTCTTTCAAATATTATATTAGGCTAAAGGGTAGTTTGGTCATTTTTAGTCGTTCAACGATCGAAAATGGCCAGTTAATGCCGTAATATAGTCTTTAGGGTTATATTTGCATTACTTATATAAAGTAGTTGGGGTTATTTTTCAGTAAAAATTATCTCAGGGTTATATCTGTACTTTCTCAAGTATATATGGTAATATTTGTATATTTCCCTTTTTATAAAACACCCAAGAACAAAAGGAGCTATGGATTCTATATGAGAGAGATACAATTCTTATACCGTAGTCCTGGGATATCATGGTTGTGCATTGTATATATTGTTTGGAGCATTACGGTTGTGCATTGTATATTTATATATAATAATCACAATCAAATGATAATAATGCACAATCTCCGATAAGATACTACATTTCTCATAGTGGAGTATTATAATTTAATATTAAAATTGATTAATGTAAACTATTAAATACAATATATTTAAAATAATATTATAATTTAATATTAAATATGTCCTAACATATATTTTAAAATATAAAATTTATAATATTATAGTAAGGGGATTCAAAGATATTAAAGATATTAATAGCAACACCATTGTTACAGAGAAAATGGGGCAAAATAATACTAGTCGGAACAAAATCAGTTTAGCGGATTTAAAATTTTCATATAAATTATTTTACTTTAGAAATATATGTAATGATATCATTTCTCAATGTTGGTTACTAACGGTTGGTGTTTGGGAGGCCCATAATCCAAAATCAAAGAGTCAATGAGACTTTAATGCTATGCACACTACGGTTCAAAATATATCCACCAAATCCACACTTACGGTTGTAGTAGATCCCGTCCAATCATTGGATTATAGTGAGGATTTAATCAACCATTAATTGTTAGCCTACACAAATATAATGATTGATCAACATTTCCACCGTGAACACGTAACTCCGTCGTGAACACTGCAGCAAATTACATGAATGCACCAAAACAGAAATGGGCCTAATCAACAAAGAGACGACATTAGTTCGGTTGGGAAATCCATGATAGGCACCGATTATTTAAGGCTGCAACATTGTTTAATTATTCGGTCAAAAAAGATTAATGTGTCCATTTAGACTTTAGAGCATCAAATTTGTGATAGCAGTCGTTCCGTTGTTACGGGGTGGGGATTAACACCCGACCCTAACACAACCCCATGCCCGCATCGGTGCTAGAACGATGCCAAAACCACGGTCCCGTGCCGCTCAATGCGTCACTGTGGACCGGTCTCCTTTGATCGCACCGCACACGCCAAACGGGTCATCTTGTGTCGCACGCTTAACTGTTCACGGCCCGTGATGTCCCGTCTCTGCACCCGCACCGCGCTGTGCACAACGCCCGAGCCGTTTGTGCCCAACGCCCGCGCAGCGCCCGGTCGCCCTGCCTGCCAGCAGCCTAGTCGTCCTGCCAGCAGCCCGGTCGTCCTGCCAGCAGCCCGGTCGTCCTGCCAGCAGCCCGGTCGTCCTGCCAGCAGCCCGGTCGTCCTGCCAGCAGCCCGGTCGTCCTGCCAGCAGCCCGGTCGTCCTGCCTGCAGCCCGGTCATCCTGCCAGTAGCTCGTTATTGCTGCGCCCGGTCCGAGAAGACATGTCCCAAGCTCCTTGTCCCAGAAGTCTTCTCTTTTGCTTGTAAATACTTGTAATAGCTTAGTTATTATTAGTTTAGCGAAGCTATTTTGAACAAGGTCCAAGCCTACGTGCTGTTTTAGCCTTTGACCTTATTTTGTCTATGTAGCTGGCACTCGTGATAACGTTTGCACAGCATATATGTAGAGTAGTGAGCTCTCTACATCCGGTTACCATTTTGTGATATATTGAATATAAGTGTTTGCTTCCCAGTTGTTGGGCCTTATATTACATCGTTGGCTTGTGTGTGTGAGCCATGCTCTCTTGGGTGTGTAAATTCTGCTGCATACCCGACCACGTCCCAAACGGGCCCGGTCTGCTGTGAGCAACCGGGTGGTGCGTCGATGCACGTGGGATCAAGGCGGTAGTCGTGGCACGGTTGGCCACAGCTAGGCCGCACGGCTTGGCACCCTCAGGGGTCGACCTGAGACAGTTGGTATCAGAGCCCAAACGGCACTTGGGCGTATAGTGATTTGGCTGTTGCTATGTCTAAGAAGGTGGATAGGTTGGAGACCATTGAGTGGGTCCTCTTTGGTGAGGCACAAGGGTCTGAGAGCCTAGCTGACCGAGTGGATCAGATGGAATTGGATGTTGTTATAATCAGTAAGGACCTCGAAGTGGCCAAGGCGAAGGTGGCACGTTAGGATGAGGAGATCGTCGGGCTGAGGGAAGCTTTGGCATCTCGCGAGTCGGACGTTGCCGAGTTGAGAGGCATCACCGAGAAGCTGGGCAGAGATGCGAGCGTGCTCTTGCAAGCTGTGGCCAATTTGTCCCAAGGTGGGGGCATTGGCGGTGGTGTTCGTGCTGTGCATAAACTGAAAGTCTCCGAACCTCCCAAATACGGTGAGGCACGTGATGCGAGAGAGCTAGAGAACTTCTTGTACGAGTTGGATCAATACTTTAAGGCGGCCGGAATGGATTCGGAAGCTGAGAAAGTCACTGTCGCAAGTATGTACTTGGAGGGCTCTGCTATGGTGTGGTGGAGATCCCAGGACATGGAGATTAAGGTAGGACGCCTAGCCATCGACACGTGGGATGAATTGAAGCTCAAGGTGAGGCGGCAGTTCATGCCCACCAATGTGAAGGAACAGGCATTGCTTCGTTTAAGGACCTTGGCGCAGACCGGCAGTATTATGGGATACGTGTCTGCATTCTAGAACTGTATGCTAGATTTGCCTGATCATCTGGAGGAGTATAAACTCCATGACTTCAGCCAGAGATTGAAGCCCTAGGTTAGGCTCGAGCTTAGGAGGGCTCGTTGCACGGACTATAACTCAGCGGTGGCGTTCGTCGAAAGTCTAGAGGACTGTGATGGCGGAGGATCGCAATGGGTTGATAGGGAAGTGGACGTTACACCGTTGTCAAGGCGGGTAATGGTGCTGGCGCTGGTTCTCCCATGGTGGGGGATAACTTTAGGCCCAGTCCGAATGGCGGAGTTAGCTCCAGGCCCAATTCGGGTGTTGGAAGGAAAGGGGTAAGCCCCAGTGTAAGCGCGGTGAGTTCAATTGGGTCCAACAAGAGGTGGGATGGACGAACCGGGAAGGCGCGGCTGGTGTGTGAAACATGCAAAGGGAATCATGCCCTTGTTGATTGTCCAACAGAGCAGAGGATCACTGCTATGTTGCTCGAGGACTCGAGACAGATCAGGGAGGTACTGAGCGAGGTGGTTCAGGAGCAGTCGCTTGAAGAGTATGGGCCCGAAGAGGAGGTACCTTGCTCCGCGGGGGCATTAAATCTGCCGTGTAATACCATGGTGGGCTCAATAGAGCCAGGGCAGGTGAATCCGTTAACGGAGCTTGAGATCGACTGGGTGGTTGCTGCAGTCCATTCAGTAAATGCAACGAATGTGTCAAGGAAACGGGGAAGGCCGCACTGAAACTTGACGGATATGAGATTGAGTCTGTGGGATAAATCCACGAAAGTGGTCGCTGCAGTCTGATCAAAGTGAGCTACAAGTTGGTCAAGCACCGTGGGAAGGGCCGCATTGAAGCTTAATGAATCTAAAGTGGTTGTGGGATAAATCCAAGGTTGTGGTCGTTGCAGTCCATTCAGGGAGAGTACAAGTTGGTCAAGCACAGCGGGAAAGTCCGCACGGAACTTGACGATATTGAGTTGGTTAAAATCTGTGGGATAAATCCATTTCGGTGGTCACTGCAGTCCAACCAGAAAGAGCCTTAAGGTGTCGAGCAAAGCGGGGAGGGCCGCGCCAAAGCTTGACGTTCCAAGGAAACTGTGGGCAGAATGAGGGCTGTTAATAGCGAAGCTCAACCGGTGCTGGGTATTGCAAGGCGATGCTTGGTCAAGTTGGACTCCATAAGACCACAGTGAATTTCCATGTCGTTAACACGGACGACCTCGGTTTAGTCCTCGACATGGAATTTCTTAGAGATGCATGGATTTTTGTATACCCATATGGCAATTGCCTTTACGTCTTAGGCACCAATCCATGTGCGGTTAAAACGACTGTGAAGAGTTCATCTGGGGGTAAAATCTCAGCTTTGCAGATCGTCCAGTGCTCAAGACAAGATTCGGTGGGATGAATAGAAAAGAAGGGTCTGGAGGGTCTACACCAGCAATGGATTTTCCCGATGGATCCGAGGAGCTTTGTGAAGCAAGTCTGAAGACTGAGAAGGTTGTGGGTGACTCCATGACTGCAAAAGGACAAAGATTTGTCGAGCAAAGAGTGTAAGAAACGTTGTCGGTTGCCATGAAGATCTGAACTAAAAAGAAATATATGCCGGCTAGCGCGACCCATCATGCTTCCCGTTTGAGTCGTTCAAGCAAGATAAACCTTGTAAAACTCAAATGGGGAAAGATGAGTCATCATTCACATCAGCAACCCCTTGTTGTTCCACAAGTCCGGGAGCAGACACGTGAACGGATGATGATACGTTCGGACAACATCAGAGTTGGACATTCCTTTGGTTATTGATCAAGGAGTGGGCTGCTATAAAACCAAGCCAGCTCAAAGTTGGAACAAGAAGAGAAGCCGAGGACCACGACTACATCAAAGTACACCAGCGCTAGCAATTTAACTCAACCCCTTTCTGAAGGCAGAAGTGTACGGAAAATGTGTGGGTAGCGAAGCACCTTGGAGAATTGATGGCTCCAGGGACGTTCGCCGAATTGAGTGGGGATTAACGCCCGACCCTAACGCAACCCCATACCTGCATCGGTGCCAGAACGATGCCAAAATCGAGGTCCCATGCCGCTCAATGCATCACTGCGAATCGGTCTCCTTTGATCACGCCGCACACGCCAAACGGGTCATCTCGTGCCGCACACTTAACCGCTCACGGCTCGTGATGTCCCGTCTCTGCGCCCACACCGCGCTGTGCACAATGCCCGAGCCGTTTGTGCCCAACTCCCGTACGCGCAGCGCCCGGTCGCCCTGCCGGTCAGCAGCCTAGTCATCCTACTAGCAGCCCGGCCGTCCTGCCAGCAGCCCGGCCGTCCTGCCAGCAGCCCGGCCGTCCTGCCAGCAGCCTGGTATTGCTGCGCCCAGTCCGAGAAGACATGTCCCAAGCTCCTTGTCCCAGAAGTCTTATCTTTTACTTGTAAATACTTGTAATAGCTTAGTTATTAGTTTAGCGAAGCTATTTTGAACAAGGTCCAAGCCTACGTGTTGTTTTAGCCTTTGACCTTATTTTGTCTATGTAACTGGCACTCGTGATAACGTTTGCACATCATATATGTAGAGTAGTGAGCTCTCTACATCCGGTTACCATTTTGTGATATATTGAATATAAGCATTTGATTCCCAGTTGTTGGGCCTTATATTACATCGTTGGCTTGTGTGTGTGAGCCATGCTCTCTCGGGTGTGTAAATTCCACTACATACCCGACCACGTCCCAAACGAGCCCGGTCTGCTGCGAGCAACTGGGTGGTGCATCGATGCACGTGGGATTAAGGCGGTAGTCGTGGCACGGTTGGCCATGGCTAGGCCGCACAGCTCGGCACCCTCAGGGGTCGACCCGTGACACGGTGCATGTCATGGATTGAGAATTTGTGGACCAAGTTTTTTGCTGCAGTGACTATTTGTAACCAATCTTTGCTGGACATGAGGTGGCATGTCAGATTGTTGTCATTTGCTGGTATTCAGTTCTACTGTTCGATTTAATCTGTTTTATTATTAGCACCGGTTGAATTTTAACAACTAATGCTAAAAGTTATATCAATTTGGATGGGACCAACAACTGCTACTACTATTTACGTTTTCAGCAGGGGAATTAGAATGTGATACAGCTGCTTGTCCGTAGTATCGTGTTTGTAAGATTGGTGTGTTATGTTTTTCTTAAAATAAAGAACACAGCATGTTACGGTTTGGGGTTTGACAGATCCTTACCTATTTACTAATAATAAATAAAAGTACAAAAATGGGGGACTTAAAACTTGATCTTAAAGAGTTGTGATTTAGTTAATTGACCTATCATTACATCTTGAATTAATAAATGGGTAGGAGTCTGCCAAACCCCACCATCATAGGTGACCACTGCTATGAGTTTGCCTCTTGCATCCCTGATGATTGCTCCTATGCCTGCATTTCCATTTCTAAGCACAATACCATCAACATTAAGTTTAAAACTTACAGGACAAGTCCACTAAACTTATGGTTGCATAGAAATTTTGATTTTGGTCCTGTAGATCATCAGTTCAGGTAACCTGAGCTAAAGTCCCACAATGCTTTTTATATTATGTCCTAAGAGTATGTCTTGAAATTGATTTAACATCATTCTAAGTAGCAGTTGTTTGTCAAATCTAACATTCTCAGAAATGAATTTATTTCTAATGCACAATATATTCCAAAGAACTACAAAAGGTATGATTATGATAATATCTGGATTCTTATTGTAGAGTGCTCGGGAGTTGGACTTATTTGTGGCATATTGTGTGAACTAGTAATGTGGTGTTTTAACACCATATCAATCCAGTTTTTCCAGATAGCAAGTTTCTAGCCACGATTTATGGAGTATAATCATGCGATCAGAACAGAATATTGTGAAGATCAGTGTGTGATTTCGTGGCAATCTAATTCTGGTAAACAAATATTCCTTGTAATAGTTAGGAATTAATTAAGTAGTTTATTTATGGTACAAGTCCTATTAATAAAGGATTGTCCATTTAAATACCAGATTAGAATTAGATATTTCCTTAGTCTAGAAGTCTATTCTTTGTAGAGTTAGACAAGGAAAGAGTTGTATGCACGGAAGGAGTACGACGGGATAAAAGGGAGAAGAGACATCGAATACGGGTGACCAAGTATTCATCTCTACATTGAGATACTTTCTTGGAGCTGTCTGTCTGGAGTGTTTATGGAGGTTTGGAAAATCAATCAATTAAGTCCGTAAAGATCAGAAACAAGGAAGCCTTAATTCCTCGGGAGGAGGAGATCCAGGAAGACGTGTTGATCGTGGGGGTTCAACGACGTAGGATCGGTAGTGAGGGGATCTCACAACATTCACTCAATAGGTTAGCAATGGATTAGTATTTAAGTTAAGCTTCGTGTACTAAAGACTGCTTTCTAGTGAATGGTTTCTGATCTGGGCAAGGCCCCGCAGACGTAGGTGTATTTGCACCGAACTGCGTAAACAAGTTGTGTGTGCCCTGCGTATTTTACTTTGTGTTTTAACACCAAACAGTTAAACAACTTGTCATAAAAGTCTAGACTTTAGGTGGAACTGAATTTCAATTGGTATCAGAGCACGACACTTGCTGACCCCTATACAGGGAGAGTGAGATCAGGTTTCACCATGGCACCAAAGGAGGGGGCTTCAGTCACGCGACCACCGTTGCTGGAACAAGGAAATTATGCTTATTGGAAGGCACGTATGAAGGTGTTCATTGGAGCATTAGATGATCAAGCTTGGAACTATGTCATAAATCAATACACTCCACCTACAAGTGACAAAGCTGGAGGATCAAGCTCACTGACAGCTAAACCATTTTCCAAATACTCAACCGAGGAGCACAAAGCACACGTGTCCAACTCAAAGGCATTGAATGCCATCTTTACGGCAGTGAATGAAGATCAGTTTAAGATGATTTCAAACTGTGAAACTGCTAAGGAAGCGTGAGATGTGTTACAAACTTATCATGAGGGGACAAGCTCCGTCAGAGAATCAAAGATGCAGTATTACACTTCAAAATTCGAAGAACTAAAGATGCGCGAAGATGAGACTATTTCTGAGTTCAATGGACGAGTCCGAGATATTGCAAACAAAGCTTTTCAGTTCGGCAAAAAGTATTAAGATCAAAAGCTTGTCAGGAAGGTGTTGAGAGCATTACCCCCATGTTTCAACATGAAGGTCACAGCGATTAATGAAAATGGAAGGATAGGGACAATGACACTTGATGAACTTATGTGATCACTGGAATCGTATGAGATGGAAATGTTGCAAACAAAAGCAGGAAAGAAAGAGATGGCTTTTTCAAGCATAACCTCTGGAAAGTCAGAAGACCATTCAGATAATGAAGAGTCCGATGACATCGCAAACATAACCAGGAACTTCTCCAGATTTATAAGAAGATGGGCAGGAAGCCACAAGAGAAGTCAAGTGGGAACAAAAATCCAAACGCAAACTCCACTCCAAGATTTGGCCAAGTAATTGGTGTTGAAACACCAAAGTTTAAATCAACAAATCCAAACCTGAACAGGAAAATCCAGTGTAGAGAGTATGAAGGTTTCGGGCACATACAAGCTGAGTGTGCCAATACGCTTAAAAGGCAAGGGAAATTGTACGCTACAACCTGGAGTGATGATGACATAGGAGATGATGGTAAGGATGGAGAGGATTATACCAATCATGTTGCTTTCGGTGTGACAGTGGTGGAGTTAAAAGACTCTTTTGAGGAAGGTCTCAGTGGGCTGAATAAAGATGAGAGTGATAGCTCAGATGAAGAGACTAGGAGCATTAGTGATGATGACATTCGCAAGGAAAGCATGGAAATGTACAAGATGTGGTTAAAAGTGGCGGATGAAAACAAAGTGCTCAAGTCTGAAAACAAGAGATTGAGTGAAGAAGCTAAAATGAAGGAACTTGAAAAGGAAAAGGCAATTGGCGAATTGGAAATATTCAAGAAGGAATTTGCTGAAATGGTGCAACGAGCAGAGGCAGCAGAACAATCTATTAGACGACTCAATACAGGAAAAGCTAAGCTCGAAGATTGTCTAAGAATGGGACAGACGACCAAGTACGGAATTGGCTATGAAGGATCCTCATTGGTAAATTCACGAAGTAACAAGGCAGATCACGGTGCGGCTTCTCCAAGAATAATCGAGAGAAATTTCCCTACCAAAAGGATTAGACGATGTGGCTATTGTGGAACTCAAGGGCATGTAAGAAATAGATGTTTTAAGCTGCTTAGGACACTGTCTTTTAATTCAACAGATCGAAGATTCAACACCGTGTTAGGATATGATACAAGGCAACGTTTCAACACTGGAGGATACACCACCGGATTCCTGAACACACGTGTCAA
Source organism: Rubia yunnanensis (assembly GCA_037428765.1). Lineage (NCBI taxonomy): Eukaryota > Viridiplantae > Streptophyta > Magnoliopsida > Gentianales > Rubiaceae > Rubia > Rubia yunnanensis. The sequence continues at coordinate 108,890,100 of CM075062.1, read as the reverse complement.
CCAAATTTTACATCGCATCACTCGACCAGTAAAACAGGTATTCGAAAATCTCAAGATGTTTGTTTTTCAAGTTTTGTATGTTTTGGGGAACATACAGGAAATTCTTGGTATTTCGACAGTGCGTGTTCAAGGCACATGACTGGAGTTCCTGAATTTCTGCGAAAATTCAAACCTGGATTTGGTGGACATGTTAGATTTGGTGATGGGAAACGTAGCAGAATAACCGGCAAGGGTGAGTTAGCCATCAAAGGACTTCCAGTGTTTCAAGATGTGTTGCTAGTGGAAGGTCTGAAGGCAAACCTGTTGAGCATCAGCCATATATGTGACAATGAAATGACAGTGTTTTTCAACAAAGAGAAATTTGTAGTAAACTGTTAGGCCCTTATCAAAGCACCATGACCGGGACGGCCGAGACGGCATGGTGAGGCCTAAAGAGGGATCGGTGGGCTTGGAAACAAGTGGCGGTATAAACCGTGGCATGTCCGTGGACTCGGATGTGCGAGGGTAAGTTGGCACGGGGTGTTGGCTTGGTGCTTGAGATAACTCAGCAAGGATGTTGCCAAGTGATGCAAGTGGGAAAAGACTCGGCATGGAAGGCTGCCGAGCAAAGGGAGCCGATGGCACGGGGCTATATACCAAACGCTTGTGGATTCAAGCGCGGGGAGCCAAACGACTGAAAGTATGCGAGACCGACGGATGGCGCAAAGCGTGATCACTCCATACTTGGAGTTGTTCGGGGCACAAGTAAAGCATATGCAAGGGAAGTCGGGTTGCCAGACGAAAATGATGCGACGGTTGGTGTGAGCGATAGTTGCGGCTTGACGGTTGTTGATGCGAGAAAGACGCGACGGTTAAGACGAAGGTGCAGATTATGGGGTCTGCTGTACAAGCCTCGAAGTAACCATCTAGCCAACGGAAACAAGTGACGGATAACGTAACCGTCCCCTCCAAAGTCGGGGGTTGTAACCGTTCAGCATGAAGACATGTAACTGTTCGGTTTAGAAGGGTTCTATAAATAGTTAACATGTTGGGATCAATCGGGATAGAGATCCGAGAGTGATCAAAAGGGTAGCATAGCCGGAATAATGTGTTATTAGTAGCACGATCGAAAGCGTGCGTTGTACTAGTTTGTGATAGACTTTGTACATAGGGGAGATCTTTGGTTAGTGGGACTAGCCTTAGATTGTTTGGGAAACCTTGTACCACAGTTTGGTAAATAAAACTTGGGTTCTCAAAGTTTGCTAGTTTTGGCTTAAGTCTGAAAGTTCAACTCTAAGGACGGTTCTTACTTAAGTGTTCCGCGTTTTTACGGTTGAAGAGATTTGGCCGTAACAGTTTGGTATCAGAGCTCCAGGTTGCGTGTTCACTCATCTGCAAACGCAACTCTGGTGGAGGGATGGTGACTCAGGCGGAGCGGATCAGTGCGGTTGAGATAGAGTGTGGGACACTCTGGGCAGCCCTTGATGCACAATTCTTAGCACTGAAGGATCAGATCGAAAGTGTCCGGATCGGCACCTTTGATCAGACCTTGAAGGAGGCGATTGAGTCTTTACGCGAGGACGTTAGCAATCTGCAACGTCTCGTTAAAGGTAAAACCGCCGGGGAAGGACCAAGTGAGGAATCGCAACGGTTGGAGACAGCAGAAGGAGAGATTTTGTTGTTGAAGTTAGCCTTAAAGGGTCGTCAGTTCGAGGTGAACCCCGGGAGCCTATGATGGGACTCGGTGCACAAAAATGTTGGAGAACTTGTGCTGGGACCTTGAACAATATTTGAGGACGGCCAATGTGTCGAATGAGCAACAGGTGCATGTGGCATGCATGTACCTTGCTGGTGATGCGAAATTGTGGTGGAGGACTAGGAGTGCTGACACCACAGCAGCGCCAATCGCATCTTGGGAGATGATGAAGGCAGCATTGAGGGAGCAATTTCTGCCTACGAATTCATCTTGGGTGGCGCGGGGGGCCCTCAGGAAATTAAGGCATACAGGTTCGGTTCGGGACTATGTTAATCAGTTTATGTCCCTGATGCTTGATATTTCGGATATGGGTGAGTCGGATAAGATGTTCAACTTTGTGAGCGGCTTACAAGGTTGGGCACAGACCGAGCTTTATAGGCAGGGAGTCCAGACCTTGCCGGGTGCAGTGGTGGCTGCAGAAAAACTCATTGAGATGAAGGTTCCGACAAATGGTGGGGAGATCAAGAGGGAGAAAAAGGTCGAGCCAGTTGTTGAAATCAAGGGAAAAGGGGGTAGCGGGTGCTTTAGATGCGGAGGACCGCACTTTGCCCGTGACTGCCCAGCGAAGAGTGTTGCCTAAGTGACAGCAATTCTGGATTCTTCGGAAGGGAGATCAGGATCCGTTGGTTCCATCCAATGGGTTGAGAAGTCTAAGGAGTTGCCGAGGACGGCAACAACTTAGGTGGGGGAGGTCTGTTAGGCCCTTATCAAAGCACCATGACCGGGACGGCCGAGACGGCATGGTGAGGCCTAAAGAGGGATCGGTGGGCTTGGAAACAAGTGGCGGTATAAACCGTGGCATGTCCGTGGACTCGGATGTGCGAGGGCAAGTTGGCACGGGGTGTTGGCTTGGTGCTTGAGATAACCCGGCAAGGATGTTGCCAAGTGATGCAAGTGGGAAAAGACTCGGCATGGAAGGCTGCCGAGCAAAGGGAGCCGATGGCGCGGGGCTATATACCAAACGCTTGTGGATTCAAGCGCGGGGAGCCAAACGGCTGAAAGTATGCGAGACCGACGGATGGCGTAAAGCGTGATCACTCCATACTTGGAGTTGTGCGGGGCACAAGTAAAGCATATGCAAGGGAAGTCAGGTTGCCAGAAGGAAACAATGCGACTGTTGGTGCGAGCGATAGTTGTGGCTTGGCGGTTGTTGATGCGAGAAAGACGCGACGGTTAAGACGAAGGTGCAGATTATGGGGTCTGCTGTACAAGCCTCGAAGTAACCATCTAGCCAACGGAACAAGTGACGAATAACGTAACCGTCCCCTCCAAAGTCGGCGGTTGTAACCGTTCAGCATGAAGACATGTAACTGTTCGGTTTAGAAGGGTTCTATAAATAGTTAACATGTTGGGATCAATCGGGATAGAGATCCGAGAGTGATCAAAAGGGTAGCATAGCCGGAATAATGTGTTATTGGTAGCACGACCGAAAGCGTGCGTTGTACTAGTTTGTGATAGACTTTGTACATAGGGGAGATCTTTGGTTAGTGGGACTAGCCTTAGATTGTTTGGGAAACCTTGTACCACGGTTTGGTAAATAAAACTTGGGTTCTCAAAGTTTGCTAGTTTTGGCTTAAGTCTGAAAGTTCCACTCTAAGGACGGTTCTTACTTAAGTGTTCCGCGTTTTTACGGTTGAAGAAATTTGGCCGTAACATAAACCATGGTACTGGAGTATTCACTAGATCAAGATCAATGGATAATTGTTATCTGCTCAATCAAGTTGTCACCTGCTTGAGTTCAAAGAAGGAAGTCAGTACTCTGTGGCACAGAAAATTGGGGCACATGAATTATAAATCCTTATCACGTATTTCCAGACTCAATGCAGTCAGAGGTATTCCTGAAATCAGTGACAACAAGGAGATTGTTTGCGGGTCGTGTAAAGAAGGAAAGCAAATTTGGATACCACACCATGCCGTACATGATGTTTCAACGTCAAGACTTTTGGAGCTTCTGGATATGGACTTAATGGGGCCGGTCAACACCCCTAGTGTGGCTGGGAAGAAGTATATCTTCGTATGTGTATATGATTTCTCGAGATATACATGGGTATCATTTCTCAAAGAGAAGTCAGAGGCTGCTGATGTTTTCAAGAACTTGGCGCACAGGCTACATGTAGAAAAAGGAACCGCTCAAGTAAGAATTGCACGTATCAGGAGTGATCATGGAAAAGAATTCAAAAATTCTAAGTTTCATGACATCTGCGAGACACTTGGTATACACCACTAGTTCTCTGCCCCCATAACTCCTCAACAAAATGGTATAGTAGAAAGGAAGAACCGGACGCTGCGGGAAATGGCACGATCAATGCTAGCCGAGAAAAAAATTCATGCTAGATATTGGGCTGAGGCGGTACACACAGCATGCTACACTATCAACAGAGTATATCTGCGTCCGTTCACTGAGAAGACACCATATGAGATCTGGAAAGGGAAAAAACCATATGTGTCGTATTTTCATGTCTTTGGGAGTAAGTGCTATATTTTGAAGGACCGAGAGCCCTTAGCTAAATTCGAGTCTAGAAGTGATATCGGTATATTCTTGGGCTATTCCCCTACTAGCCAAGCTTTCCGAGTTCTTAACCAACGCTCTGGAGCAGTTATGGAGTCTATTAATGTGGTTGTTGATGATTCAGAAGAAGAAACTATGGGTGAAAGTGATACTCTCGATCCGGTGAATCCTACTGGTGTTGAAACACCAACACAGTCAACCGGTGTTGAAACTCCGGAAATAGTAACACATGAATCTGAACAAAGTTCAACCAAACACATGCAGTTACGGGATCAGCCACGGGTAAATTACAGAGAATTGGCAGGATTATCATGTTTTATCTCTCTTACTGAGCCCAAGACTTACAAAGAAGCCTTACTTGATGAGTATTGGATTTTGGCGATGCAAGAAGAGTAACAACAATTTGAAAGAAACAATGTTTGGTATCTCACCCCGCGGCCTGCTGATGTAAATGTGATCGGAACCAAGTGGATCTTTAAGAACAAATCTGATGCAGATGGCAACGTCACAAGAAATAAAGCTCGACTTGTCGCTCAAGGGTACACCCAAGTAGAAGGGGTTGATTTCGATGAAACTTTTGCACCTGTGGCCAGATTGGAGTCGATCCGACTAATGTTGGCCGTATCATGCATTCTGGACTTTACTCTTTATCAGATGGATATCAAGAGTGCATTCCTGAATGGTCTAGTGAAGGAGGAAGTTTACGTGGAGCAGCCTAAGGGATTTGAAGACCCACATTTTCCTGACCATGTTTATCGATTGAACAAAGCATTGTATGGACTCAAGCAGGCACCCCGTGCATGGTATGAGCGACTGACAACCTTTCTGATTCAGAAGGGATATCGTCGAGGGGGAGTGGACCGTACACTGTTTGTGCTGCATAAGGGGACAAATATTCTAATTGCACAGATTTACGTTGATGACATTGTCTTTGGATCCACCTCTTCAGTTTTGGTGAAGGAGTTTGTTGACTTAATGACTAAAGAGTTCGAAATGAGTATGGTAGGAAAATTGTCATACTTTCTGGGGTTGCAGGTTACTCAGGAGAAGAATGGGCTTTTCATTAACCAACAGAAATATGCAAAGAACTTGATCAAGAGATTTGGACTTGCAAGTGCAAAGGCAGTACGCACTCCAATGGCTACTACCGATAAACTTACAAAAGATGATCAGGGTCAAAGTGTTGATCAAACATTATACAGGAGTATGATTGGTAGCCTGTTATATTTAACTGCAAGTAGACCAGACATCTGTTTGAGTGTTGGGATTTGTGCCCGCTACCAGGCTAATCCAAAGGAATCACATATGTCAGCTGTGAAAAGAATCATTCGATATATAAGTGGAATAGTGGAGTATGGAGTATGGTTTTCTAGGAACAAGGATTCGCAGTTGGTAGGTTTCAGTGACTCTGACTGGGCCGGGAATGCTGATGATCGTAAAAGTACCACTGGAGGATGCTTCTTTGCTGGTTCAAATCTTGTCAGCTGGTACAGTAAAAAGCATAACTCTATATCATTGGAGGTTCGGGAGGTGAAGGTTCCAGTGAATGTTAGAGAGGTGAGAGTTCGAGTGAGGGGTTCGAGAGGTAATGGTTCGAGAGGTGAAGGTTTCATTGGATAAAATTCGAGAGGTGAAGGTTGAGGTACAGAGGGTTCAAATGGAGGGTTTCGGGAGGTACATATTCGAGAGGTGAAGGTTCAGGTGGAGAGAGTTCAAGTGGAGGGGTTCGAGAGGTACCTATTCGAGATGCGAAGGTTGAGGTACAGAGGGTTCAAGTAGAGGGGTTCCATTGGAGGAGTTCGAGAGGAACGGATTCGAGATGTGAAGGTTCTATTGGAGGTTCAAGAGGTAAAGGTTCCAGTGGATGTTCAAGAGGTAGTGGGTTCGAGAGGTGAAGGTTAGGGGTTCCATTAGAGGGGTTCGAGAGGTACTGATTTGAGAGGTGAAGGTTGAGGTGCAGAGGGTTCAAGTGGAGGGGTTCTAGTGCAGAGGTTCGAGAGGTACTGATTCGAGAGGTGAAGGTTATTTTGGAGGTTCGAGAAGTGAAGGTTCCAGTGGAGGTTCAAGAGGAGAAGGTTCGAGACGTACGGATTCGAGTGGTGAAAGTTCCATTGGAGGTTTGGGAGGTGAAGATTCCAGTGGAAGTTCGAGAGGTGAGAGTTTGAGTGGTGGGTTTGAGAGGTGATGGTTCCATTGGATAAAATTTGAGAGGTGAAAGTTGAGGTACAAATAGTTCAAGTGGAGGGGTTCCAGTGGAGGGGTTCGAGAGGTACACATTCGAGAGGTGAAGGTTCACTTTGAGAGGGTTCAAGTGGAGCGGTTCCATTGGAGGGGTTCCATTGGAGGGGTTCGAGAGGTACCTATTCGATAGGTGAAGGTTGAGGTACAGAGGGTTCAAGTGGAGGGGTTCCATTGGAGTGGTTCGAGAGGAACAGATTCGAGAGGTGAAGGTTCTACTGGAGGTTCAAGAGGTGAAGGTTCCAACGGATGTTCGAGATGTAGTGGGTCCGAGAGGTGAAGGTTAGGGGTCCCATTGGAGGGGTTCGAGAGGTACCGATTCGAGAGGTGAAGGTTGAGGTACAGAGGGTTCAAGTGGAGGTGTTCTAGTGTAGGGGTTCGAGAGGTATTGATTAGAGAAGTGATGTTTCACGTGAAGAGGGTTCAAGTGGAGGGGTTCGAGAGGTACGGATTCAAGAGGTGAAGGTTCTATTGGAGGTTCGAGAGGTGGAGGTTCTAGTGGATGTTCGAGAGGTAGTGGGTTCGAGTGGTACGTATTCGAGTGGTGAAGGTTACATTGGAGGTTCGGGAGGTGAAGGTTCCAGTGGAGATTTGAGAGGTGGGAGTTCGATTGGGGGGTTTGAGAGGTAAAGGTTCCATTAGACAATTTGAGAGGTGAAGGTTAGGGGTTCCATTGGAGGGGTTTGAGAGGTACTGATTCGAGAGATGAAGGTTGAGGTACAAAGGGTTCAATTTGAAAGGTTCCAGTGGAGGGGTTCGAGAGGTACTGATTCGTGAGGTGAAGGTTCAGGTGAAGAGGGTTCAAGTGGATGGTTCCATTGGAGGGGTTCGAGAGGTACGAATTCGAGAGGTGAAGGTTCCATTGGAGGTTCGAGAGGTGAAGGTTCTATTGGAGGTTCGAGAGGTGAAGGTTCCAGTGGAGATTCGAGAGGTGAAGGTTCCAGTGGAGGTTCGAGAGGTGAAGGTTCGAGTGAAGGGTTTGAGTGGTACGAATTTGAGTGGAGAAGGTTCCATTGGAGGTTCGAGAGGCAAAGGTTCCATTAGAGTTCGAGAGGTGAGAGTTTGATTGAGGATTTGAAAGATAATGGTTCGAGAGGTGAAGGTTCCATTGGACAATTCGAGAGGTGAAGGTTAGGGGTTCAATTGGAGGGGTTCGAGAGGTACCGATTCGAGTGGTGAAGGTTAAGTTAGAGAGGGTTCAAGTGGAGGGGTTCGAGAGGTACTGATTTCAGAGGTGATAGTTCACGTGGAGAGGGTTCAGGTGGAGGGGTTCCATTGGATGGGTTTGAGAAGTACAGATTTGAGAGGTGAAGATTCTATTAGAGGTTCGAGAGGTGAGGGTTCCAGTGGAGGTTCAAGAGGTGAAGGTTCCAGTGGAATTCGAGAGGTGAGAGTTCGAGTGGGAATTTGAGAGATAATGGCTTGAGAGGTGAAGGTTCCATTGGACAATTCGAGAGGTGAAGGTTAGGGGTTCCATTTGATGGGTTCGAGAGGTATCCATTCGAGAGGTGAAGGTTTAGGTGGAGAGGGTTTAAGTGGAGGGGTTCCATTAGAGGGCTTCGAGAGGTACCGATTCGAGAGGAGAAGGTTGAGGTACAGAAGGTTCAAGTGGAGGGGTTCCAGTGGATGGATTCGAGAGGTACTTATTTGAGAGGTGAAGGTTCAGGTGGAGAGGGTTTAAGTGAGGGGGTTCTACGGGAGGGGTTCGAGAGGTAAGGATTCGAGAGATGATGGTTGAGGTGGAGAGGGTTCAAGGGGTTCCAGTGGAGGGGTTCGAGGGGTTCCAGTGGAGGGGTTCGAGAGGTACCAATTCGAGAGGTGATGGTTCACGTGGAGAGGGTTCAAGTGTAGGGGTTCCATTGGAGGGGTTCGAGAGGTACATGTAAACTAGGTACATCTGTAGCTTCAATTCTGAAATTTGGTTTTACCTAATTAATTAAATTACCAATACTGTGTTCCAACATAACCTATCTAACCAAGTATGCAATAAAGTAAAGCATAAAGACACAAGACTTGGTTACGCAGTTCGGTGAAATCCACCTACATCTGCGGGGCCTGGCCCAGTTCAGAATGAATCCACTAATCATAAAGATACAGTACAAAGTACACCATACAATTATACTTATCTTATCTAACTATAACGTGAATCCTGCAAGCTCCCCTTGCTACCGATCCGCCTTGATCAGACTCCCACTAAACTCAAAACTCGTCGATGATGGATTTCCTCCTCCCGAGGAATTAAGGCATACGATTCCAAACTTTGAACAATAGATTACGTATGTTGGAACATAGAATTCTGGCTCTTTGCAATTCTCGAAAGATATAAAATCTTTATGCAGACTTTTCTATTAAGTTCGTGAGATTAATGCAGTCGTGATGTCCTCTATATATAGTTCATGAGCAGATCGAAACTGTCCATAATTATGTCCATAATATTCCTATTCCTTATCTGCTTTTGAAGTATATCAAAATCCCATAAATAAAGGGATTTTCCTTATCACAATATCTCCCATATATTCGATAATATCAACATCATATTTGTAGGAATTTTCCATATACCTATTATGCTTCTACCACATGCCTAAAATACCATACTGCAAAATCTCCTTTCTTCCATAAATAAATATCCACGCAATAAGCAGTGTTCAGCTTTCCATATGTTTCAACATGGAAAGTCTTCTTACGCATGCAGTCTTGTGCAAATATAATTCATTTTCCACATAAATATTCTGATTACAATCAAATCCATTGGAGATAAGAATTACCAAATCTAATCTCTTTAAATAAGAATTTAGAATATCTCATCCATACCCTAACCATAACTGAATATTCCAATTCCATTACATTAATCCAATCCCACAGATTTAGGAATTGATATATTCTCTAACTCAATGACAACAACTTGGACGAAATGTATCTCGGATTCAGTCTTCAACATTTCCTTATTTCACGAAAATTCCTTGTTTGATGTTGCAACTCAATAATACCATATTTGCATAATTTCCACAAATTTCCAACTAGATAAATCTAGACTTTACAATCTCCCCCTTTGGCATTTTGTGGACCAATCACCTTTTGGCATTTCATCACAAGAGCTTATGCAAATACAGACGTCAACCTTGAAAACCATTCTGGATGTTGGAACATATAACATAACATCTCCCCCTGAATTCCGAATTCCTTCAACATCCAGGAATAATAAGCATGTTGGAACATCAACCCAACGGAGCCAATAAAGTCATCCAAGAAATCCAAAACATCTCCCCCTTGGGACCATAAACATGCCAAACGCAATAGACACAAAACCAAAATATCCAATAAATGCAGCTTCCCTTGAAGCAAATATCTTGCCTATGTTGGAATATAGCCATAACAGAACCTTTAAACATCTTCAGGAGCAACTATCTGTGCCTCATCTAATCTGGCATTTTTGGCCTCCAAAGCTACCATCTAAATTGCTAGAGCTCTCAACTTCACATTAATGGCCACAAACTTGACCTTCTTCTCATCAACATCAAAAGTTGTAGCCTCATAATTCCAGGTCAGATCATGCACATGCCTTAGATCAAATGTACTCCTGCTTGGCTATTTCTTGAGTAAGAGTTGTAGTACTTCAAGAGAGAATCCAACATTTTCCAACAACCTGGAATAGACAGAAATACCTGGTAGTTAAGCTAGATGCAGTAGCATTCCCTTGAGTGGCCACTGAGATTGAAATCCTCTAGTAATTTCTTGCTTCTCATGTAAATTCTGCTGCACCACTCAAAATCTGGATCAATGTTGCTTCCGATAGAATTCTTCTACAATCTCTTGGTTGTACTCCTTGTAAATTGAGGCAGCAGTCTTGAGACCCAAATAGTCCAGGTAGGTTGTAAATCCACACTCCTCATACACACCCAGATCAGTTGTCATTCTTAGCTAATATCATATCTCTTATGGCAGTTTGATCAGAACATAACAGCTCTCAGCATCACCCACTTTCTCTATGTTGGAACATAAGATCCTTTCATTGCTTCAGAGTCAACACCTCGAGTCTATATCGATGTTAGAACATCACCTGCTTAGCTTCCTTCACTTCATTAATACTTTCTCCCCCATCTCAATATCTCGTGTTGGAACATAAACTTGTTCACCATTCAAATCATGATCTTCTCCAGCCACATTTACCGATGTTTGAACATCTGAATCTCTAATCACACCAGGATCATTTATTTCCATGTCCACATCTTCTCAACATGTCCACATACTCTGTGTTGGAACATAACCAACATCACTGTCTTCCAACTCCTCATCATCATAAACTAGAATACCAGGAAGAACCATCTCCCTGATATATTCGACCATTATATTTTCACCAACTTGTCATCACATCAATCACCATAATGTCTTCACAACTTCTATTTTTTTCACTTTTTCTTCTTTCTAATTTTTTTTGTGTTTTTCTAATTTTTTGTACACGAAATAAATAAATAAAACTTCTACAGCTAAATAAAAGCTTTAAAGAAATACCTCAAATCTGACAAACATCTAAGTGTTGTCTGAGGAGCTCAACCGTAGCAGTGTCTACCAGCTTTGTGAAAATATCCACAAATGTTGGAACATAGACTACCACAACTTTCCTCTCAACCCGGATTATCCTTTTGCCTTCATTCAAGTGAGATTCCTTAAGATCATCATGAAATCTTACAAATACTACCACCATACTCATCTTCAATTCAGCTTGCATCAAAGTCACAAAATCTTGTACCAATGATGGTGAGTAGACCCAAAGATCATATCATCAATATAGATTTGAGCAATCAGTGTATTTGATGATTCTCGAAAAATAAGCAAGGTGCAATCTTCTCCCGCTCAACGATAATCTTTCTGAATAGTAAATATAGTGAGTCGCTGATACCACGCCCGTGGTGCTTGTTTTGATCCATACAAAGCCTTCTTGAGTCGATGATATACTTCCTCATTAACCACACCATGTAAGGGAGCACTCTTGACAGCTTTTTGGTACATCATAAAATTCATAGTGAAGGTCATAACAAGGAGAATGCAAATAGATTCTAACCTGGAAACTGATGCGAATGTCTCATCAAAATTAACTCTTTCATCCTGAGTGTAGTCCTGAGTAACTAACCTTGCTTTATTATCATTGAGTTCAAATTGCTCAAGTTCTTCTTGAATTGTCGCAATCCAATACTCATCAAGCAGAGCCTCTTTGTAACTTGGGTTCAATGAGGGAGATAAAACATTGTAGACCAGTAAGTTCCCTATAATTAATCCAAGGGATTGATCAAGTCCTTGTGCTTGATTTAGCCTGCACTGATGTTGGAACATGGGAGAGTTCTGGAGAGGACGATGTTCCAACATTGTTGAAGATATTAGAGTCACCAGCTTCATCTTTAAGATCTGTCTCATATGATGTTCTAACATCATTACATCTCTGATCTGAGAAATCAACCGATGTTGGAACATGGTTAGCCGTATGGTCTACTTCATCACATTTGAAACTGTGGCAGTACACTTCTTATTCCAATAAGTAGCATTTTTTTGATGACCGAATACCAGTAAGAACTTTGTTCTTGCCATGTTTCACTATGCACTTTTCCTTATGGGAATTCCACGGTCATATTATCATCACATAGCTAGCTGATACTTAGGAGATTAGCCTTTAGATCTTCCACCAACAAAACACCAGTGAATACAGGGAATCCTTCAATATGCAGTTCACCTTTTCCAACCACTTGACTTTTCTTTCCATCGCCAAACGTAACAAAACCACCATCATATGGCTGGATGTTTTTCAGTAATTCCTGAGTTCCAGTCATGTGGCAAGAGCGACCACTATCAAAGTATCACAAGTCTCTAGAATGTGCAATAAGAGATATGTGAGCAATAAGGCAAGTACTCGTGCATTTAACATTCCATACCTTTCTGACCATTCTTTATCACTGGACATCATCTATGTTGGAACATACTGAGATTTGTCACCATGTCATGATATCTCTGAGCAGTTTTTGGTATTGTTTCTTTGTATGACCTTGATACATGCAGTAGCTACAAATGAGAGGTTTCATTTGATGAGTCTTGATAAACTTTCTTTTTACCTCTTAAACTTTTGACTTGAGACTGACCTTGCTACCTGATGAATTGTCAAACCCAATTCCATGTCGATCTCCAAAAAAATTTTCCCATGGTCAGAATGCCATCAAGTTTCGCCTTTCTAGTTTTTAACGTGGTAATAGCTGCTTTTGCCATCTCAGCTCTCTTAGTTTTTGAGCTTAGATTCAAATTTAACTCTTCAATCTCTCTTATGAGTTCACCAACTAGAGCTCGCAACCCCTTTTCCTTCCCAGCCAGATGATTTTTCTCTTCCTTCAACGATTTATTTATGTCAACAACTTTAAGCCACATGTCATACATTTTCTCATATGCAGTGTAGATCTCTTCATCACTCATAACTTGTCCGCCATCATCACTGGACATGTCATCAGAACCTGTGTTGGAACATACAGCTTCGTCTTTCTTAGACATGTTGGAACATACCTCATCTGATCCACCGTGAAATTTTGCTCCAAATGCCACATAATTTCTTATAAGTTCCTCTTCGACTTCTTTATCATCTTCACTCCATGAGGTGGTGTATTATTTTTCTTGCTTCTTTAGGATATTAGCACATTCAGCCTGGATGTGGCCGTATCCTCCACATTCTCGACATTGAATTCTTTCAGACTGCCTTCCTTAACCACTTTGGTTTCTAGAGTTTGTTGACTTCCTTGTTCCATCCGAGTTCCACGATTACCAAAATCTTGAGGACGAGGTTTATTTCCACCAGATCTTTCCTGTAAATTCTTGTTTACCACCTTCTTTAGCATTTTTTAGAAACTCTCGGTGATAGGAGCAAGTTCTCCAATTCTATCATCACTATCATATTCATTGATGACCCTTGATGAAGATGATTTGAAGGCCAACTCCTTCTGGACTTTCTTTGCAGGTTGTTGCATTATCATCTCATAGGTCTGTAGTGATCTCATTAGTTCATCTAAGGTCATAGTGGCTACATCTCTTGCTTCTTCTATTGCTGCTACTTTCATAGCAAATCTTTTAGGAAGAGACCTCAAAGTCTTTTTCACCAATTTTGCTTCCTTGTAAACTTTCCCAAGTTGATACGCCATATTGGAGATGTCTCTGAGTTTCCCATTGAATATAGAAATAGTATCATCCTCCTCCATATTCAGTTCCTCGAACTGTGTAGCCAACATCTGTAGTTTGGATTCACGTACACAACTCGTTCCTTCATGAACGGTCTGTAAGATATCTCAAGCTTTCTTTTCCTGGTGGCATGTTGAGATGAGTTTAAACTGATTTTCATCTACCGCTGTGAAGATAGCATTCAACGCCTTTGAATTTTCCAATGATGCCTTCAATTCATCTGGAGACCAAGTAGACTTGTCCTTGAGTTTCTGCTTCTTTGAACTCGATTCTCCTTCTTTCTCCTTTGAGCTAGTTTCGGCATCTTCAATCGGAGGATTCCATTTAGTTTCAACAAATTGCCAAGCCAGTCAATCCAGTGAATTTATGAACACTCGCATGCGAGCATTCCAGTAATTGTAATTTGTTCCTTCCAGCAGTGGTGGCATGGACACAGAATCTCCTTCTCTGGTCGCCATTGGTAAAACCGGATCACACTTTCCTTGTCAAAACCAAGATAAAACAAGTGACTTAGCTCTGATACTAGTTGAAATTTGGCTTTATCTAATTAATTCAATTATCACTACTATGTTCCAACATAACCTATCTAACTAAGTATGCAGTAAAGTAAAACATAAAAACACAAGACTTGGTTACACAGTTCGGTGAAATTCATTTACATATGTGGGGCCTGGCCCAGTTCAGAATGAATCCACTAATCAGAAAGATACAGTACAAAGTACACCATACAATTATACTTATCTTATCTAACTATAACATGAATCCTGCAAGCTCCCCTTACTACCAATCCGCATTGATCAGACACCCACAGACCTCGAAACTCATTGACGCTGGATATCCTCCTCCCGGGGAATTAAGGCATACGATTCTGAACTTTGAACAACATGTTACATATGTTGGAACATAGAATTCTAGCTCTTTGCAATTCTCGAAAGATATAAAATCTTTATGAAGACTTTTCTGTTAAGTTCGTGAGATTAATGCAGCTGTGATGTCCTCTATATATAGTTCATGAGCAGATCGAAACTCTCCATAATTATCTCCATAATATTCCTATTTCTTATCTGCTTTTGAAGCATATCCAAATCCCATAAATAAATGGATTTTTCTTATCACAATATCTCTCATATATTCGATAGTATCAACACCATATTTGTAGGAATTTTCCATAAACCTATTATGCTTCTACCACACGCCTAAAATATCATATTGCGAAATCTCCTTTCTTCCATAAATAATATCCACGCAATAAGCAGTCTTCAGCTTTCCATGTGTTTCAACATGGAAAGTCTTCTTACGCATGCAGTCTTGTGCAAATATAATTCTTTCTCCACATAAATATTCTGATTACAATCAAATTCATTGGAGATAAGAATTACCAAATCTAATCCCTTTAAGTAAGGAATTAGAATATCCCATCCATATCCTAACCATAACTGAATATTCCAATTCCATTACATTAGTCCAATCCCACAGATTTAGGAACTGATATATTCTCCAACTCAAATACAACTTGGACGAGATGTATTTTTCTCGGATTTAGTCTTCGATATTTCCTTATTTCAACAAAATTCCTTCTTTTATGTTGTAACTCAATAATACTATATTTGCATAATTTTTATAAATGGTCAATTGGATAAATCTAGACTATATAAATTATAACTCTTTTAATATTTCTCTATTATAGCAAAATTTCTATAGAATTTCTATAATTTGTTATCAAGGTGAATGTGAATGGTTTTGGGAAGTAGAATGTGATGGAAATCTGGCCATTAGGGATTCAACAAAGAGGGTGGAGGATCTCATCAATGGAAACTGGACCCACTTTCTTTTGGAGTACTGACTCATAAGCATTTAGGCACAACATATACTTGGCCTATATTTTGTACAGGGAATTTTTGCAGTAACCTATCCCAATTAGGGTTAAGGCCTAGGGGAGCCCATATATGTCCCCCACTCATTAATATGAGTGATTTGATTTCTTTTCAAAATAAAACTGATCAATATTGCCACCGATAAACTGGTAAATCTACGGTGGATGCCGCATCAAATTAAGTTAAATGCAGAACCAAAACAAGCGTGGATGCACCAGCAAATCAAGTGAATGCACCAAAACAAGAACATGTACTCCCTCCGTTTCTCTATTAGTGGCACACTTACCTTAATTGGATGTTTCTTTTATATTGGCACACTTTTCATTTATAGTAAAATTCCTTCAATTTAATACACTCATTTTACTTTTTACTTTCTACATTCAATTTTATCCACTCATTTCATCTACCTAAATCCAAGCATCTAAATGGCAATATTAATGAAACGAAGGAAGTATATCGTAATTAAAGACCAGGGCCCAAAGAAGAATTTGAAAAGGATGCCAATTGATAGGATATTTAATTGGTTTACCTACCTACTCCCTCCATCTGTCCATAATTATTAGTTAAATAATCATGTCGGATCGTTATATCTCTATTTATGCACAATATTTTTATATATAAAATTAATATTTAGAAAATATATATTAAGATGAATCTAAAACTACCTCACATAATATTTTTATTATATATATATATTAATTTATATTTAAGGCCAAAGTTTGCCAAGTTTAATTTTTAAAATGTAAATATGTCAATAATCTTGGGCCCGAGAAAGTATTAGCTATTTGTACCAATATTTTGACCTACCAATGTAAAACCAATAAAATATCTATTTTGTACAATATACAACTTACTCCCTCCGTCCCATAGAAAACTTCATGATTACTTTTTGGACGCTCATTTAGGAGTGCTGAATTGGCTAATGAGAAAGTAAGAATTGTGGTTAATTTTTTTGTTTTAGTGGGTCATAGTAGAATTGAAGCCACCAATTTGTGTTCAAAAAAGGAAAGAGTCAAATTATGATGTTTTCGATGAGACAAACGAAAAAGGAAAGTGAGGAGTTTTCTATGAGACCGAGGGAGTATTATGTTTTAATAGAAATAATTAAAATTTAATCTAAATAAATTTATATAAATAAATGGTAAAACTCTAACTTATCTTATGAAATCATCAAAATCGAAGAGTCCATAATAAATACGTTAAAAATAGTTACAAGAAATACAAATAAAGAGCAGGTAATTTACCCATCTAGGTGAATAAATCATCTAGAAAAATGGGACCTGTTGGTTGATGATAGCTTGTATTGAATGCCTTTTTATACTCTCTGTTTTTTTATTAGTGGCACACTTTCCTTTTTTTATTATTTTTTTATATTGACACACTTTCCATTTTTGGCAAGATTCATTCAATTTCATCCACTCATTCTACTTTTTACTTTCTACATTCATCCACTCATTCATTTGACCTAAATCAAAACACCTAAACGTATGGTGCCACTATTATTAGTGGACCGGAGGGATCAGTTGAATTGAAATAAATAACGCTTTTATGATGCAGCTACCAAGTCCTGGGTCACTCAGCAATCATAACTGTGTCTATCCGATATGAGAATTGTGTTGTCAAAAAAAAAGAAAGATGGAGTATGAGAATTGCGGTTTCTATGGAAATTAATGTTATTCCCAGATAATTACTCGACACTTAGAAATTAGAACGTCTCATCGTTGTACACAAGCCATATTTCGTCTGGCAGGGTGCGCAATATTTTAAATATTCTGTATGTACTTTCAACTTCAGCAGATATGATTATTCCATTTTAGGGACAAGGGCCACTCTTGTGAAGGGAGATTATGTTGGGAATACTACTTTTCTATGGTAGCACCATTTTTTCACCCTCCAATCAAAAGCATGTAACATATCAGTTGCAATAAATTTAGCCAAAATACCGAATTTGTAAATAGTATTATAAGAGTAGATCTTGTAATAGGCGTTATGTTCATAATTTTTTGGACAGATAACTTACTTTTTACCTCATACATTGTATTTGTTAAATTACATTCTCTCTATCTCATTTCAAGCAGCAATTTAACTATTCATTTAGCCAAAACTATTTAACTTTGACCCCGAGATTGAATAAGTGCATAAGCATAAATATTATTGAGTTATACCTTGTTAGATTCGTTATAATATATATTTTTAGAATATCAACTTTTTACAAGTTTTAATTATCCTTGATAAAAGATACTAAAGATCAAACATTTTTTAGTCAACTGTTAAAAGTCAAAATGTGCAGTTTGAATTGGGGCAGGGGGAGGACAATATCTTGAAATTTTAAAAATATTTTTATATTACATATTTTAATATTTTCACATTCAAATACATATCATTACTTTTTTTAAATTAAAAAATAAAATTTATTTAAAAAAATTACAACATTTAATATAAAAGTAACTATAAAATATTCATAAGGTTCAGGAAATAACACCTATCTCAAAACTTTCTCATATTATAATCTATCAAAAGTGAGCATAACACCCATCACACAAATCAATTATAATTATCTAAAAGAACTAACTGGAAATTTTGGAGGAAGAAAAGTCTTGACTAGATTGTTTTTTTGTCCCAACATATGTTCCAATCCCATCTTTCGGTTCTCGAGGTTAATAACGCGTACATTCAGCAACCAACAAATACAAAATGGTTTATTTGGTCCCCAAAGGTGGTTTTTCATATAAACCAGAATTATTTCTTGATATAAACATGGGTATTTATGTAATTATACTAATTTAAAAACCTCAAAAATAAAATTTTAGTCTTACAATTAAAACCGTGCACGTGAAGCTACACGCTGAAAAATTTTGAACTAAGAACGTGCAGGAAGCGTACACACGTTCCTCCTGCTGTCGCTTGCATCTCACGCACGTCTATTCCTCATGTGTCGCTCTGCTTCTTCCACTTGCAGACGAGGGAAGTAGCGACGGATGATTTCACCCCTGATGGCAGCATGGGGCTGACGCTAAACTCCCAAAGTTTCACCCCCGATGGCGTCGAGGTTCAATCTTAACAAGGCCGGCCTGGAGAAGCTCGCCAGGAAGTCGTTCTTTCGTTTGAAGGAGCTGGCCGTCACCATCTCCATCTATACCAGCTGCAGAGGGACCTCCTACTGGATGAAGTCGGCCTCTGAACCTCAGCAGAGCGGAGACCAAAATCTACAAAATGAATCGTATGAAGAGTGAACCATCAGAGAGATTAAGCCGACGAGTTTCATTGAAACCAGATTTGATTGGTGCTCATCAGCGTCGAATGGTGCTTGCCGCCAGATTGGTTCTCATTGACGGATTTGATTGGAAACTCGAGCAAATCAAGCACCAATTTTAATTTTTTTTATTTTTGTTCGGAGAATAAATTGGTCAAACCAGATTGAGCTGTTGGACTGTCGTCGATTTTGCCGGTGATGAGCTTCTGAAGGCGGTCGGCAAACCGAGAAGAGAGCGTTGGGGTACGTGGGTGGAGCTTCTGGGCAGCAGAGGCTCTTTTCTTTTGATTTTTTTAAACTCAGGGGTACAATGGTCATTTTACATACTTGACCAATTTTATCGTTGACTTTACCTAAAAACCACCTTTGCGAACCAAACTAATCAATTTTTGTTTGTTAATTGCTGAATGTAAGCGGCATTGGCCTTGGGGACCAAAAGATGGTATTGCGACTTATGTTGGTGGGAGGTCGTCGTCGTACCTCTCAAAGTTAAATTTATAAGTCCTAAATGCTTCATATCTACAACTAAGTAGATAATGGCAAGTCGTGGTCGTCCACGAAGAAAAGGGATCTTTTCAAGGGTTTAAATAGATAAGTTTGATATTAGACTAGAAGTAGATATATATCCTTGGGGGCAAAGCCTTGGAGGCAATTGATTTTCACTTCCAAACCTCTTATCTATCCTTGAATCTACAACCTATTCATTACTTTAACTACTTGTTGTGAAGATAAATCTTCTATCCTTCTTAGATAGTAGTTTGCAAGAGTGAATTCGACAACTCTTGTCAAACCTCACCAATGACTCCCTTAGTTGAAATACGACTAAAAGTATCCCATTAATGTCATTGACCACGAAGAATCAACAAGCTTGGTAACACTTATAAATACTATACCGTGTCTAAGAATTGAACCAATTCATGAATTTGCACAAGATTAGTCAAGAACGATCAACATTCATAGACTTCTCTCATTTGCTTCCTAAAACAAACATGACAACGAGTTCAACATCATCACATTCATCTAGCAATTATCAACACATCAACACCATTTAGAAGCTCTAACTCATGCTCTTGGATTTCATATCAAGAAGAGGGAAAACTAGCTACTTTCTCTCAACCCTAACAAGCAATCATCCAAGCAATTCTTATGCTCAAACTTCCAACAACATTAATGTCATTAACAATCCACATTCAAAGCTCAATAAATGCACAGTAGAAAAAATATTAGACAGATAGAAATGATTCTCAAGACATTAGCAATGAAGTCTCAATCAATTACTCCCGAGGTTGAACAAACCTAGATAATGAAAATACATGATTAATCCCACAAAAACTAAGAAAAGAAAGAAGAAAATTAGGGTTTGAAACCCAGAAAATCGCAGGAGAAGGAAGTGGGATAAGAGAGAAAGGATAAGGTGGGTATTTATAGTACAAAAAAGCAAGGAAGAAGTCTTGCCACCCGTTCGTCACACTGTGGGATGGTTTCATCGCACTGTGTAACGGATGCAGAATCCAGCACTTTGATTTCTTCCTTCTTTTTGTCTCAAGTCCTCCTCTTCTCTTCACTTTTCTTCAATCCTTCAAGTCATCAAAAACTCAAATGCAATTCCTCAAGTCTTCAAAGGTAATCTTCAAAGTGTTCAAAATCTTCGGACAAATTGCCTCGTCATAGAAAATCCACTAGAAAAGTAATAAAAGCGTAAAAATTGCTCTTAACTCTCCTTAGAGAATTTCAAGGCAAAATGCAACATATAGAGCACAAAAGTGTGCAAAAATAAACCTGAAAAGTCTTTAAATAACCATATAAAATGAGCATATCAATTGGGGACCAAAAAATAATTTAGTCAAAAGTCTTTGACAAAAGATGATTACAAAGAATAGAATTGTTGAATCATCTTTTAACTATGGTATAAAAAGCGTGTCACAACATTGTAATATATCCGGTTAAATTACGTACCATGTTTAAAAAGAATATTTATTTTGAGTTAACATTTCATGTGTGTTCTATGGCTATGTCTTTAATCGTGCAATGATTAAAGGTGGTTGAAAATCTCCTTTTATTAGGATACGAATTGAGTTTTGAATTTGGAACCCATATCATACTCTCATTGTCCCATTAGTTTTGGTCACTCTACTTTTTTATGGTCTTCAATGATTATCTTTGACCGTCAATATCTCTAACTACATATACCAATTCCGTATAAAAAATTAATATTTAAAAAATAGATATTAAGATGGATATTTTTATCACACACACACATATATATATATAACTTATATTAGTGATCAAAGTTTACTAAATTTTTATGTGGGGGAATCGAGTATGCGAGGGTGAGGGGCCAATTAAAATATGACACGTGACAAGTGGATAAATTTAAAAAAAAAATGAAAATTTCTAAAAACTAACATTTGACCACATTCACTTGCCACATGTCATATTTTAATTGTCCATCACCCCCCACATACTCATTTCCCCTGATAAATATTTTTTCCAGAATAGGTTTTATAAACAAATCTATCAGAAATCGAAGTTTCTAGCAGTCTTGAAGCAAATAATATTTCAGTCTCAAATCATCAACAACAACAACGAATGAGTAATTCAAGCCTTGAGTGAAAAAAAGAAACATCAAATCATCAACAGAGAAAAAACACTTTCCGATTTGAGAAACCATTAGAGAATACTATAAAAATTGAAAACCTCAAATCTCAAGTCATCCAAGGAGCTTACTGAAACATTAAGAACCCTAAACCCCACTATGAAAATTAGCCTCGGCATAGTAAAATCGGAGACGTGGAGGCATACGGTGGTGATGGTGGCAAACAATTGCAACAGAGGCGTACTGAGGCGAAAGCAGCGACAAAATTCACGCATGAGGGCTTCACGATGACAGTGACGAATAGTGGCGGAACCAGAATTTTTTTTCAGGGGAGGCTGAAAAAATTTCCAGCGGTGGAGACCTGGTGGCGTGGTGGTGGACCTGGCGGCGGTGACGGATGCTCTCCTCTGCTCTCAGCTCTTTGGCAGAAATGGATTATTGGATTGGGTTCAATTTTGGCCCAATCCAATACACATTTCATTTTTTTTATTACAAATGAAACGATGTCGTTTCACTAACATGAAAACGACGTCGTTTTATTACTTAGGCAGCAAAAAAAAGAGAAGGCTGCGAAGCGGCCTTCTTCTCCGAGCAGAGGCGGCTAGTTGCCGAAAGACGAGCCAAGCTCCGGCGGAGACGCGCTCGACGGCCGGACCAGTGCCTTCTACCTCCGGCCGGTAATCTAGGTAGGGCTGGAGCTCTACCTAGCCTACCGTTGGATCCGCCCCTGATCCTTGAATGTTGAACACACATCCTTTTTAGGTATTAAATCTATCAGAGTTGAGGAGATGAATTTAGGAATTTTTGTATGATTGAAGAATTCATTTACAGTTGAAAGAACGTTTTCTTTGATTGAACGCCATGTTTTCTTTAAAATAGATCAGTAAACCCATCTGGTCCTAGTACTAATTCTGAATCCATTGTTTTAATAATATTTGTAAGCTCATTTAATGTTACTGGTTTTTCCAATGATATGTTCACGGTATCAGTGACCATTTTGGGAACATTTTCGAACATACAAGTTGTGTTTATGTCAGTTGGGTCATTATTTTCATCTTTTAAAAGTTTTGAAAAATAATTCACAGCTTCATCGCCTATTTTAGATTGTTCATTTAGCCATTCACCTATTAAATTTTTTTTATACTTGAGATTAGCCATCTTTTGTGCTTAGCTTCGACTGTTTGATTAAAAAAATTAGAATTTGTATCATCCTCTGTTAACCATTTAATTCTATATTTTTGTCTCCAAAAAATTTCTTGATTTTTTAATGCTAGGGTTAACTCAGTGTTTGCTAGGTTATAAGCTATTTGTGTATTAGAATTATTTACTATTTGAAGTTTAGTTTAAGCTTCTAGCAATTTATCTTCACAGACTTTTACTTTATCAAATACATTTGCAAAGACATTTTTCTTCAAGGATTTTAAAGCTATTTTCATATTTTTCAGATTGGAACTAACTTCTTCAATCATATTAATTCAGTGTTAATGTTCTGAGAATCCTCCTCTAGTTTAATAAAAAGAAGGGTGGTTTAACCAGCAGCGTTGAAACTTGAAAGATTTGGCTCCTGAAATAGAAGCTGTTTCAGCTATGTGGAATATGAGTTGTGTGTGATCTGATTGTTTTCTAGGGGGAGTTTGAATATGGGATGATTAAAAATAGTTCCACCATTGTTGGTTAGATAAGTATCTATCAAGGCTCTTCCACACTCTATCTTTTGGCCTCATTTCTGTCCATGTGTATAAGCTTCCTAAGGTTGGTAATGTAGTTAAATTATTTTCAGTTATAAACTTGTTAAAATTTATAATAGGTTTATGATCTGTGATTGAGGGTCCCAAATGCTCATTGGTGTTTTGGATTTGGTTGAAGTCACCTATTAAGCTTAAAGAATCAAGCTGAGTCGATTTTATTCTTTGACAAAGGTTTTTTCATTCTTTCGTTCTACCAACATAAATGATGTCAATTATACATTCTCTGTTGAGAGAATAGTGTGTAATCTTTGTTGGGATATGCTCATCATCATATTGAATGGCAAAGAGATTGATTGAATAATCCCACAACAACCATATTTTACATTCGAGTTCTGAGTAATGATTTTTATAGCCCAGTTCCATTGCTATTTTTTGGATTGAGTCATACATTCAGTTAAAGAAATAAACATGTTTTGATCATGTTTTATATCTCTAATATAGATTTGGATACACCCCTGTCATTCCATACACAAATATTGATACCTACTATTAAAAAGATTTGTTAAGGCTCAATGATGAACAGTTTAAAACCGTTTTATGTGTTGAAATCTAGTATTTTTTGGTCTGCGTTAGTTTATGATAACTTTAAGTTTCTTATGTTTTCGCATCAGTTAAGAGCAAATTGAATCTGATATGAGATTCCTTTAAATTGGGCTTTTAGTTCTTCTAGGTTCATTGGCACCAGAACATTTGGCCTAGCAGGTATTACATCGTTTAGCCAGTCCAACTATTTATTTTTATTTTTTTGATTTCTTGAGACCAGGATAGGTGAATTACCTGCATTGATTTCAATGAACTCAGAATTTTGTTGTATTTTATTATTATTTTCATAAATATTAGACTTTTTTTGTTATGATCATTATGTCACTGTTCTAATTTTGGTTTAGGACAGAATCAATTTTTTTGGCATTGAATGCAAGATCAAGTACAACACCTTTAGTATTATCAACATGTTTGTTGACATCTAAGGCAGACACATTTTCAATCAAATAGTGATCTAATTCATTAAGAATATTTTCGTGCACATTTTGACCGGTAATAATAACTTGATCACTACCCAACAGAGGCACATTATGATCAGAAAGTTTATCGTGCATCGAAGAGCACACGGGAGTAAGATAAGCTTTCACAATTCGACCGTTACCCATCAAAGGCGCTTGTTGATTAGAAAAGTTTTGAGGATTATTAACTCATTATTATTAGTAGCATTATTATGTACTCCCTCCGTCCCACCTATTTTTGCACTCTTTCTTTTTTGAGACGTCCCAACTATTTTTGCACTGTTTCATTTTTTTCCATAAATGGGTTACTTTTATTATTTGTTTATTCAATTTGGGCTCAACTTCTGAATTCTTAACCCAACACTATTAGCCGAAATTATCCCATAATCCTTCATAATCTATTTTTAACCAAATCTCCCACTAACCTAACCTTCCCACTGAATTAAAATCTCTTTAACTACCTAACCACCTTCATTACTCTCCTCTCCCTTTAAACACGCATGTGACTATTTTCTTCCCAATGTCTTCAGCATCGAGATTCTTCAATGCTCTTAAACGTTGTGAGCCTGCTTATCCTTTACACCATCAGAGTTTCTGACTCAATAATTTCTTCCCACCCATTTATCTTCCCTCTCAACTTCTTAGCTTCTCTCAAATTGGTCTTCCCTTTCCAGATCTTCTTCTTGTCTCTCCTTTTCAATTTTTTCTGGGTTATGGAAAGGGGCGCTTTTGTTGGTTGTGGGTTTAAATGTGGTGGGTTTTTTTCGGAATGTTAGGTCTCAGATTTAGGTTTCTCATCTCAATCTGATAGCTTCTCTCCGGCGGGTGATGGTCCGGCCTTGAATGGCCCTGACGCCGGTGAAGAAAGAACCAAGGCTGCGCTGCTCACCCGCCAGCGTGGTGTTCAAACTCACAGATCCGGCGTGTATGCAGGCAGCACCACCACTATCGAGCCATACGCGGCCTCTGTTTTGATTTCAGGGAACCAATTCGAGGTGGCGCTGCCCACCCACCGGCGTGGAGAACTAACTCCCGGTGGTTCTGTTGGTGGCGCTGCCATCGGGAAAGAAAAACTTGGCCTTGTGGCCTCTGTTTCCAGATCAAGCAAGCCTTGCACTTTGTGCGGCAGTGTGCTCCAAGGAAAGTGTATTGCTGATCCCTGCGTTATCCCTTCTGGAAATGACGACGAAGAGTTCTCTTCTATCCCTTCGATTTGAGCACTTCCCTGGTATGCGAGACAGTCCAGGTCTCCCTCGGACCACATGCCAGAAATGAAACCTCTGAGTTTGGATCAGATTGATGTACCTTTTCGTGTGGCTGAGATAATGATACCGGGTCTGAGGGAGCTTCACGGCCAGAATAGGGAAAGGGACGAATAAAAAGTTATGTCATGGGATTCAACTTCATGTAATAAACTTGTGCTTGTATGATTACTGGTTTATGATTAATAAAATAACCTATTTTTCTTGATTACCATGTTTAATTACTGATTCAGTGCCACTTTTTTTTTTCTCGCAGAGCCACAATTATCTGAGATCTGCT
Organism: Rubia yunnanensis; assembly: GCA_037428765.1. Lineage (NCBI taxonomy): Eukaryota > Viridiplantae > Streptophyta > Magnoliopsida > Gentianales > Rubiaceae > Rubia > Rubia yunnanensis. Next base: position 108,864,401 of record CM075062.1, on the reverse strand, counting down.
TTGGCGTAGTTTAATGTGCTTAATCTTTGTTCCTAGTAAACTTGAGATCTCCCTTTCACAGCCCCTTGGACATGTTTGTAAACAACAAAAAAAGGAGTATATTGGTTTATGTTTGCATTTTTTATCCTTGTTGTTTGTTGTTTTGTGCTGGGTGGCTGCACCCCAGCACCTGTTATGTGATTGTTCTTTATCAGATAGTGTTCTTATTTGACTTTCGACTTACATGTTGTTTTACTGTGGTTGTGCCTGTTCTTGCATGACTTTCTACTTAAATGTTCTTTTGGCACTGAATGTGGAATAGCCCTGACGTGCATTCACGACATGCATGATACCTGTGCATTCCCGTTCTCTTTATGGCCTGAAAGGATATTATACAAAAATGATAATAAAAACTTGCATTAGTTTGAATTGGGTTACAAAAAAAACTTGTTTATCACACCAAAAGAAACAAGTTTTTAGGTTTCCAAAATGTCACCCTAGTCTAACCCAATATGAATGCTAAAATCCCTTACTCCTGGAGTTGATCCCATGGCTTGCATTATGTCTCTCATTCCTTGAGTTTCCTGAATTGTAATAAGGTGTTCCAGGTCTTTCATGAAGTATTCCCTCATCACAACTTAGCATCCTAGGCCGTTCTCCTCTCCTTATCAGCACATCCTTTGACATGTGGGGCAACTTATAATTGTTGCATCCCTTGACTCTTATGATTTCTATCATTGAAGCTTGATGGGTGAGGAAAATTTTATTGAATGTTGCTGGATCTTCTCTGTCATATGCATTGTACACTGCTGTAAGTAACTCATCCAGTGTTGTGCTTGGGGTTTCATGTTGTAGAGACTGCATAGAGTTAAAAACACCAAGGTCTAGTGCATTAAGATCAGGTGATTTAGCTTGTTGACATACCAAGTTGATGTGAAACCCGTTGGAGTCAGCTACTGCCAGGAATTGAGGATTTGAATTCTTTATGTGTGCCTTGCAATTATCTTGTTGAATATATATGTTCTTGCTCATGAATGGTGGCCAACGTGCTTTGATTGCTGGTATGCTTTCATCTATAATCTTTGCACATGTCACAAGTCTAGTGATCTTCTCCACAGGCTTAGTTTCCACAATCCCCCTCAGAAGATTAATGCTGGTTCTTTGTGCTTCAACCCTCTCAATGAATGGGAACACACCATACTTCCCATAAAAAATTAACACACCATCTTGGCTGTAAATTGGCCTACTTACAGCACACAAAAACATAAGTTTTGGAATGTGAGACTTGTGTTGGGTGGTTCTTAAGGGCTCAGGCTCACCCGATGTCAAATAATAACGGACAGTAAGCTTAGTCATGTAAAACCACTTCTCATCTATGTGAATTACATTGTCCATGTGCTCGAATTGAAAGTTGGGTTGCAATTTAGATATGCAGAATTTCAACCTTTGTACTTTGTGTTGAAATGTTAGTGCAGGCTTAATACTGTTTGTATGGCTTTTGATAACCTTTGCTGCCACAGCTCGCTGTATTGTGCTCTTCCCTACCCCCATCCATGCACTTGTCCCTCCGATTGTTCTTCGTTCGGTTGCAGGTATTGCTCTCAAGGCCTCACGATCAATTTCCTTCTTGTTGTAGCCTGAATGGTCGGCCATCCTGTTTCTCATATCCAACGGTTGACCCATTGAAAGTTGGAGCTTGATTTTTGACCAGATGTAATTGATGGTTCTTTAGCTACAATTGAACTTTGCCGCTGCCTCGATTCTCTTCCCCTGGAGTATCTTTCCATTTCTACTGTTGTCCAACAGAAACTCACCAATATGTTGCCTCTGCCGGTTTGTCATATTCTTCTTCCCCCTCATATTTCACAAATACCTGATGATGAAGGGAAGATCCGGTAGCAGGAGAGAAATTAGTCCGCAAGGGCTTGGTAGGGCTCGATGAATGTTGACATTTGACCTGAGGGTAAGGAAAAAAAGACTCCTCTTTTTGTTGCTAGGCTTTCTTGTTGGATTATGACAGAGGGAATTTAATGTTACTGCAAAGGTGAATGTGGATGAAAACTTTCAGAGCAGATCTGTTTGCTAGTGGGATTTTTTTGAACCATGTAAATGTATATATAGTGGGGTAGAAGTGTAGGGTTTGATGTTTGTAAATTCAAGTTTTCGTTATTGTTCATGTTCTTGGCTCTGAAAATTTGGTGCCTCATTTTTTAAATTCTGCCTGTGAAATCAAGATAATTTTTGGAGGTCCCTCCATTTTCACTGTGTTTGGGCACTAAAGATTAAAGCCCAGTGAAATGCATTAGTGGCCCAAATAATGGGCTAAATCAGATTCAAAATAAAGGAAAAAAGAAAACAATTTATGGATACCCTACTTCAAATGCATAAAATAATATATCCTTAAAAATACTTCTAGTTTCTCTCTCTACAGAAATAGCTGGGACGGAGGGAGTAAGATATTAGGAACTTGAGATCCCTGAACAGGGATATGAACTTCAAATTTGATTCTTTGAGTTTCTCTGCTTCATTGGAAGTAGTTTTCTTCTCAGATATCTGTTGAGCCATCTTATCTCCTTTTGGCTTTCCATTTTTTAATTCCGTTGATTGGGGTCAGTTTTATTTTTAAGAGCTGCAATGTAAACTTTTTTAGATAAAGTAAGACCAGAAGAAGAAAGTCAACCCCTTTACCTTTGTTTCTGACCTGTTCATTAATGGGTTTGTCTTATTACCTTTGTCCCAATTTTTTTTTGTACTTCATGTTGTGAATGTGTAGAATTAGGCTCAAATCCGCAAGAAGAAACTACATGGCATAGCTGAGGCATTTAGTACATTATGGGGAATTCTTTCATATTTGATATATTGCCAAAAACCTAGATCCCTATAACTCAACCAGACTCATTCAAGTAAAGGTTTCGTGACATCCATTTCTACACATACCCTAGCAACATGGGGCCTAGTTCTCTTAATAGTTACCTTATTCATTACCCTAATCATAGTACCAATTCAGTTTCCAATCGACATCATTGCCTAATAATCAAAGAATTGATAGGGTAGGCCATACATAGAGATCCAAATAAAAGCCATGGGAGAATCATCATTAGGATTGAAATTTGATACCCTTTTAGTCATACGAATGGAATACAAACCAAAGTTCCAAATTTTATGAAGCCAACACATATTGTTTTTGAAAAATACTTCATTCCAAGATGCTGGAAAAATGCTCAACGACGATTATAATAAGTGGAATTGACATCCAACCTATCTAGACTCTAGAAATAACCAATCTTTTGCAAGGGTATTCAAATTACATGTTAACCAGACTGATCGTCTGTCCTATAACATATTAGAGATCCAATAAAAAAACGTAACATCGCTATTGGGGATATTAACTGGCTTCCTGCAAAAATCATGACCACTTGGCAGAGAGGAGCATATCACGCATCAATATCACTGCGCTAAATAGGGATCTTCTACAACTGTAACACCACTTGATCCAACCACGATCTATGTTGTCCAAACTATAAACACCTTATATACACAGATCTAGCGAACCCAAATTGATGAAATCCAAAAATAAAGCCACAAACGAAATTGCAAATGCACGATCTGAACAAGCTGATCGAGAACAATACATCAACGTGAACAACTAAATCGAGTTATCATCATGAACACAACTATCTAATCAATCAGATTGAATAACAAAACTAATTTGTGGTGACAAATTTTACACTTATTGAATAATATTACGTAAATTAGAATAAATTGTTGTTTCCTATCTCCCCTAATGGGAAGATGGAGAAAAAGATTGAAGAAGAGGGGGTTGCGGCAAGACAATGGGAGAGAGGAGACTGCACTATGAAGCCAACATGTATAGTAATCATCAGTTAAAAAATGATTCAAACCTGGCAATTGTCGAGTAAATTAATCTCATAGTGCCCCTTTAAAGCCCGCCGTTTGGAAATTCTTTCTTAGCTTATCCATTTGGGTACGACTCCTAGAAAATTTTCCGACCAGTGTCCATTTTAGAGGCTCCTCAAGGAATTCATATTCCTCGTTTGTGAAGTGCAGTCCGGGATCCCCTAGATGATAAACTCGTTGTTTCGGATTTAAGGGAAGTCAGTTCTTTATGGATTCTTGAGTTAAGATTAGGTCTTTGTGAAGTTCTTGGTTGAGGGATTGGACGTATAAGATAGGATGATTTGGTTTCGATTGTCGCTCCGCCATCAATGGTGTCGCCATGGTTGAACCCCAGAGGTGGATTTTGATGGTGACCGGAAAAAAAGGCATATTCTAGCACTATTTTCTTAGTGTGTTATGGTTTGTAAATATTTAGCACCAAAAATTTTCAACAATTTTCAGCAACACATGTGTTATACTTGTAGCAACGGTTCTATATTGTAATCGGTGCAATGGTGATTTAAATTTTGAAATGTGCTTTTTGCTAAATGATCCGCCTTCCCATTTTTAACCGGGAAAATTGATCTATATAATGCAAAAAATATTTTTGGAACAACCAACACTAGTCATACACGATGTCTACGTAGAAAATTGGAACGCGAGAACTAGTTGAACAAATTGAGTTGCAATAACACCAATGTATCAATTAATTGTATACAAATATAAATAAAAAAAATAAATTTTGAAATAATACTTACACTCGAAATTAAAAGAAATGAAATACTACCCAACGATATTATCCATGTTTTACTAGACCTCAAAATGCTTGCAGGCGTTGGAGTATTCGTCTACCCATGCTTTGCACCACCTACAGGTACACCAAACAAGTCATTGGCATGGAAAACCGATTGATCTTCCAGAAAGCACTACAATGTGTTTCTTTTGCAGTAGCTTAAATCATGGAAGCTAGGGAGGAATATGAATAGTCATAGGAAATGATTAGATATTACCGTGCGGATGTCGCTAGAGCTGAATCCAGTCGCCAAGTTTTCTATCCAAAGTATCACATCTTCAGTTCGACCCTTAATTGCATAAATATGAAATAGGGGAGCATAAATAAGAAATTAGACTATCTCTTATTTAATAAGATTATACCCAGTTGTGCACATATTTTGTTTAGTGCACAGCTGAAAGTATATGTGCAATAAACAAGGAACCCAAATAAAACAGATCATCCAAAAAGTTTTACACATCATGTTCCAGATTCCTTCAGTTCATAATATTGTTCGCGTTCCCTATACTAGACAAAGGGTCATAATCCATATACCCTATTTATAATATCATCGCCCGATAATACACTCAGTATTATTTAGATCATGCAAATTTAGTCACGAATTGCATTTTTAATCTTATTACGTCCAAGAACTAATGAAGTACATGATCTGGCAAACCAATTATCAGTGTTTATGCAATTTGAATTATCAATCATTCTCCGCTAGAAGGTTGTCAATCTTCTACTGACTTGTGACTTGCTTACTCACTGAAAATATGAAATATGGAATAGATCTAGGTGATCAATTTAAGTAAATCACATAATTCAATAAAATACATCTACAACATAATCCAGTACAATGTAAATAGGAATGAATAGAGACCAATTATTTCTTCTTGAACCTCACATTATATTCAGTGATGACTTTAATCATCAGATGAAACTAAAAATTTAGTTCTTCGTTGATCTAAGAATCTTGAAAATAAACATAGTACAGAGATGGGACCCTCAAGTAAGAATATAAATATATATCTACGCCTCATATGGACTTCTCTCCTTTCTTGAAAATTCCTTGGGTATTTAGATTAATAGATAGCTAATTAGAGAAAGAATAAAATTGTCCTTCTAATCTGGTCCATACCGTGCCCAAAGGAGTAGAAGGCCCAGGACAATTAGCAAAATCGTATGGGCTGAGCGAAGTGCAGAAGAAGGTGGGTAACAACCTAACGAACCGATAATGAAGGAAACCCTTATAAGTCGTGGCTAACAAACCGGGTTTATAGGACGCACAATCACACACAATGAGGATGATGGGCTGGTGAACATCATTTCACTCATCAAAATAATATGCAAACTCTACAGATGAGATTAGCATAGTAGTAAGCAGAGTTGATCCCACGAGGAACGGAGCAAAAACTATAATAAAATACCTACTAATATAAAACACTTTTGGTGTATCCACCACGCCTTAATTTTAAGATTTATCTAACAACTAATAATGCAACTAACTAATAAAAAATAATAATGCAACTAACAGATATAAAAATCTATAAAATATATGAATAAGGTAATCGGCTCGGAATAACTCACATTAGTTAAACATCGATCATAGGCGCACAGATAAATCAATTCATATGCATCTATCAGCTATAGGAAAGTAGATACGCTTAACATCCCCAATTCTTTCGTACTTTTTCGGCAATTAACCAATTATAACTAACTAATTGTTTCTCTTACCAAGATGCCCCCGGAAAGTATTCGCTGAACCAGATACACACCTCGATAGCATTAAGAATGAAAAGAACCCGATATAACAATTACCAAAGTAAAAGCAAATAGTAACGCACAGTTAATTGTTCCCCATCTTGCTATTACAGTCTTAGCTAGTTAGCTGTTTTTCACACGAACTCACAACTTACTAACCCTTTCCAACAATTACGTATTGATCGAATTAGATAGCATTATCCCAATAATATTCAAGTTAGCCAGACTTAAACACATTAAGAAAAAATTAAACCAAGAACAATCAAGAATTCATAAGAATCAATTATAAAATAATTAGGCCTCACGATTCATAAACTAATGCTTGTTATTCCATGCCGATATATAAATTAGCTACTCATAATGATTAAAAAAAATAAAGATTATAATCAATATACATAATTAATCTAATAAAATAATTAAATCAAACCGTAAGCAACATGCATGCCAAGCTATAGAATGCACCAATTGAATTAATTCCGAGTGTCTAATTCATCCAGGACATGCGAACCACTTTGAGTTTGCTACTGAACCAAATATAAAACTAATAAATTCGCTAAACTAAAACTAATTGTGAAGTCTGCGTAAAACTATTTTCTGTCTTCCTCCCCCTGTTTGCCGCAAACCCTAGGTACATATATACCTCTACGAAGCCAAAGAATAACAAAACGAATCCGAATCAACTTCTAATTCCGTTTATTCCTACGGAAGAAATAAGGAAATAAGATAATATCTATTCTAACTCTAAATAACTAATTTCTACAATTAAGAAATTTTAAATGAAAGGAGATAATACAATCCTTATCAATATGGGAAGTGAATATATTTATTTTCTTCAAATTCTCATCTCTTCAGTAATTCACTTTTCACCTCATAAATTCAGCAATTCTTCTTTTGCCTCTCATCCTTCATCCCTGGAAAAATATCTTATAAAATAAGAACATTTTCCATTGGAGCACATCGACTCATTAAAAACCTTAACCTGGAAAACCCAGTGGGAAAAACCTAATATAGAACACTTTTGGTGTAGCCACCACACCTTAATTTTCAGATTTATCTAACAACTAATAATGCAACTAACTAATATAAAATATGAAATAATAATGCAAACTAAAAAATATAAAAATTTATAAAATATATGAATAAGGTAATTGGCTCGGAATAACTCGCATTAGTTAAACAACGATCATAGGTGCATCTATAAGTTTTAGGAAAGTAGGTACCGTTAAGCTCCCCAATTCTTTCGTAATTTATCGACAATTAACCAATTATAATTAACTAATTGTTTCTCTTACCAAGATGCCCCCAGAAAGTATTCGCTGAACCAGTTACACACCTCGATAGCATTAAGAATGAAAAGAACCCGATATGACAATTACCAAAGTAAAAACAAATAGTAACACACACTTAATTGTTCCCTAACTTGCTATTACATTCTTAGCAAGTTAGCTGTTTTTCACAAGATTACGTATTGGTGGAATTAGATAGGGCTTAAATATATCAAGAATAAAATAAACCAAGAACAATCAAGAACACATAAGAATTAATTATAAAATAATTAGGACTCACGATTCATAAACTAATACTTGTTATTCCATGCCGATATATAAATTAGCTACTCATAATAATTAAACTAAACAAATAAAAAATCTAAAATGATACATAATTAATCAAACAGAATAGTGACGGAAACAATAAAATCAAACCAAATAATTGATTGCATGCATCCTTATCAATGTTGCTGCCTTTGGAGTATTCAGGAACCAAGATTGATACCTTAACTAACTAAACCCTTCCTGACTATTACAATGTCTGCTCTCCGTGTATATATATATATATATGTGTCTGTGTTCGAATTTTTATTCTCCTTTGATTTAACCGTATATATATCCGCAAAACCAAAACAAAATCCAAATCAACTTCTAACTACTTTTCTTCTTACAGAAGAAATAAGGAAATAAGATAATATCTATTCTCATTCTAAATAACTAATTCCTACGAGGAATTTAAAATGGAAGTAGATAATACAATCCTTATCAATATGGGAAGTGAATATCTTTATTTTCTTCAAAATCCACATCTCTTCAATAATTCACTTTTCACCCAATAATTTCAACAATTCTGGTTTTGCCTCTCTTCCTTCATCTCTGGGAAAATGTATTATAAAATAAGAACATTTTCCATTGGAGCACATCGCCTCATTAAAAACCTTAGCATGGAAAATCCAGTAGGAAAAAACCATTGGTTAAGGGAAAAAGAGTACAATGTATGGCTCCCTCTCAATTCTTCACAATCTATGAATTCCTGCACCAAAAACACATTAAAGTGCAAATTATATCTCAATAAAATCATAATAATCCCACAAAATATGAACACAATATAACACACATCAGCCATTTTTGCTAAAATTGGGAATGCAACTGTTCATAGAGTCTTTGTGGACGATGGAAGCTTGGAAGAAACTAGGATTTAAGAGAGCTGATTTGAAAAAAATCCACATATGCGCTCGTGGGTTTCACAAGTAGGGTAGAAACTCCACTAGGCAACATTCAGCTCCCCGTCACAATTGGCGAGAATGGGAAAAACTGCACCATATTATGTGACTCCATGGTCATTGATGCCCCAAGTTCATTTAATGCAATCATAGGTAGACCATGGATGTATAGAGCAAAGGCAATATGGTCTCCATATCACCTGGTCATGAAATTCCCAACCCCATATGGAATTGCAACGGTAAAGGGAAACCAGTAGACTGCCAGGCAATGCGTGGTCATGAAGGTAGGTAGAATAGTGGAACAACCAAGATGGTTAGCACCATTACCAATGAGGACTCACTAAACCATATCTACCATCCACTATAAATTGGTGAAGAAACCAAAGACGTTATTCTAGATGACGACGATGAGTCCAAGCACATCAAGATAGGAAAATATCTCCGGGAGAAGGAAAAGAAGAGAGTGATAAAGATCTCGAGAGAACACAAATATACATTCGCATGGAGTGTGAAAAACATCGGAGGTGTCAACCTAAGAGTAGTAACACATTCCTTAAACACCGCTGAATTAATTAAACCAGTCAAGCAGAAACAAATGAGCTTTTCCAGTGATAGACAAAAAGCTGTTGAGGATGAAGTAAAGTCATTGTTACAAGCAGGGATATTAAGGGAGGTGATATATTCGACGTGATTGGTGAACTTGGTAATGGCAAGAAAGGGAGAATCAGGTTGGAGAATGTTTATTGACTTCACCAACCTAAACAAAGCATGCCCAAAAAATTATTACCCCCTACCAAAGATTGACCAACTGGTAGAAGCAATCTCAGGGTTCGAAGTCCTCTCATTTTTGGATGCTTAGAAAGGCAATCATTAAATATTGATGAACCCAGTAGATGCAGAAAACACAGCTTTTATAATGAGCTTTGGGATACTCTGCTATGAAAAGATGTTGTTTGGGTTAAAAAATGCGGGAGCAACATACCAGAGAGTATTCAGTCATGCATTCCATAGCCAAATCAGACGCAATGTGGAAGTATATGTGGATGATATGATTATCAAGAGTAAGCGAGCAAGTGACTTTGCAGACGACTTAAAGGAAACACTCGATACATTGAGAGCAATTGGAATGAAGTTGAATCCTAAGAAGTGCACAATCGGGGTAGGGGCAGGTAAATTCCCCGGTTATAAAGTATCCTCAAAGGATATCGAAGCTAACCCAGAAAAGATACAAGCGATTGTCAACCTTCCCCAATTGCAAATAGTGAAGAAAGTCCAAGTCTTAATGGGATCACTTCCGCACTCAGTAGATTTATCTCTAAAGCAGCAAAAAGACACTTCCTCATTTTTGAAATTCTCAAAAAATCTAGGAAGTTTAGTTGAAGCGAAGAGTGCCAAACAATATATGAATTATTGAAAAGCAAACTTCAGGAACTCCTGACGCTTAAACCACCAATTCAAGGAGAAAATTTATACTTGCATTTGGCATTTTCAGTTAATACAGTAAGCTCAGTATCGGTAAGACAAGAAGGCCAAAAATAGATACTAGTATTTTACACCAGCAGAATACTGCAGCAGGCGGAATGGGTATGCCTCCCCATTCAAAGGTAAACCTTGGCATTGATATATTCGGCTAAGAGGCTTAGAACCTATATCCAGAGTTATACAATCATTGTTTATATGGACTATCCGATTAAAAACATCTCAAGCAAGCTGGAGTCGTTTGGGAGAATGACCAATTAGGCCCTAGAATTAGGGCAGTTTGAGATTCACTTTAAACCACGAACATTGATCAAAGCGCAAGCACTAGTAGACTTCATTGCTGAGATGGTAAGCATATGAGAGCAGCAGGTAGATTCACCGCAATTTTTGGAAAAAGATAAAGGCAAGGCTAAGTGGGAAGAAGTTGCACAAAAACATTCGTACATGGGGCATCATGCAAGGATGGTTACGGGGCAGGACTGCTATTGATCAACCCAAACGAGGGAGAATACATATATTCACTTCTCTTTGACTTCTTACTCACCAATAATGAAGTTAAGTTTGAAACATTGATGTGCGGTCTAGATCTCATGACGAGTATGAAAGTAAAGAGTGTACATGCATTCGTTGACTCACAAATAGTGGCGCAACAAGTTCATGGTGATTACAAAGGGATGAATAATTGATGAAGTACCTAACTAAGGTGCGACAACTTATAGGTCTTGAATATTTTAACCTCCAACACATCCCAAGAAGTGAAAACACAAAGGCAGATGCTCTAAGGAAATTAGCAACAACGGGGTTTGAATCACTAGCTAAACACAAGGAGGTTAAGGTGGAGGTCATTCCAATTAGAAGTACAACAAGGACAACGATGTCAACACTTCAAGAGCAAAAAAAAAATTGGATGACACTGCTTATTCAATATTTCGACAAAGGAAAGCGACTAGCAGAAAATATTTAAGCAAGGAAGTTAGAGATACGGTCCCGCAATTATGCCTTCGAGGATGGGAGGTTGTACAAAAAAGCATATTTATCACCATGGATAAAGTGCGTACGACCGGTGCATGTAATCAAAATTTTAAAGGAAGTACACAAGGGATTGCGCGGCTCACACCAAGGGTCTCGAACGATCGTAACGAAGATTATTCGAGCTGGTTATTATTGGCCAACCATGTTCAATGATGAATACAACTTCGTCTTCAAATGAAAAACCTGTCAGATGAATGCATCAACATCCCACAAGTCACAGTCGGTATTAACGGGATTATACGGACCTTGGCCTTTTGATAAATGGGGAATTGACCTCATAGCCCATTTCCAAAAGGCATTGGTGGCTCATAGTTTCTTATAATGGCTGTTGAGTATTTCACAAAGTGGGTAGAAGCAAAACCTCTAGGGCGAGTGACAGCTCAGGTAGCAAGGAAGTTCATTCAGAACATAGTTTGTCACTTTGGGGTACCAAAAACCATCGTTACCGACAATGGCACTCAGTTTACAAGTGGAATTTTCACAGAATGGTTGTCTAGGCTAGGAATCACACAGAAGTTCACTTCGGTAGTTTATCCTCAAGCGAACGGCTAGGTGGAAGTCACTAATAGAACAATTGTTCAGGGCATTTAGAGAAGGATGGAGGGAAAGTGAATAGGAAGGGTTGATGAATTTCCCAACACTTTATGGTCTATGTTGATGATATCATTTTGATTGGCAATGATTCCACTCTTATTCGGCAGTTCAACAAATTGGAGAAACACTGTACAGCTTAGTATATGAGCATGAAGCGGCAGTACCGATCAAAATTGGACAAGCAAGCCTTCAAGTTGAGGGGTACAACAAAGACTCCAACTCAGACAAAGTAAAGATAAATTTGGACAAGCTCAAAGAAAAGAGAGACAGAGCGGCGATCAAAGAAGATAGGTACAAGGAGAAGAAGGCTAAAACTTATAATCATAGGGTGAAGGAAATGTGATTCCAGATTTATGATCTTGTGCTAAGAAAGAACAAAGCTAGCTCAGCGCAAGAACATGGAAAATTGTTCCCAAAGTGGGAAGGGGCGTACAAGATAATGAAGGCGCATAGGTCAAATTGCTATGAGTTGGAAAGAATGGATGGTAGCAGCGTTCCAAACACTTGGCTCATAGTTAACCTAAGGAATTTTTATGTGTAAAAAAGATGAAGCAATAGGATAAGCTAGCCCCTATCTACATAAACCTAAAATTATCATGGTTGGTGTTCGTTCTAGTATTTTGTTATGAAAGCGGTATTATCACAGCTTGAAGTATATTTATTCTCTCACAAAACTTATTTTTGTATTTTCAAATCTCAATTCCGGTTACGACGAGTTAGTTTCATAAATGCCACTAACTACATGGCTCTAAAGGAAACATATGTTTAAAAAAGTCTTGAACTTGTGAATGAGGAAGATATGCCCCCAAGCGAAGTGAAAATGAGCTATAGATCTCGTAACCTTGCAAGAAAAATTAAAGGCAAGCTATAGGTCTTGTTATTAGGCAAGTTTTCCTACAACAAAGCGACAAAACCAAGCTATAGATCTTGCTGCTTTGCATATTACTCAATAAAGCAAGCTACAGACCTTGCTCTAAGGCAGATATGCCTACAATAATGGCGACTAAAGCTAGCTATAGATCTAGCGAGTATGCAATAAACATGTCTTTCATATTCATGGATAACATGAACAAAAATGTGAAAAATAATTTTTACTAAAACAAGACAGGGTACACATCATCCAAAAAGTTTAGATAGTCATATAAAACACTGAAAAAGACATTGTCGGTCAAAGAAAGAAAACAATGTACACTATCTACACCTGGAGCTTTGCAATGGTCCAGAAGGGGAAGAAGCACCACAATGACAACTATGCTTAGCATCACGAGGGAAATGATCTGCCTCATGAGGAGGATGTTTAGCTCCGCGAGAATGGTGCTTAGCTACAACGTCTTTCCTCAGCTTCACACTCCTCGCTGATTAAATGTTCATACCTCTATTTCATGTGCGGATAAGTGGAATGTTGAGTCATACCCCTTTGTTCCATAAGATCAAGAGACCTAGGATAGTATGCTTTAAAATCCATTATTGGACCAAATTCCTTGCGGTCTAACTGCATGCATAACGTTAAAATTTCTTCATACTGCTCCATTCTAGTCCTTAAGTTTTGCACTTCCTCTTTTAGACAACCAATGTGCGAGTGGACAACATTATATAACCTGATTCTCTATCTACCAACTCTAGCAGTCAAATCCTCATGACTGTCAGATTGGCGCGAAGATGAAGGAAGAGCTTGTAACCTATCTTTGTTATCCACGCAAGACTGCTCCAGTTGCTGTACAAACTAGTCAAGGCGATTGCATTCAGTACGAAGTTCATAATTCTCACCACGCAGATGTGTGTTTATGGCCAACTATTCATCGAACTTAGTTTGCCAACCAACAGCAGAAATCGATAAGTGATCACATTTACCTTATTTCTTCATGAGCATAACTAGAAAATCATCAATGCAAGCACATTGCTTATCGATAATCAACATCTTTTAATGAGCTTCGCTAGTCTTGCTCACGCCATACTCTCTAGCCTCGACTTGTTGGCGAAGCATCTTCACTAGGTTCAACTGTTGTTGCTGAATAAGACCATTTTGTTCATTCAGAACCCTACGTAAATCTCTTACAACATCCTGGATGTCCTTTACAATCACGTTAAACTTCCTCTCAAGGTCATTAATACCTAGGAGCATGTATTTAAAATGAATACCTAGATATAAAGCCCACTCTTCAACACACACAGGAATATTAAGTGTTCATAAATACTTGCAAGCAGATTCAAGATCAACTAAGCCATGAACAATGTTTTTGCCTAGCAACTCCACATTGTACCCATCAGGGATAAGCTTCCTGCAAGGACCACTTCCATACGAGGAAGAAGATAAAGCTGGAATAGGAACTTACTACCCAATAGATAAAGGAAGTGATTCAAGATGCGAGTATAGATTGGAGGAAAAAAACTTCTCACACTCTTCGACAAAGAATCAAGTAGAGCAAATAAAATTAATGGGCTCAAAAAGAGGATTATAACCCATAAAATCAAAGCTTTTCTAAAATCTATGATAAACCAGAATATTAAAGCCCTATATATATTATAAGGAAATGAGAAGTACGAATAAAAGGAAGTAGATGGATGTTCATGGCCAAAATACGTTAACTAAGCTAGAGTCTCAACACAATTGTTCATTGCAGAAATACCCTTTAAAGTACAAGTAGGGTTCCATTCGCGCTAATCCTTCATAGCCTCACAATAGCCAACCGTGCAAGCATTTTTGCAGACATCCTCAAAAAATGTGTAGAACGACTTGGTTTTCAACAGTCAATCTACAACAACCTGAGGGTATCTGGGGTCTGCAGGCCCATTCATGTGCAGTTTATCCAACTCAGAATGAAACAGAGTCATCTTCCCTGCGACAGCCTTAGCGTGATCATCATCATTAGTTTCCCTCTTCTCAGCATCAGTGGTCCTTTTTTAGTAGTAGCCGCCTTGTCCTCAGCGGCCTTCAACAAATTTTCCAACTCTGCACATTTTGTTTCCTGGGCTTTACATTTCTCTTCCAAGATCTCATTAATGGGGGGCAGATTAGAAAGCCTCTCACTCGGAAGTTGAAGGCTCTCACCAACCTTATAACACAAAGGAAAAATAAAGTGAAGTTAATAAACACATTACACACAAGAAGTCAATGTAAAGGATTACAAAAAGTCAATGACATCCCACTTCGATACTTACCATGACCAGTGTGTCAGGTAGGGAGAGGTTCAAGAAGATGTCAGCGATCATCCCCTCCATGGCGGAACCCTCTATTCACATAATGGTTTGCAAACTACAATGTCTATTGTGCCCCTTTTTATGGGAAGGAAGTGAATAGCCCTTAGCCCCTCAGCTCTCACCCCTACCCCTTTTGTGCTTAGACTTCTGCACACTGGTGGGGCGAGGTCCGACACCTCCCCACTTTAGCCTTGCCCTTACCAAGAGGGCCAACATGCTTACCACCCCTTGAGAAATGCTTACCAACCTCATCGTCGCCTTCAAGGAATGGGCTAACGATATTACCTTTCGACAAGTCCACGCCTGGAACATAAGAGTCATCATAAATTAAACGAACAAAAAAAAGAAATACAATGCTTAAAAAAACAAAGGTTGCAGAACAAGAACATTAAAACAAAGGCAAACAGAACACCTTCAGTATGAGGGCCTGCGTTGTGCATGTGTTGTGCATGACTGCAAAGTGTAACCACGATGTCTGCGTCTTCGGTAAAATGGACATTAAACCCAGGAAGCCTAACTTTGGGAACCCTGTTGATTTAGGATAGTGATGTGTCCATTTTATATGCATTATTTAGTAGTATTTTGGATCACTTTTGTTATATTTTTGGTGTAAGATTTCTAGATTTACGTAGGTTTACATAATAAGGGGTTTAGATGACCATTTTTGGTTTTTATATCTAAATCCTTCACTTTTGTAACCTATGTTGAGTCTAAGGGATTTTTGGTCCTCATGAGCATCTAGATTCCTTTTTGTGAGCTTAATTTGTAGATTTCTCATGAGCATTTAGAAGTGGTTTAGTGAAGGCCATTTGAAAGGATGGTAGAAGATTGAAGGCCACTCACAAAGTGGTAGAAGATAAAGTGAAGAAAGGAGAGCAAAGCAACAGGTGAAGGATGGTCCAGGGTTTTCAGAATTTTCTGAGAAGAATAAGCCTTCAAGAGTGGTACCATTGGATTCCTCTTCTCGATCACTATGAAATCGACTACAAGAACTCCCAAAACGGATCAACGGTTCACCCGGAGGAAGCAAAACAAAACAGGGCTGGATTTTACTGATCTGGTCGCGACTCGCGATGACAGCGCGAATTCAGCCCTGCAGCAGCGCTTTTTCTCCCCTTTTCCCTCCACTATAAATACCTCTTCACCCCTTCTTCTCCACAGCTCTAAGCCCGACTTGGGGGCTTCAAACCCTAGTTTTTCACCATTTTCTTCCATTTTCTTCTTCTTTCTTTGTAGATTTTTGTTCTATGTTATGGGTTTTAGTTCTCTAGCTTAGTTTTATCTTGGGAGCAAAGGATTGAAGCTTCCATTTCTATGTAGTAAGAACCATTATATCTATCTATTTGGTGTTTTTGCTATTGTGCATTTATTGAGCTTTGAATGTTAATTGTTAATTGCATTGATGTTGTTGGGAGCTTGAGTATATGAAATACTTTTATGAATTTCTTGCTAGGGTTTGGGGGAAGTGGGTTGATTTCCCCCCTTTTCTTGTTAGGAATATATGAGTATGATTTAGAGCTTCTTAAATGATGTTGGTGTCTTAACAATTGCTAGATGAATGTGATGATGTCAAACTCGTTGTCATGTTTTTTTTAGGTAGCAAATGAGAGAGGTCTATGAATGTCGATCGTTCTTGACTAATCTTGTGTAAATGCATGAATTGGTTAAATGCTTAGACACGGTGTAGTGTTTATAATTGTTGCTAAGCTTGTTGATTCTTCGAGCTAAATGCCATCAATGGGACACTCTTAGTAATAAGGGAGTCATTGGTGAGGTTTGACAAGAGATGTCGAATTCACTCTTGCAAACTACTATCTAAGAAGGATAGAAGATTTATCTTCACAACAAGTAGTTGAAGTATTGAATATGTTTCACTCGTTCTTGAAGCCTTTGTTATTTAGCATTTATGTATTCTTGATGGTATGTTTCACTTCATTTATGCCATGGGTTTTTTGAGAATAGGAAGTGTTCTTATGATTGAAATGTTCGGGTGTTAGGAAAGTGACGAATTCCTTAGCTCCTTTGCATGAAAATCTATAATCATGAACTTAGAACTTCTTATGCATAACGTGTTGTGATTCTTGCTAGATAAGTATGTTAATGTTAAGTCAAGTAATGAATGTGATAGAATGAGTGAATGGTTCAATGATCTACATTAGGTTTAGAAGTGGATATCAATTGCCCCCAAGGCTTTGTTTTTGTAGTTTTAAAACCCTTTTTCTTAGTTTTGTTTGATGATTAGCATAGTTACTTAACCTTGCTAGTTATCTTGTCTTTTAACTTTCATAACTTAGGACAACCAACCAACCAAACCACCCCCCCATTTACATGCTTTTATATGTATGTATATATGTCTACTCCTAGCCTAATATCAACCTTTTGTGCCTAAACACTTAGGAAGATCCCTCTTCTCCGTGGACGACCCCGACTTGCCGCTATCTACTTAGTTATAGATAGTAAGCATAAAAGGGCTTATAAATATTAACTTTGAGAGGTACGGCGACGGCCTCCCAAAAACGGCGCCGCTGCTGGGGAAGAGGCGTTTATTCTTAAGTATTTAGGTGTATTTGGTTGTGTATTAGCTAGTTGTTTTTATTTTCCACTACTTGGTGGTTTTTTTGTTCGGAGTAGGTATTGCTTGAGTTCTTGGTGAGTTTTTATCGAGAATCCTTGCAATATGATTTCGAACTTTTGAATTTTTTTTAAAAAAATGGAGCATCTCACCTTGAGGGAACTCATGATGAGAAGAGAGGCTCAACAAGCAAGGTTTTATAGGATGTGTCATTCCGATCATCCTACCGAATCTTGCCCTTTGTTGTGGGAAGAGCACTATGACCAAGAAAGAACCCTTGGTTTCCAAAACCTTGGGTACTATGAAGAGTGCTACTGATGTGTCCATTTTATATGCATTATTTAGTAGTATTTAGGATCACTTTTGTGCTCTTTTATTATCGAGAGCTTGTGTTTTACCTTGAAATTCTCTTAGGAGAGGTAAGAGCAACTTTATGCTCTTTTACCTCTTCTAAGTGGACTTTGTGTGACGAGGGAAGAACACGGAAGCAACGAAGACCGGAGGACATTGAAGACTACACTTTTGAATACTCACTTCGAAGACATGAAGACCGGAGGCCGTTGAAGACCATTTTTGGAGCCTTTGAAGATTTGAAGATTGAGAGGGATGACTATGAAGAAGAAGAAGACAACATGCAGAATTCTGGCACCCGTCGCGAGTCGCGACGAACCCATCGCGACACCGTCGCGAGCCGCGACGAAACTCGTCGCGAGTCGCGACCAACGGGCGGCCAGAAATCCACTTTATCTTCTTTGCACTATAAATACCACTCTCTTTCCTCCTCTTCTTCAGCTTTGCCCAGCCCATTTTTCTCTGGTTTAGGGCTTGAAAACCCTTGCTTTTCTTCTCTTTATTTTCTTAGTTTTTGTAGTTTAATTATGTCTTGTAGTTCTATAGCTTAGTTCTATCTTGGGAGCAAGGGATTGAAGCTTCCATTTCTATGTAGTAAGGACCATTTATATCTATCTATTTGGTGTTTTTTCTATTGTGCATTTATTGTGCTTTTAATGTGTTTGTTGATTCATTAATGTTGTTGAAAGCTTGAGCATATGAAATACTTGTATTAATTGCTTGCTAGGGTTTGGGGGATTTGGGTTAATTTCCCCCCTGTTCTTGTTAGGAATGTATGAGTATGATTTAGAGCTTTTGATTGTGTTGGTGTGTTGATAATTGCTAGATGAATGTGATGATGTCGAACTCTTCGTCATGTTTGTGTTGGGTAGAAAACGAGAGAGGTCTATGAGTGGTCGCTCTTGACTAATCCCGTGTAAATGCATGAATCGGTTAAATGCTTAGTCACGGTGTAGTGGTCATAAGTGTTGCCGAGCTTGTTGATTTTTCGTGCTAAATGCCATCAATGGGATACCTTGAGTCGTGGTCTCGACAACGGGAGTCATTGGTGAGGTTTGACAAGAGATGTCAAATTCACTCTTGCAAACTACTACCTAAGAAGGATAGAAGTTTAGTCTTCACAACAAGTAGTTGAAGTAGTGAATAGATGGTTTTATTCATCCTTGAAGCATTTGTTATTTAGCATTTGTGTATTCTTGATGGTGTGTTTCCCTTCATTTATGCCATGAGTTGTTTGAGAATAGGGAGTGTTTGTATGATTGACTTGGTTAGGTGTTAGGAACGTGACGAATTCCATAGCTCCTTTGCATGAAAATCTATGAATGTGAACTTAGAACTTCTTGTGCATAATGTGTTGTGATTCTTGCTAGAGAGGTATGTTAATGTTAAGCCAAGTAACGAATGCGATAGGATGAGTGAATGGTTCAATGATCTACATTAGGTTTGGAAGTGGATATCCATTGCCCCCAAGGCTTTATCTTTGTAGTTTTAAAACCCCTTTTCTTTAGTTTTGTTTGATGATTAGCATAGTCACTTGACCTTGCTAGTTATCGTGTCTTTTTACTTTCATAACTTAGGACAACCAACCAACAAAACCCCCCCTTTTACATGCTTTTATGTGTATGTATATATATCTACTCCTAGCCTAATAACAACCATTTGTGCGTAAGCGCTTAGGAAGATCCCTCTTCTCCTTGGACGACCCCGATTTGCCGCTATCTACCTAGTTGTAGAAAGTAAGAAAAAAGGGCTTACAAATATTAACTTTGCATAGAGGTGCGACGACCACCCGCTATCAGCTACCAAGAGGTAGGAGATGTTGGTTTTCAAGGGCAAGAAGCTCAAGAATGGTATCTGTACCACAATCCTTACAATACGGAATGGAGTGGTAGTCCGGATTGGTGGTATGAGAATGAGCCGGAAAACCAACAATACGAGCAACCCATTTGGCCATCACCACCTTATACCATACCCCAAAACCAAGCCCAACAAGGAAGTTCAAGTTTGACACATGAGGAAGTCTTGAACACAATAGCAAACTTGAACTCCTCTACTAGTGAGGAGTCGGATACCCTGCTCTCCTCTAGTGTTGAGGCTATTGAGGGGCATGTGAGGAGTATAATGGAAGCGTTGGCCCGAATGAAAGCTCGTGATTCCGAAAATACACCATCCCAAATCGAACTCGAGGATTCGGTGAGTGAGGTCACCAATGGAAATGAGTTTGAGTTCGAAGGGGATGGGGAGTTGGTTGTTAAGCATAGAAAAATGGAGGAAGAGGTGATAGTGCTACATTCATTAGCATCGTCACCCCTTCTCCCACCTAGTGAACCAACTCCACCATTTTCGAAAGTTGTGAGGGAGACAAGAGAGGAGCCAAAAGACTATCCCAAGCCTCCTAACCACTCAACTCCCTTTACACTATCTCCACCTCAACAAAACTTTCCTCTTGAAAGTTTTGTAACCCCACCTCTCTACTTTTGGATGCTCATGGTGAAGGGGTTCAAGCCTTCACCATACGGATAGCATTAAGGTCGTGCCAATGACCTTAAAAATACGGAGCTTCGCCGTGCCGACGACGTAAAATAAATTCGGCATTTCTTTTAGTTTTTTTTCTTAGTTTTTGTTTCTTAGTTTTTTTGTTGTTTTGTTTTGTTCTTTTTATGGCGTGTTTTTTCTGTGATTTTGTAACAAAGTGAAGTGCATTGCAATGGAGGAGATGAAGGAACGAGATCAACGAACAAGGGAAGAAAGCTTGGACAGTTGGTAAGCAAAAGAAAAAATTTTAAGCCTGGGATACCCTACCGTCGCGAGTCGCGATAGCCTCGTCGCGAGTCGCGACGAACAGGGGAGAAAAATCCACTCCCAGCACAAACTTTTCGCGAGTCACGATGGGCCATCGCGAGTCGCGACATAGAGGTCGCGTGATCAGAAAATTTTTGCTAAAATTCTGCTCCCGGCCTCAACTTTACGTGAGTTGCGACGGTACCATCGCGAGTCGCGATGAAGAATCGAGAGTCGCGATCAGTTCAGTCGCAAGTCGCGATGGAAAATACAAGTTTTCATTTGTTCTTAAACATTGCATGATCCTTCATTCTTCTCCACCCAACACTCCCAAGAACCATCACATACCCGCTCATTCCTCCACCATCCTACATATATTGGCATATGAACATTCTTGCATCTTTATAGTACCTTTGTTGATTGTAGTATGCCGACTACATCATTGTGACTGTGAGTGCATATCCTATAATGATGCTTGTATATATGTCGATATATGTTGGATATTTTTAATGCATAATCTTATAGTGGTGGTTGAGGATGGATTGGTTGTTCTTTGAAAATACTATGGTTATTAACTCTTGATGCTAAGTCTAGTATTACAAATCCTTATATACTTGTGAGTTTAATGTTGTTCTTTGTGGTGTTAGTCTTGATCAAACGGCGCCACGGAGACAATACTTTTCTCGAGGAGTGAGTTCTTCCACGGCATCTTTGCTCCCCCTTCTGGTTTCGAAACCGATTTTGGGACCATACAATTACATTGGATTGCACCATATCACCGGCGACTATGTGGAGAAACGGGTGTCACTCTACCCCTTGCTTTGAGTTTTATTGTTCTTGCCTTACATGTTTACATTGAGGGCAATGTAATATTTTAAGTGTGGGGAGGGGTTAGAGGACTCAATGCATGCTAGCTTGTTTTGGAATGCTTTTTGCTACTTTTGATTGGAAAAACATGAGAAAATGAAAAAAATATATATTGAAAAAAAAGAAGAGAAAACTCGCTAAGTTGAAAACCCAAGAGGGCAACTTAGGCAACATTGGGGGCCCGGATAGGTCGAAAACCCGAAAGGGCGGCCTAGGAAAAAATGAGAGGCTAAAATGTGCGGAAAAAGGTGAGATGTGAGACAAAGAAACATGATGTGTGGCTAGGATGAAAACTCGAAAGAGCTCCTAGGCAAAATGAGAGAAAAAGAGAGAAAAAGGAAAATGCTATGATTTCATTCATTTGCCGGTGTTGGAGTCATAAGGTTGCGGTTGTCACATGGATGGATCGGGTAGCTCAACATCTAGAGACCTCTTGGGATTAGGTAACTTAGTGGGTTAGGAAACGAAGTATGGTTATGAAATTCTTGATCTCTTTCTACTTCGTTTTTGGTTGATATATTGGCATTAGGTGAAGCATGTGTTTAAACTTCCTATATGATTTTAGCTTCATTTTATGTCATTGGATTTTGGTTGATATATTGGCATTAGGTGAAGTATGTGCTTAAACCTCTTAAATGTTTTTAACTTCATCTTGTGTCATTGGACTTTGGGAATATCAATTCGGGGTTTTGAAATATTTTTATGGGTAGTGAATTGATAAGTGGTAGGTTTGGTTAGATTTAGGATCGGGGATGTGTGTGTGAAAAATTCTTATGTGAGCTTTTATTTTGGGATTTATGATATTGAGAGTTTTTGTGAGGCTTTGATTGGGGGATTAGTAGTTAGGATGTGGATATATCATTTCCTTCGTGTGCTTGGATCTTTCCTTACTCGAGGGCGAGTAAGGTTTAAGTGCGGGAGGTTTGATGTGTCCATTTTATATGCATTATTTAGTAGTATTTTGGATCACTTTTGTTATATTTTTGGTGTAAGATTGCTAGATTTACGTAGGTTTACATAATAAGGGGTTTAGATGACCATTTTCGGTTTTTATATCTAAATCCTTCACTTTTGTAACCTATGTTGAGTCTAAGGGATTTTTGGTCCTCATGAGCATCTAGATTCCTTTTTGTGAGCTTAATTTGTAGATTTCTCATGAGCATTTAGAAGTGGTTTAGTGAAGGCCATTTGAAAGGATGGTAGAAGATTGAAGGCCACTCACAAAGTGGTAGAAGATAAAGTGAAGAAAGGAGAGCAAAGCAACAGGTGAAGGATGGTCCAGGGTTTTCAGAATTTTCCGAGAAGAATAAGCCTTCAAGAGTGGTACCATTGGATTCCTCTTCTCGATCACTATGAAATCGACTACAAGAACTCCCAAAACAGATCAACGGTTCTCCCGGAGGAAGCAAAACAAAACAGGGCTGGATTTTACTGATCTGGTCGCGACTCGCGATGACAGCGCGAATTCAGCCCTGCAGCAGCGCTTTTTCTCCCCTTTTCCCTCCACTATAAATACCTCTTCACCCCTTCTTCTCCACAGCTCTAAGCCCGACTTGGGGGCTTCAAACCCTAGTTTTTCACCATTTTCTTCCATTTTCTTCTTCTTTCTTTGTAGATTTTTGTTCTATGTTATGGGTTTTAGTTCTCTAGCTTAGTTTTATCTTGGGAGCAAAGGATTGAAGCTTCCATTTCTAGGTAGTAAGAACCATTATATCTATCTATTTGGTGTTTTTGCTATTGTGCATTTATTGAGCTTTGAATGTTAATTGTTAATTGCATTGATGTTGTTGGGAGCTTGAGTATATGAAATACTTTTATAAATTTCTTGCTAGGGTTTGGGGGAAGTGGGTTGATTTCCCCCCTTTTCTTGTTAGGAATATATGAGTATGATTTAGAGCTTCTTAAATGATGTTGGTGTCTTAACAATTGCTAGATGAATGTGATGATGTCGAACTCGTTGTCATGTTTGTTTTAGGTAGCAAATGAGAGAGGTCTATGAATGTCGATCGTTCTTGACTAATCTTGTGTAAATGCATGAATTGGTTAAATGCTTAGACACAGTGTAGTGTTTATAAGTGTTGCTAAGCTTGTTGATTCTTCGAGCTAAATGCCATCAATGGGACACTCTTAGTAATAAGGGAGTCATTGGTGAGGTTTGACAAGAGATGTCGAATTCACTCTTGCAAACTACTATCTAAGAAGGATAGAAGATTTATCTTCACAACAAGTAGTTGAAGTATTGAATATGTTTCACTCGTTCTTGAAGCCTTTGTTATTTAGCATTTATGTATTCTTGATGGTATGTTTCACTTCATTTATGCCACGGGTTTTTTGAGAATAGGAAGTGTTCTTATGATTGAAATGTTCGGGTGTTAGGAAAGTGACGAATTTCTTAGCTCCTTTGCATGAAAATCTATGAGCATGAACTTAGAACTTCTTGTGCATAACGTGTTATGATTCTTGCTAGATAAGTATGTTAATGTTAAGTCAAGTAATGAATGTGATAGAATGAGTGAATGGTTCAATGATCTACATTTGGTTTGGAAGTGGATATCAATTGCCCCCAAGGCTTTGTTTTTGTAGTTTTAAAACCCCTTTTCTTAGTTTTGTTTGATGATTAGCATAGTTACTTAACCTTGCTAGTTACCTTGTCTTTTAACTTTCATAACTTAGGACAAACAACCAACCAAACCCCCCCCCCCATTTACATGCTTTTATATGTATGTATATATGTCTACTCCTAGCCTAATATCAACCTTTTGTGCCTAAACGCTTAGAAAGATCCCTCTTCTCCGTGGACAACCCCGACTTGCCGCTATCTACTTAGTTGTAGATAGTAAGCATAGAAGGGCTTATAAATATTAACTTTGAGAGGTACGGCGACGGCCTCCTCGATGGCATAAAAACCCCAGGGTTTTGTTTCAACTTTATGAAGAAGTATTTGGTACACCACAGACCAACGTTACTAGGGAAGCCCTTCACGAGCTCAACCCCAGCGATTATAGGGTAAAACATAAATTTGTCTATAGTGTTTTTAACTTTCTGAAGATGATAAAAATTACGGAACAACTCAAGAGTAAAAGGTACGCTGCATCACACACCCATTATGATAACAATACCCTTAGGGTGGAATTGGGACAATGCTATTTTGTACGAACATAGAATATTTATCACAGGTTGTGGAAGAGAGAGGTAAATGCCAAAATTCAGATAGGATAAATAGCACGATGTATAGCCAGGAGGGGGATTACAAACACACTCATTGTTCGCAGGAGCGCGAAACTCGAAAGGGCTTAGAAACACAGAGTACTTTTTTAACTCATCCACATAAAACCCAGTAAGCACACTGTATATGGAAGAGGGTCCGATGGTTGGGCCGGATTTCCCTCAGGATGATCATGATTATGATCATCAGATATGGGAGATTCAATATGATCACGAGAAGACATGACGTTAAATAATAAGCCTAGGTTATTTGAAAACAACAATAGGTTAATCAAGGGAATAAATAGTACGTAATAATCTGCCGGAATAAGGACTCAAAGGGAGTTCGCCAAGTGGATGCCCAGAAGGTTACACAGCACAAACAGAGAGATTACTATTACGATGCTAAAATAGATAGGCTACCAAGTTCAGAGCACATAAAGATAAGGTGGAAGATGGTAACAAACCTTGCTATCCAAAAACATAAGGAAACTGATGCGCAGGAAACTCAAAGTCAGCCGAGAACTGGAGAAGACAACGACTTTGGTAGATAAACAAAGCAGTAGCTGAGGAAGAGAGGAAATCTTAGTATTTATATGCAAATAAAAAGGAAGGCAAAATAGAGGAAGACAAACAATTGTGAAAACACAATGATGAAAATCTAACAAAAGTAAGTTACTTTTCACAGATTTTGACGTGGCGGCGAAAGATGAAAAGACAGCTCACTGAAGAATAAAATGCGTTCAAAATACCTATTTATGAGATGAATTGATAGCAGCCATTAGGGAAATACGGAAACGATCAACAAAAAAATTGAATAACATCTCAGACCTTTGACCATGTCTTACGCTATCAATCACAACAAGAATTCGAAAATTCAAAATTTGAAAACGAGAGACTTAGCGGACAAAAGATCTATTAGCCACGAAGCTATTACCACTTCGCAATCCCTTCAATGACGAACGAACCTCTTATAATAGCTCGTTTCGTATTCAATCATTTTGACAGGATCTGCTCTATGACATTTAGTTTTCGTGGCTGGGGGAGGGGGGCTTATGGTCCGTACCAAGCCCAAAGGATTAGAAGGCCCAGAACACTAGCAATATTGTATGGGCTGAGCGAAGAGCAGAAGAAGGCGGATAACAGCCCACAAACCGATAATGAAGGAAACCCTTATCAGTCGTGGCTCACAAACCGCATTTATAGGACGCACGATCACTCACAACGGGTATGATGGGCACACAATTATACACATGTCACAAATTCCGGATAAAGTGCAGCCACAACCATAGCGTATTATAAAAGGAAGAAGAGAAGATGGAAACAGGTATGTGCAGCTAGACTATAGCAAGTTAATTGGAAAAGGATAGTACTGACTTGAGCGTCGAAATGTCTTCCCCGAAAGGCCTTCCGAAACTCCTTTTGCAGGTGCATTCTGGTGATCGCAGTCAGTTACCCGAGCTAGGGAAAACCACAACATAATCTTATTCTAATTATTCCAAGATTACTAAGACAAATATATTCCTGCACAGATGGAAATTCAACATTAAATAGAAAAGGAAATAAAGAGTTCTTCTAGAAAGAATTCTCTGCGAAATGAAACAACATATTTCCCTAATAAGAATAAGAAGCTAATTGTATTCCAAATAGAAGATTAGGAATATAATTTTAACTACAAAAGGAATTCAATTATTCTTCTCTAAAAAATAATAATTGTAATCTAATTAAGAAAGGAAATCCTAAACATACTTTGAAATGACAAACCCAGAATTATACCCCCAAAAGTTAATGAGCTGAGTCCAATTGAGATTTATGCTCCCAGGAACCGACCGCCCATGTTTCACGACCCAACTCTACGGCGCACGCGGCGACTGTCCACGTGCTGCCACACACAGTGCTTCCGGATCTTTTCCCTCCAATTCATCTGTTCTATTTTAATCTTAAATTCTTTAGTACAGGTCCAACGATGGGTCTTAGGGTCTTCAAAACCTCAAAATTCTAGTGAATCTCTTAAAATCTTCAAAGAAGGCACTATTTCGTGAGATATATACTTTTGATTTTAATACAGTGTGCTCAAATCCCTCACCATTTGAGAATGTTGCTCCCATAACTCGTCTTGGCCTTCACGTAGACAAACTAAAGAATGTTGCTACTATTCCGTGAGCATGGATTCTTCATCATCTTGATCATCGCCAGGGGCTTCCTTGTCAGGTTCAACCGGCTTCTTCTTCCTTGTCCGCTACAGCATCCCTCTCGCCATGTCTAAAGATGAAAAATTTACGAGCAAGAGGAATGGAAGGAAAAGAATGAGGAATACATAAGCGGTGTGTGACATCTTTTCTGGCTAGAAAAACATACATGTGTATACTTCTAGTCAATAACTCATTATTCATCAATTGGATCTCATCGAACTTATATGGGCTAAGAGGTGGAAATTCAACTAGTGGCTCGAAGAATTTTCGCGCAGTGAGGGTAATCATTCCTCAAAAACCAACCGTACCCGCTATACTTGTACTTGATCTTTTGGCAGATCCTCACAAAAACGTCCACTCAATATGAAACAACTTGGATTTCTAGCGTAAAACACCCAAGCCATCTAAAATCATCCATGCTTATCATGTTCGTATAATGTTACCCAAAGAAAGAAAGAGACAACACCTTATGTGCAAGTCTTAAACACAGATGTGTGATCTTCGAACTATGTTCTACCTTGTTGCGAAAATTTGTGCGAGTAGTTGCCTCCTATAAGGTACGACATTCATCATGCAGTCGATCCTAACTTGGCGTAGGCTTATCATTGATGCCAAAGACTGTCAATAAATCCTCATAAAGGAAAGTGTATAAGAGTCCTGTGTGAATGAAAGTGAGGTGGAGTATCTGGCCATCATCTCCACGAACATCATTAAAGGTAGCCAAGAACTCATATGTTAAGTCAAGACAAGTGGGGGAACGAGTGCTTTATTTTTGTGTGCTTGATCCTTTAAATTTGGATGCAATTGTGCATGCTGGAGAATTTGGAAACAATGGTGGAGGACGCATTCTCTGAATGCGTCCTCAAAGTTTTTTTATTTTTTTTTCGCTAACATTTTAGAGGACGCATTCAATTTTTTTTATTTCTGTTTAGAGGACGCATTCATAGAATGCGTCCTCATGCTGTAGTAAAAATTTTCCGGCTGACTTTCCAGATGACGCATTCATAGAATGCGTCCTCTTGCTGTAGTATTATTTTTTATGCACACTTTTTAGACGACGCATTCATTGTTATAAATATTTTTTAAAATTATTGTTTCAAGTTTTATTTTTCTTGAATTTATGGAATAAATTTTGACTTGCATGTTATTACAAACGGGTACTGAATTTAACAAATGATTCTTTTTTAATTCAACATTTTATGAATGTGTCCTCAATATAAAAAATCTGGGATTTTAATTAGGAAATTATATAATTTATAAATTATTGTTCTTCATATTTTTATTTTGGGTGAATAAAGCGCATAAGTCGACTTGTGTTTGTTTTATGTTATTCTAAATATTGCAGTAATATATAGTAAAAATGAATATAATTAAACAGAAATGTACAATATCCGAAGAAGACGTGTCGAATGTAATGAATAATATGTGCTCAATGTCATGTAATGTACTAATGATGGCCTCTGCAAAGCTTTCCACCTGTTCCACATGGTGGAGGACGTATGGCGTGGGATGTGCGTCGTGGAACGACCATCTCAGTATAAACATGTATGGCATCATCTGGAGCTCCCTCTATAAGACCCTCATCCATATCGTTTCCTGTGTCCTGGCATGAACCATACTAAACATGTGGAACACCACCGGTATCTAATCGAGCAGTATGCGACATGTATGCATGACTCGCAGTGGGAATAACATATGCCGTGAAATCGACTGTACTCGTGTTGAACTGTGAGGATCCACCATGTGACGGTCCGGCATGACTAGCAGTTGGAGTATGATATGCAGTGAAATCAATCGTAGTGGTGTTATACTGTGAGGGTCCACCATGTGATACTCCAGGGTTCTTCGGGCACGCATATGAGGATCCAGCTTGTGATGAACCAATATGGGTTGTATGACCCTGAGCACGCGGTCGTCGACCACCCTGTTGAGCAGGTGGAGCTGGATGGTGGCTTCTGATGTCATTGTGTCTCACACCAGGTGGAGGTTCGTTACAGTGCACAAATAGCTGATGAACCTGCAGTCTGGAGGGCTCCTGCACATACTGTAGAGTACGTGTGGCAACATCGTGTACCCCCTGATCATGTTCGCGATTCGTGGGGGACAGTCGTCCAAATTTATATCCAACATAATTCTCACCTGAGACATTGCCTGCAACTACACGAATGAGGTAAACATGTTAGATATTTAAAATTGAGGAAACATATAGTATCAGCTGTGAACACTATTAGAGATTTAGGAAATACCATATACTCCATAGTAGCCCCGTCTCCATGAAAACCCTCCGTAATTGTTTCGACCCGGCCTGGTTGATCAATTAGGTTCACTGTTCTGCGAAAATACCACTCCATGTATTCTCGACTGGGTGAGTACGGATCCGCTGGCCCTCACATATAAACTTGGTGCTCTGCTCGATGTTCCCAAGCATCGAGATATCTTCTCAGTTCTACATGCCAATCCATTCTTGACCTCCCACGACGATCTCTAGTGTAAAGTAGTTTATGTTCATCCCTAGTGACCAACTGGATGGGTATTGGCTGGATAAGGCCAAACTGCCTAAGAACATGATGTACATGGTGGTACTCCACGACATACCAGCTAATGAGGTCAACAGACAATAGACAGTTGTTGATACCGGCTGTACAGTACTGTGGGAGTTGTTGCACGATATCCTCTGTGTACGGTTGCCAAATAAACTGCAATAACAGGTATGTGTTGTCGTTAGGAGAGGAAAACCTTTATATCCATTAGTTCAGTGACAGGTAATCCAAATTTCAGTATACCTGTCTATCATGGAGAGATGTTAGCTAATCGCGGTACACTTTCAATACATGCAAAGGTGATTGTGATAAATCATATCGGGCTCTCCACCTATGAGGAACACAATGAATAAAATTAGTCATTCCTAGTAATTGCCTTTCAGTTTCAAAAGTATCCCCGACTAATTCTATACGCACCTGGATCCAACAACACTTATCGTGACGTTCACTGGTAGTTGTCCGGACGGATGGATGAATGGTATTCGCTCACATGCCCACAACTGACAAAAACTAAAATGAAATTTAATATAATGTAAGTGGTCACTATCGAAAGTATTTACAACTAACAAGATTAACCAAAAATGTTACCTGTAGCAAGACAAATGGTCCAGGTAGGGATTTAACTGGTGAGATGGCAGCGTCACATAAGCACCTGTACAAGTGTGCCAAAATGGCATTACCCCAACTGTACAGAAGTGTTTCACTGTGGTCCATCAGTACCGACAAATAGAGCAAATGGATAAGGTGTCCGGATGTGTCTTACATTAGCATTCCACCGACCAGCAGTAGAATGAAAACCCTAGCCCATTGTCGACAATCTACCTCAGTAGTATCAACAGGGAATGGACTGTGCAACAAGTCTCCCAACCAGCTGGCCCTTATCCGGCCTCCTCTGAAAGCACTCGCGTTCAGTGTTGCCCCTAGGTAGTCTGTGCATAATCTCTGCCAGTCCTCTGTGCGTCGGCTAGTGTCCTGAGAAGTCGTCGCTGTACCTTTCAAAGTTAATATGTTTAAGCCCTAATGCTTCCTATCTACAATTAAGTAGATAATGGCAAGTCGGGGTCGACCACGAGAAGAGGGATCTTTTTCAAGTGTTTAAACATATATAGGAGAAAACATACTAGGCATATGCATACATAGATACATATAAAAGCATGTAAACAAGGGGGGGGGTTGGTTGGTTTGATCCTATGTTATCAAATTAAAGTACAACAATTAGCAAAGCAAGAGAACTTGCTAATCATGGAATACAACTAAAGATAAGATGAATACATCAATTAACGAAACCTTGGGCGCAATTGACTTCCACTTCCAAGCCTCTTATCCATCATTGAACATGCAACCTATTTACTACTTACACTACTTGTTGTGAAGACTAAACTTCTATCCTTGTTAGATAGTAGTTTGCAAGAGTGAATTTGACATCTCTTGTCAAACCTCACCAATGACTCACGTAGTCGAAACATGAATAAAAGTATCCCATCGATGGAATTTAGCATGAAGAATTAACAAGCTTGGCAACTTATAAACACTACAATGTATCTAAGCATTTAACCAATTCATGCATTTACACAAGATTAGTCAAGAACGATCGACATTCATAGACTTCTCTCATTTGCTACAAGCAACAAATATGACAAAGAGTTTAACATTATCATATTCATCTAGCAATTATCAATCCATCAACACAATCAAAAGCTCTAAATCATACTCTTGGATTCCAATCAAGAAAAGGGGAAATCAACCAATTTCCCCAAACCCTAATAAGCATATCATACAAGTACTTCATATACTCAAGCTTTCAATAATATTAATGACATTAACAAACACATTCAATGATCCATACACAATAGTAAGAGTATTAAATAGGCTACAAATTGTTCTTAAAACACGGGCTTGGAAGCCTTAGTCAATTGCCCCCAAGAACTATATTTAGCTAATACAAATCATACTAACATCCATAAACAAATGCATAGAGAAATGAAGAGAGAAAAGATGGAAAAGGTGAAGAACCTAGGGTTGGGAGAAGAGGGATTTTGGCCAAGAAGGATAAGATATGAAGTGGGTGGCCAAAAATTCCTTTTATAGTACAAGAGGGAGGAAAATAAAAGCAAAAGTGTAGCCTTGCCCGGGCGGGAGTGACCATTTTCACCCTTGTGTCACCTTGCCTTCAAATCCTCGATTCATTTTTTTGTCTTCAATCTTCAAAGCTAGTCTTCAAATCTTCTAAGTCTTCAAAAGTTGATCTTCAATGGTCTCCGATCTTTAAGTCTTAATGTTCTTCCTTTGTCACACAAAATACACTTAGAAAAAGGTAAAAGAGTGTAAAGTCACTCTTACCTCTCCTAAGAGAATTTCAAGGTAAAACACAAGCTCTTGATAACAAAAGAGCACAAATTTATCCCAAAAGATACTAAAACATGCACATAAAATAGACACATCAAACCTCCCCCCACTTAAACCTTACTTGCCCTCGAGTAAGAAAAGATCCAAGTGCACGAAGGAATTAAAGTATCCACATCCTAACTACTATTCCCCCAAGTCAATACCTCAAAAAACTATCAATATCACACATCCCAACATTAAGATCAAATGGAAGTTTCCCACAACCCCTCTATTTCTAAATCTACCCAAACCATACCAACCTATCAATTCATCGATATCCCTAAAACATCTCTAAATCCCGAATTGACAATCCCAAATCCAATGGTATAAGGTGAAGCTAAAAGCATACATAAAGTTCAAACACATACTCCACTTTATACCAATGTATCATCCTAAAATGAAGTATATCAACAATCAATAATTTCATAACCTACTTCGTTTCCCTGCTAAATTTCCCAATCCCAAGAGGTCTCAAGATGTCAAGCTACCCGATCCATCCATATGGCCAATGCAACTTTATGACTCCAACGCTGGCAAATGAGTGAACTCATAACATTTTTCCTTTTTCTCTCTTTCTCTCATTTTGCCTAGGAGCTCTTTCGGGTTTTCATCATAGCCACACATCACGTTTCTTTAGCTCATATCTCAGATTTTTCTGCATATTTAGCCTCTCATTTTTACCTAGGTTTCCCTTTTGGGTTTTCTACCTATCTGGGCTCTCAATGTTGCCTAAGATGCCCTCTTGGGTTTTCAACATAGCGGGATTTAAAAAAAATTCATATTTTCCCAATCAAAAGTAGCTAATTACACTACCATGGGAACACACATGTAGCACCGGTTTTTTTGCTTCGTAGCACCAGTTATTGGTTGGTAAAAACACCGGTGCCTAAGTAACCAATGATATGGTTTCACCGGTTCGGAAAAAACCGGTGCTAAATTTCTTCTATTAGCACCAGTTTTATTTAGCACCAGTTTTAAAAAAACCAGTGCTATAATGTACCAAATTAGCACCAGTTTTTTTGTAACCAGTGCTATGTAAAATTGGTGTTCAATTTGTCCTTGTAGCACAGGTTTTCTTTTAGCACCGCATTTTGTAAACCGGTGCTAAAATTGTATGTTTTGCACCGGTTTTTTTAGCACCGGTTATAAAACCGGTGCTAAATCTGTATATTTAACACCAATTTTTGGTTAGCACCGGTTTTTATACCGGTGATAAAATTTTTTATTTGCACTGGTTATTGTTTAGCACCAGTTATAAACCGGTGCTAAAAGTGTGTATGTTGCACCGGTTATTTTTTAGCACTGGTTTTTGAACCCATGCTAAAAGTGTATATGTTGCACCGGTTATTTTTTGCACTGGTTTAAAAACCAGCACTAAAACTGTAAATTTAGCACCGGTTATTTTTTTTGCACCAGTTTTTTAATCGGAGATAATAGTGTATATTGTGCACCAGTTTATTTTTTAGCACCGTTTTGAAACTGGTGCTAAAAGCGTAAATTTTGTACCAATTATTTTTTGCACCGGTTTTGAAATCGGAAGAAACCGGTGTTAAATGCGTGACTATTGTGATCGATGTAGGCTGCAGCGTGCTACCATTTTTTCAGTTCATCTTCACGCAGCCAGTTTCATTTTTACGCTTGTTTTTCAACCCGGTGTGTTCTTTTCCAAGGATGGTACCGATTATTTTTTGTGCGTAGTAACTTAAATCGGTGCACGAATAAAAATAGAACAAATTCTGAGCAACCATGACGCATAGACAAGAAGTAGGTAGAAAAAAGCATTGAATTGGATCAACTATAATTTTTTACTAGCAAAAAAAGAGCTTGACGTGTTTCTTAGTGGCCTAAGATACTGGAACCCCCCTCATCATGGAGATGACGAGTATCAAAAGTGAAGGTCAATTACCTTTCTCATAAGAGATAATACTAACCACTATTCGATGATGGAGGCAAGTCCTTGTATGACATTCAATTGAGCTATGCATTTTGGCATAGTACATTTTGCAAAAATACAAACCCATTTCAAAGCAATTCTCTGTAGTTCATCGCTCCCCAGAGGAGTGTAATCTTCTGGAAATTGCTGAAACAATGTATTAAATCACATGTTAGAAAATGATATATATGTGAGAGAATAATAAATACATAAAAGCAATGTAGGAAAACATACCGGAATAATGTCAATGTCATGCACGTGCCTAAAAATTATTTCCATGTAATACATGCAATGGTATCCACATTCCCAAGTACTACTTTGTATCTTGTGCTGATGTAAAAGAGAATTTGTTGAAACGATTACGAACATGAAAATGACAAATAAAATATGACGTTATGGGATAATACGTACATTGATGTTTATGACATTCCATGTATAGTTCGAAGGGTGGGTAGGAGCTATTTTGGTCGGAATTGAACCGTTGATATTTTGTTGCAATCGTACAATCGATGAAAACATATTTATGTCAATATATAAAAATATATTTTTAGAAATTGGGGATCACACAATATATGAAAATATATTAATTAACATTAATTGTAAATAATTGAGCCAAGAAAGTGAGAAACGTACAAGAACACATTTACGTGAACAAACATTTTTGTAAAACATTGAAGTTGAAGGAATGACATGAATGTGTTCCACTTACAAATGAATCAATTTAAGGCATGGCCTATTTTGTTTGCAAATTCCCCCAGTCATTGAGTCGATGCAATATACTTGATCAATTTTCGGTACGAAGACGAGCAAAAACCAATGGTCCCTATAAAAAAAGGAAACACCAAAATACTTATAATATATTTTGAAAATAAAATCACAGCATATGGTTGCTATTGTTTCCATGTGGCCAGGTCTAGCAACTCAGAAAACAAATGGAACTTACTCTAGATTGTATGGGAAGATGTACATCCTCGCTTGAGTGCATCACATGACAGCCGAAACCTCGTCCGCAGTCAATTGGCCCTTTGATTTGCCTTTTGAGCCATTGAATTTGAAGAGGCCAGAATAAACTGGACGTGGCCTCCATGAATCACCCCATCTCAAAGGTATCTAGAAAAATAATATTGTAAGTGAAACAAATATAATGATATCTATAAATAATGTAACCATGCAATTCTTACGATGCCCATATATCAAGTTGGCACCCACTGATCCACTCCATTTCATCTTCTATGTCCAAGCTGCTCATGAACAGTCTTAGCTTGTCAGTAAATATGGCTGTGCAGACTTCTTTTGATCTAAACACCTCTGCGTTGAAATTGATGCGGAAGACTTTGTTTGGTCCACATATTTGTGCAGATAGCCTTAAAACATCATTAATCTGTTGAACAGCAGCGATGCATTCTTGGTCCCCTAATTACAATGAGAATCTAATAATGTTGACCAGTATTTGTATATAATTTAGAAGTGGATCATATTGTAAAGGCTAAAATGGGTTCTCACAAAAATGTACTGGTTAGAAATCGACATGGGAGGATTTGGTTGTCCATTCTCCGTTGACGTAGTATTTCTGTTGCAACTTGCTAATGGGTAAAATTTTAGCCAATCATTGGAAAAAATCGGCCAAAATGAAATAGTATGGGGGTATGTAGCTTTCCTTTTACCGATCGAGCGACCACCTCTCCATGCAGAGTATCTTCCTTAGCCACCTCGTCCTGTAAGGGAGAGTGTGTTAGTAATATGTATCTGGATGTCATAGCCAGTTAATATGCTTATTTGTTTAACCTGTGTAGTGTCTTTGGAAAGTTTTGGTGTGAGGTTTATTTGAGGACTTCCATCTTTATCAACTACCAATTCTTATGGAGGCGGTTGCTGCTCGTTCTCCTACGTAAGCAGATGAACAACATATTATATTTTAGTAATATCTAGAAAGATATATATGATTCGATAAGAATAAGAATACAATTATCACACCTTATCATCCTATTGCCCAATGACACTTATCAGCTTTCCCAACCATAAAGTGTTATATCCAATGGCCTCAGTGACAAACTCAAATTCTTTCTGTTCAATCGGCAAAGGTGCCTTGGGAATGATCACAGGTCCACAAAGCTTTACTCACTCCCACTTGATGGTTAAGTCCATTTTCGTGTCCTTTGGAAACAAGATACCAAATGCAGCTACATCCCTTTCTCCATTATGGTTCAAAACATATAGGCAGCACTTTTTTCCTTTCTGAGAAATAAATTCAGAGATTGGTGATATACATTGGTTGGAAAATAAGTAAGTGTTATTAAGTAAATAAAATGAAATAATTTCATAAGTGCAATCGATAGATTATAACAAGAAATGAATTCTACATGTTGCTGCTTAAGGCTGTTGCGCGCTGCAGCTTTAAGTTTTCAGCTAAGACCGAGAGCTGGATCGCCCTGCAGCTTTCAGCGTTCATCTGTCATGAACTATCTCTCAAATAAAACTATATTGGCAAAGAGACATTTTCTCAGTTTACGGGGGAAAGAACAAGATGAAGATATAACTAGGCCCAAACTACCAACATCCAAAATGAACGTGATAGTAGTAAATGTATCCCCACAAAATCATTTTGACAGGAAATTGAAATCCAAAAACTAACAATCACAGAGCAAGAAATGAGCTAATGATGAGGTTCATAGTATGGAATACCTTGTCATCCACTGCGGTTCCTTGTGGATTACTACAGCCAAATGTTGAAGGAATGAATACCCGGTTGTCCTTATTCGCGGGGTTGGAAGATGTAGCAAGGAAATTGCTGGCATCCAAGTGTAGGGGAATAGCTTTACCCAAATGTCCAGCTAGCCAATTTGTCCGGGCCTCAAATAAGTCAACAAATCTTTCCTTGAGCTTGATGACATCTGTTGGTTGTTTGTTTGAATTTGAGCTTTCCTCAGATTGTTTTGTGTTTATGCTCCCACATCAACTAGATGCATAACGGCTCACAACCATATGTGGTAGGGCCTCGTTCACCTTGGATGTTATGGAGCAACCTCTCCAACGACCCCCATGATTCTTCTTACTCATTGCTTGAACGAGAATATCTTCTTTTCCTTGCATAACCAAATCTCCCTTTTGCTTCTTATCCAAAAGGTTTTTCTAGGAAATAAAACATATGCCAGTCATTACTATGCATTCCATCTGAGAATATTAATAGAGATATAATAAATTATGAATTATGCACACAATAGTGAGGGCTGCTATTTTAATGCAATCGTTGGTGTAGGTATATAATTTCTTGTCCCAATTTGCTTCAAAGAACACCTCCAAGCGGTCCGGTTTGAAATCCATGATTTGAACTAAAGCCTATGCTTCTTCTACACTCTGACCTTCATCCAAAAGCTCGTCAATTTTATCCTTTCTTTTCCTCTTCTTGAGTTCTATTGCAACCCTACGATTCCCTCCATGGCCCGTGCGATGGATGTACTCCGTCTGTGAGGCACTTACTTTTGCTGCGTCACTTAATGCCTATTTGTCCATCAATTTGTAAAATGCTCACAAATTAATGACCAGAGATTAATAATTTTCAAGGAATTACCTTGAATTCAGGGGTTGATCTGTGTTTCACAAATAGCTCCCATTCATTTTTGTCCATCCAGCGGTAATCTCTCCATGCACAAGAACCCGGATTTTTTTGCACGATGTACTTGTGAGCCACCTTAGTCTTCCAATTCCTCCACTTTTCACCTGTATAAATTGTCCATTTATTTCGGAACTTATTCATCTCATTGAATGTCATTTTGGTTTGTATATCCCAACTAATCTAGTGGACAAAGATACAAGTTGTTAGTGCAAAACGTAATGAAGTTGACATGAACTAATGAAAATTGAGGATTAGAACACACTTATGAGAATGTCTTCCCATGCAATTTTCTTTTCATGGTCTGGGACTGATTTCCAATTATGCCATGTCCCGAAGTGGATTCTTTGTCGGAAGGCATAGCCAACATACATCGACCATCGATTGCGCATAACTAGGGGTTCGAAGTAATCATCTAAGAATATTTTAAGGGGTTTCTTTTTCTTCACTAGCAATATGGACTTGCATGTGGCTGTGCCTCTATGCTTGCAATACTCTTTAATCTCAAAACTTGTCGAAGCTCCCACTCATGTCATCTTTTAACATAGTTTCTTCTTCCTTTCCCGACTTTTCAGATCTCGAGTAATATTTGGGTGCATCATCCACTTCCTCGTTATTGACATCACAATTGTCATCTTTTGGAGGGGCAACACAATTGTCTTCAATGGCTTGTGTACCGCCCGAGTCAAATAATTTCTTCCTCAGCTTCACCATTCAATCGCTTGTATGAGTCAATAAAAAAAATGAAATCTTAATATAACACATCCAAATATGGATATCCACTAACAACCAACCGAGAACATATTTACCTATGCATAAATTATGCAAAACAATCGTATGGTGGGCAAAAACAGGGTGAACAAATTCTAAAATTATTAGCAAACACATGATCTATCCACATGAAACACTACCTACACTAGTAACCCAAGAAATTAAAACACAAAATCACAAACTAAGAGACACACCAAAATATAGCTATTCATTAAGCCCAAGAAAGATGCAAACTACCAATCACTCATACCTTATTGGTACAAACTCTCGGCAGTGTATTTTGCTATCGGCCAGCTTTGAGCCCGCTTTACTGGACCAAAATTGTGACCAGAATAGCGAACAAAATTGGGAGGCAAAATCGCAACCAAAATTGGGAGGTAGAATCGTGACCGAGATTGGGAAGTAGAATCACGACAGAAATGGTGAAGATGACAATATGATTGGGAATAATTGGTAGAGGGTTATGGTGGAAAGAGGGAAAATTTTGGGTTAAGGTTATGGAGGGAAGAGGGAAATCGGTAGAGGTGTTGGGGTGGGAGAGGTACAAAAATTTGGGGCTAAGGTTATGAAGGGAATAGGGAAAATTTGGGAGGGAAGGTAAATGATGCTTTGTTGGGCCATTTTAGTGTTTTATACTTTCAAATGTTTTTTTAAAAAAATATTAACCCATATGAATGGGAGGGATATGTATTAGCTTCCCCAGAACCTGAAATCGCAAAAAAAATCTTTTACTATGTGTTGGTTCAAAATTGATTTTGGAGACTTTGTACAAAAAGGTAATTTGTGGCAGTCCAAATTGGCTGAGCAAAAGGCTATTTAGAGCAAAAGTTTACTTAGAGCAGAAGTCTACTTAGAGTTTAATTAGACCATTCTTGTGGCCAAATTTGTTGGCCAAATTGTTTTATACTATTACTTGTACACATAGAACGGCTAGAGAAATATAGTCTAACCAGGAATTAGTATGAGTCAATACAAACATGTTTATGTGCCTCGCTTACTTGTAGCCTCACTTAGTTGCACTTGAGGAAGACTGTATTCGAGTCGCCTCAGCAAGTAAGGGACGACAGGAAGACTGTATTTGAGTCGCCTCAGTAAGTAAGGGACGACAGGAAGACTGTATTTGAGTCGCCGTTATCAATTATTGTATTGCTGACAAGAACATAGAGTACAATAAGGAAACATAATATGAGTAGAACTCTAGCTTAATAACCATGTCCATAATCAATCAAGATCTTATCAGAAACATGATTTACTCTTAACAATAATATAACAATATTAGAAAATGATCTATTGCTGACAAAAATAAATAGAATACAAAAGGAAATAGAGTCCTACTAACACTCTGGCCTAGTCAACATCACTTCTTCAGAATCATTAAATTCAATCCTGATTTACTATAACACCGTCGCATCCCCGAGCCCCCCAAGCCCCTGAAACCCCTCGAGCCCTCGAACCTCTTTCACTTTGGCCCCTCGAGCCCCTCTTCCCACTCGAGCCCTCAAATTCATAGAGCTCTCGAACCCCTCGAGCTCTCGAACCCCTTGAGCCCCTTGAGCTCTCAAACCCTCGAACCCTCAAACCTCTCGAGCCCCTCGAGCTCTCGAATCCCTCGAGCCCTCGAACCCCTCGAGCCCTCGAACTTCTTTCACTTTGGACCCTCAAACCCTCGAACCTCTTTCACTTGGCCCCTCAAACCCCTCGAACCCTTGAACCCCTCGAGCCTCTCGAGCTCTCAAATCCCTCGATCCCTCAAATCCCTGGAGCCCTCTAACCCCTGGAGCCCTCGAACCTCTTCCACCTTGGCCCCTCGAATCCCTCGAACTCCTTGAGCCCCTCGAGCTCTCAAATCCCTCGAGCCCTCGAACCACTTTCACCTTGGCCTCTCGATCCCATCTAGCCACTCGAGCCCTCGAACCCCTTGAGCCCCTCGAGCTCTCAAATCCCTCGAGCCCTCGAACCACTTTCACCTTGGCCTCTCGATCCCATCTAGCCACTCGAGCCCTCGAACCCCTTGAGCCCCTCGAGCTCTCAAACCCCTCGAACCCTTTGAGCCCCTCAAGCTCTCGAACCCTGCGAGACCTCAAACCCCTTGAGCCTCTACCCTCGAACCATTGAGCCCCTCTAGCCACTCAAGCCCTCGAGCCCCTTGAGCCTTTTCAGTCCTCGAACCCCTCGAGACCTCGAACCATCGAGCCCCTCCAGCCCCTCAAACCCCTCCAACCCTCAAACCATCAAGCCCTCGAACCATCGATCACTTCCAGACCCTCGAGCTCTCGAACCCCTCGATCCCTCGAACCCCTTGAACCACCGAGCCCCTCTAGGCTCTCAAGCCCTCGAGCCCCTCGAGCCCCACAAGCCTCTCGAGCCCTCGAGCCATCAAGCCCTCAAACCATCGATCCCCTCGAGCCCTCGAACCCTTTGAGCACCTCTAGCCCTCAAACCACTTGCATATAACCTCGAAGCTAAGGGCTCGAGCCTCGATCCCTGGCTCCCAATACACTTAACGCCTTTCAGCCCATGTGTTTGAAAAATTCAGCCCAATTGGGTGTAAAATTCAGCCCATTTGTTTGTACACTTGGTGCGATGTGTGTGTAAAATTGGTCACTCAACCCAATACCCTAACACCTTTCCTCTGCCAAGCTCACTCCACATTCCCCGCTTCTTCCACCAGCAAACTCTGTCGTCGCTCCCTCCTCCATCCACGCTCCCTTTGACGTCCCTGCTCCCTCCGCTGCCCCTGCTCCCTTTGCCGTCCCTGCTCAATTCCACCTCCACCGAGATCCATCCCTTCCACTGCGGGCTCCGTCCTTGGATAATATACCATCTACCATCCATACACCTTCCACCAAGCTACTGTCCGCCAAGCTACTGACTGCCAAGCTCTGTCCGCCAAGCTCCATCGGCCAATCTCTGTCCGCCAACCACCGTCCGCACTCTAAACACCTTTCGTCAACAAATTATTTTCCGAATTAGGTAAGTGAATACCCACTCGTGTTTGGTTTCCTAGGGATTGTTTACATTTTAGTATGCTTTAGGTTTGATTTCATGAAAATGCCTAATTGTGAAAAACCTTATTGTGTTTTTGTTTTGGAAATGCGGGAGTAATTGTGTACAAACCTGATTGTTTATTCTGATTGTTAAAAAACTGATTCTGGAAAAAACCTTATTGTATTGTGGACCAAAAATTTTCATGTGAGGTTATTCTGGATGGAGAATTTTTTTGTGCTTGTGTTAATATTCTGTCCACCTAGTTTTCTTATTTTCAATGTGCTTTTGTTTTTGAAATGCGGAAGTAATTGTGAAAAAACCTGATTGTGTATTCTGATTGTGAAAAAACCTGATTCTAGAAAAACCTGATTGTGTATTCTGGATCGAAAATTTTCATGTAAGGTTATTCTGGATGGAGAATTGTTTTTCCTGCTTCCGTTCATATTCTGTCCACCCAGTTTTCTTATTTTCCATGTGCTGACTTTCTGGATGCAAATTTGGCTTGTGTTAACATTTTCCTGGCACATTACGTACCATAACAGATTTATTTTACCAGGTATAGCCCCCCAAAAAAGTGCACCCAAGCAGAAGACCAATAACCAAAACTCAAGGAAAAAAGCTAGAGTCGGCGAGAAGGAGGAGCGTTAGCATGAGTCTCAGATTGTCCCCTGGAACAATCCAATACCAACGGTAGAGGTGGACTATCACGGGGTAATAACTGTGTACAAAGAATTCATTAGGAGGGGTCTCATACTAGAGAGAGGGTTGAGACTGGAAAAGCCCTACAAGGACTACGTGAATGAGCACGGCTGGGTAGGCTTCATCTCACAACCACCTCGTGCAAACCAGACCATGGTATGTGAGTTCTTGTCGCTCAAGAAGTACAAGAATTGTCCAGATGTTTTCCTCCGTGGTCAGTTCATTAAGCTTGCAGCGGATGTGATCAACAGGTTCTACAAGATCCCACTGAAGCCCTCGAGTTTGTACAAAGCCGCCGAGAAAGCTGTTCAAAAAGCTTCATGGGAAGACATTATAAGAGAAATCTGTGATGATAGCAATGAATTTATCCGGAATCTGCCACAAGAATGGTCCAGCATTGAGAAGAAATACTTGAGTGAAAACATGAATGTGTGGTATAGTTTCATAGCTGCCCAGCTTCTCCCGATGAAAATGAATAGTGAGGTTCATCGGTCCCGTATGTTTCTGCTCTACAAGATCAAGAAGAACATGAGCATCGATGTTGGGGTACGATATGGCGTACATATGGGATTGTGATAATGCCCACAATTGCACAGGCTTCTCCTCACTCATCACTACCTTATGCATGGAAGCAGGTTGCAAATTCAAAGATGATGATGTCACACTGATGCCAAATCTTCCCATAAACCCTCAAATATTCTCAAAGAAGAAGAACATTGCTGAGTCATCTAGGCCGGCAACAAGTAAATCGTCTAAGGAGAACTCGAATGGGGACATGGTAGCATTGCAACTGAAGGTGGATCACTTGGTGCGATGGACATCGCAGGTTAGGAAGATCCTGACAGCCATGTGTGGCGAGAGAATCAAGGAATTGGGTCCAATCTCTACCATGGATTCGCCATTGTCCAACACTGGGGAGAATAGCTCGCGCGGGGATTGACTACCTACATTGTGCTCACATCTTCATTTTGTCAGGTTGTTTCTTCTGCTAGGTTTATATGGATCTTTGAGTCGGATATTTTTTATTTCCAAAACATATGTTGCTA
Organism: Rubia yunnanensis; assembly: GCA_037428765.1. Taxonomy (NCBI): domain Eukaryota; kingdom Viridiplantae; phylum Streptophyta; class Magnoliopsida; order Gentianales; family Rubiaceae; genus Rubia; species Rubia yunnanensis. Next base: position 108,821,256 of record CM075062.1, on the reverse strand, counting down.
CTATGTTGTTACTCTTTGGATGTGATTTTGGAATTTGAAATTTCTAGGCTCGTAACGTATTCCTTTTCTTGTCTTAGAGGAACTGAATGAGCAACTCAAAACAGGTAATGTGTGTGTGAAAAAGCTGCAGCGCGCTCCAGCTGGCAGCAGCTACCATAGGAAAATGAAGCTAATTTTGTCGAAGCTTTACCAAAACAGCGGCAGCGCGCTGCAGCTCTCAGAGCTGCTCAAAATGGGTACCAATTGGAACATAGTTGTAGAATTGTTAACAATGGTACAAAAGACAACACACTACAAAAATACATATATTTTATCTCGAATTCATTGCTCGACCCCTGCTAGTCTTCAACCATCTTCCTTTTCTTGGTCTGAACGTCTCGAATTTCTTGGCCATCTTCATCTATCCAAATGCCATCTCTGTGTTTCCTCTGTATTGCTCCCGCCTCAATCCCGTTATTATTAAGTAGAGGGGAAATAGAGGGGAACTCTAACCTTTCAATTGTAACTTCAAAATCAATTTCATCATGGAAAGAGAATTTCTTACCTTGTAACACAACAGGCCAACCTACATTGCACGGGTCATTGACGTAGAAAACTTGTCTTGCTTGTTCGGCCAAAATAAATGATCATTTTCATATGCTTCACAACTCTGGTCAACAAGGGTAAATCCCATTGTGTCATCAGTTTGAACTCCAATTGTGTTATCAAACTACTGGCACTTGAAAACCGGAATCTTGAATTCTCCATAGTCAAGCTCCCAAATCTCATCAATAACACCATAAAATGACATCACAGCTAGGACTAGTTTATTGTCTTTCTTACTTTCTCACCACATTGTCTTCGACACAATGTATACCCCACTATTTTGTGCCATTCTCTTTAAATCTTGGTCCCTAGTAGCAAAACAGAAACCGTTCATGTCATATCCGGAATACCTCAAAACCGTGCAGTTAGGGCTTTTTTGCAAATGCCCTAATTTTTGGGTCGTAATCACCTACATTGCATCGATTATATAACCAATTCACAAACTTTTCATTGTGTTCCAACTAAACTTTATTAGGGGGCCACGTGGGATGAGACTTTGTGATCGAATTAAGGTGCTCGGTCACATAAGCAGTAGTCTCCCTACAATTCCTCAATACATACAAATGAACTGACATCAGATCACTATTCAATGGAGTAAATAACATTCCCCTTGACCTTGGTTTTCCCACCCTCCTTCCAACATGTCAATTCTGGGGCACCCCAAAATTTCTATGTTCCTCCAAATAGCTAGAGCAATATTCAACTACTTCTTCGGTAACATACCTCTCAACAATACTCGCATCCGGGCGACTCATACATTTCACATATCCCTTGAAGACTTTCATATGACGCTCAAAAGAATACATCCAAAGCATACCAACCGGACCACATATCTTTATCTCCCACACTAAATGAACAACATAGTGAACCATTATATAAAAAAAATGGAGGGAAATACATTTCCAAGTTGCATAGCACAACAACAACATATTTTTGTAGGACATCCAAATGGTCCCGGTCAATAGACTTTCGGCATATGGAAGCAAAAAATAAACAAAGTCTAGTGATTGAGTACCTTACGTCGGTCTCCATTACCCCACGAATAGCAATAGGTAACAGTTGTTGCATCAAAACATGACAATCATGAGATTTCAGGCAGGTCATTCAACAATCCTTCGTAACTACCCGACTAACATTCGTTGAATAACCAATTGGGACCTTCACTGATTTCAAACTATCAAAAACTGAGATTCTCTCCTCCTTTGACAATGTACAAGGTGCAGGGGGCAAGTAAGTCCTTTTACCCTTCACTTCTAGGGTGGGGTAATTTCTAATTCCCAAATCAACCAAGTCCAACCGGGCATTCAAACTATATTTCACCTTCCAGGGAATATTCAAGAGGGTGCTTATCAAACTTTCACAAACCTTTTTCTCAATATGCATCATGTCTAGGCAATGCCTAACCTCAAGATGCTCCCAGTACGGTAGATCAAAAAATATTGACCTTTTCTTCCATGGACGATCACAATGTATTCTGTCCCTGCCTTTATACTTTCCCAACACCACTCTCAATTTCTTAACCTTATTGTGAATCTGCACACCAGTTAGTGGTGTAGGGGATTTCCTTCGTTCTTTCCCACCAACAAAATTGACCACATCATCTCGGTATTTATGGTTTCCTTGCAGCCATTTTCTATGGCCAAGATACACTGTCTTTCTTCCATATCTTAGCTGTTTGAATTATGTCTTCTCCTCACAAATAGGACATGCTTTGTGCCCATTCACAACATAGCCCTACAAATTTCCATATGCTGGAAAATAATTGATCGTACAAAAAAGCATGGCACGCAATTGAAACTTCCCATTCATATGGGCATCAAATACCAACACCCCCTTTTCTTCCCATAATATCTTCAAATCATCGATCAATGGTCTTAAATACACATCAACCTCGTTCCCAGGTTGTCTAGGACTTGAGATTAACAAATGCATCATAACATATTTATGTTTCATGCACAAATAAGGGGGCAAATTATATATAACCAACATCACGGGCCAAGAACTATGCTTCGATGACATATTACCAAATGGATTCATCCCATCAGCACACAATGCAAGGTGTAAATTTCTAACCTCTGAACCAAATGAAGGATATCGCTTGTCAAAATTTTTCCATTGTTCACCATTTGCTGTCGTCGCTTGGTCTTTCCCGCTCTCCATGCCATCGAAAGTTCTTTCCATCTTTTGAATTCGCGAATAACCTCTTCAACCTAGGAATTAAAAGAAGATACCACATACACTTCAATGAGACCTTCTTCTTCTTCTTAGCCAAACACCCATCATCATCATTCCTCACACCCTTATATCTTGAATGTTTGAACACGGGACATTCAACCATGTCTTTCAAATCACCGTCATACAACACACAATCATTTGGACATGCATGTATTTTCTTATATTCCAAACCGAGTGGACACAATATTTTCTTGGCCTCATAAAAGTTTTTTGGTATTCCATTCCCTTCCGGAAACTTATCCTTTAGAAGCTTTAGGAGTGAATTCACACTTGTATCAGTCAAAGAACTTGTAGCTTTCAAATTGAAACCTCCATAAAAAAAGGGATTATGGTATCCTTACTTTTACATCCCGGATACAATGGCTTCTTTTTTTCGTCGAGCAAAGCACTCAACATTTTAGCCTTCCCCTCAAAATATCTTACAATGTCATCAAACATAGCATCAATGAATACATTTGTTTTCAAACCGGTGCTAATTTAAAATGGGTTTTTGTTATTTTTAGCACCGGTTTTTTGACAACTAACACCGGTTTTCTAACCGGTGTCAATATAACACCGGTTATTATAAAAAGACCGGTGCTAACATAATTATAACCGATGCTAAATTAATACCGGTTTTAGAACCGGTGCTAACAAAATAAAAACCATTGCTGACAAAATAAAAACCGTTGCTATTACTTTATTTGCACCATTTTTTAAAATCGGTGCTAAAAAACTGGTGCTAGAGAGGAGTCTCTGTGGTAGTGTTATGTACGTGTAAATCATTAAACCCCCCTCCTCACACTTAAAATCATGCATTGCCCTCAATGTAAAACACCTAAGGCAATAAGTTTCAAGTATAAGGAAAAAGGAAAAAACAACTTACAACTATTGATGGGACAACTCCCTCAAGCTCTAAAAGTCCAACGAAAATATAGCAAATCACCACAAAAAATGGTGAAATTTAGGAGATGGAGATGTGTTATTTGGGGGAGTTCTTGAATTGGAGAAGAGAGGCAATGAAGAATAAATAAATAAATAAAATTTGAACCCCCGGTTTTGTTGGATAACAACCGTGATAGCCGACAACTGTGATAGAAGTAAATTAAAACAATGAAAAATAACAATAAAAATCAAATTGCGATAACATCGACGAAATGTCACGAATGACGATTCGGATGATCAAAACCAAGTTTATTTAACGTCGTCGGCACGACTTACTCCCCTTCTTGGAGCTTACTCACAAAATGAACTGAGATGATCGGTCCCCTTTCCCCGATCCGGGTCAAAATCGAGATTCACATCATCCACCAACAAAACCTTCTTCAAATAGCTAAGGGTTTCTTCATGTTCCCTCAACATTTCCAACAACTCACCTTTTTGTTCCATGGTGATCTCAAGCACGTGAGCATTCGGGGGGTTTTCTCCTTCTCCAAGGGGTGAACATGTAAGAGCTTTCGGTGGTGGTTTGCACTCTTGCACCGAAGTCTTCTCAAGAGAAGGAGGGAAAACCACCCTTATTGGCTTACCCATGGACGCATGAAAAGTGTTGAATGTTGTTTTACCAAGAGTGAATTTGCCATTGTTGTTTTCCTTCAAGTTAGTACTAACAACATTCAAAATCAAAGCATCACTCAAACCATCATCTATGGCAGTGTTTAAGGAACTACCATCTTTGAGCTTAATTATATCTTGCTCTGTATCATCAATAACATGAATAGCTTGACAAGAATGGTATCTACTAGGATGATCAATAGAAATATTAGTGCCAAATTCTACCTTACGCCCATTGAATTCAATGGTCAATGTTCCTTTATACACGTCAATTATGGTCCTTGAAGTCTTTAGAAATGGTCTTCCTAAAAGAATAGGCTTATAGCTATTGTCACCTCCCATTTCAAGAACATAAAAGTCCACAGGGAATGTCAAAGAATCCACTTTCACCAACACATCCTTCACAATACCTTTCGGGTATGTGCTAGAGTGATCGGCTAGTTGGATAACAACCCCGGTTTTGTGCAAAATGCCTAGATTTAGATTTTCATAAAAGGAATATGGGATTACATTGATTGAAGCACCCAAGTCTAACATGGCCTTGTTAGCACATTTGCCTCCTATCTCACAAGGGATTGTAAACATTCCCGCGCATTTAGGTGGCATTTCATCATCAAACACAGTGGAGACATATTCACTCTTCACACTTTTTTCTTAATTTTAAATTGCTATTTCCTATTGACGGCACACAATTCTTTAAGAAATTTAGCATACCTAGGAACTTGATTTAGATCATTTAAGAGTGGAATATTTACCTCGCATCTACAAAAGACTTCGTAGATGTCTTTGGTGTCCTCCTTAGTCCTCCTATCCTTTAATGTCTCCGAAAATGGTGGTTCCGGCGCATAGATAGGGATCTTCGTCCCTCTTAACTTCTTGTGTGGTGGGGATGAGGTTTCAGGATTTGATCCCAGCCTTGGCACAAATGTCTCCAACTCGATTTCTTCTTCTTTGCTTTCTTGGCCAACTCCTCGGCCTTCCTTTCATGGTCTTCTTCTTTCTCAACCATCCACTTAAAAACAACCCTTGCTTGGGGCTCCTTCACTTCCCTTCCACTTCTTAACGAGATCGCACTCACATTTTGTCAAGGGTTGATCTCCGGTTGGGAGGGTATTTTACCCTTTTCCTGGGCCTCCATCCAATTCACCACTTGAGCCATTTGGCTCACTTGAATTTCCAAGTTTTTGATGCTTACCTTGGCTTCATCTTGGAATTTTTCACTTTTCTCCGCACACATGCCTATTCGGTGAATGGCTTGCATCACCTCATCCCTTGTTAGCCCTGAGCTCTCCCCTTGGTCTTGGGGTTTGTCTTGGAGCCTTTGAAATTGTTGTTAGGGTGGCCTATATTGTTGTTGAGAAGGCCGATATGGTTGAGGGTTTTGGCTTCCTTGAGGGTTTCCATACCAAAGGTTTGGGTTGTCACAATTTTATGAATTGTATAGCCGGTTTTGGTACCCTTGATAGCCTTGGTAGCCTTGCTCATCTTAATATCATTGGTTTCCTTGGTAGCCTTGATTCCTTTGATATCCCATGGCACTAACCTCCTCGACATAGTCCTTTTGCAAAGTAGGGCAAGTATCCGTAAGATGCACCAAGTAATAAATTTCACATGATTTAACATGTGGCGCATTCCTGGGCTTGGTCATCAACAATTTCACCATAGATGCAAGGGATGAGACTTGGTCTTCGAGATTCCCATTATTGGAAGAGTCACTTGCTGGCATTGGATTTCTCCTTCTCAAATCGGTACTTGAGCTAAAGTTTCTCGATTCTCCCGCTAGCTCTCATACAATTGCATAGCCTCGGAGGATGTTTTGTTCCGAAGGGTGCCACCACAAGAACTTCTTACCAACCTCTGATCCTCATCAAGAAGGCCATTGTAGAAGTAATAAACAAAATCCCCCTCCGAATAACCGTGGTAAGGGCAACTTGCAATAAGCTTCTTGAACCTCTCCCAATAGTCGAAGAAAGATTCTTCATGCCATTAGAGGATGTTTCTAATGTCCTTCTTCAAGGCGGCGGACCTCGAGGCCGGGAAGTATTTTGCTAAAAACTTTGTTTTCATATCGAGCCAACTCTTGATGCTTTTGGGTGGTAGGTAGTGGAACCAATCTCTTGCACCATCCCTTAGGGTGAACGGGAATTCTTTCAACTTATAGAAATATTCATCCACTCCATGGGGGACCGTACCACCACACAAGAAGTGAAATTCAGTGAGGTGTTTATTGGCATTCTCCCCTTGCCTACCAAGGAAGATGAGTAGCATATTGATAAACCCGGTCTTTAGCTCAAAGTGTGCATTCGGTCCAAGCACGGGATACTCAATGCACATTGGTTGTTGATCGAGGTTGGAGGCCATGACGTCTCTTAACAATGCTTGCCCGAAAGGAATCTCCCTTTGTTGGAGAAGAGGATATTGAGGTCTCCCTCCCAGATGCTCATCTTCATGCTCAAGTTGATGTTCCATAGAGGAAGAGGTATCCACAAAATGGTCACTAGGAGGGGTGTTATTCAAACTTTCCAAAGAAACTCGAACAATACGTCTCCAAGCTAAGTGAAAATGGAAAATTAACTTAAGAAATCAAAATAAAAGTAAACTAACAAATATTTACAATTAGCATATAATCACACATAATATGCCCAAACACTTAAAAATAAATGCCTCTTCCCCAGCAGTGGCGCCAAAATTTCGGGGCCTCTTAAAGTTCATACTTTTAAGCCCTAATGCTTCCCATTTACAATTAAGTAGATAATGGCAAGTCGGGGTCGTCCACGAGAAGAGGGATCTTTTCAAGTGTTTAAACATATGTAGGAGAAAACATACTAGACATATACATACATAGATACATATAAACGCATGTAAACAGGGGGGGTTGGTTGGTTGGTTTGATTAAAGTACAACAACTAGAAAAGCAAGAGAACTATGCTAATCACGCAATAAAACTAAAGATAAGATGAAAACAACAATTAACAGAACCTTGGGCGCAATTGTCTTTCACTTCCAAGCCTCTTATCCATCATTGAACATGCAACCTATTTACTACTTTCACTACTTGTTGTGAAGACTAAACTTCTATCCTTCTTAGATAGTAGTTTCAAGAGTGAATTTGACATCTCTTGTCAAACCTCACCAATGACTCCCGTAGTTGAACCACGACTAAAAGTATCCCATTGATGGCATTTAGCACGAAGAATCAACAAGCTTGGAAACAATTATAAACACCACACCATGTCTAAGTATTTAACCAATTCATGCATTTACAAAAGATTAGTCAAGAACGATCGACATTCATAGACTTCTCTCATTTGCTACAAGCAACAAACATGACAAAGAGTTCAATATTATCATATTCATCTAGCAATTATCAATTCATCAACACAATAAAAAGCTCTAAATCATACTCTTGGATTCCTATCAAGAAAAGGGAAAATCAACCAATTTCCTCAAACCCTAATAAGCATATCATACAAGTACTTCATATACTCAAGCTTTCAATAACATTAATGACATTAACAAACACATTCAATGCTCCATAAATGCATAATAGTATGAGTATTAAATAGGCTACAAATTGTTCTTAAGACACGGGCTTGGAAGCCTTAGTCAATTGCTCCCAAGAAATAGATTTAGCTAATACAATTCATACTAACATCCATAAAATAATGCATAGAGAAATGAAGAGAGAAAATATGGAAAAGATGAAGAACCTAGGGTTGGGAGAAGAGGAATTTCGGCCAAGAAGGATAAGATATGAAGTGGGTGGCCAAAAATTTCTTTTATAGTACAAGAGGGAGGAAAACAAAAGCAAAAAGAAAAAGTTTAGCAGGCTCCCACCCGGGCAGGAATAGCCTCGCCCGAGCGGGAATGACCATTTTCACCCTTGTGTCACCTTGCCTTCAAATCCTCGATTCTTTTTTTTGTCTTCAATCTTCAAAGCTAGTCTTCAAATATTCAAAGTCTTCAAAAGGTGATCTTTAATGGTCTTCGATCTTCAAGTTTCGATGTTCTTCCTTTGTCACACAAAATACACTTAGAAAAAGGTAAAAGAGCGTAAAGTCGCTCTTACGTGCACGATGCTCCTGGTGCAGGTACAACAGTTCATTGCCAATGGGTCCAGGATGATATATGGTTTATCCCTGCTACAATTAGATTCGCATGGCGAAATAAATCAGTCAAAGATTACCAAATGAGTAATGCAATAACATGTGTACTAAAAAATTCATTGCACTGAAAAAATACATCCACATAATTCATTGCACTGAAAAAACTTTAAAAAAATATTACTGGGTACATAAAATAATGTCATAAATAGTCAACCAAATATTTAAATTTTGCATATTACATACACAATTCTAATCACGCCCTTGCCTACGGACCCCTCCGGAATCACTCGGTACCTTCTCATCCATCAGATATAATACAGATTAGCCTACTATCACCACCAACCACGTGGAGACAAAGTCTCTGCATGAACCAGTTCCAACTCTCAATAGTTTCAGCGTCAACAATTGCATAAGCAATGGGGAGTATGTACTCATTCTCGTCATGCATCACGGCAACTAGCATTGTGGCATTGTATGAACCTTTCAAATGAGTTCCATCCACACTAATCACTAGCCTGCAGTGGAGAAATGCATCGATAGCCTGACCAAATGCCCAGAAAATAAATTTAAATTTCCTACACCCACGGCCATGTATTCTATCAGGTACATCTGCCTAATCGACAACGATGCTCGGATTTTCCATGACTAGCTCATCCATATATGTAGGCAACTGTTCGAAGGATTCCTCCCAAGTTCCAAAAACCAAGTCAATAGCCTTTTTTTAGCATACCACGCCTTCTTATAAGAAATGGTCACATTTAACTCCGTCTTCACATGCGCTTGTACATCTTTCACCGTGTAAGAAGGGTTAACGTCGATGTGGTGGCGAATTGCACGGGCGACCATCAATGATGTTAGGTTAGTGTTACCCGGAGATCGACCAGCACCAACACAAGCATGACTACTAGCCCATTTGGTGATCTCCCACATGCGATACGAAGCCTTTTTATTGCCTCTAGCAACCCAATGACAATTACCAGTTCCTTCAACAACATCCTTGCATTTTACATACCATGTGTGTAACCTGCTCTCCACGACCCTGTGTTCCCTATTCATCATGGAACTCCACCTTGAAATAGCTTCTACCAATTCTGGCTTCGTCCAAAATTACATACCCAATGCCACTTCACCAGTCGCTTGAACATAACTAGTAAGTTTGTCACCACAATATACTGGGTCATAACCATCCTTATCAAGGCCCCCATAATCCCTAAAGTAGGCCTCTGTATCAGGATTTGCCAAAATACGGAACGACGTGGGTATACTGTTCGTGCACACCACTTCTTCATCATCATTCCCTAGATTTGAATCTGTTTATAAGGAATGATCATCTTCACTTTCTTTATCAAGTTCCCCTTCTTCAACATTACCAACAATGTGCTCGCCAATTTCACCCATATAATCATCATTGAACAAATTTAGGTCCTCATGATGCTTCCCATATATACCACCACTTGTGGACGACTGAGCGCAATCGACGTGAACATACGCACTGGGTTGGCTGGAATCACTAATGGCAAAACCTTGGAAATCAAAAGAGGGTGGTAAGGCTGGTAAAGGTTTACAGTTATGCATGTTCCTCAACAACGACATGAACGTGCCCGAATTAAGATTACCCGCACGGTCAATAGTGCTAGACATCTTCTGCACATTAATGTACAAATCTTCTGAGGACAAGGACATTCGATCAACAATGTCGAAGAAGGTCGCGGTAGACTCGTCATCTTCCACTTTATAACACCGATAGTATACGGTCGAACCAATCAGCTCAGGACAATGGTAATATATTTTCAACTGAAACCCCACACTTGCAATACCAAGCCTTCTGATAATTAAATGAACTAACTCGGAGTGGCTTAACATCCTTTTGAGAGTCACGTTCTTCTCCGGTATGGAAGGGTTATAATACACTCCCACAGTCAAATCAAACTTGATCTGACCCCCTGTTTTCAGGTACACCGTCAAAAACATCGTACAATTGCGTTACACAAATACGTAACATATAATTCAATATTCGGAATGATGGTATTAATCAGCAACTTATATTCAATTACTCAAACCCTAAACCGTCCAAGATTCCATTATAGTCGGACAACCACCTCATACACTATTATCAATTTTCAAACTATTACACTATCCTAAAATGTGTGCTTACTTACACCACACTACTTAAACTATTAATACAACTTTAATACAAATATTAGGAAATAAATCCTTAACATAATCAATACACACATATTCACGCATCCTCATTCAACACTTTCAAAGAATCAAGAAACATAATCACTCAAACTACACACAATCATTAAACACATTCATATCAACAAGATCTTTTCTACTACTTCAGAAATAACAGTGATGCACCAAATTCAATAAACAAATATTATAGGACAAATCGCACATAATCATTCAACACATTTGTAGAATCATAAATTCTTCATATACCTCTAGAAAATTTGCAAACTCACGGAGGAGGTGGCGGTCAGCGGCTGTCAACGGCGGTCAGTGGTGGCAAATGATGGGTCAACGGCTGGTCAACGACAGTCTTTGGGTGTGAAATCTACCACGCAATATCGGGAGAAGACTCCGGCTGCACCAAACAGAGAGTAACAATAAGAGATTGATTTAGCAAACGGAGAGAACAATAAATCACCTAACAACTTCAGAAGCGACAACCGGCGATGAGATTGCCAGAAATGGAGAGCAGGGAACAGTCGACCGAGGATTACAACAGCGGTGACCTGAGAGGATTCTGGCAAGAGGAGAAAATCAAAAGTTAAAACAAAGGTATAAAATCTGGGTTTTTGGTTCGAGTACATGAAGAAATGGAGGACGCATTCAATGAATGCGTCCTTATCGATATGGCATCATGGAAATCTGCATGGATTGGAGGACGCATTTAACAAATGCATCCTCGTCGACGTGGTGGTACAGAGAACAACGTCGGATAAGAGGACGCATTCCGTGAATGCTTCCTCATGAACACTGAAATATATAATAAAATAAAGTAAAATCAAGGACGCATTTGGGGAATACGGCCTCTTCAATCCTGAGCCAAAAAAAAGAAAATTTAACAAAATGCATCCTCAAAAAATCACAGTGAATTTTTTTTTGAAAAACTGTGAGGGCGCATTTACCAAATGCATCCTCCCCAGAAGCCTCCAATCTGTGCTACTGTACCCACAATAATAGAAATTTCTCGTGGGGGAACTCATATTGGAAAAGGATCCCAATTCCCCATTCATTAGTATATGTCCGGTACACTCCCACAGACCAAAAGTCTCAATCGCTTGGGGATAAAACTTGTTGGGAACAAACCCCCTTGACCGAAGTTTCATCATTGTATCCTTTTGGGTCTTGGATATCTGCTTCCTTGGTGGCTTCATAATTCTCAAAGAACAATTAAAAGTCATACATATGTGTATGAACAAACTGTTCGGAATATTTGCTAAAAAATTCTCACAGTGGGGATGAATCACAGAAGAGTGGCATGTCCACGGATGGAAACAATGAACAAAATGCGGTTGAGGTTCACATATCGAGGAGGAATAGAATAGGAAATAATGCAATCGAGTGATAATCGCCGGAGAGGGATGATGCGATGGTCAGAAAAGTTGGCAGCATCAGTCGGTCATTCTAGGAAATGGTGGAGGCCGGCAATATAGGTTGTGGTCGGCATTGACTTGGTATTTTCCGGCATTGACCAAATCAAAAAAGAATAAAATAACCCTAATATTAAAACCAAAATGCAAAGACAAAAATACCCTAGATTTTTCTTCATACTCTTCACAGCTGCTCCACCACCTCCACCCACCGCCGTCGCTCCGCCGCCGCTCCACCGCCGATTCGCCGCTCCATCTCCACTCTACCACCGCTGGAATCTAGAGCCCACCGGAATATAAATTCACCACCTACACAACCTCACCACCTCTGCCTTCCGTCTAGACCCATTTCTTCCCCCAGGACCTGCCGCATTTCCTCAACCAAACCCGCCACCTTCCCTAACACTTGAAACACCCCGCCATCTACCTTCCTCCGCAGCAAGCACACCGCTCATTACCGCCGACCAGCACCACTACAGCTACCCGTCATTCATCTCACCGGTGCTATCCATGTTTTTTCTTAGTATATAAAGCATCATTTCCTTTGCCGCCGGCATGGTGGATCTGCATCATTCTCTCCCATTGGACTATTCTTGAGGATGACAAACGATGATCTCGGAGAGGTCGGATTGGACGCAAACCGTGGCTTCGCAGTGACCTTGGAAGTGTTGCTAGTAGTGCTAAAATGGTGTTTCGACGATGGTGGTTGCGAAGAAGCGACCACATTGGTATTACACTGGAGACGAGGAGTGGATGGGTTGGAAAAGAATCCAAACTTTGCACTGCCTCTCTGAATGGGATTTGGGATTTTCTATTCTGGGTCTGGCTTCAGCTCTTTCTCCTTAGGGACTATTGTACAGAAGAAGAAAAGGGGTTTCCAGGGTAACATAGCCATTTTCAATTTTTTGAATTTTTAATCAGGGGTATAATAGTCAATTCATAAAAATCAGGCCAATTTCAGGTTCTCAGGGTTAGATTGACACTTTTGAGTAAATAATAGGGTTATAATAGCATTACACTTCCGCTTTGTAGATTTAATTGGTACTAATGAACATCTTGTATTCACGGGCTCCTTGATCTTCCTTGGGATCATCCTTAGTAGGTCGCCTGTGAGTACTTTTTTTGTTACATTCTATGTGAAGGCCGTTCTCAATGGTGGTAAAAGATATTGAAGGCTGTTCGTAAGGATGGTAGAAGAGATCGAAGACCATTCACACGAGAATGATAATAGATGAAGGCCATGAACATCAAAGTATGGTAGAAGGATATTGGAGCCAAAGATAGGAAAAATTGAAGTTCAAGATGGCCAATGAATAAATGGTGAATCGTGGTCCAATGAGTTGCGCCAAAGTCTGAGAATGATCCAAGAAGAATTAACCTTCAAGGTTGATTCCATTGGATTTGTCTTCTTGAGCGCTAGATAATCAACTACTATAAATCTCAAATCACACTAACGGTTCATCTGTAGCGGAGAAAAAAAGTTCAGTTGGCCAAGGTACAAACAGGTCGGCTCTAACTGCTCATGGATGGAACTAACAACCTGTGCTAGAGGAGTTGGCCCACACCAAATGACTTGGCATGAAGGCATGGAACTGACAGAGACAAATGCCACGGGCCGCGCTCACATGTTTCAATCTTCTCTCAAAATTGGCTAAGTATGAGCGCAGACCGTCACGATTTTTACTGCCCGTGCCGTTCCAAGTGCAAAATGTCGAGACTAGCCAGCGGGGTGTGGAGAACAAGTGGCTTGTACCGAGTTACTAAGAAAAACAAGCTTCCCAATGACAGTTTATGCCAAGGATCACATCTCGCATATTAGAAGCATGAGACAAAGGCTGCTAATGACGAGCCGTGCTAAAGAAGTCAATGCGGCCCTCGCCAGACGCAGCAGCCTATGCTAGCACAAACTAGGCAGCCTTTGCCAAACGTAGTGTCCCGCACTAGATGACATGACATAGCCCATGCTAGCAAGGATAAAGTACACGACGCAGACCGCCTGGTTCTACGATGATCCACACCAGGTGGTGGCTGACTTAGGGTTTCTCACTTTTTGACGTATTTTGGGCCTATTTTAAGGCCCAATCCCTACTACTATAGATATAGCCTTAGTATATTAGGGTTTTAATCAATCCTTCATTTTTCATACTCTAATCTTGTAATTAGGAGAGCATTTTAGAGAGAGAAACACTCTCTCCTTTTTCTTTTCTTTCCTTTTATTTTGCTTTAATCCTAAGATGTGGAATTCAAATATTCATTTTAATTCCTTGTACAAGGAGTACATTAGTAGCTTGGGGTTGTTTGTATTCATGCTTTGAACTTGAAATTTTGATATTAGATTTCCTTATCTTATTGCTTCATGAATATTTATGCTTAAACTTGTGGTTTTTAAGAATTATGATTTACGATATGTTATTATGATGATGCACTCATGCATGTATGGTAGTATAAAATCGTGCTAGGCTTCATTGCGATCTTGGAAAGTATTAGAATTGTAGAGTACGTATAGAACATCGGGGAGATGAGTGCATTCATGTCCATTGAGAGAAAATCCTTATATGTGTTATACCATGATTCCAATTGGCTAGCTGTGTGAGAAATCAACATGTTGGGCGGTCAATTTGGAATATCCCAATGGGGGAAAGCCCTAGCTTAATCTGATAGATTAGCATGTTATTTGTAGCGACTAGAGTTGTGCTGACTCTAGAGTCATCACAAAGTGTCTTTTCCTTTTCCTCTCTAAGCCTAGGGATTGAGATCCACAGTGGAGTGTCCGAGATGTAATGCATTTCACTACATATCCAACGACTATGAACTACGCGAGACATTGCCCTTTTGGGAGGGATTTGGATTCCTCTAAGTAGGGGTAAGTTGGCATTGGGAGTGAAGTGATTGGGTAATGTTCTGTGGCATCGGTGGACTCGAGCGCATTCTCTAAAATTATGGAGACGGTGACATATGAGCATTTTGGTAAGTACCGCGTGTGACAGATGGGGGAAATACATGGCTATCTCCACATTGTGTGACAAGAGCATAAGATAGGTTTATAAGTCTATACGTGAATGAAATGAGGATATAAGTCATTTATCAAGCATGTTACACAAATTCCCCTAAGTGCTTGTTTATATAGTTTATCTGTTTTTTTCTTTTATGCTTACTAGTTGTCAATTGAAAAAAAACCCCCTGGTTTACTTTAATAGTTATTCCTAGAAACTCGTACGGATTGACAACCCGTATGAAGTTGTTTTAATAAACTTTTAGGCCCTACCATCTCCGTGGACATACCCAGAGATTACCACTCACTACCTTATAGGTAGCATAGTAGTGAGTTAGGTGCATAATAATAAATTTTATCTTTAGTCTACCATCCTATGCTTGGGTTAATTAGCTACAATTAACAACCCTGATTGAAGACGGGTAAAATTTTGGTGCCGCTGCCGAGAATGCTATTCAGCTTAATTGTCAATTAGCATAATGTGTTAGTAGAGTAGTTAGTTTTTGCTATTTTTTTGTTTTGTTAATTCATGTATTGAGCTGTTGTGATAGTTCTCTTATTTCCGTTTGATCCATTTGCTAGTGTTTTCTTGGGAAGGGTATTGTTAATCCTAGTTTATGGTACATACTTACACCACCCGACTGAGAACATAGATGCTTAGAGGAGAAGGAAGTGAAGAACTAGAGTAGAAGTTCAACCGAGGCAGGTAGTGTTGGTGGAAGAACTGCAAAGAATGGCTGAAGATAACTGAACCCTGAGGGAGCTTATGGCCCCTAATTTGGAAAGTCAGTGACTATGCATCACATGCCCCACATTACCACCCAGTGTGAGCTATGAGCTAAAGAGATGAATGATCTATTGTCTTCCCACATTTTATGGTATGGTAGGGGAGGACCCAAAAAAGCATCTATCGGAGTTCTATTTGGTGTGTATGAATATGAAGCAACTGGGAGTTTATGAAGATGAGTACAATATGAGAGCCTTCCCATTTTCCTTTCAAGATGGAACCAAGGATTGGCTCTACTACTTGCCACCAGGATGCATAGGTTCTTGTGTGAAAATGAAGCAGAGATTCTTAGAGAAGTATTTTACGGCATCCAAATCCTCTGAACTGAAGAAACAATTGTCAAACATCACCCAAGAGGCTACCAAGAGTTTGTATGTTTTTTGGGAGCGCTTCAAGAGATTTCTAGTGAGTTTCCCCTACTGTCCCTTCAAGGAGGGAGATCTAGTGTATTATTTCTTCAAGGGGCTATACGCCAAAGATATGTGAATGGTGAACACCACTTGTAATGGTTTGATAGCAAACAAAAGGCCTAAGGATGCAATGGATTTCTTTGAAGAAATGGCCAATGGTATGCGACAATTTGACACAAGGTCAAGGGTTAGGGTATTGTTCATGCTGGCGAGGTCCGCATCGCTTTATATGGCGTAGGATGTTGCATCTGGCGTAGGCTACCTAATTTGTGCTGGCATAGGCTGATGCATCTGGCGCGGTCCACATCAACTTCTTTAGCACGGACTGTAGCCTTTAGCGCGAGCTATTGTCATCAGCCTTGGTGTCGTGCTTCTGATTCGTAGGACACAGCTCGTGGCATGAACCATCGTTAGTAAGCTTATTTTGCTCAGTAACTCGACATGAACTGCTTTATTCTCCACACCCTCCCGGCTGGTCTCAACATTTTGCACTTGGAACGGCGCATGCCATCGAAAATGAGATCGGATGCGCCATATTTTACCAAATTTTAGTGAAGATTGAAACATGTGCATGCGGCTCGTGGAATTTGGCTCTGTCTGCACCATGCCTTTGTGCCAAGTTATTTGGCACAGGTTAACTCCTCTGGCGTAGGCCATTGGTGTAATCCATGCGCGGTTCGCACCGACACGTTTGTACCTTGGCTGGCTGAACTTTTTTCTTCGCTACAGATGAACCGCTAGTCCAATTTGAGACTTCTAGTAGTCAATTTTATAGAGCTCAAGAAGAAGAATCCAATGAAATCAACCTTGAAGGCTAATTCTTCTCGGATGATTCTCAAACTTTGGCGCAAGTCATCGGACCAGGATTCACCATTTCTTCATTAGCCGCCTTGAACTCCAATGCCTCCTATCTTTGGATCCAATCTCCTTCTACCATGATTTGATGTTCATGGCCTTAATCTATTACCATTCTAGTGTGAATGGCCTTCGATCTCATCTAATGTCCTTAAGAACAATCTTCAATATCTTCTACTGCCATTGCGAACGACCTTCACATAGAATGTAACAAAAAATTACCCACGGCCGACCTACTGAGGATGATCACAAGGAAGATCTAGGTGCTCGTGGATACAAGATGTCAATTAGCACTAATTAAGTCTACAAAATGCAAGATTTAGATAAGAAAATCAAACATGACCGTCTAAACCCCTTGTCACGTAAACTCAAATAATACTAGCAATCCACCACATAAAATAAGCCAATCATTATGCCAAATGGAACGGTTAATGCACGCATAATGAAGCCAATTAGACCCCCCCCCCCCCCCACACACAATTAACCATTAACTCTCCTCGAGTAAATGAAAACAAGAAAAGAATTAAGCAAAATGTAGCGTACATGCATAAGTTAATCGAGGCATTCAACTTATTTCTAGATTACCCTATTTCCCCCAAAGGAGTAAGAACTTGCCAAATCTAACACTCCCCGAAAAACCTAAGCAATCTAACCACCCAAAAGTAAAATGTGTAAAAAAGGTAATCAAAGAAGATAAGTGTAAAGCTAGTTTACTTTCCCAAAATGATCCCCAAAAGAAATCAAAGAGTCGTCTCCCAAAAATAATCCACAAAGGAAATCCAAGAGGCATCGATTTTGTTGTAACATGGGGATAACTTGAAATTCTCGACCTAGTTACAACCAAGGTAGCAAGCTTATCGTCAACCTAGTTTTTTTTCTCTCAATTTATCTCATTAGGCCTAGGAGCCCTTTTGGGTTTTCATCCTAGCTTTAACACACAAAGGGTACTCACTTCTCGCCTTTTTCCACATGGCATCAAATTATTTACCTAGGCATGTAAGCCTAGCTAGGCCTACCCTCTTACTTTTACCAAGGTCTTTCGACCTATCCGGCCTTTTCCCGATGTTACCCAAGTTTCCCTTTCGGGTTTTCAACTTGTCCAGATTTTTATATTTTTTTCATTTTTTCAAATTTTTTGTGTAGCACAAAATCGCCTTAAAGTGGGCTTTATACTACAAAAGATAGACTCAACATAAAAAAATTTACACCACTAATATCCTAAAAACAACCAACCCCATGCAAACTAGGAACCCTAGCTAGCATGTTATGCCACCAAGTATCCATCCAAAAGTATCTCACGAAAATCAAAAACCAAAATCACCAAAACAATTAAGAAAAACTGCCAAGAAAAACATGAAATACACCGAGGACATCCAAGAATAAATACTCCCTATGCGTCACTACTCCCCCCCCCCACACTTAACTGAAGCATATTCCTTGATGCAACAACAACCATGTAAAAATATAATTGAGGTTGGGAGAAATAGTGACAGTCACTCTCATGATCCCAAAGGGCCGTCATCCTCGTGTTGTTATCCCACTCTGTTTTTCTCTTTTTTAAATTATTCATGCCAATGGGAGTGTTGAAAACCCTACATCCAAACACATGAAACCCAAATGTATTTCCACTCCAACCAAAACCACGAGTCTCAGACTCTAAATTCCAAATTTAACTTAGGATATGGATGGAATTTAGAAAAATGCATATTAGGGGACAATAGTACAAATCAGTTAATTCCAAGGGATGTTAGAAGTACTCTTTGCATAAAAACTACTAAGGAATTAGGGAATACAAAAAATATTTTTATTGAGCTGAGGTATTTAAACCTCATATCTTGGACTTGTGTTGCAGCTTTTTGATGAAATATAAGAAATAGACATTTTCATTCCATTTCTGTGTTCTTGAAAAGCTTGAACCTGATGCCAAAATATGGTATTCAAGCATCTTGAATCAATAGGTTTCAAAGGGGTTTCAATTGGAATTCGTGTACGAATCAAAAATCTATAAAGCTTCTGCCTGCATCAGTTGGTATCAGAGCTGAAGTTGATCTTTAATCGTGCCACAATCAAATCCTCAACGACAACAGTGTGTGGATGAGATTCTTTAGCTTGATAATAACAACATGTATGAGGAACAGGTTGTAGGGTTCTCCAGGAATATACGGAGCAGATGATAGAGTTGTTAACCCAAAGGGTTTCCACCCTTTTGGGCGAACAAGAATGGGAACGACATATCTGGAGACCGATGATCAGCTAGTGGAATGTTACATTGGTGGTCTGAAATCTTAGATCCAAGAGACAGTTAACATGTTTGATCTTGTTTCTATCTCAGTAGTGCACTAAAGAGCCCTCTCGATGGAGAAATAATTACGATGTAGCAACTCGGGTTAATTCACAAACCCGTTTGGAAGCGTACGACCTAGCGCACCTGGAAATAATGCACCACATGGACAACCAACCAAATCAACCACAAATAAACCCATCGCACCCAGTTTTGCACGTGGAGCAAGCACTAGCACTATAAAGTGCTTCGCAAGAACACCGACAAGCTGATTGTAAGAAGGTTGGAAAGAGAGTTCTCATTGCGGATGTGGACAACAAGGGTGTAGAGATCGAAGACCAGCTAGTATATGATATAGCCGGGTATGGTGAGAAGTTTGTTGAGGGTGACGTAGGCATGTGCCTAGTCGTACGCAAGTCATGTTTAACACCTAAGGCAATGGTTATGAAACAAAATCTTCCAATTTTTGTGCACCATTCTTGGCAAGGTGTGTAGATTTATCATCGATACTGGGAGTTACGAGAATATCATCTTAGAGAAAACTTTGCAAAAGCTAAACGTCAAGATCGAGCAGTATCCAAAGCCATATAAGTTTGCATGGTTAAAGCATGGTGGTGAGGTAACAATATCTAAACACACTTTAATTTCATTTTTAGTTGGCGCAAAGTACCGTGATGAGATTTGGTGTGATGTGGTGAACATGGATGTGTGTCACCTTCTCCTTGGTAGACCGTGGCAGTATGGTAGGAAAGTGACCCATAACGGTCGAGAAAATTCTTACATCTTCATGTTTGAAGGGGTCATGATTATTTTGGTTCTGAATAAACCCACTGAGACCACAGTTTGAGCCGGTCAAGTACAAACCTTTTGACCATGGCTCCATTCAGCGAAGAGAAGAAAAGGTCTGAGGTAGGTTTTGGTAGTTTTTATGCTCCTCGGGAAAGAAGTATCCGAGTCAAGTCTAGTCCCTGACATCACTCCATTACTAGATGAGTTTGAGGACGTATTCCTCGATAATTTGCCTGATGAACTATCTCTTTTCCGTGATATTCAACATCACATTGACTTGTGACCAGGGGAGCCCTTACCTCACCGACCACACTACCGAATGAGTCCGAGCAAACACGTAGAGCTATAAAGGCAAGTTGAAGAGCTTCTCGCAAAAGGGCACATCCGAGAGAGTATAAGCCTAGTGGCGGTATCAACCTTGTTGGCGCCAAAGAAGGATGGGTCTTAGCGTATGTGTGTTGATAGCCAAGAAATCAACAAGATCAGAGTGAGGTACCATTTTCCCATTCTTTGATTTGATGACTTACTCGATTATATTAGCAACGCCAAGATCTTCTTGTGTTTGGATTTGAAGAGCAGGTATTACCATATCTGCTTGCATCCAAGGGATGAGTGGAAATCAGCATTCAAGATGCGAGAGGGGCTATTTGAATGGATGGTAATGCCTTTTTGTTTATCCTAAGCTCCGAGCATGTTCATGCGGGTGACAAACCAACTCCTGCAATCGTTCATTGGTTGATTTGTCGTTGTCTACTTCGAGGACATTCTAATCAACAGTCCCAACCTTAACATGCACCTTGAGCATGTGCGAGAAGTACTAAACGTTCTACGATGTGAGATGTTCTATGTTGTAGTGAAGAAGTGTGTGTTCATGGCAACTACAGTTTTTTTGGGTTATGTTATCTCCGAAGATGGACTACGGGTCAACGAGGCAAAAGTCAAAGTAGTTCGGGAGTGGCCTAGGCCGAGTTCGATCACCGAAGTATGGAGTTTCTATGGCCTCACATCCTTTTATAGACGTTTCATTCACCACCTCAGGGAGATTATGGCCCCAATCACAGATTGTATGACAGACACCAAGTTCAAGTGCACAAGCGACGCCGAAGGGAGTTCTTGATTGTTGCATGCATGAATTTAAAAAATGGCTGCAAGTGTGGTTGTTGGTAAATCTAGACATGAGGGTGGAGGACGCATTCGTGGAATGCGTCCTCAAATCAGCCAAATTTATTTTTGTCGTAATATTTAGATGACGCATTTTTGAAATGCGTCCTCATTTTTTACCATTTTATTTTTGTAATATTTAGAGGATGCATTTTTGAAATGCGTCCTCATTTTTGGCCAATTTTTTTTTCATAATATTCAGAGGATGCATTTCTTAAATGCGTCCTCATTTTTGGCCAATTTTTTTTATCTGAAAATTTAGAGGACGCATTCCAGGAATGCATCCTCAGTTTTGTTTTAATTTTTTTTTTCTGAAAATGGTGAGGTTTTAAAATTAATTTCGGTGGAAATTGAATTTGCAAATTAAATAATGTTTTTGTTTTTTGGTAAATTTGATAAATTAAGCTTTTGGGAAATTTTAATTATTTGAGAAAATGCTTATTCCCGAAAACTTATTTGAGGAAATTTTTTTTATTCCAGGTATTTTATCTCAGTTTGGTCCTTATTTTAAAATCGTGCCCTGAATTCAACAAAAATGTATTTTTCAAAATGAGTCGTGAATTTAAGTAATAAGTTATCTTTGAATGCTGCAATGTATAACTTATTATTTTTCATACACTTGTTTTCGGTGAAGATTGCGCATAAGTAGACTTGTGTTTGTTTGATGATATTTTTAAAAGTGGTCTAACGATAAATTAGGATTGTGTGATTTGCAATTTTTTAACTAGTCTTGAATATAGGTGTAGGAATGAATTATTGCATAGTTAGAATGAATACAAATTAGCATAAATGTACAGTAGCCAAACAATACGTGTGAAATGTCATGCAAATCAGTGCTGAATGGCATGTAATGTCCTAATGACGACCTCTGCAAAGCTTTCCACCCGTTCCACACGAGGGAGGACGTGTGGTCCTGGATGTCCGTCATGGAACATCCATCTCGGTAGGTACATGTACTTCCTCATGTGGAGCTCCCTTTGGTATTTCCTTCTCCATTTCGTCTCCTGCCTCCTCATTCGAATCATAATAGGCATATGGAACACTACCTGTATCTAATGGAGCGGTAGGCGACATGTATGCATGACTAGCTGTGGGAGTGACATATGCAGTGTAATTTGATGTAGTCATGTCGTACTGTGAGGGTCCACCATGTCATGGTCCACCAATCGCTGGACTCGTATGTGAGGGTCCAGCTTGTAATGAACCAATGTGTTCTTTATGGCCCCTAGTACGCAGCCTCCGACCTCCCTGTTGACCAGGTGGAGCCTGACGGTGGCTTCTGAGGTCAGTATATCTCACACCAGGGGAGGCTCCTCACAGTGCACAAACGGCTGATAATACTGCAGTCTAGAGGACTGATGCGCATATTGTAGACTACGTGTGACAACACCATACATTCCCCTGATAACGCCAGGGAAACGTGGGTGAAATTCATCCAAATTAATATCTGACATGATGAGCAACTCGGTCATTGCCTGCAACTACAAAAACGAGATAAATTTGTTAGATATATAATTTTGAGGAAATCTGAAGTATTATTTCATAACAATATTATAAATTTAGGAAATACCATATACTCCATAGTTGCACCGTCTCCATGGAAACCCTCTGTAGTTGTTAGAGGTCATCCTAGCCGATCAATCATGATCACCGTCTTGTGAAAGTACCACTCCATGTATTCACGGCTGGGTAGGTATGGATCCGCACACCCAAGTGTGTTTACTTGTTGATCGAATCCATGTTCCCAAGCATCGAGATATCTTCTCAGTTTGACATGCCAATCCATGCCAGACCTTCCTCAGCGATCTCTAGTATGAAGCGGTTTATACTCATCCCTACTGACCAACAGGGTGGGTATTGGCTGGATTAGGCTGAACTACCTGAGAACACGATGTTCATGATGATACTCTACGACATGCCAGCAAATGAGGTTGAAGTAAAGTAGCCAATTGTTGCGGCTGACTGTACAGCACCACGGGAGTTGTTCCATGACATCCTCCGTGTATGGCTGCCAAATAAACTGAAACAACATGCAGGTGTTGCGGTTAGGTAACTAAAACCATTTTTCCCACGAACTCAAGAAATCATAATCCAAATTGGCCCATACCTGATTGTGATTGAGAGATGTGAGCTGATCGCGGTACACTTTTAAAACATGCATCGGTGATTATGATAAATCGTAATGGGCTCTCCACCTATGAGGAACAGAGTGAATTATATTAGCCAGAATATGGAATTGCCTGTGGTTTAAAAAGAGTGTCTCTTGACTAATTCAACACGTACCGGGACCCAAGAGCACTCATCGTCACTATTACTGGTAGAACATCGGCATGTCGAATAGATGGTATGCGCTCACATGCCCACAACTGCCAATAAATATAATTAAATGTAATATAAAGTAATATTATTGACATTATGTACAAATGACTAGATTGGCCAACAATTTTACCTGTAGCAAGACAAGTGACCCAGATATGGATTTAACTTGTGGGATTGCAGCGTCACATAAGCACCAATACAAGTGTGCAAGAATGGCACTCCCCTAACTGTACTGATGTGCTGCACCTAGATCCATCAGTACCGACAAGTAGAGCAATGGGATTAGGTGGCCAGACGTGTCTGACATGAGCATTCCCCTAACCAGCAGTAGAATGAAAACTCTAGCCCGTTGTTGACGTTGTACCTCAGTAGGATCAATAGGGAACGGACTGTGCAATAAATTTCCCAACCAGCTTGCCCTAATACGACCCCCTCAGATGACACTGGGGTCGAGTGTAGCACCCAGGTAGTCCGTGCACACTCTCATCCAGTCCTCTGTACGCCTACTAGTGTCTACACCTATGACTGGGATCCCATCGATCGAAAGACCCCATAGCATCCCTACATCCTGCAATGTGACCGTAGCCTCCCCCATCAGCAGGTGAAATGTGTGTGCTCTGGTCGCCTACACTCCACTAAGGCAGTGATGAGGGAATGGTCTATGTGTATCGGTGCGGAATCCATGAGTCCCTGGAATCCTGAATCACGCACATAGCTCATAACTCTGTCAGGTATTCGTTCGGTCCAACATGCCCCATCGCACCGCCTCACCTGCAGTGCCTCATCCTCTAAATTACCGTTGTACAATGCCCGAGCACGATGCTCCTGATGAAGGTACAACAAATCCTCCTCAATGGGTCCTAGATGATACATTGTGTGACCATGTTAACAATTATAACATGTCAAAATTAATTATTCAAGATTATCACAAAGGTAACTTATACTACATCATGTCATACATAATCGACAAATAAAAGTTATACTACATCATGTGATAAATATTCCACATTACAAAAGTAATACTAGAAGTTCCATACTACAGAGGTAATATTACAAACACCATATTACAACATAACACTAAGAACGGCCAAGCCTATGGATGCCCCTGGATTCACCCGGCACCCTCTCATCTATCTGATTCCTTATCCTTCTCTCCGCAAACTGTCCACGCCTCCTATTGCGAAACTTTTCAGCATCATGAATCAACCTTCAACGGGCACATTGCCAAAGTGATGGATCTCGTACAGGCAAGAAACCCTGACTATATTGTTGCACATAGGTGGTCGTGTCATACACCCTGTCACATAGACTAGCAAGATACGCCTATGCCGACAGACGGCCAAGGCATGGGAACAAAGGAAACATAATATTTGCTATTCGCGACAAGTACACTCTCTTCTCCGATATTTGACTGTGTACTGTCTTTCACTAATGCTCCCATCAATGTTCCTTGTCACAACCCTATAAGTTTGCGATGCATGACTAAACAAGGTGACGATATGTTCATGTGGCCATGTGTCCTGCTTCTGAAAATTTTTCCAATTCCTCTTAGGAAACACGGACCTAGACAAACAAACAAGATTTTAGATCCAGAAAGTTGGTCTGTGAACACATAAAGAACTGTAATGAATTAGAAAAGTACCTCCAATTCGGGGCATCCATAAACTTTTGGGAAAACATTTTAACTGTTCGCTCGAACGTCGCTTTGACACACGCTATTATGGGGAGATGGCGTGCACGCTGTAAACATTTGTTGAAACTCTCTGACAAATTCGTTGTGAGAATTCCCCAACGTTGATCACCCTCATTAAAGGCAAGACACCACTTACTACTATCTTGCTGTACCAACCAAGCTTAAGCAGATGGATCTATACTCTCCAGCTCCTCCTTGTACTCCCTCCACTTGCTCTCTCATCTGGAACCACCAAGATGCCAAACCAGAGTCTTCATAAGTGCATTCTTGAACCTCCCGCCACCAGCAGTAAGGAAGTTGGACTGAAAATTCCACAGGCAAAATCAGTAGTATCCAGCTGGCTTCATCCACTCCTCCATATGTTTCATTGCATTTATAATTCCATCATGCATATCTGATATGATACAGATTGTCCTACTATTACCACTAACAACGTAAAGATGTAGTCTCCCCATGAACCAGTTCTAACTTTCATTCGTTTCGACGTCAATAATTACGTAAGCGATGGGGAGTATGTAGTCATTCGCATTGTGCGTCATAGCTACTAGCATTGTGGCCTTATATGCACCTCTCAAATGAGTGCCATCCACACTAATGACTGTCCTGCAGTAGCAAAAGGCTTCAATTGCCTAACCAAATGCCCAGAACAAAATTTTAAATTTCCTACACCCGTGACCGTGTATTCTGTCATGTACGTCAGCCCAATCAACAATGATGCTCGGATTAGCCCTGACAAGCTCATCCATATACGTTGGAAGTTGTTCAAATGATTCCTCCCAAGTTCCAAATACCATGTCAATTGCCTTCCGTCGAGCATACCACACCTTGTTGTAAGAAAGGGTGACATTGAACTCCGTCTTGACTTGAGCTTGTACATCTTTCACTGTGTATGAATAGTTTACATAATTGTGGTGGCGGATTGAACAGGAAATCATCACTGACGTTAGATTAATGTTACCTGTAGATCGACCAGCACCAACACACCCATGGCTACTTGCCCATCTGGTGACCTCCCACATGCCATGCGAAGCCTTTTTGGTAGCTCTGGCAACCCAAAGACAATTGCCAGTTCCTTCGATAACGTTCTTGCATTTCGCATACCATGTGCATGACCCGCTCTCCACGACTCTGTGTTTCCTGTTCATCATGGAACTCCACCTAGAAATAGCTTCAACCAACTCCGGCTTCGTCTGGAATCACATACCTAACTCCACTTCACCAGTCTCTTGAACATAAGTAGAAACTGCAGCACCAAAATGAGTTGGGTCATAGCTATCCTCATCAGGGCCCCTATAATCCCTATAGTAGGCCTGTGTATCAGGATTTTCCAGAATATGAAATGACATGGATACATTGTTCGTGCACACCACTTGTTCATCATCGTCCCCAGGATTCGAATCTGTTGATAAGGAACGATCATCCTCACTTTCACCCTCAAGTTTAGCTTCCTCACCATCGTCTTCGCTAGTAACATGCCGAACAACATGGTCGCCAATGTCACCCACGTAATCATAACTGAAGACATTCAGCTCGTCATGGTCCATACCATACATACCACCACTTGTGGACGGCTGAGCGCAATCCACGTGAACATACGCACCAGGCTGGCTGGACTCACCAATTTCAAAACCTCGACGATGAACAGGTGGTGGTAAACTTGGTACAGTGACAAAGTTCTGCATGTTGCTCAACAACGACATGAACGTGCTTGGCTGTGCCCCGTCATTAGTGCTTGTCAACTATTTCGTAACAATGTACAAATCAGCTCAGGAGAACGACAATTGATCAACAATGTTGAAGAAGAACGTAGTTGACTCATCATCTTCCACGTTATAACACCGATAGTATACAGCCGAACCAATCAGTTCAGGACAGCTGTAATATATTTTCAACATATACCCCTCACTTGCAATGCCAAGTCTTGTGACGATTAAATCAACTAACTCAGAGTGGTTTAACCTCCTCTCAAGAGTCACGTTCCGCTTCAGTATTAGAGAATCATAATACACACCCATAGTCAAATCAAACTTAATTTGACCCCCTCTGTACATATACACCGTAAAAAACATCGTACAACTGCATTATACAAATACATAACTTTTAATTCCTTTTCATTCGACATTCCTTTTCATTGAATCCTCAAATATGTGCTCCACTCGGAAACAATAATAAAACTATTACTACAAACTTAACACATTAATCAGTAAACAATTTACATAATTACTTCATATAGCCACACATCAGCATTAAACGCTATCATAGCATCGGACTAAACATAATCATTCAACCTACACACAATCATACAACACATTCAAATTAACTAAATTATTTTGGGTTCTCCACATATTATAATGTAACACAAAATTCAACAACAAATTTTCTACGACAACTCACACATAATCGTTGAACACATTCGTAAAATCATGTAAGATTCAATTAACTTCATGAAAATGAAAAATTGAGTGGGCGGGTGTCTGAGACTCACGGACAAGGTGACCAAAGTCAACGTCGGTTAACGACGGTCAACGGCAGTCAACAGCGGTCAACAGCAGTCAACGGCGGAAAATTCTACGCTCTTCTATGGCGGACTTGTTCGGAAACAACCAAAAAACCAATATAAATATCACAAAAAAACATAAAAGATAAGAAAATAGAAAATTGGAGGAGTATCAAAAAAACCAACCTTGCCGGAAGTAGGCGGAATTGCGCTGAGACCGGGAAGGAGGCAGAGATTGGCGCGGAATACCGGTGAACAAGCGGCGAAAAAGTGGAGGAGAATGGCGGTGAAGTCTCGGGAAGGAATAAGAATGGCGGAATGGAGGCGAAAAGAAGAAGAAGAATGGCAGAAGAATGGCGGAATGGAGGCGAAAGGAAGAAGAAGAATGGCGGAAGAATGGCGGAATGTTGGATTATAACACAGATTAGAGGACGCATTCACTGAATGCATCATGGCCACGTGGCACGTGGCCTCCACCAGCGCGGAAATTCTTAAACAAAAATAAAAAAATTAAAAAGGAGAGGACGCATTAGGTATATGCGTCCTTAAGAAAAAGTCAACAGTGCAGCATTCTGCATGCTGAAGAACGCATTTGGAGAATGTGTTCTCCGTATTTGCTACTGTTTGTGGCTACTGTAGCCACAAAACTAGAAATTTTCCACGCCAAAGCAGTATTTGGTCTGATCAAGGAGCGACTCACCACCGCCCCCATTTTGGTCTTGCCAAATTTCTTACTACCTTTTGAGCTACATACAGATGCTTCAAAAATAGGGATTGGAGCCGTTCTTTGCTTGTAGGGGGACCTATGGCATTCTATAGTGAGAAGGTCATGAGCGCCCAACTTCACTATAGCACCTACGATGTCAAGTTTTACGTTGTGGTCCAAGCCATGAAGCACTAGAGGCATTATCTATTTCACTGGGAGTTTGTACTATACATTGACCATGATTCTCTTACCCATGTCCATCGCCAGGACAAGTGTCAGCCCAACATGCAAGGTGGGTCTCCTTCCTCTATAGGTTCACCTTTGTTGTGAAGCACAAAGCAGATGTTACCAACCACATTGCAGATGCCCTTAGTCCTCGAAACAATCTGCTGGTCACTATGAGAGTCGAGGTAAGCGCTCAGACTTCTTACTCCACAATGGGTTCCTATTTCATGGAAACCAAC
Source organism: Rubia yunnanensis (assembly GCA_037428765.1). Taxonomy (NCBI): domain Eukaryota; kingdom Viridiplantae; phylum Streptophyta; class Magnoliopsida; order Gentianales; family Rubiaceae; genus Rubia; species Rubia yunnanensis. The sequence continues at coordinate 108,792,241 of CM075062.1, read as the reverse complement.
TATGTATTCCCAAGTTTAGTTGGCACATTCAGATCATTAAAGGAGTTATATTGAGAGGGGCACGTGAGACAAGACCGCACACTCCATCTTGTTCAATCCTTTTACTTTTAGCTAGGAATGCACAACGAGGTACACAAGTTTTTGAAGTAATGTCGCATCTGGCAGTTATCGAAGGGTGGGGCAACTAATGTCGGACTTTGCATGCCACTTCCTATACCATCTGAGTCATGGGTTGACATTAGTATGGGGCAAATTTATATTAGTACGGCTACAGTAGCTGTGCATGGAAACATTTGTGGAGAACGCATTCGATGAATGCGTTCTCTATTTTCACAGATTTTTTTAAAAAAATATTACTTGAGGACGCATTCAGTGAATGCGTCCTCTCCTTTTTTTCTTTTTTTTGTTTTCCGTTAATTTCTTGAATTTTCCTATAGGTATTTACACGTGGATGAGGACGCATTCAGTGAATGCGTCCTCCAATCCTTCGGGCTCACGAAATACCCCTCCCGAGCACTCGAGCATCTCCATCTCTCGAATGCCCCTCTCGAGCATTCGAATCCCTCCTGCGGTCAAACCTCTACCACCAATTCCCCTTCGAGCAGTCGAGTAGCTCTAGAGGGCTTACATAACAGCCGCTCGAGCACTCGAGTACCCATCACTCAATTACTCGAATACCTCCATCCCTCCAACTCCTTTCCTCACTCGAGTTAAAAAACCTGTGAAAATAGAGAACGCATTTCTTGAATTTTCCTATAGGTATTTACACGTGGATGAATGTGTCCTCCATTCCGTGTTAAAAATTAGAATTTTCCTCCCAGCCTCGTCATAATACTTTTATAATCGTACAGTATGCCCTGTATTTATTAGCAATTTTTTTTAAAACTACATCCCAATTTTGAATTTATAATAATAACAGAATAAACTCTTGCCTACAATTTAGACTACCTAAAGTAAACTTTGTGTTAAGTATTTTGATTTAAAATGATATTACTAACAATATTCTCAATCATGATAATTAAATTTCATCTATTTTAGTTATTTTGATTTAAAGAATAATTAATAAATTGTATATTTTACTGAATAAAATTCCTTATTTTATATTGAGGTCTTAATTAATAAAATGTGGGACTAAAAAATTTTATATATATATATATGTGTGTGTGTGTGTGTGTTAAATTCAATACCCGTTTTCAAGAAATTATAGAATTCAAACAGTATTTTAAAAAATATATCAATATAAATTAAGAAAAATTAAAAATAATAAAAAATCTGAGGACGCATCCTCTAAAAATAGTTCAAAAAATTTTTAAAAAATTCAGTGAGGACGCATTCAGTGAATGCGTCCTCCACCTTTGTGTTCATCACCCAGCACATGCATAAATTGCATCCGAAAATTTACTGTTCAGCACCAAAGAATCAAGAACTCATCAGTATGGACTTTGTGTTAGGTCATCCGCGAACTCAGTGAGGTAGTGACTCGATCTTTGTTGTGGTCGACCAATTCTTCAAAATGGCGCACTTCATTCCATGGAAGAAGACCACAGATGTTGTGAATAAGGTCCGGTTGCTCTTTCATGACGTCTACCGCTTACATGGTTTTTCGGCATCAATCGTGTCTCATCATGACACTCGGTTTATCAGCAACTTTTGGAAAAGCATCTGGAAAATGGTGAACACAAAGCTTGATTTCAGCATCGCTTATCATCCATAGACTGACGGTCAAACCGAGGTTGTTAACCAATCCCTCGGAATTCTACTTCGATGCCTCATTGGTGAACACCCGAAGAGCTGGGACTAGAAGCTTAGCCAAGCAAAGTTTTCTCACAATCATGCAGTCAATCTAAACATGAGAAATTGCTATGTTTGTGGCTACAGTTGCCACAAACAGCATTTGCATGTGGAGGACGCATTTCCGTAATGCGTCCTCTCTTTTTTTGTTGTTTTTGAAAATTTTCAGTCAAAATTTTCAAATGACGGATGGGAGGATGACACGTGGCGAGGACGCATTACCGTAATGCGTCCTCTGTGGAAAATTATTTTTTTTATAATTTCAGGTAAAAATTAGGTGATGACACGTGGCCAATTGTGGTGATGCCACGTGACAATTATAATTTTTTTTGTAAAAATATTTATTTATATTTATATTTATTTATATATATATATATTTTTATATTTATATATATCATTATATATATATATATATATATATTTATTCATATTTATATTTATATTTATATTTATATTTATATATATGTATATATTTATATTTATATATATCTTTATTTATATTTATATTTATATTTATTTTTGTATTTATATATTTATATTTATATATCTTTATTTATATTTATATATATTTATATATATATATATATCTTTATTTATATTTATATATATATTTTTATATATATGTATTTATTTATATTTATAATTATTTATATATATATATATATTTATTTATATTTATATTTATATATATGTATATATTTATATTTATATATCTTTATTTATATTTACATATATATATATATATATCTTTATTTATATTTATATTTATATATAAGTATATATTTATATTTATATATATCTTTATATATATATATATTTATATATATATATATATATTTATTTATTTATTTATATATCTATATTTATATTTATATATATCTTTATTTATATTTATATATATTTATATATATATATCTTAATTTATATTTATATTTATTTTTGTATTTATATATTTATATTTATATATCTTTATTTATATTTATATATATCTCTATTTATATTTATATATATTTATATATATTTATATTTATATTTATATATATTTATATTTATATTTATATATATTTATATATATCTTTATTTATATTTTTATATATATATATATATATCTTTATTTATATTTATATATATATATATATATATATATATATATATATCTTTATTTATATTTATATATATCTTTATTTATATTTATATATATATCTTTATTTATATTTATATTTATATTTATATTTATGTATATATTTATATATTTATATATATTTATTTATATTTATGTATATTTATTTATATATTTATATTTATTTATATTTATATATATTTATTTATATATTTATTTATTTATATATATATATTTATTTATATTTATATATTTATTTATATAAATATTTATTTATATTTATGTATATATTTATATTAATATATATATTTATATATATATTTATTTATATATATATATATATTTTTTATTTATATTTATGTATATATTTATATTTATATATATATTATTTATATTTATATATTTATATTTATATATTTATATTTATATATATGTATATATTTATGTATATATTTATATTCTGAAAAAAATAGGCCCCCCAGAGGACGCATTATCGAGGAGTCGTTTCCAAAACGAGTGCTATGAAAATCATTTCGGGAAAAATTAAATAATGCTAAATTAGGCATTATTTGATTTTAGAAACGAGTCCTCTAATTGATGCTAAAAATAAAATCGTCACCAAAATGAGTCCTCTAATTGATTTCAAAAAAATAAAATAAATCATAATTATTTTCGAAAGAAAAAATGGAGAGGACTAATTGAATTCAAAAAAAAAGGGAAGGAACCATTTTCGGAAACAAAAAGGGATAAATTCTGGAAAAACAATTGGGCCCCAAGTGGACGCATTATCGAAATGCGTCCTCGTTCAAAATGCTGGAAAAATAAATTAAAAAAAGGGAAGGAACCATTTCCGGAAACAAAAAGGGATAAATTCTGGGAAAAAAATTGGGCCCCAAGTGGACGCATTATCGAAATGCGTCCTCGTTCAAAATGCTGGAAAACAAAATTGGGCCCAAAGAGGACGCATTATCAAAATGCGTCCTCCACCCTCTACGTCCACAATGAGGCAATGTGTAGACGAGGCAATGTGCTCCTCAGAGAAATTGTGGCTACAGTTGCCACAAACAGCATTTGCATGTGGAGGACGTATTTCCGTAATGCGTCCACCCATTTTTTAGGCAAAGTCTTGGGAAAGACGGTCTTTCCATAAGTTTATAGAAAGACGGGGTTTAATTTGAATAATAAAAGGTAAAAGGTCTTAGTTGCAACATTAAAAATTTAGTATGCAACATGTAAAAGTTATGAAATTTATACTTTAAACCCTGGTCTTTCCATGACTTATGGAAAGACCGTCTTTCAAGAGACGCACTCCATTTTTTAATATTTTTTTTTGAAAATTTTCGGTCAAAATTTTCAAACGACGGATGGGAGGATGACACGTGGCGAGGACGCATTACCGTAATGCATCCTCGGTGGAAAATTAATTTTTTTATAATTTCAGGTAACAATTAGGTGATGACACATGGCCAATTGTGGTGATGCCACGTGGCAATTATAATTTTTTTTGTAAAAATCTTTATTTATATTTATATTTGTATTTATTTTTATATTTATATATATGTATATATTTATATTTATATATATCTTTATTTATATATATTTTTATTTATATTTATATATATCTTTATTTATATTTATATTTATATATATGTATATGTATATATTTATATTTATATTTATATTTATATTTATATTTGTATTTATATATATGTATATATTTATATATCTATATTTATATTTATATATATCTTTATTTATATTTATATATATTTATATATATATATATATATCTTTATTTTTATATTTATATATGTATATATTTATATTTATATATATCTTTATTTATATTTATATTTATATTTATTTATATATATATATTTATATATCTTTATTTATATTTATATTTATTTTTATATTTATATTTATATATATGTATATATTTATATTTATATATATCTTTATTTATATTTATATATATCTTTATTTATATTTATGTATATCTTTATTTATATTTATATTTATATTTATTTTTGTATTTATATATATATGTGTATATATTTATATTTATATATCTTTATTTATATTTATATATAGCTTTATTTATATTTATATATATTTATATATATATATATATATCTTTATTTATATTTAAATTTATTTTTAATTTTATTTTTATTTTTATATTTATATCTTTATTTATATTTACATTTATTTTTATTTTTATTTTTATTTTTATATATATGTATGTATTTATATTTATATATATCTTTATTTATATTTATATTTATATATATATTCATATATATTTATATTTATATCTATATTTATATATATGTATATATTTATATTTATATATATCTTTATTTATATATATATTATATATATATATATATATTTATATATATTTATTTATATATATATTTATTTATATATACATATCTATACTTATATTTATATATATCTTTATTTATATTTATATGTATTTATATATATATATATATATATATCTTTATTTATATTTATATATATATATATATATATATATATATATATATATCTTTATTTGTATTTACATATATATATATATATTTATTTATATATGTATTTCTATTTATATTTATATTTATATATATGTATATATTTGTATTTATATATTTATTTATTTATATTTTTATTTATTTATTTATATATATATATATCTATTTATATTTATATTTATATTCATTTTTATATTTATATATTTATATTTATATATATCTTTATTTATATTTATATATTTATATTTATATATATCTTTATTTATATTTATATTTATATTTATATATATTTATATATATCTTTATTTATATTTATATTTATATTTATATATATGTATATATTTATATTTATATATATATCTTTATTTATATATTTATATATTTATATATTTATTTATTTATTTATTTATATATATATATATTTATTTATATATATATCTTTATTTATATTTATATTTATTTTTGTATTTATATATTTATATGTATATATATCTTTATTTTTATTTATATTTATATTTATATATATCTTTATTTATATATATATATATATATATATATCTTTATTTATGTTTATATATATCTTTATTTATATTTATATATATTTTTTATATATATGTTTATTTATATTTATATTTATATATATGTATATATTTATATTTATATATATGTATATATTTATATTTATGTATATCTTTATATATATATATATATATACTTATTCATATATTTATTTATTTATATTTATGTATATATTTATATTAATCTATATATTTATATATATATATATATATATATATATATTATTTATATTTATGTATATATTTATATTTATAATATATATATTTATATATATATATTATTTATATTTATGTATATATTTATATTTATATATATATATTATTTATATTTATATATTTATATTTATATTTATATATGTATATATTTATATATACATAAATATATTAATTTTTATTTTTTTATATTTTTATATTCATATTTATGTATATATTTATATATACATATATATAAATATAAATATAAATAAAGTCAAAAAAAAGGGGAACCATTTTCGGAAACAAAAAAGGAGAGGACTCGTTTCCGAAACGAGTCCTCTATTTAAATTCTGGAAAAAAAATAGGCCCCCCCAGAGGACGCATTATCGAGGAGTCGTTACTAAAACGAGTGCTATGAAAATCATTTCGGGAAAAATTAAATAATGCTAAATTAGGCATTATTTGATTTTAGAAACGAGTCATCTAATTGATGATAAAAATAAAATCGTCACCAAAAACGAGTCCTCTAATTGATTTCAGAAACAATAAAATAAATCATAATTATTTTTGGAAGAGAAAATGGAGAGCACTAATTGAATTCAAAAAAAAAAGGGAAGGAATCATTTCCGGAAACAAAAAGGGATAAATTCTGGAAAAAAAATTTGGGCCCCAAGATGACGCATTATCGAAATGCGTCCTCGTTCAAAATTCTGGAAAACAAAATTGGGCCCAAAGAGGAAGCATTATCAAAATGCGTCCTCCACTCTCTACGTCCACAATGAGGCAATGTGCAGACGAGGCAATGTGCTCCTCAGAGAAATTGCTATGTTTATGGCTACAGTTGCCACAAAACAGCATTTGCATGTGGAGGACGTATTTCCGTAATGCGTCCTCCATTTTTTAATATTTTTTTTTGAAAATTTTCGGTCAAAAATTTTCAAACGACGGATGGGAGGATGACACGTGGCGAGGATGCATTACCGTAATGCATCCTCGGTGGAAAATTAATTTTTTTATAATTTCATGTAACAATTAGGTGATGACACATGGCCAATTGTGGTGATGCCACGTGGCAATTATAATTTTTTTGTAAAAATCTTTATTTATATTTATATTTGTATTTATTTTTATATTTATATATATGTATATATTTATATTTATATATATCTTTATTTATATATATTTTTATTTATATTTATATATATCTTTATTTATATTTAAATATATATATATATTTATTTATTTATACATGTATTTATATTTATATTTATATATATGTATATATTTGTATTTATATATTTATTTATTTATATTTATATTTATATTTATATATATATCTTTATTTATATTTATATTTATATTCATATTTATATTTATATTTATTTTTATATTTATATATATTTATATTTATATATATCTTTATTTATATTTATATTTTATATATATATTTATATATATTTTATTTATATTTATATTTATATTTATATATATGTATATATTTATATATATATATATATATATATATATATCTTTATTTATATTTATATATATTTATTTATTTATATATTTATATATATTTATTTATTTATATATATATACATTTATTTATTTATTTATATATATATCTTTATTTATATTTATATTTATTTTTGTTTTCATATATTTATATGTATATATATCTTTATTTATATTTATATTTATATTTATATATATCTTTATTTATATATATATATATATATATATCTTTATTTATATTTATATATATCTTTATTTATATTTATATTTATATATATCTTTATATATATATATATACTTATTCATATATTTATTTATTTATATTTATGTATTTATGTATATATTTAATTAATATATATATTTATATTAATATATATATTATATATATTATTTATATTATGTATGTATTTATATTTATATATATATTATTTATATTTATATATTTATATTTATATTTATATATATGTATATATTTATATATACATAAATATATTAATTTTTATTTTTTTATATTTTTATATTCATATTTATGTATGTATTTATATATACATATATATAAATATAAATATAAATAAAGTCAAAAAAAAAGGGGAACCATTTCGGAAACAAAAAAGGAGAGGACTCGTTTCCGAAACGAGTCCTCTATTTAAATTCTGGAAAACAAATAGGCCCCCCGGAGGACGCATTATCGAGGAGTCATTCCCAAAACGAGTGCTATGAAAATTATTTCGGGAAAAATTAAATATTGCTAAATTAGGCATTATTTGATTTTAGAAACGAGTCCTCTAATTGATGCTAAAAATAAAATAGTCACCAAAACGAGTCCTCTAATTGATTTCAGAAACAATAAAATAAATGGAAGAGAAAATGGAGAGGACTAATTGAATTCAAAAAAAAGGGAAGGAATCATTTCCAGAAACAAAAAGGGATAAATTCTGGAAAAAAAATTTGGGCCCCAAGAGGACGCATTATCGAAATGCGTCCTCGTTCAAAATTCTGGAAAAAAAATTGGGCCCAAAGAGGAAGCATTATCAAAATGCGTCCTCCACCCTCTACGTCCACAATGAGGCAATGTGCAGACGAGGCAACGTGCTCCTCAGAGAAATTGCTATGTTTGTGGCTACAGTTGCCACAAACAGCATTTGCATGTGGAGGACGCATTTCCGTAATGCGTCCTCCCATTTTTTATTTTTTTTTTTCAAAAATTTTTTGGTCAAAATTTTCAAACGACGGATGGGAGGATGACACGTGGCGAAGACGCATTACCGTAATGCGTCCTCTGGAAAATTAATTTTTTTATAATTTCAGGTAAAAATTAAGGTGATGACATGTGGCCAATTGTGGTGATGCCACGTGGCAATTACAATTTTTTAGTAAAAATCTTTATTTATTTTTATATATGTATATATTTATATTTATATATATCTTATTTATATATATACATATATCTTTATTTATATTTATATATATCTTTATTTATATTTATATTTATATTTATATTTATATATATGTATATATTTATATTTATATATATATGTATTCATATTTATATTTATATTTGTATTTATATATATGCATATATTAATATATCTTTATTTATATTTATATATATCTCTATTGATATTTATATATATATATATATCTTTATTTATATTTACATTTATTTTTATTTTTATTTTTATATTTATATATAAGTATATATTTATATTTATATATATCTTTATTTATATTTATATATATCTTTATTTATATTTATATATTATATATATATATATATATATCTTAATTTATATTTATATTTATATTTATATTTATTTTTGTATTTATATATTTATATTTATATATATTTATTTATATATCTTTATTTATATTTATATATATCTTTATTTATATTTATATATATTTATATATATATATATATATCTTTATTTATATTTATATTTATATTTATATATATGTATATATATCTTTATTTATATTTATATTTATATTTATATTTATATTTATATTTATATTTATATTTATATTTATATTTATATTTATATTTATATTTATATTTATATTTATATTTATATTTATATGTATTTATATTTATATTTATATATATTTATATATATATTTATTTATATTTATATTTATCTTTATTTATATTTATATATATATATATATCTTTATTTATATTTATATATATATATCTTTATTTATATTTATATATATATATATCTTTATTTATATATATATATATCTTTATTTATATTTATATTTATATTTATATATATGTATATATTTATATATATATACTTATTCATATATATATTTATTTATATTTATGTATATATTTATATTAATATATATTTATATATATTTATAAATATATTTTTTTTATTTATATTTATGTATATATTTATATTTATATATATATTTATATATATATACATATTATTTTTATTTATATATTTATATTTATATATATATGTATATATTTATGTATATATTTATATATACATAAATATATTTATTTTTATATTTTTATATTTATATTTATGTATATATTTATATATACATAAATATAAATATAAAAATATAAAAATAAATATAAATATATACATATATATAAATATAAATATAAATAAAGTCAAAAAAAGGGGAACCATTTTCGGAAACAAAAAAGGAGAGGACTCGTTTCCGAAACGAGTTCTCTATTTAAATTCTGAAAAAAAAATAGGCCCCCCGGAGGACGCATTATCGAGGAGTCGTTCCCAAAACGAGTGCTATGAAAATCATTTCGGGAAAAATTAAATAATGCTAAATTAGGCATTATTTGATTTTAGAAACGAGTCCTCTAATTGATGCTAAAAATAAAATCGTCACCAAAATGAGTCCTCTAATTGATTTCAGAAACAATAAAATAAATCATAATTATTTTCGGAAGAAAAATTGGAGAGGACTAATTGAATTCAAAAAAAAAGGGAAGGAAGGAAACAAAAAGGGATAAATTCTGGAAAAAAATTTGGACCCCAAAAGGACGCATTATCGAAATGCATCCTCGTTCAAAATGCTGGAAAACAAAATTAGGCCCAAAGAGGACGCATTATCAAAATGCGTCCTCCACCCTCTACGTCCACAATGAGGCAATGTGCAGACGAGGCAATGTGCTCCTCAGAGAAATTGCTATGTTTATGGCTACAGTTGCCACAAACAGCATTTGCATGTGGAGGACGTATTTCCGTAATGCGTCCTCCCATTTATTATTATTTTTTTTTGAAAATTTTTGGTCAAAATTTTCAAACGACGGATGGGAGGATGACACGTGGCGAGGACGCATTACCGTAATGCGTCCTCTGTGGAAAATTAATTTTTTTATAATTGCGGGTAAAAATTAGGTGATGACACGTGGCCAATTGTGGTGATGCCACGTGGCAATTATAATTTTTTTGTAAAAATCTTTATTTATATTTATATTTATTTTTATATTTATATATATATTTATATTTATATATATCTTTATTTATATTTATATATATCTTTATTTATATTTATATTTATATTTATATATATGTATATATTTATATTTATATATATTTATATTTATATTTATGTTTATATTTTTATTTATATATATGTATATATCTTTATTTATATTTATATATATATCTTTATTTATATTTATTTTTATTTTTATTTTTATATATATGTATATATTTATATTTATATATATCTTTATTTATATTTATATTTATATATATTTATATATATCTTTATTTATATTTATATATATCTTTATTTATATTTATATATATCTTTATTTATATTTATATATATATTTATTTATATTTATATTTATATTTATATTTATTTTTGTATATATATATGTATATATTTATATTTATATATCTTTATTTATATATATTATATATATATATATCTTTATTTATATTTAAATTTATTTTTATTTTTATTTTTATATTTATATATATGTATATATTTATATTTATATATATCTTTATTTATATTTATATTTATATATATATTTATATTTATATTTATATTTATATATATGTATATATTTATATTTATATATATCTTTATTGATATATATATATATATATTTATTTATATATATATTTATTTATTTATTTATATATGTATATATATCTATACTTATATTTATATATATCTTTATTTATATTTATATATATATATATATATTTATTTATTTATTTATTTATATTTATATATATTTATTTATTTATATATGTATCTTTATTTATATTTATATTTATATTTATATTTATATATATGTATATATTTATATATATATATCTTTATTTATATTTATATATATTTTTTATATATATATCTTTATTTATATTTATATTTATTTTTATTTTTATATTTATATATATGTATATATTTATATTTATATATATCTTTATTTATATTTATATTTATATATATTTTTATATATTTATATTTATATATATTTATATTTATATTTATATTTATATTTATATTTATATTTATATTTATATTTATATTTATGTATATATTTATATTTATATATATCTTTATTTATATTTATATTTATATTCATATATATGTATATATTTATATTTATATATATCTTTATTTATATTTATATATATTTATATATATATATATATACTTATTCATATATTTATTTATTTATATTTATATACGTCGAGTTTGAGTTTAGTGACTTTCTGTGGGCTGTTCTCACCAAAGAATGGTTCTCCATCGGCGACAACAACAAGCTTGCAACGAAAAAAATTGGCCCCATGGAGATCATCGAAAAAACTAATCCGAACGCATATCGTCTCAAGCTCCCAAGACAAATCCGCACTGCAAACGTGTTGAATGTGAAGCATCTCATTCTTTTCTAAGGTGACTCCTCCGACGATGATATGGACCTGACTTTGAGGAGGAATTCTTTCCACCCTGGAGAGAATGATGCAGGCCTAGCGATAGACGAACAAGTTTTGACGTGTTTAGAGTGATTTGAGAAGATGAACAAGGGCACATTTTGAAGTTGAGTTTCACTTTGAGACCATGCCTGCATGTTTACGGAAGAGCTTGATTTTTACATCTCCTGCATATTTATCAAAATCTTCTACATGATTTTACGTACTTTTCCTTTTGCATGCTTATGGTAGTTTTGTATGATTATAGGAGTTTGGTTGTTTTTTTCCGTTTTTGTCATTTTTTGCCTTTTTCCGTTTTTTGCCCTTAGGCTTTGTTCGTTGGGTTTAGGTATTTAAACCTTATATCTTGGACTTGTGCGGCAGAGTTTTGATGAAATAAAAAACAGACACTTTCTTTCCATTTTCTTGCTCTTTAAGATATTGAATTTGATGTCCAAATATGGTATTCAAGTGTCTTGAATCAACCGGTTTTAGAAGGGTTTCGATTGGAATCTGTGCGTGAATAAAAAATCGCGGTCGAATTTGTTCTACAAAGCTTCCGCCTGCATTATGTAATATTTTTACGGATGCTTGTAAACAGCATTATAAGGATAAGATTTTCCCCTTTTGTTTTACATGGAACTAATGTAGCTTCTTCAGGTTCATTGAGTAATGTAAGATAGTCAAAGTATTACTTAACTTTATCTCTCTAACTTTAGGGTAAGCTACTCCCTAACTAGACTAAAATAAAAGGCACAAGAAACAAGGAAAGAACAAGGGAAAGTGAAGAGGAATGTCACTCGATGATGCATTTGACGTGTTCATGGTCGATGGTACTTTTGAAGATTGAAAACATTACATCTTCTTGAGATGTGTTTCCCTTCCATGGTTTCTAGTACATAGTTGTCTCTTAATTAAGCTTCAACATCCTTGTATGGACCTTCCAATTCTTTGCTAGCTTGCCATTGTCCTCCAGACAGCTTTTCTCATTTCTTTGCATAACAAGATCTCCTAGAGTAAATTTCACTTTCTGGACTCTTCAATCGTGATTGCACTTCACCCTCTCCTGCATCTTAGCTTTGCAGAGGCTGATTTTTCTCATTTTTATTCGACCAAGTACCGACCATCTGAAGGTTTTCTTCCTTGGATGATTAATTAGGCCGGTCATCTCCTAGAAACACCATGGTCGTAGACTTCACATACCAATATCTGCTGGAATCACTACCCCTAAGACGTAAACCAAGCTATATGTGATTTCTCCTAAGCTCGATGATTTAGCTGTCATGTAGGACCAAAGAACTCTATGACCTGCCTCCACTGGGGGGTCGTTAATTGTAGCTAATTAACCCTAGCAAAGGATGGTAGGTCAAAGATAAAATTTATAGTTCTGCACCCAACACACTACTATGTAACCTATAAGGTAGTTAGTGGTAAGCCCTGGGTATGTCCACAGATTTGCTAGGGCCTAAAAATCAATTAAACAAATCTCATCCAGTTTTTCAATCCATACGAGTTACTAGGAATAGCTAGTAAAGTAAACAATGGGGGTTTGATTTTGTTTTCCAACTAACAACTACTAAGCATAAAAGCAAAAGGCAGAGAAACTATATAAATAGGCACTTAGGGGTATGTGTGTAACATGTTTGATAAATGACTTCAATCCTCGATTCATTCACGTGTAGACTTATAAACCTATCTTATGCCCATTTCACATAGTGTGGAGATTTTCAGGTGTTTCCCCCAGTCTATCACACGTGGTACTTACCACAATGTCCATATCTCACCGTCTCCGTAATTTAAGGGAATGCACTCTAGTCCACCAACATCGCAGACCATTCCCTAATCACTTCACAACCAAGGGCAACGCGCCCCTGATTAAAGGAATCGAAAGCCCACCTAAAAGGGCAATGCCTCACATAGGTCGTAACCATTGGATATGGAGTGAAATGTATTACATCTCATACACTCCAATGTGGATCCCAATCCCTAGGCCTAGAGAGGCAAAGGTAAAGACACCTTGCGATGACTCTAGAGTCGGCACAACTCTAGTCTCTATAAATATCACGCTAATCTATCAGGTTAAGCCAGGAGCTTTCCCCGTTGAGATTTGCCAAATTGACTGCCCAACATGTTGATTTCTCATGCAGCTAGCCAATCGGAATCACGGTATAACACATATAAAGATTTTCTCTCAAAGGAGATGAATGCACTCATCTCCCCGGTGTTCTATACCTACTCCACAATTCCAACACTTTCCAAGATCGCAATGAAGCCTAGCACAATCTTATACTGCCATACATGCATGAGTGCATCATCATAATGACATAGCATAAATCAAAATTCTTAGAAACCAAAAGTTCAAGCAAAAATACTCATGAAGAAATAAGATAAGGAAATCTATATCTCAAAAAGTTAAGTTCCACTACTGCAGGACAGGGGTATTTGCACTGGTAATTTAGGGTAATAGCACCGATATTTTGGCCCCCAAAAATACCGTTGCGTATGTATAGGGGTGTAGAAACGCAACAAATTTGCACCGGTAAAATGGATCGGTCTACAGAAGTATTTGCATCGGTATCTTATGTCATTGCAAAATAGTGGGATCACAATATGTGTGCACCTGTATTATTTGGAAAAACGGTGTTATACCGGAATATAGTTTGCATCGGTTATTTACACCGGTATTTAACCCATGAACCGGTATAAAACAGTGATTTGTACACTGGTATTAAATCCAACACTGATCTTTGTTTTGTAGTCGAAATATATTTTTTTCACTCGAATACATTGCACCGGTATTTTTTGACACCGTTATTAATGTGCTTTATGCACTGGTGTTATTGAAATGATTTTTAAAAAATATTTAAAATGTGAAATTTATTTACATTGAAACCTGCCTTATATCGGTGTATTATGTGGATAAATTTGCAATGCCTAATTTGTTTTCTAATGGTCCATCTCGGATCATTTCCAAGGCAACGAAAGCCAGAGATACTTGTGAACTATTATAAATTGGAAACTTTTGAATAGGTAAGAATTTGAAACATTCTATTACAAAAATATGGCTTGCAAAACACGCGAATATTATTCCAACATATGAAATAGAAGAAGTATCTTGAACATGGAATCAAACAAAGTAAAACACAAGTTTAGTATAACCAATCACCATCCATAGAATTCAAATATCATCAGTCATTCAATATTAACCATCAACCTATTATGTCGTTCTTATCATCCAGAAGTTGCAACATAGTGTTCGCCTGTTGCTAGTAGTCTCCGAGTCAAGCCCCACTACATCTCTCTGCTACACCTTGAATTTTGTAAAAATGGTATTGTCCTTTGCCCTCTGGGAAAATCTGCTAATTTCAAACTTACACTATTAGTCAATAATGTTGCATTTACTAGAGATTAATAATATCAAATTTTGAGATGCAAGGTTTACCTCCAAGATATTGTTTGTCTTCGGGTGATTAACAAATTATTCCATGAAGAGCATGATGGAGTACCCGCATTGCCACGAGCCATTTTGGGTTCGGTATTGCATGGGAAAGGTAAATGTAATTACTATCCCTAAACAAAACATTTGATGGATGAAATGACGGAATGACTTACCATATGTTGTTGATTTTTTAACTGTAGTCAAGTTCTGGCTACTTCTTACACTTCTCCCTTTGGTATACGCAAGCAAGCCTGTGAAGAAAGTAAAATTAAAAGGCTACTACTTCCCGTTTATTATGAAACTAGGAATTTTGATTTGATTGATTGAAATACCTTGAAATGACCTTGAGTTCGACCAAGTTTGTTGGTTTGATACCCCCTGACAATGTGTCCAGAGTGAAAACCTCCTCCGTTTGGGGACAAATAATGATGAGGTACCAATGATCGCTATCGGAAATTATGTTAACAAATTAATGAAATGGAAGTGGTTTGAAATGTGAATGTAATTATCCGGAAGAAATACTTACATTCTTATGTAGGGTACGATGTAGAACTCAGCATTCGTTGCCTTCATTGTTTCCAAAATTTGTTTGAAACAGAGTTCAACTTTCTGCTCTAAGTCGGTTAGATTGCCACAACTGGATGGGCAGAATCGGACGCGGCCTAAATTAGTTTCATATATTTTCTCCCACATGTGCCTGTAATGTTAATCGTACATGAAAATGAATTATTGATAAATTAAAAAAACATAAAGGTTGTAATTTTTTGAAATCACCCCATCCACACATCAACCTACGCATTATCAATCCAGGTCATCGAATGCATGTTTCCTAGTTTCTTCCCGAATTCGACCAGAACTTCTGTTCCCACACCGCAGGTGTAATGGCGTGCAAATATTGATGGTTAGAACACTGGGATGAACATGCAGTCCTTATTCTTTATTATTTCAAGGATAGCGGCATTTGATTCCTTTATGAATTGCCCCATGATCGGCCAATCTGTCAGGCCTCGTTTGTTGACAATCTGTGAAGTGAAATGATATGAAATGATCACTTGAGCATGTAGTATTGAACTATCGTTGTTAATGAATAATAATGGGACTTTTTTTAGTGTATTATCTATTTTGGTAGCCTATTTATTCTTGGTCTTGCAGATGGCCAGAAATTAGCCGTCGACTGAGATTTTTGCTCGCCAGTATCCTGTTACAAGGACTAATGAATAGGGATATGCAAAAGTATTTTGAGAAATTGAAAAATAATGTGATACAAGAACATACCTCATCATCACTGGTAAGAATTATAACCTCCTCTTCATCGTCATCTGTATCACCTCCGGCACTGATTTCATCGATGTCACTCGGTTGCTCACTTGCATTGCCTATTAAGGACACCGGCCAATCCACGACACTATTGAGAACCTCTCCAACATTATCAAAGTGGTTGTCCGCCGAAGGCAATCCTGCCTAGGACAGAGGACTGGCTTGCATACTCTGACATGAAAAACACTTCCTTGTTGGACATCCCGACGATGAGAAACCTGTCGCAAGCCATGGGCGACCATTTTCTTCTTCCTGACTATGTCTTTGATGAAAAGAGTCATGCATTCTCCATCATATTCGTATAATATTTAAGTGAATCGATAAAATGGTTATGGAGTTATTTCAAATGTGTAAATCAATGTATAAGGCATGTATCGATTATTAACAGTGTACCTCTCCATCTCCTTCTCCGTCGTTGGGCTCTTCATTGGACTTTGTAGCAGCTGCAGCAATGCCATCCATCGTCTTCTCTATAAACTTCTTGGGATTGTTAAGGCCTGGCAGATTCTAAACACAGCTTGCAAATTCTAAGACCTTCACCAATTGCTCTAGGTACGATTCCATGGCTTTCATGACCGGTTGATCGTTAGATGGTCTCCTCCAGGTTATCTCCTTGGCTGAGGAGCCGCTACAACACTTGCAGCGGGAGAGATGAGGAACATCCACCGCTGTGGGTAGACCCGTCAGAGCTCCTTTGTACCTGCCCAGGTGATCCTTCTTCTTTGTGACTTTTATGAGGATATCCTCACCCGGCTGCAGTTCCAATGCTTCTTTTTCCTTAAGCTCATTCAATTTCAACTAAGAATCACATAGGAACGCAATTGTATATATTAATAATGTGAAGTACACAAAAAATAATTTAAATGGTTGATTTTGGCGTAACTTACAACGTCTGGTGCATTATTCTCAACCTCCTTCGATGTGTATAACCCTTTCTTATCGTTGTTTGCCTCAAGGTAGACAAGAGATCTGTCAGGTGCAAAGTTCCTTTGACTGAGTTGTTTCTCAATATCCTTGCCAGTGAATCCCTCGACGGTCAACCTCGTTCTCTCCTTCTCCTTCAGATCCTTACTCAATTTTTCATGGATGTATCGGTTATCCCTTCTGCCAGTGTGGTGCCTGTAATCCCTGCCCTTGTTGCATTCAATATTTGTCAACCCGAGCCTCTATTGTTGTTATAAATGAAAATTTAGTTGAATAGAAGTTGTGGGAAACATGTCTCTTAACAAGTATTTATTTTTTCATCATACCTGAAAATCCGAATGCCAGCACCTCTTTTCAAACAAGTGACATTCGTCTTCATCCATCCACTTGTACTTCTCCCATGCAGGTATTCCTATTTTATTGATACCTTTGTCCACGTCGTGAATGGACCTATTTTCCACCTTTGTCTTCCAATTCCTATGTTGGTTTTTTTCCATCTCAGTAACCTCCTTCTTCAGTATTTTTAGTTGCCCGTCTGTCACAGGTGTTTCAATTGTGAAGCTCTTCTTGAATGAATCATATGAAAAAGCATGTCATTAATCACGCCTTCACTAAGACTTTACCATTTCATAAAATATTTAAATTAAAATTATCGAGAGTCTTACCAGAACATCCTTCCATGCCACTTCCTTAACATCCTCAGGGAAATCGCTCCAGTGTTTGCACGCGTAAAATCTGATGCGGCAATAGAAAGCCTAATTTCCATAAACGTGCCACGCTAACCAATTCTTAATGCATACCGCTTGATTCCCACGGAACTCAAATGCAACATGAGTTGGAGTATTATGCCTTGCCAACATCACAGACTGGCACGTACTAGTTCCCCGCCTCCTCAAATAACTTTTTACCTCAAACTTGTCTCATCCTTCTCCATTTTTCCCTCCAACCTTTGTCAAGTCACCGTCCACTTCATTAAAGGTTGGCCTTCCTTCGATGGTGCTCTTTCCCTTTCCCTTGCGAATTGGTGTTTTGGCCAATTGTTTATCGGCATCCACTCCTTCAACATCCCCTACAATAACATCACCCAATTCCGCGGTTTCTTCCTTCTCTTCAATAGACGGGTCATTCATTTGAGTTGCTTCTTCCTCAAATTTGGTCTTCAACGTGATCCTTTTTTGTGGTGGTTCTTGGTCTGCCACATCCACCTCCTCATCGACCACATCTTTCACCTCCTCTTCCTTCTTCGTAACTGGCCGCTTCCCCTTCATGTTGAATTTCCCCTTCTTTGGAGGCATCTACAACAGCATAATTGGAAATTCCCAATCCATGACAGTTCACACAATAATGGTACTTAAAGATCAACATTGATAGAACGTGGAACAGGATCAACTAGTTCGTAAAACTTTTGAGCAAAACATGGCATAGAAATTAAATAATTCATAGATGAAACTACTTCATGTGAGGCATAAGAGTTTATATAACATGGCATAGAACTTGAAAATTTAAGGCATGGAACTTGATATAGAATGAAATGGAACCTTATAGATGTGGATCGAATACCATACCAATGTCTTTGCATTCATAAATTAGACATACAACCGAGAAATTCTCACTCCCCCCTAACGCGAATATTAACATTATCACCAACAAAAATACTATAGAACTACATCACCCATCCACAAAAAATGCAATAAATTTACTCCCAACAATTGTATGAACATACCATTCAAGAGTGTATTGAGGGGAAGGCCAAAGGTGGTGACCATGCAAGCAT
Organism: Rubia yunnanensis; assembly: GCA_037428765.1. Classification (NCBI taxonomy): domain Eukaryota; kingdom Viridiplantae; phylum Streptophyta; class Magnoliopsida; order Gentianales; family Rubiaceae; genus Rubia; species Rubia yunnanensis. Next base: position 108,772,129 of record CM075062.1, on the reverse strand, counting down.
TCAAAAAGTCTCTGAAAATGATGAGATAACAGTCCCTATCTTGGAATTAATTGAAATTGTGACATCGCATGCTAAGTTTCTTAAAGTTTCATGCACAAAGAAGAGAAGTAGACCAACTTATAGGTTAGGACATTTGAAAATGAGGGGAGTCACCATTTTGAACCATAAATTGTTTTCCTAAAAAATGCGACGACCCCAGAATGTTCTCTATCCCTATCTCCTTAGGTGGAAAACTTGTTGAAAATGCCATGATATATTTAGGCACATCCATCAATGTGATTCTATTTAGTCTATATGAACACCTAGACATAGGTGAGCTTATGGAAAATAGAGTGATTGTCCAACTCGCCAATCATTTCCAAGCTAGCCCTCGTGGGCTAGTAAAGGATGTGATGGTGCAAGTTGGAAAATTATTTCTTTCGGTGGACTTTTATGTTCTAGACGTGGCGCACGACGGAAGTTCACCCCAAATACTTTTGGGGAGACCTTTTTTTAAAACTCCTAGAACTAAAATTTATGTCCCCTTGGGAACCTTGACTCTAGAAGATGATGAGGACAAAATGCAGTTTGATATCTATAAATCTAGGGATAACTCGACTAATTCTTCTTTGTACAAAGGTGTGACCCTATGTGATGAGCATCATCTCCATGAAACTTCTTGTATTACCAATGAGCATGAATACTTGGATGAGTTCCGTGTTGATGATATGGTTGATGAGTCCGATGAATTGCATAATGCAATTCACAGTATGTCTGTGCTACACTGTTTTTCCATCCTAACTAACTTGCAGCAGGAAAGGAAGAGTGTCAAGAGTTAAAACCTCCTCGACGTCCTCCTAACCTAAAAGTGACATTCATGAACTCCATTTTAGCAAGGCAGGGAGATTCATTTCCTATGATGGACAAGGGATCCAAAGGTAAGGATGACTCGTTGTGGAAACCTCTCCACAATGATGTCATCATGGGTGAAGTTGCCAGTGGCAATTCCTAGGTTTTTCTAACTAGATTGTATGAAATGAAAATAAGTCGTGAGGATGACAATAAATGTACGGTGTTTCTTTTTTGCTTTCGTGTTTTGAGTAGTGATTAGATAGATTTAACATGTTCTTGTTTGTGATGAGGAATTTTGAGATGAAATGCTTGTTTGATTTGAAAACTTGAATTTGAGTATCGTGATTGTGTTTAGATTTGATGGGTGACATAGTTTTTTTTTCAAAAAAGAGGGAAAATATGGAATAGGTCAAAAAATGGTGGAAACCTCATGCCAAAGCCTGCCACGAACCATGCCAGGAGAGTTGGCACGAGGGGATGCCTCACGTCGAAAAGTTTGGCACGAAGGATTGTTTCATGCCAGAAGATTTGGCACGAGGGATTGGTTCGTTCCAGGAGGTTTGGTACTAGGCTTTGGTCTGTGCCAAATACCCTTCTGCGGCGATTTCAAATTTTCCGCTGTCAAATTGTTCCAAAAGGGCAGATTTTCAAAAATTCTGAATTTCAAAAAATTTTAAAAATACATTTTTGGTTAAAAAAATTTTCATTCCCTAATTCCTTAGGATTTTTTATGCAAATAGTACTTCTAATATTGGCTAAATATGGGCGCAGGCCGTCCCATTTTTCATCACCTAATTCACTCGAAATTGGCTAAATATGGGCGCAGACCGGCCCATTTTTTATGGCTCATGCCATTCCATGTGCAAAATGTTGAAACCAGCCAGCGAGACGTGGATAATCGGTGTGTGAGAGCATACAAGGAATGAAGGTACCTTCTAATTACTCCTCTAATGTTTGTCAGTTTGTGAATGATGAGTTGCGTCTAAATGCTTTGAAATTACACGATTGTCATGTCCTTATGGAACAAATTTTCCCGTAGCAATATGTGGGTGTTTGGAAGAGGAAGTTAGATTTTCTGTTATGCACTTGTGTTTATTTTTCAACTCGAATAACTGGATCGAGAGGCTGCTGTTGTTCTATGCCATTTGAATAACTGGATCGAGAGGCTGCTGTTGTTCTATGCATTTGAATAACTGGATCGAGAGGCTGCTGTTGTTCTATGCCATTTGGAGAAGTATTTTCCTCAATTTTTGTTTGACATCATGGTGCACCTAGTGGTACACTTGGTTAGGGAGATATGTATGTGCGGGCCTGTTGGAATGCATTTGATGTACCCCTTTGAGCGTCACATGGCTATTTTCAAGAGTTATGTTCATAATCATAGTTGGCCCAATGCCTCCATTGTTTATAGGTACGTCACTGAGGAGATCATCGAGTAATGAACAACGAACTTGGTTGGAAGAAGAGCGGTTGGTGTTTCTAGAGGACCCCACTGTGGAAGGCGGAATGGGATTCCACGTTCCAAGGGTACGCTTCATACACCCTATCATGCTGAGTTGATGACTTTTCACCTGTATGTATTGCGTAATAATAGCGAGACTGTAACATATGTTGAAGAGCATGTTTCCCTGTTGAAAGAGATTCATCCAGACTGGCCCCCAAATAAAATTTATGTCAAGCATTCTTCAAGGTTTGTTAACTGGTTTTGCAATCGTTGTAATGTCAATGGGATGCCCAAAAAATCCACGGGTGTTTGCAAGGAAGCCGAACTGCACCGTTAGATGATGACTTGATTATGAGATTAATGACTTCAGTTTCTCAACATTAGCGAAGGACAAGAAGAGCACCACTTAAAACAATGGTGTATATATTGAATTTGAATCCATGTGACAGGCAAGCAAGAGAGATAAACATCTGGTTGTTGCTATGATGCCTCTCTATGGGGCGATTGCAGAAATTTGGGAGTTGGATTATGTAGATTTCAAGGTTGTTGTCTTCAAGTGTCATTGGGTGGAACACTGTTCCGGTGTTGTTGTTGAGGAGCCCATGGGGTTCACGTTGGTCGACTTGAATTGTGTAGGATATGAAGATGACAAGTTCATCTTAGCTACCCAGGCACGACAAGTCTTTTACATCAAGAACCCTTTGAATGAGAAGTATCATATGGTGTTGCATGGGAAGGAGTTTACTTTGATGAGGGGATTAATCATCCCACCATAACTGAGAGTCCTGAGTTTCCATCAGTATTTCCCGGTTCGGAAAATGTTGGGGGACCCATTGTTGAAAGGCGTTCTCACGGTGATGGGTTGTGAGCTGATGAGAGAGGTGAAATAGTAGGTGGGGACAATGTCTTGAAGCAGAAGCGATAGATCGGTTTTTCCTGGCCGTTGTTTTTGTGACCTTGTTTTGTGAAAAATTGTATGATCATTCAATGATTTAGTGTGTAATGTATTTAATTGACACTCTTTTATGAATTGGTTGGTATGATCCGTGATTTCAATGGAGTGTTTAGGTATTAAACCGGTTAAAATGTGCTTAAATAGAGATTAAATTTCCTAGTAGGTGTTGATTTTTTACACCGGTAAAGATGAAATTACCGGTGTAGAAAAATAGGGGAGGGACTATGTTTTGTACTTGCGCACCCGTACTCCTACCGGTGCACAGTACTTAGAAAATGTTTTGGTCCTTTTGCTCCCAGGTCCGAAAATATCAATTTTTTGGCATTTAAAGCAGCATAAAACAATTGTTTTTTGTAACATTTGCACCGGTAATTGTACTGGTGCGGGGGTACTTAGAAAAAAATTGTAAAATTTACTCTCGGGTCGGATTAGATAAAATAAAATTACTTAAAGTAGCCTAAAGAAGCTGCTTTAGGCCTCATTTAACACCGGTATATGTATAATATTGGTGTACAAAAAACGTTCCCTTTTTAAACACCCAATCAGCACCCCATTCTCACTGTACTTATAATTTACATCTCTCACACCATACCATCTCCATCACTACCCATCTTTGGTGAAATCCTACGTAGGTTGGCATTTAATCAGGTAAACCAATGCAATGCCTCTATTGTATGATTAATTAGAAATTTCAAATGAAATAGAATCATTGAGAATGTGACATCATGAATAGATTGACTTGCATGTAAGTTGTTTGATGAAATTCCTCAATGTGTTTCTTAGGAAATGCCTCCAAAATCCAATTCGAAAAGGATACGCCATTCAACATCCCCAGCATTGCCGAAAGTATCACATACTTACCCGGATGGTACCTTCATGTTCAAGGAGGCTAGGTTGGTCCATGAATCTTACAAAGGATGGCGTCATCACATATAGAGAGGAATTAAAGCATCTCCCCCATTTGAACAACTATATAGAAGCTTGGATGGGAAAACTTTGGTGAGACTCCGCAACCAATCAACCTGACCATTGTAAGAGAGTTCTAAGAAAACTTGAAGTGCGGACTGAGCTACGATTACATGTATTGTAGACGTAAATCTATCCATGTGACACCAGAATATATCAATGGATTGTTTGGGTTGCCCAATGTTCCAAACGATGAAGATGAGTTTCTCGCACTACATTTTCTAGGTGATGAAGACTATATTCTACAACAACCAATTGAGAAGGAGATCATTAGGACAGTAACTAGGGCAGGTATAGATATAAACAAGTTGGTCAAACCAGGTTGGAGAAAAATACCTAAGAAAACTCTAAGTCTGGAAATGAATGGGTGGTACCACTTTGTGGCATCTAGAATCCATCCAGTAACTGTTAACACAGAAGTTCACAAACTTTGCCTCACATTCTTGCATGCAATAAAGAGGGAGCTTTGATGGAATGTTGGTCGTTGAATTTGTCCTATACCCATGATGATGATGCAACAGGACCAGCTGATGGGGTAGAGCCATTGGTGTGCCTATTTTATATGGTTATATTAGGACTTTTAGGATTCACTTCTGTACACTTTTGAGCTCTAAACATGACATTTTGCCTTGAAATTCTCTAAGGAGGGTTAAAAGCGACTTTTATGCTTTTATTACTTTTCTAGAGAATTTTGTGTGACAAGGTAATTTGTTTGAAGACTTTGAAGAATACCTTTGAAGATTTGAAGACTTGTATTTGAGCTTTTGAAGATTTGAAGAATTGAAGAAGTGAAGAGAAGAAGAGGATATGAAACAAAAAGGAGAAAGAAGAAATAGTGCTGGACTTAGAGTCCGTCACGATGCCGTCGCGACTCGCGAAGGGCGAAGAGCCAAAAATTCTCCTTGATTTTTGCACCATAAATAATCACCTTATCCTCTCCTCTTCGGCAGCTTTTGGACACCTTCTTCTTCCTGCATTTTTGGTGGGTTCAAACCCTAGTTTTTCTTTTTTTTCTTTTCTTAGTTTTTGTAAGTTAATCATGTCTTTGTATTATCTAGCTTAGTTTTATCTTGGGAGCAAAGGATTGAAGCTTCCATTTCTATGTAGCAAGAACCATTTATATATATGCACATATCTATATATGTAACAAAAGGTTGATATTAGGCTAGGAGTAGATATATGTACACATATAAAAACGAGTAAAAAAAGGGGGGGTTTGGATGGTTGGTGGTCCTAAGTTATGAAAGTTAAAAGACAAGATAACTAGCAAGGTTAAGTAACTATGCTAATCATCAAACAAAACTAAGAAAAAAGGGGGTTTTAAAACTACAAAGATAAAGCCTTGGGCAATGGATATCCACTTCCAAACCTAATGTAGATCATTGAGCCATTCACTCATTCTATCACATTCGTTACTTGACATAACATTAACATACTTATCTAGCAAGAATCACAACACATTATGCACAAGAAGTTCTAAGTTCATGTTCATAGATTTTCATGCAAAGGAGCTAAGGAATTCGTCACTTTCCTATCATCCTAGCACTTCAATCATAAAAACACTTCCTATTCTCAAACAACTCATGGCATAAATGAAGTGAAACATAGCATCAAGAATACATAAATGCTAAATAATAAAGGCTTCAAGAACGAGTGAAACAATCTATTCACTACTTCAACTACATGTTGTGAAGATAAATCTTCCATCCTTCTTAGGCAGTAGTTTGCAAGAGTGAATTTGACATCTCTTGTCAAACCTCACCAATGACTCCCTTATTACTAAGAGTATCCCATTGATAGCATTTAGCACAAAGAATCAACAAGCTTAGCAACACTTATAAACACTACACCGTGTCTAAGCATTTAACCAATTCATGCATTTACACAAGATTAGTCAAGAACGATCGACATTCATAGACCTCTCTCATTTGCTACCTAAAACAAACATGACAACGAGTTCGACATCATCACATTCATCTAGCAATTATCAACACACCAACATCATTTAAGAAGCTCTAACTCATGCTCTTGGATTCCACATTAAAAGAGGGGAGAATCAGCTACTTTCTCCCAACCCTAACAAGTAATCATAGAGCAATTCATATACTCAAGCTTCCAACAACATCAATGCCATTAACAATTCACAGTCAAAGGTCAATAAATGCACAGTAGCAAAAGCACCAAATAGATATGTGTATATATATATGGTTCTTACTACATAGAAATGGAAGCTTCAATCATTTGCTCCCAAGATAAAACTAAGCTAGATAATACAAAGGCATGATTAACCTACAAAAACTAAGAAAAGAAAAAAAAGAAAAACTAGGGTTTGAACCCACCAAAAATGCAGGAAGAAGAAGGTGTCCAAAAGCTGCTGAAGAGGAGAGGATAAGGTGAGTATTTATAGTGCAAACGCAAGGAGAATTTCTTGCCCTTCATCTGTCACGAGTCGCGATGGCATCGCGACGGACTCCAAGTCCAGCACTATTTCTTCTTTCTCCTTTTTGTTTCATATCCTCCTCTTCTCTTCACTTCTTCAATTCTTCAAATCTTCAAAAGCTCAAATTCAAGTATTCGGATCTTCAAATCTTCAAAGGTATTCTTAAAATTCTTCAAAGTCTTCAAACAAATTACCTTGTCACACAAAATTCTCTAGAATAGTAATAAAAGCGTAAAAGCTGCTTTTAACCCTCCTTAGAGAATTTCAAGGCAAAATGTCACATTTAGAGCACAAAAGTTAATCCTAAAATTTCTAATATACCCATATAAAATGGGCACATCAAACCTCCCCACACTTAAACCTTACTTGCCCTCGAGTAAGAAAATATTCAAGCACATGAAGGAATTGATGCGTCCATATCCTAAACTAATATTCCCCCAATCAAAGCCTCGCAAAAATTTTCAATATCATAAATCCCAAAATCAAAGCTCAAATGAGAATTTTTTCACACACACAACCCCAATTCCTAAATTTAACCAAACCTACCCCTTATCAATTCACTACCCTTTTTTTAGATTAAAACCACCATAGGGTGGAGGGAAATGAATAAGGTCCCCAACCTTTTTTATAAAAGATTATATAGAGTTTTCCCCACGGACTTAGGCAACAAAGTTGCCTCCAAAAGATGATAGAGTATCTAATACTAGTGTTTGGTCCTATACAAAATATATGCCAAAAGGTTTAGGAGATGCGTTTCCAAAATAAGTAATCTCCACCCCTCGTGTTAATTACTTTATTTGGCCGGCCATCTCCTAATCTAAACACTTAAAATCCCACGAGATGAGCATAATCAGGATTTGTGAGAGTATTCATGCTTGATCAACTGAATCTTCATTTCCCATGAACTCATCACCTATGGAATGATAGAACAACCATCCTGTCCAGCATCCAATTCAGTTCTTACTATGTTGCTCCATATTACTTAACTTCAAAATCCAGTGTCCATGTTTGAAACTCAGCCCCAAACTTCAAACATTCATTACCGCTGCATATTGAGTTCGTTGGTGCCATCGAGAGCCTGCCATAAGAGAAAATAACAGCAGTAATCTATTCCAATAGCTATCATAGAGAAATCAGCAACAAGAAACTGCAAGCAAGGTTCTGTTGTGAGGAAAACTACAAGCAGCAAGATGAATTATATGTTTAGGTAAGACAATAACCACCAATTATAGTCGTTAATTCTTATACTAGGTATCCCAGTTGCATCCAGCATAATCAGGCCCCTAATTCCAGTAGAAACTGAATCTAGGTGGAGCTGACCATCTTGCCTCTGAACAGCAGTTTTGGCCAGAGCATCTGCCACTGCATTACCTTGTCTAAGTGTATGCAAAAGCTTTATATTTCCAAGGCTCACTTTAGTTTCATAACATAATTCAAACAAGGGCCATGGAGCTTTATATGGATCCATAATATGCAATATAGCTTGTGAACTATCAGATTCAATTTCACAGTTATAAGAGGCTAGCTGTATGAGATAGATTCCTTTTTGAATAGCCAAAATCTCAGCCTCTACTGAACTGTGTGCCTTCGTAGAAAAACTAGCCATAGTAATAACCCTACCATTTTCATCTCTGAGAACAAGACCTAGACCAGTAGAATTATCAGTTTTCCAAGCTGCATCCACATTTAGCTTAAACCCTATTTCCGGTTTATTCCACTTAACAACGGCTAGATTAGGTGCTGGTTTTCTTGGCCATTTTAGTAATAAACCTGACTGTGTCAACAGTCTGGTATCATCACAATTAGTGAAACATGGCCTCGCATAAAAGATATGGAAAATATACTCCCTAATCCTTTTTATGGTGACTTGAATATTAGGGTCAGTATTATCAAACATTTTTTCACACCTAGCTTTCCATAAGAACCAGCAAACCACCATAGGTAAAAGTCTAAATAGGCAAGAATGAAATTTAGATAGAACTGGATATGTGAGGTAGTATGATAATCTATTCCAGCGAGTTGAAAAATGTGGTGGAGTTATCCCTATAATGTTGTGCATTTCATTCCAGATAAGAGTAGCAAAAGAACAGTCATTGAAAAAATGTTGGATGCCATCAGTATTATTACAAAACAAGCATTTAGAAGGAAGCTGAAATCCTAAAACTCTGAGGACATCATCAAAAGGAAGAAATGCAATGAAAAGTTTCCACATAAAGATAGATATCTTTTTCTGAGCTCTTGGATTCCATAACTTACTAAGAGTAGCAGAGGTACCTCTGTTGGGTTGAAGTAGCTTGTATGCTGATTTGAAAGAGAAATTTCCTGCTTTTTCAGGCATCCAAATGAGTATATCCACTCTCTCCTCCCAGATTTTGGTTTCCTGCATAACAAGACAAATTTCAGGAATTAGCAATGGGTATATAGAGACAGAAAAGCTAGCCCTGTTTAGCAGGAAATGGCTAACAGTGCAGTCAATAGGAATGTTAGTAAGTTCCTGAGCACAATGATCCATTAGTGGACCTTTGCCTGTCCAATTTGATGTCCAGAAATTACATCTCCCATCACCAATAATAACCCTGGAATTTCTCTCAGCTAAAGAATTAACTAATTGAATCCTTTTCCATGTTTGTGATTTCCTAGCAGTAGGGGGTAAAGACCAAATAAATTGTGCCCAAGGTGCCTTTCCAAGCTGAAATTTCCACCAAAATTTAAGAGAATATGCTCTTATAATTGTGGGGATTGATCTGAATGCAAGCCCATTCTGGTCCAGTGGGTAGCACAAATTTGTCAACCTCCTCCAAACTCTTTTTGGACCCAGATCAGTCTCTCCCCAGAAGAACTTCGACATCATTTTTTCCAAATTTTTTACAACCTGAACTATAGGCTTCATCACAGTCCAAATGTGTTGAGGGATAGAGTAGATACAAGATTTAATTAAAATCATTTTACCCCCAGTACTTAGCCATCTATTTTTCCAGTTTAGTAACCTTCTCTTAACCATTTCTAAAAGGGGCTGAAAATGAGCATTTAGCACTCTACCTGTAAAAATGGGGCATCCCAAATATTTAAATGGAAAAGAGCCCTGCTTCATTCCTAAAATCTGTTTTACCTGCCTTGTTTTAGCCACAGTGGCCCCCTTACCCAAGTAAAAATCACTTTTTTCAAAAATCACTTTTTTCAAAAATCACTTTTTGCCCAGTGGTGGTTTCAAAAACCACTAGGAAAGCTTTCATCTGAATTAGGTTCAATTTACTAGCTTTCAAGAATATGACAGTATCATCTGCATAACTAAGATGAGAAATTGGGATTGCCCCTTGAGGAAGATCAAAGAATTGCAGTTTACCAGAATTAAACACATAAGCTAAACTTCTTGTGAAAGCCTCAGTGAAGATATTAAAAAGAAAAGAGGATAGAGGATCACCTTGTTTAATACCTCTAGATGATTTGAAGAAACCTACTGGCTTACCATTAATCAACACAGAAAACCAAGCCTGGGTGATGTTTTTCATGACAGAATGAACACATTTTCCATGCAATACAAACTTTAACAAAATACTATTAAGAAAAGCCCAACTAACCCTATCAAATGCCTTTGTTAAATCCAGTTTAATTACACAATTTGGATCTCTGTTCTTCCTATCTAAGAATCTCAGCATCTCTTTGAGATAAATAACATTATCAGAGATATCCCTGTGGCTCATAAAAGCTGACTGATGTGGGGATATTAGTTTAGGCATAATCAGTTTTAACCTCTCCATTAACAGCTTAGAAAATATCTTGTTAATGAAATTGGACAAACTAATAGGCCTGTAATCATCAAAAGAAGATGGAGATTCTTTTTTAGGAATAATAGTGATCCATGTTGCTGCAATTCCTCTAGGGATGGAAGAACCAGAAAGAAAATCATTTACAGCTATCAACAAGTCCTGGCATATTATTTCCCAACTCTTTTTGAAAAATTTTGATGAAAAACCATCAGGCCCTGGAATACTATTTTTATTTATACCAAAGACTACCAATCTAAGCTCCTCTAAGGTAGCAGGCCTAATAAGCAAAGCATTATCCTAATCAGTTACAATTTTAGGAATCTGACTCAAAAAGTGAGAGAAGAATTCACCATTTGAATATGCTAATGGTTCAGAAAGAAGATCGGAATAATAATTAATAGCCTCAGTTTCAATTTCATGAATATCATCAATCCAAGATCCATGTGAGTTTTTTTATCTTAGAAATACTAAGTCTTGACCTAATTTCCTTAACAGAGTTGTGGAAAAATTTAGTGTTCTCATCACTATCTTTGAGCCATTTAATTCTGGACTTTTGTTTCTAGAATTTTTCCTGTTCTTTTAGGGACCTTTGGAGTTGAGCCTGAGCCTGTTTAAGCTTAATCAATTCAGTTTCTGAACTATTTAAGTCATAAATGATTTCCTGTATTCTCAACTCCTCCTCTGCCTTTGTAACATTATCCTGAATATTTCCAAAAATAGTATTGTTCCAAACCTTAATTTTGTTTTTTAACCTCTATAATTTTAAGAAGAAACCAAGCATTCCAGTTTCAGACAGAGGTAATCCCCAATCATTCTTTATCAGAGATAAAAATCCAGGCCTGTTAAACCATGCATTGATAAATCTGAATGATTTAGGAGATGATGGAATAGAGCTACCAACAGTAAGAAGAAGAGGGGAGTGATCAGAGGCTCCTTTATTAAGTACTTGGATAGAAGAAGAAGGAAATTTTGTACACCGTTGAAGGGTACTAAGTCCCCTATCTAACCTCTGAATGGTAGGGTTTCTAAGTCTACCATTAGACCAAGTAAAAATATTCCCCACAGTGTTGATGTTATAGAGTGCATCAATGAACCTATTAAAATCGTCCATGCTGGATTTTTTGGAAACGAGGGACCTTTATACTCATTGAACGAAGATATTGTGTTTAAATCCTCAATGAGTAGGGTGTCATTCATGTTCCTGTCACTCAAATCTTTCCACAAAATTTTTCTCCCAGCTACTGTTCTAAGTGCATAAACAAAAATTCCCTCCATTAAGGTATTTAGTTTATGACTATGAATGTTAACTGACAGAAATTGCAAATGATCTACTAACAGAGTAACATTGATTTGATCATTCCACATTAGCCATATTTCACCATTTGAAGCCTGCATGCAGTTAGTGAAGTGTAGATCTTTCATGTATTTTCCACATTTATCATTATTATGCCATGGTTCAATAAGGCATAATAATTGAATTTTGTGTGTTTTAACAAGATCTTGTAATCTACAGAGTGATTTTTTCATACCTCTAATATTCCAAACCATAAAATTGATTTTAATGGTTGTACTAATCATTTAAAACCTTTTTTAAAGCCTTTTGAAGATCTAGTGATGATCTTGTTGGGACTAAATTCTTTACCAGGGGACATTATCTTATTGAGCTGAGTGAAAAAATTATTTTTCCTAGACTCTTTAAGATCCTGCATATTGTGAGTATTTTTAGGACTACATACCTTTGCTGTGTCTACCTTTTCATTACAGTCAGTATTTTGTTCCTCAGTGGCTTGTGAGAAAAGGAGCTCTTCAGTATGCTCCTCCGTATGCTCCTCATTATCTGCAACAGCACTTACTTCTGAAGACTCTGCGTCCTGCTCCTCCTCATCCCCATCTAGCCCAAGTAGAAGGAAGAATCTGTTATTCCTGTGGCCTTCTTGGGAATGGAAAGACATTTCCGGAGAAGATCTCCTTCCGATCTTCTTATAATCTGTCCAGAGATCATCCTTGGAATAGTTCATCCTGTAGACAGGGTTGGGTCTAAAAGAGATCATTTCAGGAGCAAGAGAGGTAGCTCTATCCCTACTAACATTTTGAACCCCTGAATTATCATTGTTTGAAGTCGACTGGAGAAGCTCAGTTGAGTGTTGGGTGTTTGAGGTTAAGAGGGGGGGCTCAGTTGAGAATTGGGCTTTTTTGATGATGTTGGAATTCTCAGCACCCGGGGAGGATATCCCCTTCAAAATCTTACCCCTAGGTACATAGTAACTTTTCTTCTGCTGAGTTTTAAATACCTTATCCTTTTCCACCGTTGGCAAACCAGATGCACCTTCTTGAATAATCATTGGATCCCCAGAGCTTGTGCCTTTCCCATCTGTTCTATTGCCAGTGTTTCCTTTCACTTCATCAGTAGCACAACCAGCCATATTACTAGAATCTATAACAACTACAGGGGTTGCACCAAGATTGGTATCCTTAGCTTCCTGATTAAGTTTCTGACCAGTTGGTTTATATCTACTTCTTTTGAGTTCAGGATGCAGATAAATACAGTTCGAGTCATCATGTCCAATAGACTGACAATGATCGCAGTATAATGGTAAGTCTTCAAAGTCAATAGGGAGCTTTAGAACCTTGTATTCAATTCCATCATCTTCAATACCTACCCTAATGAAACCAGGGAGTTTTTTCCTAAGGTCCACTTCTACACATAGTTTCACAGCAGATGGCCTAGTAACTCCTACTGTTGCAGCATCCATTTTAATGAATTGTCCTATTTGGTTGCCCATACTCTGAATCATGGTTTCATTATAGAAGAAAATAGGCACGTTTTTAATGGTAATCCATACCGGGACAATAGATGATTCGGTATCTGGAGAGAAATCTAAAAACCACTTGAGTACCCTCATTGAAGCCCCAAGAAAGCTCCACTGCCCCTTTAGCCACATCCTTTGATAATCCTCCTTATCCTCAAATCTAATCAAAACATGACGGTAATCAATCGAACTCAGTTGAAATTTCCCTTTGAATCCAACTGACTTAAAAGCTTCATTAAGTTGCTCCATAGTCAGCTTTCCCCTTATGAATTTACCAACTAGAGCGTTGCTGTAGTGGCCAGCGAGAATCTCAGCTTCCTTTCGAGTAACAATACATGCGATGTCTCCCTTGTAAGTGCTCTTTGGTGTGATTTCTGGGTTTGATGGCAAAGAGGCATAGAGAGGAGGAGGTCGATTAGCTAGGGCTTGAAGGAAACTCCTGTCCGAGTGGGTGCCACCGCATTTCAGCGGAGGCGCCGCCATGGCGCGGTGGAGAACAGTAGAAGTTTAGGCCCGTTATGATGTCAGAACGGATATAAATTGGTTAACAAAACTGGAATAGTACAAAATTTGAGTGAATAGTACTTGGTTTAGAGAGAAGGGAGAGAAGAAAGAACTAAGAGAGAGGAATGTTCATTTTTTATCAATTCACTACCCATAAAAGCGTCTCAAAGTTTCGAATTGATATTCCCAAAGTCCAATGGCACAAAATGAAGTTAAAATCATATAGGAGGTTCAAGTACATACTTCAATTCATACCAATATATCAACCAAAATCCAATGACACAAAAATGAAGTCAAACCCATAGAGGAGGTTTAAACACATACTTCACTTCATGTCAATATATCAACCAAAAAGAAGTATGAAGAATGAAGAATTTCATAACCATACTTTGTTTCCTAACCCGCTAAGTTACCCAATCCCAAGAGGTCTCTAGATGCTGAGCTACCCGATCCATCCGTATGACAACCGCAACCTTATGACTCAAATCCCGGCAAATGAGTGAAATCATAACTTTTTCCTTTTCTCTCTTTTTCTCTCATTTTTCCTAGGAGCCCTTTTGGGTTTTCATCCTAGCCACACATCATGTTTCTTTGGCTCACATCTTACATTTTTCCGCACATTATAGTCTCTCATTTTTTTAAGGCCGCCCTTTTGGGTTTTCGACCTATCGGGCCCCCAATGTTACCTAAGTTGCCCTCTCGGATTTTCAACTTAGCAAGTTTTCTTTTCTTTCTATTTTTTTCTTTTTTCATTTTCTCTTTTTTTCAAAATTTTTAATTTTTAAATTTTTTTCCTTTTTTCTCATGTTTTTCCAATCAAAAGTAGCAAAAAGCATTTCAAATGAAGGTAGCATGCATGTGAGTCCTCTAACCCCTCCCCGCACTTAAAAGATTACATTGCCCTCAATGTAAACATGTTCCGAGGCAATTTCTTCTCGTTCTCGTAGGTAATAGGGATTAACAATAAATTATGTTAAATTAATATATGAAAAGATATGTAAGATTTGATAACAACAGGAATAATATTATCGCACCTCACCATCTTGTTGGCCAATGACACACTAATAAACTTTCCATACCATAGAATCTTATATCCAATGGCCTTATTTACAAACTCAAATTCTTCATGTGCAATTGGCAAAGGTGCTTTCAGGATTATCACAGGTCCACAAAGCTTACTTGCTCCCACTTGATGGGTAAGTTTGTTTCCATATCCTTTGGAAACAAGATACCAAATGCACCTACGTCCCATTCTCCACTATGGTTTAAAACATATAGGGAACACTTTTTCCTTTTTGAACACGAAATCAACAAAAGGAAAAGAAACATCACTAGATAAAGAAGGAAGTGTATTTAATAAATCAAAAGTAAATAATGTATAAAATGTAATCATTCCCAATAGGAGCTATGTCAATAAAAGTATAAATCGATACGAGTTTTAAACATCAACTTATTTCCTTTGCCGAAACCAATCATATAGATCTATGTGAGTAGGGGATGAGATAGTAAAAGGGAAAAATGAGTTCTTCAGAAAATGTAATGGTCAGAGATCCAACATGGGTGAAGTTAATTGCTTGGTCTCCGTCAATCATGCTAATGGATAAAATGTTATTTAGCCATTGTGAGCAATAGTTGGGAACAAAAAAGTGTCGGGTGGTATGTTTGACCTCTCCTTTGACTGATTGAGTATAGTTTGTAAGCTTTTCATTTGGAGTATCCTCGTGAGCGGCCACCTCCTGTAAAGGAGTGTATGTTAATCTATATTTGGAGGTAATATTCTATTAATATAATTGTTTTTTTAACCTTTTCTTCATCCATGGTAGTTTTTGGTGTAAAGATTTTTTCAAGACTTCTGTTTTCATTCACCACCATGTTTCGAGGAAATTTCTTTTCGTTCTCCTAGGTAATACGGATTAACAGTAAACTATGTTAAATTAATATATGAAAAGATATGTAAGATAGGATAACAACAGGAATAATATTATTGCACCTCATCATCTTGTTGGCCAAAAGGAAAACAAAAGGAAAAAAAAACATCACTAGAATAAGAATAAAGTGTAATTAATAAATCAAAAGTAAATAAATTTTAAAATGTAATCAATCCCAATAGGGACCATGGTTAATAAAAGTATAAATCGATACGAGTTTGCAACATCAACTTATTTGCTTTGTTGAAACCAGTTATATAGATCCATGTGAGTAGTGGATGAGATAGTAAAGGGAAAAATGAGTTCTTAAGGAAATGTAATGGTCAGAAACCGACATGGGTGAAGGTTATTGCTTGCTCTCTGTCGATCATACTAATGGGTAAAATGTTATTTAGGCATTGTAAACAACAGTTCGGAATAAAAAGGCGTCGGGTGATATATGACCTCTCCTTTGACTGATTGAGTATAGTTTGTAAGATTTTTATTTGGAGTATCCTTGTGACTGATCACCTCCATTAAAGAAGTGCGTGTTAATCTGTATTAGGAGTTCATATTCTTTTAATATAATTATTTGTTTAACATCTTCTTCCTACATGGTAGTTTTTAGTACATGGTTTTTTTCAAGACTTTCGTCTTCATCCACCATCATGTTCTGAGGTGTTTTCTTCTCATTCTCCTTGGTAATAGGGATGAACAATAAATTATGTTAAATTGATATATGAAAAGATATGTATGATAGGATAATAACGAGAATAATATATTCGTACATCATCATCTTGTTTGCCAATGACACTAATAAACTTTCCGGGCCATAGAATCTTATATCCAATGGCCATATTTACAAACTCAAATTCATCATGTTCAATTGGCAAAGGTGCTTTCAGGATGATCACAGGTCCACAAAGCTTACTTGCTCCAACTTGATGGGCAAGTTTGTTTCCTTATCCTATGGAAAAAAGATAACAAATGCACCTACGTCTCTTTCTCCACTATGGTTAAGAACATATAGGGAACATTTTTTTCCTTTTTGAACATTAAATTCACAAAAAGAAAAGAAACATCACTAGAATAAAAAGGAAGTGTAATCAATAAATCAAAAGTAAATAATGTATAAAATGTAATCAATCCCAATAGGGACCATGGTCAATAAAAGTATAAACCGGTCAACATCAACTTATTTCCTTTGCCGAAACCAGTCATATATATCTATGTGAGTAGTGGATGAGATAAAAAAGGGGAAAATGGGTTCTTAAGGAAATGTGATAGTCAGAAACTGACATGAATGAAGTTGATTGCTTGTTCTCCGTCGATAATGCTAATGGGTAAAATGTTATTTAGGCATGGTGAACAATAGTTGGGAACAAAACGTTGTCCGGTGGTATGTTCGACTTCTCCTTTGATTGATTGAGTATAGTTTGTAAGCTTTTTATTTGGAGAATCCTCGTGAGCAACCACCTCCTGTAAAGGAAAGTGTGTTAATCTTTATTTGGAAGTCATATTCTGTTAATATAATTATTTGTTTAACATCTTATTCCTTTATGCTAGTTTTTGGTGTAAGGTTTTTTTTTCAAGACTTCCATCTTCATACACTATCATGTTTCAAGGCGTTTGGTTCTCATTTTCCTACGTAAAAGGGACTAACAACAAATTATGTTAATTTAATATATAAAAAGATATGTATGATAGGATAGCAACAAGAATAAAATTATCGCACCTCATCATCTTGTTGGCCAATGACACTAATCAACTTTCAAAGCTATAGAATCTTATATTCAATGGCCTTATTTACAAACTCAAATTCTTCATGTTCAATTGGCAAAGGTGCCTTTGGGATGATCACATGTCCACAAAGCTTAACTTGCTCCAACTTAAGGGTAAGTCTGTTTCCTTATCCTTTAGAAACAAGATACCAAATGTAGCTATGTCCCTTTCTCCACAATGAATCAAAACAAATAGGCAACAATTTTTTCCTTTTTGAACACGAAATTCAAAAAAGGAAAAGAAATATCAATAGAAAAGAAGGAAGTGTAATTAGTAAATCAAAAGTAAATAATTTTTAAAATATTTAAAATGAAATCAATCCCAATAGGGACCGTGGTCAATAAAAGTAAAAAGTGATACGAGTTTTCAACATCAACTTATTTCCTATGCCAAAACAAGTCATATAGATCTATGTGAGTAGCAGATGGGATAGGAAAGGGAAAAATGAGTTCTTACTGAAATGTAATGGTCAGAAACCGACATGGGTGGGTTGATTGCTTTGTTCTCCATCGGGATATATATTTCACCTATCCATTGACTAATTGAGTATAATTTGTAAGCTTTTTATTTGGAGTATCCTAGTGATCGACCACCTCCTGTAAAGGAGTGTGTGTTAATTTGTATTTGAAAGTCATACATTCTTTTAATATATTTGTTTGTTTAACCTCTTCTTCCTCCATGGTAGTTTTGGGGCAAAGTTTTTTTTCAAGAATTCTATCTTCTACCACCACCATGTTTCGAGGCATTTGCTTCTCGTTCTCCTAGTAATAGGGATTAACAATAAATTATGTTAAATTAATATAGGAAAAGATATGTATGATAGGATAACAACAAGAATAAAATTATCACATATCATCATCTTGTTGGCCAATGACACTAATCAACTTTTGAGCCATAGAATCTTATATCCAATGGCCTCAATTACAAAGTAAAATCCTTCATTTTCAATTGGCAACGGTTCCTTCGGGATGATCACAGGTCCACAAAGCTTACTTGCTCCAACTTGATGGGTAAGTCTGTTTCCTTATCCTTTAGAAACAAGATATCAAATGCAGCTACGTCCCTTTCTCCACTATTGTTCAAAATATATAGGCAACATTTTTTTCCTTTCTGAACACGAATTTCACAAAAGGAAAAGAAACATCACTAGATAAAGAAGGAAATGTAATTAATAAATCAAAAGTAAATAATTTTTAAAATGTAATCAATCCCAATAGGGACCATGGTCAATAAAAGTACAAATCGATACGAATTTTCAACATCAACTTATATCTTATTCCAAAACCAGTCATATAGATCTATGTGAGTAGTGGATGAGATAGTAAAGGGAAAAATGAGTTCTTTAGGAAATTTAATGGTCAGAATCAGACAGGGGCGAAGTTGATATCTTGTACACCGTCGATCATAATAATGAGTAAAATGTTATTAAGGCATTGTAAACAATAGTTGGAAATAAAAAAAAGTGTCGGTGGTATGTTTTACCCCTCATTTGACTGATTGAGTATAGTTTGTAAGCTTTTCATTTGGAGTATCCTCGTGAATGACCACCTTCGGTAAAGGAATGTCTGTTAATCTGTATTTGGAAGTTATATATTCTTTTAATATAATTAGTTGTTTAACCTCTTCTTCCTCCATGTTAGTTTTTGGTGTAAGGGTTTTTTAAGAATTCCATCTTCAACTCACCACCTTGTTCCGAGGCATTTGCTTCTCGTTCTCCTAGGTAATAGGGATTAACAATAAATCATGCTCAATTAATATATGAAAAGATATGTATGATAGGATAACTAAGAGAATAAAATTATCACACATCATCATCTTGTTGGCTAATGACACTAATTAACTTTTCGGCCCATAGAATCTTATATCTAATTGCCTCTCATTTACAAACTCAAATTCTTCATGTTTAATTGGAAAGGTGTCTTCGGGATGATCACAGGTCCACAAAGCTTACTCTCTCCAACTTGATGGGAAAGTTTGTTTCTTTATCCTTTGGAAACAAGATACCAAATGCAGCTACGTCTCTTTCACCACAATTTTTCAAAACATATAGGCAACATTTTTTTCCTTTCTGAACACAAACTTCACAAAAGGAAAGGAAACATCACTAGATAAAGAAGGAAGTGTAATTAATAAATCAAAAGTAAATAATGTTTAAAGTGTAATCATTCCCGATAGGGACCATGGTCAATGAAAGTATAAATTGATACGAGTTTCCAACATCAACTTATTTTTTATTCTAAAACAAGTCATATAGATATATGTGAGTAATGGATGAGAGAGTAAAAGGAAAAAAGAGTTCTTAAAGAAATTTAATGGTGAGAATCCGACATGGGTAAAGTTGATTGCTTGTTCTCCGTCAATCATAATAATGAGTAAAATGTTGTTAAGGCATTGTAAACAATAGTTGGAACTGATTGAGTATACTTTGTAAGCTTTTAATTTGGAGTATCCTTATGAATGACCACCTCCTGTAAAGGAGTGTATGTTAATCTATATTTGGAAGTCATATATTCTTTTAATATAGTTATTTTTTTAACCTCTTCTTCCTCCATGTTAGTTTTTAGTGTAAGAAGTTTTTCAAGAATTCCATCTTCAACCACCACCATGTTCCGAGGCATTTGCTTCTCGTTCTCCAAGGTAATAGGGATTAACAATAAATTTTGTTAAATTAATATATGAAAAGATATGTATGATAGGATAACAACAAGAATAAAATTATCACACATCATCATCTTGTTGGCCAATGATACTAATCAACTTTCCGGGCCATAGAATCTTATATCCATTGGCCTCATTTGCAAACTCAAATTCTTCATGTTCAATTGGCAAAGGTGCCTTCGGGATGATCACAGGTCCACAAAGCTTACTTGCTCCAACTTGATGGGTAAGTCTGTTTCCTTATCCTTTGGAAACAAGATACCAAATACAACTACGTCTCTTTCTCCACTATTGTTCAAAACATATAGGCAACAATTTTTCCTTTGCTGGACACGAAATTCACAAAAGGAAAAGAAACATCACTAGATAAAGAAGGAAGTGTAATTAATAAATCAAAAGTAAATAATGTTTAAAATGTAATCAATCCGAATAGGGACTATGGTCAATAAAAGTATAAATCGATATGAGTTTTCAACATCAACTTATTTCTTATTCAAAAACCAGTCATATAGATATATATGAGTAGTGGATGAGATAGTAAAGGAAAAATGAGTTCTTAAGGAAATTTAATGGTCAGAATCCGACATGGGTGAAGTTGATTGCTTTTTCTCCGTCGATCATAATAATGAGTAAAATGTTATTAAGGCATTGTGAACAATAGTTGGAAATAAAAAGTATCGGATGGTATGTTTTACCTCTCATTTGACTGATTGAGTAGAGTTTGTAAACTTTTCATTTGGAGTATCCTCGTGAGCGACCACCTCCTGTAAAGGAGTGTGTTAATCTGTATTTGGAAGTCATATATTTTTTTAATATAATTATTTGTTTAACCTTTTCTTCCTCCATGGTAGTTTTGGTGTAAGATTTTTTTCAGTGTAAGATTTTTTTCAAGAATTCCATCTTCAACCACCACCATGTTCCGAGACATTTGCTTCTCGTTCTCCTAGGCAATAGGGATTAACAATAAATTATGTTAAATTAGTATATGAAATGATATGTATGATAGGATAACAACAAGAATAAAATTATCACACATCATCATCTTGTTGGCCAATGACACTAAACAACTTTCCAGGCCATAGAATATTTTATCCAATTGCCTCATTTCAAAACTCAAATTCTTCATGTTCAATTGGCAAAGGTGCTTTTGGGATGATCACAGGTCCACAAAGCTTATTACTCCCACTATATGAGTAAGTCTGTTTCCTTATCATTTGGAAACAAGATACCAAGTGCAACTTACTTGCTCCAACTTGATAGGTAAGTCTGTTTCCTCATCTCTTTCTCCACTATTGTTCAAAACATATCGGCAACATTACTATTGTTCCTCATCCATTTCTCTATTCCTTTCTGAACACGAAATGCACAAAAGGAAAAGAAACATCACTAGAATAAAAAATAAGTGTAATCAATAAATCAAAAGTAATTTAATGTTTAAAATGTAATCAATCCCAATAGGGACCATGGTCAATAAAAGTATAAATCGATGTAAGTGTTCAACATCAAGTTATTTCCTTTGCTGAAACCATCCATATAGATCTATAGGAGTAGTGGATGAGTTAGTAAAGGGAAAAATGAGTTCTTAAGGAAATGTAATGGTCAGAAACCGACATGGGTGAAGTTGATTGCTTGTTCTCTGTCGATCATACTTATGGGTAAAAAGTTATTTAGGCATTGTAAACAATAGTTGGGAATAAAAAAGCATCGGGTGATATGTTTGACCTCTCCTTTGACTGATTGAGTATTCTTTCTAAGTTTTTTAAGTATAGTATCCTTGTGAGCGACCACCTCCTGTAAAGAAGTGTGTGTTAATCTTTATATGGAAGTCATATTTTGTTAATATAATGTTGTTTAACCTCTTCATCCTCCGTGGTAGTTTTTGGTGTATGGTTTTTTTTCAAGACTTCCGTCTTCATCCACCATCATGTTCCGAGGCATTTGCTTCTCATTTTCCTGCTTAATAGGGATTAACAACAAATTATGTTAAATCAATAGATGAAACGATATGTATAATAGGATAGCAACAAGAATAAAATTGACGTACATTATCATCTTGTTGGCCAATGACACTAATCAACTTTCTGAGCCATAGAATCTTATATCCAATGGCCTCATTTACAAACTCAAATTCTTCATGTTCAATTGGCAAAGGTGCTTTTGGGATGATCACAAGTCCATGAAGCTTAACTTGCTCCAACTTGACAAGTAAGTTTGTTTCCTTATCCTTTGGAAACAAGATACCAAAGTTAGCTACGTTCCTTTCTCCACTATGGTTCAAAACATATAGGCACACTTTTTTCCTTTTCTGAATGCGAAATTCTCAAAAGGAAAAGAAACATCACTAGATAACGAAGAAACTGAAATTAATGAATCAAAAGTAAATAATGTTTGAATGTAATCAATCCTAATAGGGACCATGGTCAATAAAATTATAAATTGATATGAGTTTTATACATCAACTTATTTCCTATACCAAAACCAGTCATATAGATCTATGTGAGTAGTGGATGAGATAGTATAGGGGAAAATGAGTTCTTACAGTAATGTAATGGTCAGAAGCCGACATGGGTGGTGTTGGTTGTTTGTTCTCTACCGATCATACTAATGGGTAAAATGCTATTTAAGGATTTTAAACAATAGTTGGGAATAAAAAAGTGTCGGGTGGTATGTTTGACCTCTCCTTTGACGGATTGAGTATAGTTTGTAAGCTTTTCTTTTGGAGTATCCTCGTAAGCGACCACCTCCTGTACAGGATCCGGTAAAGGAGTGTGTTAATCTGTATTTGGAAGTCATATTCTTTTAATATAAATTTTTTTTAGCCTCTTCTTCCTCCATGGTAGTTTTGGTGTAAGGTTTTTTTTCAAGACTTCTGTCTTCATCCACCACCATGTTCTAAGGCGATTGTTTCTCATTCTCCTAGTTAATAGGAATTAACAATAAATTATGTTAAATTAATATATGAAAAGATATGTATGATAGGATAACAACAGGAATAAACTTATTGCACCCCATCATCTTGTTATCCAATGACACTAATCAACTTTTTGGGCCATAGAATCTTATATCCAATGGCCTCATTTACAAACTCAAATTCTTCATGTTCAATTGGAAAAGGTGTCTTCGGGATGATCACAGGTCCACAAAGCTTACTTGCTCCAACTTGATGGGTGAGTCTGTTTCCTTATCCCTTTGAAATAAGATATCAAATGCAGCCACGTCCCTTTCTACACAATGGTTCAAAATATATAGGGAACACTTTTTTCCTTTTTGAACACGAAATTCACTAGAATAATAAAGAAGTGTATTGAATAAATCAAAAGTAAATAATGTTTAAAATGTAATCAATCCCAGAGGGACCATGGTCAATAAAAGTATAAATCGATATGAGTTTTCAACATCAACTCATTTCTTATGCAGAAACTAGTCATATAGATCTATGTGAGCTAAGGAAATACCTAAGGAGATGTTGAAAATTGAAATATAAAAAAGTGAGCAGAGAGAGCTCTCAGTAGGAAAATAACCAAATAAATGATATTGTTTGATCAGGGTGTAGCTGCTTTCCGCGGGGACATAACCAAATAACTATTATTATCATAGCATCATTGGCCTAAGATTTATTATCATCACATACATTCGACAAACAAATGGGTGTATTTTTAAAATTTATTTATTAATATAAAGCAATGTAACACCCTACATTGCTATTATCACACTTGGCATAACATAATGTGTATCAAGGTTCATGTTATAGAATACGTTGTCATCATCAACGTATCCTTGTAGGTCACTTGCTTCAGGTGCTGAAGGAATGAATAACTGATTGTCTATATTAGACAGGTTGGATGATGTAGCAAGGAAATTGCGGGCATCCAAGTGTGGGGGAATCGGTTTACCCAATTGTCCAGCCAGTCATTGTGTTTGCGCCTCAAAATAGGCAACAAATATTTCGTTGAGCTCGAGGACCTCCATGGACACATGTTTTTGGTTTGAGGTTTTTTCAAATTGTTATGTATGTGATCCCACATCGACTAGATTCATAACGTCTAGCAGAAATATGTGGGAGTGTCTCATTAGTCTTGGCCGTTGTGGGGGCAACCTCTCCAACGACCCCCATGATCCTTCTTGCCCGTTGCTTGAACAAGAATATCTTTTTTCCTACTATAACCAACTCTCCTTTTTTCTTCTTATCCAAAAGGTCTTTCTATTCAACAAAACAAATACAAGCCATTATTATGCATATTATATGACACTATAATTAGAGAATGAAGCAATTATCAATTTGTCACAAAATTGTGGGAGCTTCTATTTTAACAGAATCGTTGGTGTAGATGGATAATTTCTTGTCCCAGTTAGCTTCTAGGAACACCTCTGAACGGTCTGGTTTGAAATCCATGCTTTCAACTTCTGCCTATACTTCTTCTACACTTCGATGAAGATCCATAAGCTCATCAATTTTAGCCCCTCTTTTCCTCTTCTCGAGTTCACTAGGAAGCCCATGATTTCCTCCACTACCCGTGTGATGGACGTAGTCCTTACGTGCTGCGCTGACTTTTTGCTGCATCACTTTTTGCCTATATATCCATTGATTAGTAATATACTTATGGAATAAAGGAGAGAAATGAAGAATTTTTATGATTAACCTTGAATTCAGGGGTAGATCTTTATTGCACAAACATCTCCCACTCTTTTTTTTCCATCCATCGATACGCCGTTCATGCATAAATACCTAGTTTTGCGTTGACGATGTACTTTTTAGCAACCTTAGCCTTCCAATTTCTTCACTTTTCACCCGCATAATCGTCCATTTGCTTTTGAATTTATTCATCTCATTGATGGTCATGTTGGTTTGTATATCAAAACTCATCTATGGGACAAGAGTTTTTTTATTGTAACTGAAAAACTTTTATGAACAACAAATGATAATGAAGTAATGGAACACACTTACGAGAATGTCTTCCCACACATCTGTCTTTACATGGTTTGGGACAAATTTCCAATTATGCCATGTCCCAACGTGGATTCGTCATTGGAAAGAATAGCCAACATATCCTGGCCACTGATTGCACTTCACCAAGGATTCAAAGTCTTTATCGAAGAATGTTTTATGGGGCTTGTTTTGCTTTGCTGGTAAGACTGACTTGCACGTGGTTGTACTTCTACGCTTGCAATACTCTTTAATCTCGAACTTATCTAAGTTCCCACCATTGTCTTCTTTTGAAACAACTCTTTCTTCCTCCCCCGATTTGTCAGAGATAGAAACTGATTTGGATTCATCATCCACCATCTCGTTACTAAAAATCTCATTGTCATGTTTTGTAGTTGGGGTGACACAATTTCCTTCTACGTCATTCTTTGATATTCATATGCTTTGCTTTGCTTTGCTATTCATATGCTTTGTACTATTCATATAGCACCAGGGAATGCTTTGCTTTGCCTTTCTCAAAATTCCCATATTTCATGTTAGATTGCCTACCTATATTCACTTCTTTTCTTAGTCTCGTTTGATAACCCCCCGTTTCTTAATTCATGCTGTTGATCAAGCAATAAGCATAATCGAACTTTTTCAATGTATTTTCCATTAATCTATTTTAGCTCGGGCCTTTATATGATCGAACATATCAGTAAATTGTGAATTACTCCAATACTAAAGAAAAACAAGAAAGCTGTATTTTTATATAAAAATGTATGCTAATTCAATGGAGTGATGATATTGCCCCATGATTTCTGTTTAAATTTTATTAAATTGATTGACTTGGTGATTTAAAGAGCTATGGGGTTGTAGTTGATGCAGACTGATCATGGGAAATGAGCAAATAGAGAACAAGAATAAATACAGTATCATAGTGCCTACCTAGCCTATAATTATAAGGAAGAAATATTTAAGTAAAGGGCAAGAATAAACCATTGTATACTTCATCAACAACCACTGTCTGAGCTTGGGAATCAATTTTGTTTTCCTGGGTGTTTTGTTGAAAGGCTGTTAGTTGGCTATTGATCGTGTAGAGTTGTTTTCCCAATTGACACCCAACAGTTAAGAAATTGTGGAAATTAGGACTTTGTGAAGTATATGTTAATTAAGAAGTCCTAACTTGTAGACAATACTATAAGCTGTGATTGACTTCTGCAGGTTGATTTTGTTGTTTGTGCTGGTGGCTTATTCATGTCATCGACTGTTTATTCTAATTCAAGTTTGCAAGCATTCAAAATATGTTTTTTGTGTTTTTTTTACTGAGCTTCTATTGTGGACTGATGGTAGTGTGATTATCTTATTCGTGTTTGTTGTCTGCTGGGTCTTTCTGGTGTTAGGATTATGACTGAGTTAAGGTTGTGTTTATCCGTGCTGTTGGTATGCCTTGAATACTGTAATAACCGTTTCTGCGACCCTGGCCTGGAATACAACTACATCTACAATTATGATAAGAATATAATTCCAATTCCAATTTGGACTGATGTTGATTTGGGCCGAATTGTGTTTTGTTCCAATCCCAGTTTGTTAGGGTTTAGTGGAGACAATATATAAAGTGTCTCTCTTCTCTCTGTAAACATCAATTCTGTTCTGCACTTAGATAGGTAGAAATCTGGCCAATTTCTTGGCGTCTGTAACCTGCTGCTACCTATTATAGTGAATCTGTCTCCCGTGGATGTAGCCAAATTGGTGAACCACGTAAATCTTGTGTCTTGTTATTTTCGTTCATATTTTCTGTTCTTTCTCCATTCCGCACAACAAACTGGTATCAGAGCGGTTTGTTTTTCCGGCAATATCCGTAGTGGGTATATCGGATTCTGGGCTCATCAGATCGGGGCTGATCGGGGAGAAAGATGTCTGGGTTGAACGTGAAGATCGACAAGTTTACTGGGAGAAACAGTTTCAGTTTATGGCAGATCAAGATGCGAGCTTTGCTGAAACAGCAAGGTTTGTGGACTCCGCTGACGAAGGATTTCGCGAGCAGTTCTGGCGATGTTGTGAGTCTGGAAGAAAAGGCACACTCGACGATTATGCTGTGTCTCGCGGACGAAATCATCACTGAGGTCTCAGATCAGGAGACTGCTGCACAACTGTGGCTGAAGTTGGAGAGTTTGTATATGACGAAATCTCTAACCAACAAGTTGCTTCTGAAACAACGCCTCTTCGGTCTCCGAATGCAGGAAGGTACGCAACTCAGAGACCATCTAGAGCAATTGAATACTTTGTTATTAGAATTGCGAAATATAGATGTGAAAATTGAAGATGAAGATGCTGCTTTGATTTTGCTAGTTTCTTTACCACTTTCGTATGAGAATTTTGTTCAGTCATTTATTGTTGGTAAAGATTCTGTGTCTCTGGAGGAAGTAAGATCCTCTCTCCATAGTAGAGAGTTGCGACATAAGGCAAACAGTACAGGTACAGAAAGTCAGGCCACTGGCTTGTTTGCTAGTGATGGAAACACAAAAGGCAAGGAAACCGGTAATAAGAAGAAGGGCAAGAAGTCATCTTCAAAGGGTCCCAAGGCCAATGATGTTTGTAACTACTGTAATGAGAAGGGGCATTGGAAAAAGGAGTGTCCGAAGAAGGCTAGTAAATCTGGGAGTACATCTGGTACTGCTGCTGTGGCTGAAGGGGATTTCAGTTCTGAAGATGATTTTGCTCTAGCTGTTACTGGGCAAAATAATCATTCTAATGCGTGGTTTCTTGATTCTGGGGCATCTTACCATGTATGCCCAATGAGAGATTATTTCTCAACTTATGAGCAAGCTGAGGGCATCATTACTACGGCAAATGGTGTTGCGTGCAAGGTAGTTGGGATTGGTTCAATCAAGATCAGGACACATGATGGTAGTTTCTGTATTTTGAACGATGTCAGGCATGTTCCATCGATGACAAAGAATCTGATTTCTCTTCCTACGTTGGATAGAAAGGGTTTCGTCTACTCAGGGAGTGATGGAGTTCTGTGTGTCTGCAAAGGTTCTAGGCTGGTTCTGAAAGGTGTTCTGCATGGTACTTTGTATTTTCTACAAGGTTCCACGGTTATGGATTCTGTTAATGTTGCATCTTCAGAGGTTCACCAGGATGATATGACTAAGTTATGGCATATGAGGCTTGGCCACATGGGTTAAAGAGGGATGCAGATTCTGTCGAAGTATGATCTTCTTGGTGGCCACAAGATCAAGAGCTTGGACTTCTGTGAGCATTGCGTTTTTGGGAAGCATCACCGCAGCAAGTTTCCTAAGGCGATTCATAGAACAAAGGGCACATTGGATTACATCCATTCTGATTGTTGGGGACCTTCCCGAGTTGAGTCACTGGGAGGTCACAGGTACTTTGTTTCTCTGATTGATGATTACTCAAGGATGACTTGGGTTATCATGATGAAACATAAGAGTGAAGCTTTCTCGAAGTTCAAGGAGTGGAAAGTTTTGGTGGAGAATCAAACCGGGAAGAAGATCAAGAGGCTTCGAACTGATAATGGGCTGGAATTCTGCTCGTCTGAGTTTGATCAGTTTTGTAGGGATGAAGGGATTGCTCGTCATCATACAGTCAGGAATACGCCACAGCAGAATGGCGTAGCTGAGCGGATGAATCAGACATTACTGGCGAGAGCGAGGTGCATGCTCTCTAATGCTGGTTTGGAAAGGAGATTCTAGGCAGAGGCGGTGAGTACAGCTTGTTACTTCATCAACCGCGGGCCTTACACGGGTATAGAGTGCAAAATACCTATGGAGCTGTGGTCAGGTAAAGTTGTTGATTACTCCAAGTTAAAAGTTTTTGGTTGTACATCTTATTATCATGTTAGTGATGGTAAGTTAGAGCCCCGAGCCAAGAAGGGTGTCTTTGTGGGTTATGGAGATGGAGTTAAAGGCTCCAGGATATGGTCTCCATCTGAGAAGAGGGTTATTCTGAGCAGGGATGTTGTCTTTGATGAAAATTCTTTGCTTAGATATATGGTGAAGCCCACAGTTGTGCCAGAAACTAGTGGAGTTGATAAACAGGTGGAGCTTGAAGTCACTCAAGGTGAAAATAGATTGGAACAATTTGAGGTGGATCAAGAGCCACAGACAGAATCTGAGATACCGGAATCTCCACCAACAGATCCTCAACCATCAGGACCTACAGTCCGCAGTTTAGCTCAGGATCGACCCAGGAGGGTTGGAGTTGGGGCGCCAAAGAGATATGGGTTTGAGGATATGGTGGGTTATGCACTGTCAGTTGCCGAGGAAGTGGATACTCAAGAGCCATCAACCTTCAGAGAGGCTACTTCATGTACTGATGCTGATAAATGGCTTGCTGCAATGGGAGATGAGATGGAGTCTCTTCAGAAGGATCAGACATGGGAATTGGTCAAACAGCCTCAAGGGAGAAAGGTAATCAGTTGCAAATGGGTTTTCAAGAAGAAGGAAGGAATATCACCTGCAGAGGGAGTCAAGTACAAGGCAAAAGTTATTGCAAGAGGTTTCAGTCAAAGGGAGGGGGTAGACTATAATGAGATTTTCTCACCAGTGGTCAGACACACTTCCATCAGAGTGTTGCTAGCCTTGGTGACACATCAGGATTTGGAGCTCGAGCAACTTGATGTGAAGACCGCTTTTCTACATGGAGAGTTGGAGGAAGAGTTGTACATGACTCAGCCAGATGGTTTCCAGGTTCCTGGCAAGGAAAAGTATGTTTGCAAGTTGAAGAAGTCTTTGTATGGACTTAAGCAGTCTCTGAGGTAGTGGTACAAGAAGTTTGACAGTTACATGCTTCAGTTGGGATACACGAGGTGTGCTTATGACTGTTGTGTCTACTACAGCAGGTTGAGAGATGGGCCATTCATCTATCTGGTGCTTTATGTAGATGACATGCTGGTAGCCGCAAAGAGTAAGCATGAGGTTCAGAAGTTGAAAGGACTTCTTAGTGCTGAGTTTGAGATGAAGGATCTGGGTGCAGCTCGGAAGATACTAGGAATGGAGATTCTTAGGGATCGAAGTCAGCGGAAGCTTTTCTTGTCACGGAAAGACTACATTCAGAAAGTGTTAGCTAGGTTTGGCATGTCTACAGCCAAGCCTATAGACACTCTTAGTGCTGCAAATATTCATCTCACCACCATGTTTGCTCCTCAGTCAGACGAGGAGAAGGAGTATATGTCTCGGGTTCCTTATGCCAGCGCAGTGGGGAGCTTAATGTATGCTATGGTTTGCACGAGGCCAGATTTAGCACAGGCAGTCAGTGTTGTGAGCAGGTTCATGGGGCAACCGGGAAAGGAACATTGGCAAGCAGTGAAGAGGATCTTCAGGTATCTTAGAGGTACGTCTGATGTGGGTCTCATTTATGGAGGTGATACCGAGTGCTTAGTTACAGGCTACTCTGATTCTGATTATGCTGGTGATGTTGACACGAGGAGATCGATGACTGGTTATGTATTCACTTTGGGAGGTTCTGTGGTTAGTTGGAAGGCGACTTTGCAACCTACAGTGACGTTGTCTACTATGGAAACAGAGTACATGGCTCTGACAGAGGCTGCAAAGGAGGGAATATGGCTAAAAGGGCTAGTTAGTGATCTTGGTCTACATCATGATCAGGCTACTGTGTACTGTGACAGCTTGAGTGCAATCTGCCTAGCCAAGGATCAGGTCCATCATGAGAGGACCAAGTATATTGATGTCAGATATCATTTCTTGAGGAGTGAGAGGAGATTCTGTTAATGTTGCATCTTCGGAGGTTCACCAGGATGATATGACTAAGTTATGGCATATGAGGCTTGGTCACATGGGTGAAATAGGGATGCAGATTCTGTCGAAGTATGAACTTCTTGGTGGCCACAAGATCAAGAGCTTGGACTTCTGTGAGCATTGCATTTTTGGGAAGCATCACCGCAGCAAGTTTCCTAAGGCGATTCATAGAACAAAGGGCACATTGGATTACATCCATTATGATTGTTGGGGACCTTCCCGAGTTGAGTCACTGGGAGGTCACAGGTACTTTGTTTCTCTGATTGATGATTACTCAAGGATGACTTGGGTTATCATGATGAAACATAAGAGTGAAGCTTTCTCGAAGTTCAAGGAGTGGAAAGCTTTGGTGGAGAATCAGACCGGGAAGAAGATCAAGAGGCTTTGAACTGATAATGGGCTGGAATTCTGCTCGTCTGAGTTTGATCAGTTTTGTAGGGATGAAGGGATTGCTCGTCATCATACAGTCAGGAATACGCCACAGCAGAATGGCGTAGCTGAGCGGATGAATCAAACATTGCTGGCGAGAGCGAGGTGCATGCTCTCTAATGCTGGTTTGGAAACGAGATTCTGGGCAGAGGCAGTGAGTACAGCTTGTTACCTGATCAACCGCGGGCCTCACACGGGTATAGAGTGCAAAATACCTATGGAGTTGTGGTCAGGTAAAGTTGTTGATTACTCCAAGTTAAAAGTTTTTGGTTGCACATCTTATTATCATGTTAGTGATGGTAAGTTAGAGCCCCGAGCCAAGAAGGGTGTCTTTGTGGGTTATGGAGATGGAGTTAAAGGCTCCAGGATATGGTCTCCATCTGAGAAGAGGGTTATTCTGAGCAGGGACGTTGTCTTTGATGAAAATTCTTTGCTTAGATCTATGGTGAAGCCCACAGTTGTTCCAGAAACTAGTGGAGTTGATAAACAGGTGGAGCTTGAAGTCACTCAAGGTGAAAATAGATTGGAACAATTTGAGGTGGATCAAGAGCCACAGACAGAATCTGAGATACCGGAATCTCCACCACCAGATCCTCAACCATCAGGAGCTACAGTCCGCAGTTTAGCTCAGGACCGACCCAGGAGGGTTGGAGTTGGGGCGCCAAAGAGATATGGGTTTGAGGATATGGTGGGTTATGCACTACAGGTTGCTGAGGAGGTGGATACTCATGAGCCATCCACATACAGAGAGGCTACTTCATGTACTGATGCTGATAAATGGCTTGCTGCAATGGGAGATGAGATGGAGTCTCTTCAGAAGAATCAGACATGGGAATTGGTCAAACAGCCTCAAGGGAGAAAGGTAATCAGTTGCAAATGGGTTTTCAAGAAGAAGGAAGGAATATCACCTGCAGAGGGAGTCAAGTACAAGGCAAGAGTTGTTGCAAGAGGTTTCAGTCAAAGGGAGGGGGTAGACTATAATGAGATTTTCTCACCAGTGGTCAGACACACTTCCATCAGAGTATTGCTAGCCTTGGTGACACATCAAGATTTGGAGCTCGAGCAACTTGATGTGAAGACCGCTTTTCTACATGAGAGTTGGAGGAAGAGATATACATGACTCAGCCAGATGGTTTCCAAGTTCCTAGAAAGGAAAAATATGTTTGCAAGTTGAAGAAGTCCTTATATGGGCTTAAGCAGTCTCCGAGGCAGTGGTACAAGAAGTTTGACAGTTACATGCTTCAGCTGGGATATACGAGGTGTGCTTATGACTGTTGTGTCTACTACATCAGGTTGAGAGATGGGTCATTCATCTATCTGGTGCTTTATGTAGATGACATGCTGGTAGCCGCAAAGAGTAAGCACGAGGTTCAGAAGTTGAAAGGACTTCTTAGTGCTGAGTTTGAGATGAAGGATCTGGGTGCAGCTCGGAAGATACTAGGAATGGAGATTCTTAGGGATCGAAGTCAGCGGAAGCTTTTCTTGTCACAAAAAGGCTACATTCAGAAAGTGTTGGCTAGGTTTGGCATGTCTACAGCCAAGCCTATAGACACTCCTAGTGCTGCAAATATTCATCTCACCACTATGTTTGCTCCTCAGTCAGACGATGAGAAGGAGTATATGTCTCGGGTTCCTTATGCCAGCGCGGTGGGGAGCTTGATGTATGCTATGGTTTGCACGAGGCCAGATTTAGCACAGGCAGTCAGTGTTGTGAGCAGGTTCATGGGGAAACCGGGAAAGGAACATTGGCAAGCTGTGAAGAGGATCTTCAGGTATCTTAGAGGTACGTCTGATGTGGGTCTCATTTATGGAGGTGATACCGAGTGCTTAGTTACAGGCTACTCGGATTCTGATTATGCTGGTGATGTTGACACGAGGAGATCGATGACTGGTTATGTATTCACTTTGGGAGGCTCTGTGGTTAGTTGGAAGGCGACTTTGCAACCTACAGTGACGTTGTCTACTACGGAAGCAGAGTACATGGCTTTGACAGAGGCTGCAAAGGAGGGAATATGGCTGAAAGGACTGGTTAGTGATCTTGGTCTACATCATGATCAGGCTACTGTGTATTGTGACAGTTTGAGTGCAATCTGCATAGCCAAGGATCAGGTCCATCATGAGAGGACCAAGCATATTGATGTCAGATATCATTTCCTGAGGAGTGAGAGGAGAATCAGGGTGAAGAAAGTGGGAACTGCTGACAACCCCGCTGATATGTTCACCAAACCTGTTCCACATAGCAAGTTTCAACATTGTTTGGACTTGCTGAACATCAGAGCTGATTAGGTGCTCTATGGGCAGTCCCGGGAGTGGAGGGCGAAGTCTACTCATCTGGCACTGTAATGGTGCATCTGGAGTTTTCTACTTTGAGGATTCAAGTCAAGGTGGAGATTTGTTGGTATGCCTTGAATACTGTAATAGCCGCTTCTGCGACCCTGGCCTGGAATACAACTACATCTACAATTATGATAAGAATATAATTCCAATTCCAATTTGGACTGATGTTGATTTGGGCCGAATTGTGTTTTGTTCCAATCCCAGTTTGTTAGGGTTTAGTGGAGACAATATATAAAGTGTCTCTCTTCTCTCTGTAAACATCAATTCTGTTCTGCACTTAGATAGGTAGAAATCTGGCCAATTTCTTGGCGTCTGTAACCTGCTACCTATTATAGTGAATCTGTCTCCCGTGGATGTAGCCAAATTGGTGAACCACGTAAATCTTGTGTCTTATTATTTTCGTTCATATTTTCTGTTCTTTCTCCATTCCGCACAACACGTGCTTATAACCTAATAAGTTTTATGTGTTTCATTAAATTCAAAATGCTTGCAATAAATTCAAGGATTAATACTGAGTTAAGTTTTTGTTTATCCGTGCTTATAAGCTAAGGAGTTTTAGGTGTTGCTACTTTGAAGTAGTTAAAATAAGCTGGCCCTTCTTTGGAAAAATTGTTAGCTGAATCTGGTTAAAGTCTAGTTGTATCTGGAAAAACTTTTAGCTGAATCTGGTTAAAATTTTTAGTAGTTAACATAAGATGGTTAAGTCTTGCTGAATCTGGTTCACTAGCTATCTACTTTTCATGAAATTGAAGTCTTGGGATCTTGTATTATTCATCCGTCTTTCTTTGGAACAAAAAGGGGGGAATATGGTTCACTAGCTGTCTACTTTTCAGTTTGTTTGTGTCAAATTTTTGCGATACATGGTTCATATTAAGTAACATTGCGTAGAATTGTTTTTATGAAGGAAATTGAACAATATCAAAACTGCATACTGATTAAGCTCTATTGACCTTTTTCCATTTATGGCACCAAAGAAATCAGCACCAAAGGGTAAGCCCAATGCTGAAGGGACTTCAAATGCACGAAAGAATGCTAGAGTTGATGAATCTGAGACGCAGTAGAGCAGTCTCATATTCAACCACTGGACCCTAAAATTCCCTTAACAGAATTTGAGTGCCCTTCTTTCATTACCGGAGGCCTAATATTAGAGAGAGGTTTGAAGCCAGAAGCGCCGTACAAAGAATACATTTTGTGTCATGGATGAGGACACTACATTGCAGGACTAGGTCGTGCGAATATGATGCTTACATGTGAGCTCCTTGCACGCATGAAATACAAGGCTTCCCAGGAGATTTGTTGTCGTGGGCAGAAGGTCGTTATATCAACGGATGTGATCAACAAATTCTACAAAATCCTGTTGAATCTAGCAAGTGTGTACAAAGCTGCAAACAAGGCAGTTGAAAAAGCTCTTGGGGATCAGATTTTAAAAGCAATCTTGCATGATGGTAGTGATGTTATCAAGAAGCTGCCTGCTAAATGGTCAAGTATTGACAAGAGATACTTGACCACTGAAATGAACGTGTGGTACCACTTCATTGTATCACGTCTGAGCCCGGTTACAATCAACAATGAAGTTCATCACTCGCATCTTCGACTACTGTACAAGATCAAGAAGAACCAGAGTATTGACTTTGGAGTATAATAATAAAGTACATCGGAGATTGTATCAATGTGAACAACTGTATTGGTTTCTCCTCCATGATTACTTCTTTGTGCTCTGAAGCAGGTTGCCAGCAATATCAAGGTGATATTCCAATGAACCCAAAAAAGCCGATCAACCCTTATGTATTTGAGAAAATGGAAAAGAGTTGCTACTGTATCTGAGCCTAAAGTAGTAAATTCTCCATGGAGGAATATGCTCTGTGCATGAACGCATTGGAGATGAAGATTGATCACTTGGTGCGATGGACTAACCATGTCGGGAAGTACTTGACAGTCATGGGTGACGAGAGCATAAAGGCATTGGGTCCACTACCTACGCTCGACCCGCCATCTGGCAGCATTGGGGAGGATGCCACAGATGAGGAATTGAATTCTAATGTTTAACTCATTTAGTTCCCATGGATGTTCATTTTTCCTTGATGTTGATCATGGATGTTGATGTTGGAGGTTGATTTTAGACGAGAATTTTGGATGTTGTTAGTTTATTTTGGATGTTGATAATGGATGTTGATTACAGACGATGATTTTGGATGTTTTTAGTATATTTTGAATATTAATGATTGATGTTGATTTTAGACAATGAATTTGGACGTTGTTAGTTGTAGGTGTATATATACTTCTGGTTGTTTATTTTACAGGGTGCGTGTTAATTAATTTTAAGGTTGTTTGTTTTTCGGTTGAACATGAGGGCAGCTGCACTCATCGGCCATTTAGTTACTTCAAGTTTTGTTTTTTCTAGCTGAAGTAATAGAGCAGTAGCATGCAGCTGGCCTCAGTTGTGTAAATATGTCTCAGAGAAGCACTAGTAACATAAATAAGTACCAATTACTACATAGTTTTAGAGTAGATCATAGTCATACAAATTGCAACATATTACAAACATACATAATTCATGTAGAGAATTCACTACTTCTAAGCCACTAGTCTCCAACCATCTTCCTCTTCTTTGATTGCACGACCTCGATTTCTTGGCCATCCTCATCAATCCAAATGACATCTTTGTGTTTCCTCCATATGGCTCCCGCCTCACTCCCATCGCTAATCAGTAGGGGGAAATGGATGGAAACTCTAACTTCTCTGTCGTAACTTCAACATCAATTTCATCACTGAAAGAGTATTTCTTACCTTGTAAGACAACCGACCAGCCCACATTGCACGGATCATTGACGTAGAAAACTTATCTTTATTGGTCGGCCAAAACAAACTGATCATTTTCACATGCTTCACGACTCTAGCCAACAATGGTAAAACCCATTGGATCATCAGTTTGAACTCCAATTGTGCTGTCAAACCATTAGCACTTGAAAACCAGAATCTTTAATTCCCCATGGAAATCTCATCAAAAACACCATAAAATGACATCACAGCTAGGACTGGTTTATTGCCTTTCTTACTTGCTTGCCACATTGTTTCAGACTCAACGTAAACCCCACTATATTGTGTAGT
This sequence comes from Rubia yunnanensis, assembly GCA_037428765.1. Taxonomy (NCBI): domain Eukaryota; kingdom Viridiplantae; phylum Streptophyta; class Magnoliopsida; order Gentianales; family Rubiaceae; genus Rubia; species Rubia yunnanensis. The sequence continues at coordinate 108,735,505 of CM075062.1, read as the reverse complement.
GTCCTTGAATCTTGGTCCCTAATGGCAAAAGAGAAACCGTTCATGTCATATCCAGAATACCTCAATACTGTGCAGATAGGCTTCCTTGGAAATGCTCTAATTTTTTTGTTGTAATCGCTAACATTGAATCGATCATAAAACCAATTCACAAACGTTTCACTATGCTCCTACAGTCTCCCTACAATTTCTCAAGACATACAAATGAAGTGACATTAAATCACTATTCAATGGAGTAAATAACATTCCCCTTGACCTCGGTTTTCCCACCTTCCTTCCCATATGTATATTCTTGGGCACCCCAAAATTACTATGATCCTCCATATAGCTAGAGAAAAATTCAATTACTTCTTCAGTAACATACCTCTGAACAATACTAGCATCCAGCTAACTCATACACTTCACATATCCCTTGAATACTTTCATGTGACGCTCAAATGGATACATCCAATGCATACCTACTGGACCACATATCTTTATCTCACGTACTAAATGAACAACCAAGTGAACCATTATATCAAAAATAGCTGGAGCGAAATACATTTCCAATTTGCATAGCACAACAACAACCTCTTTTTGTAGGATATCCAAATGGTCCCGATCAATAAAATTCCAACATATGGAACCAAAAAAGAAACAAAGTCTAGTGATTGCATACCTTACATCTTCCTCCATTACTCCACGAATAGCAACATGTAACAGTTGTTGGATCAAAACATGACAATCATGAGATTTCAACCCAGTCATCCTAGAATCCTCTGTAACTGCCTAACTAACATTCGACGAATAACCAATAGGGACCTTCACTGATTTCAAACAATCAGAAACTGAGATTCTCTCCTCGCTTAACAATGTACAAGGTGCACGGGGTAGGTAAGTTCTCTTACTCTTCACTTGTGGAGCAAGGTCATTTTTTTATTCCCAATTCAACCAAGTCCAACCGAGTATCAAACTATCTTTCATCTTCCACGGAATATTCAAGAGGGTGCCTATCAAACTTTCACAAATATTTTTCTCAATATGCATCATGTCTAGACAATGCCAAACCTGAAGATGCTCCCAGTACAGTAAATCAAAAAATATTGACCTCTTCTTCCATGGACCATCACAATGTATTCCAGCCACGCCTTTATGCTTTCCTAATACTACTTTCAATTTCTTAACCTTCTTATTAATCTGCACACCAGTTAGTGGTGTAGGGAATTTTCTTTGTTCTTTCCCCCCAACAAAATTGACCACATCATCCCGGTATTTATGATTTCCTCGAAGCCATTTTCTATGGCAGAGATACAAAGTCTTTCTTCCATGGCTTAGCTATTAGAATTTTGTCTTCTCCTTACAAATAAGACATTCTTTGTGCCCCTTCACAACATACCCCAACAAATTTCCATATGTTGGAAAATCGTTAATCGTGCAAAATAGCATGGCACACAATTGAAACTCCGCATTCATGTGGGCATCAAATATCGTCACCCCATTTTCTTCCCACAATATCTTCAAATCATCAATCAATGGTCTCAAATACACATCAATATCATTTGCAGGTTGTCTAGGACTGAGATTAATAAAGGCATCATAACATATTTCCATTTCATGCACAAATAGCAAATTATAGATAACCAACATCACATGCCAAGAAATATGTTTCGATGACATATTTCCAAATGAATTCATCCCATCAGTACACAAAGCAAGGCATAAATTTCTAGCTTCTAAACCAAATGTAGGATATCGCTTGTTAAAATCTTTCCATTGTTCACCGTCTACCGGATATCTTATCTTATCATCACTTGCTCTTTCCCAATCTCCATGCCATCGCAAGTTCTTTGCATCATTTGAGTTTTCAAATAACCTCTTCAACCTTGGAATTAAAGAAAGATGCCACATTTACTTCAACGGGACCTTCTTCTTCTTCTGAGCCAAACACACATCAACATTATTCCTTACACCCTTATATCTTGAATGTTTGCACACAGGACATTCAACCGTGTCTTTAAGATCACCGTCATACAACACACAATCATTAGGACATGCATGTATTTTCTTGTATTCCAAACCAAGTGGGCACAATATTTCAGTATTCCATTCACATCGGGAAACTTATCCTTTAGAAGCATTAGGAGTGAATTCACACTTGTATCACTCCAAGAACTTGTAGCTTTCAAGCTGGAAACCTCCATCAAAAAGGAGATTATGGTATGCTTACTTTTACATCCCGGATACAATGGCTTCTCTTTTTCACCTAGCAAAGCACTCAATATTTCGGGCTTGCCCTGAAAATCTCTTACAATGTCATCGAACATAGCATCAATAGTACAATTGTTTTCATCTATGTTGTCAAATCCACCACCCTTATGTTGATGCTCTACCTCTCTATGAAATGTCCAAACTATGGAACCTCTATCAAATCCATACCTAAGCAAGTGAAATCTAACAAGCCCATGTTCATCCAACCTTTCACAACACAAGCATCTTTTGCATGGACAAATTACCCTCTCCTACCGACCATAGGCATAATGAAGAAACGAATCTATAAATGCAATACATTCACCACTCCCTCTAGTTGCACTTGGATAACTAACCATTTTCGTTCTCCATGCAAGAATCGATTCTCGATCCATTGTATCTAAACATAATAATACAAACAAACAAACATTCAATATTAAAACATAATAAAAATAAACACAATCAATTTGCTATGACTACACAATACCAAAAAAGTAATATCTATGTGCATATGTATATGTATCAATGTGTTCTTGGGAGATATATATATATATATATATATATGTGTGTGTGTGTGTGTGTGTGTGTGTGCGCGCGCGCGTGCGTGCGTGCGTGCGTGTGTGTGTGTTAGTGTGTTAAATTCAATACCCAATTTCAAGAAATTAAAGAATTCAAACAGTATTAGAAAAAATATATCAATATAAATTAAGAAAAATTAAAAACAATAAAAAATCTAAGGGCGCGTTCTTTGAATGTGTCCTCTAAAACAATCTGGTTTTAAAAAATAAAATAAAATTTGAGGACGCATTCCATGAATGCGTCCTCGAAAACAATATGGTTTTCAAAAAAAATTTGAGGACGCATTCATAGAATGCGTCCTCTAAACGATCTGGTTTTTTTAAAAAACAAGTTTATGAGGACGCATTCATAGAATGCGTCCTCTAAAAATAGTTCTATATATATATATATATATATATATATATATATATATATATCAGTGAGGACGCATTCAGTGAATGCGTCCTCCACCTTTGTGTCCATTATCCAGCACATGCATATATTGCATCCGAAAATTTACTATACAGCACCAAAGAATCAAGAACTCTAATATGCTTGTCTAAAGAAAATAAATTGGGGTCCTCTTCCTCTCGAGATCCTCCTCTTTCAAAGTACTAGGCATAGTTGAAGCCTAGCCATATGTTAAACACGCAACTCTCTACTCTTTGGTTTCTGAAACCATGCATGAAGAAAACGCAATCAAATATCCTTATAAAGAAAACGCAATCAAATATCCTTATAAAGAAAACCATGCATGGACTTAATTGAGTGTGCGAAGAGATACTGCATGAAGCAAACGTGGTTGGTGGTTGGTGGTTGGTGGTTGGAGTAACCTCGAAGATGAAGGAAAACTTTCTTGATACTCGAATGTGGTAAACCTGCGATATTCCTCGAGAAAGTGGAAAGCAGCTCGTAGCGATCGATCGTAGACAATTGTTAGGATCTCAAAGAATTGGAAAATAAATAATTAGTCGTCAAGTCCTATTGCCATAGTGGGCGCCTCATCACAATGGTAAGCAAGCGGCACAAAATCAAAACCACAAATAATATGTCGGTCCCCACATACGGCATCAATTGATCCATCTGAGAACTCTGAATTAATTGTATTACCGGATTCTTAGTTCATGATCTGCAAGGTAAAGCCCCCAGAAAACTCTGGGGGAAAACTTTTCGATGATAAAGTCAGAAATTAATCCCACTAATCAGGAGTAATTGTGAATGTCTCAAAATGAATGACATACTTACATATTTATACTAATTAAACCTTAGTCCTCCTTGTCTGCATTCTTATTAAATACGTATTGAATGTCCATATTGGCTCCTTCATGACTAAACCTTATTGGGCTAATGTAGAAAATAAGGGTACTGATTGTATGTTTTATTCATGAACTCAGGGTACATTATATAGTTGTACAGGATACATATACAAGTTAGGAAAAAGTAAGGATACCTATACAAGCTAGGAAAAAGTAAAGAATATAATTATAATTACAAGTAATATTTTAATTCCTTAACACTCATCCTCAAGTTGGAGCATGGGGATCAAAAATACCCAACTTGCTAAGTAAGGAGCGAAACTGGTTACGTCCGAGAGCCTTAGTGAACAAGTTTGTAGGTTGGTATCACGTGCAGATATGTTGAGTAACAATAGTGCCAGATTGAACAAGATCCCGGACAAAATGACAATCAACTTCAATATGCTTTGTGCGTTCATGGAGAACTGGATTTGCCGCAATATGAAGAGCAGTCTGGCTGTCACAAAACAGTCGCATAGGAGAAGAGTGCAGAACCCCTAAGTCCATGAGTAAAGACTTAAGCCATAACAACTCACAACAGGTAACAGCCATAGATCGATACTCTGCTTCAGAAGAAGACCGAAAAACAGTGGGTTGCTTCTTAGTCTTCCAAGAAACCACAGAATCGCCAATCATTGCAAAATAACCAGAAAGAGAACGTCGAGTAATCGGGCATGCAGCCCAATTTGAATCACCGTAAGCAGTCAACTGTAACGTATTCCTAGAAGAGAGAAATAAACCTCAACCATGATGACTCTTCAGATAGTGCAACACACGAACAAAAGCTTGCCAGTGAGGTACACAAGGAGACTTCATGAATTGCGCAAGTGTATGAACCAAATAACTAAGTTCGGGACGAGTAATAGTTAGATATATTAGGTGTCCTACCAGACGTCTATACTGCTCAGGGTCATGGTATGTTGGACCTTCAGCATGAGCCAAATCATGTTGTTGCTCTATCGGAAAGTGAGTTGGTTTAGAGGTAGATAAACCGGTATCTGATAAAATGTCAAAAGCATATTTCCTTTGCAAAAGAAACATCCCCTCTAGTCTTCTAGCAATCTCTATGCCCAAAAAATACTTAAACAGACCAAGGTCTTTCATATGGAAACAAGAACTTAAGTATTTCTTGAACTCAGAGATGAGCGCAGTAGAACTACCAGCAATGACCAAATCATCCACATAAACCAGAACATGCAAAGAAACTGATCCACGGGAAAAGACAAACAAAGAATAATTTTCCTTACTCTGAACAAAACCAAATGCTCGTAAAGCCTGAGCCAACTTAGCAAACCAATTTCTAGGAGCCTGACGAAGACCATAAAGAGATTTCTGAAAGCGACATACCTACCATGGGGTACAATATAGCCGGGTGGGGGTCGCATAAAAACCTCTTCATGCAAATCACCATACAAGAAGGCATTATGGACATCCATCTGATGCAGTTCCCAACCACGAATGACCGCAACAGATAAGAATAAGCGAACAGAACTCATCTTAACAATTGGAGCAAAGGTCTCAGTATAATCAATTCCTTGAACCTGGCGATTCCCAAGAACCACTAGGCCTGCTTTGTTACGTCCAATAGTACCATCAGATCTGAACTTCATCTGGTAGAACCATTTGCACCCAATCGGCTTCTTATTTAGAGGCAGAGGAGCCAAAGTCCATGTCTAATTGTGCTCCAGCGCAGTAATTTCTTAAGTCATAGCATCTCGCCAATGAGCATACTGTGAAGCCTCAGAATAAGTAGTGGAATCTGCACTAGATATTACTACACCCAAAAATCTAGAATGCATACCAGAAAATTTGTCACAATTTATAAAATCAATAAGAGGATAGAGAACACCTGAGGAAAGTGATGACGCATGAGTGTACGGAGATGGAAGGGGGGTCTTCAGTAGTAAGAGCACATGCATAATTATCACAATCATAATCTGCCAAGTAAGAAAGCGGTCGGCGAGCACGAATACTCTGTCTAATGGGTGCCAACTCGGCAGCAAAATTATCCGGATTCGGAGATACTGCAAAAGGAGATCGAACCGAAAGGTCGGAGCTGGCGGCATATAGGGTCGAAGGTTGGGAAAATACCGACGAGGTGTGCTTGGAAGCGGCCAGCGGCAATGGGCTGGTGACGATCGGCGGTGACAGACCACGTGGTGGGCGGCGATGACTGACTGGTAGTGGCAAGCGGTGGCTGGTGGTAACTGACAGGCAGTAACTGACTGGTGACCGGCGGTAGCAGGTGGCGAAGGAGTGGCAGTGGCCGATGGAGACTGGTTGCGGTGGATGGTGGTGACTGGTCGGTGAAGGATAGCAGTATGAAAATACGTGTGACTCCGGCAGCAATGAAGAGGAGACCAGCGGTAATGTGGTTGCACTGTCGGGTTCATCTGAAGGGGCCAATGTCAGAGTTGCAGAATACGGGAACTGGTCTTCAAAAAAATTGGCATCCCGACTGATAAAGATCACACGGGATTCCAAGTTAAAAAGGCGATAGCCTTTTTTCCCGACAGGATAACCAAGAAACAGACACCGCTGACTTCTTGGGGCAAACTTGTCACGATATCTGGGAACATGAGCAGCAAAACACAAGCATCCAAATAATCTTAATGATGAGTAATTAGGAGCTTGCCCATAGAGCAACTCAAAGGGAGTATGACCATTGAGATGCTGTGTCGGAGTTCGGTTAATCAGGTAAGTAGCAGTAAGAATACATTCTCCCCAAAATTCAATAGGAAGATTGGCTTGGAACCGTAAAGCACGCGTCACATTGAGTAAATGGCGATGCTTTCTTTCAACTCGACCATTCTGTTGCGGTGTGTCAACCATAGATGTCTCAAAGATGATCCATATGCAGTAAACTGAGATTGCAAAGGCAAAAATTCAGTTCCGTTATCAGCACGAACATGTTGTATGGTTCAACCCCACTGGTTCTTCACTAAGGCACTAAATTCTAAAAATCTAGAAGCTACTTTAGATTTAGCAACTAATAAATAGACCCAAACAGTGGTCATCAGACAGAGCAAGGCCAAAGTCGGATCGGGCAGAGACACGGCCAGAGGAAGCTGCCGCCACTAGACCAGGCGGCGACGTGGCTGCGCCGGTGAACGGCAGTGGGAGAGGAAGTGTCGCGGTAGCACCTCTGGTCACGGTGGCGGTGGCGGACGTCCGAGAAACTGGCATCGGCTTCTTGGCGGTGCTGGCTTTCTCCTTCAACTCCTTGAACCATTCTGGTACACCAAAGATCTGGCAGTAGGAATCCTTATCATGACCCTTGCGATGGCAATGTGTGAAACAAGATTCTTGCGGTCAGATGCAGAAAGAACAATTGGTGAAGAACTTGCAGGTGGTGGATGATGTGCAGCATATGCCATGGAGTTAGAAAAAGGCTCACAAGCTAGAATGTCAGCTTTATGATTCTCCTCCTGAGCAACAAGGGCATACACTTTCATGACAGGTGGCATTAGATCAATGCTCATGATATGTGATCGCAAGGTGTGAAAGCCTTTGTCGAGACTAGAGATGAATTGGTAAATCAAATCCTTCTCTCTTTCTTGAAAGACTCTCGTAGAAATATTGCACTGGCATAATGTCTTGCTTTGTTCACAGTCACAAACTAGGAGAGACCACATGCAGTGATAATCTGCAAATAACTTCTTCAGTCTGTCAAAGTAAATGTCGATGGGCTGACCGTTTTGCCTGCAACTCTGAATAGCCTCTTGCATTTTCAAAACTTTCATATCATCGGTAAGAATAAATCGTGTCTTCAGGTCATCCCACAGATACTTAACTGTTGCAAACGAGCTTGTAGAAGATCTCAACACCGGATCCAGGGTTTGCAAGATCTAGCAGACAAGAGTAGCATTAACCCCAGGCCAATCAGCAGCATCAGGATGACCATCATGGGGTTTGGTAGTGGATACATCAATGAACCCAATCTTGTTCTTGGCAAAGAATGCGAGGCCCATCGTGTCAGACCATTCAATGTAATTTTCTTGACCTTTCAGCATCTTCGGTATAAATTGTAAACCTGGACCATCGCCAGAACCAATAAAGTAAGGATCAGTCGACATACGACCAATAGGTACAGCAGCCTGAGGGCCAGATTGCAATTGCAACTACTTCAGTAAAGTTGCAATTACATCATAACCACTCATATCCTGAAGCTTCGGAACCTCAGGTGCAGCATGAATATAGGCCTGTTCTTCGGGATTTCCACTGGAGTCAAACATAGTGGAAAATCAGGTACAAATCAGCAGCAAGTACAATGACCGACGGCAGATCAGATCAACAGGACACACTGGTGCGTTGAACGGGTGGCGGCGTGTGGACAACAGCGGCGGCGGTGCGTGGACAGCAGCGACAGCGGCAAACGGCTGCCCGTGGACAGTGGGGGTGGCGCGTGCGGCGGGATTTTAAGGCAGTGGAAATTTTCTATTAAGGTTTCAGGATTTTAGGCTCTGATACCATATAGAAAATAAGATTGATGATTGTATGTTTTATTCATGAACCCAGGGTACATTATATAGTGGTACATGATACCTATACAAGTTAAGAAAATGTAAGGATATATATACAAGTTAGGAAAAGGTTATAGAATATAATTACAAGTGATATTCTAATTCCTTAACAGCTAAAGATAATATTTAATGGACTGGTTTGCGGCCCAATTCTAGCTCAGTAAAAGTATCATCACAACTGTTTTGTTCGTTTAACTCCGACCTTTAGTATATAAGAGACTTTCATCAATTTTGATTAAGTTTTGGGTATAAGTAATGCCTGAGAGCTGGTAAAAGTGCGCATACTGTTTTTAGAAGTTTCAGGCATGAACCATAGTCAAGAAGAGGTTACATCCATAACTACCAAAATTAAAGTTTGATTTGTTTCTGAATGGAAGAGCAATCTCGGATAAGGATCGAACTACTGTGTTTCATTCTTGAGCATGTATCAGTTTGTAAAACTAGAATCTACTTTAACTGTACTAGTATGTATGTGTGTACTGATGAGGGATGACAATTAACAACGTAGTTGGTTTGGCCAGTCTATGGAGTAGTTAGCTAGTTAGATTTTGTTAGTTAATAGAAGAATTGGTCAGTCTATGGAGTAGTTAGCTAGTTAGATTTTGTTAGTTAATAGAAGAATTGGTCAGTCTATGGAGTAGTTAGCTAGTTAGATTTTGTTAAGAGTTAATAGAAGAATTGGTCAGTCTATGGAGTAGTTAGCTAGTTAGATTTTGTTTGAGTTAATAGAAGAATAATACTACAAAGGGGTTTCGGTGGATACTGATAGGGTTGAACAAATGTGCTCTCATCACAGGAAGTTTTAGAGTACAGTTGATTAATTGTTTCCATAAGTTATTTTAGTTATCTGTTTATAAGGCCATGAAATAATGTAAGTTCGTTTTATACAGTAGTATTAATTAGGTTAAATCTGTTTAGAAAATGTAAGGTTCTTTTTGCTATACAATATAAGCAATGGCGGAACTAGGGGGGGCGAGGGGTGCTAGTGCCTCCCCTAAGATCCGGCGGCCCGGAATTTAGGCCTAGAGCCACCGGAAGCCATCGGATTCCGCCCCCCCTTGAATCGTCGGCGCCGGAGCGGGCAGTGGGCGGAAGGAGGCCGTGAGTCCGAGCTTGAAGATGATGCCATTTTTTGGTTTTTTTTTTTTATAACTAAAGGGCCAATTGGGCTGAAACCCAATTGGCCCAAACAAAGAAATTGTAAAATTTTACAAAAGGTGGAATTCATGGAGAAGTAAAAACTAAACTCATTCTTCCACTACCCATAATATGACTAGTCATCTAATTAAGATTCAGACTAAAGAATAAGAAAAATCTTAAACCAAATCAAGTTCTTGGTCAACTAATTGAGCTGGAAAATCAGTTGAGAATATTATTAAAGGCAAAGGCTCCATTAAGAAGGTTTCAATTCCCACATTAGTTTGTCTCGAGAGATAGTAAGCAATATGAATGGGCATATACTCCCTAAACATTTATCATGTTATATTTGATCAGATAATTTTTATTGTATACAATAATAGACATTAAATGGGATGTCTTTGGATTCTCCGTAATATGTAGTTTTTTTGAAAAGTAAAATTTTATAATATCGAGATATCTTTAAGATTGGATCTCTGTATATCTAATAGTGATCAAGTGTCTGTCGTTAGATACACCCACAACTTTGCAGTTAGACGTATTTAATTAAACGTATTTAATTAGATGTATTTAATTAAATGTATTTAATTAGACGTATTTAATTAGACATATTTAATTAGATATATTTAATTAGACATATTTAATTAAACATATTTAAAAATATTTTATTTAGCGTTGCAAAAAAAATTTTAACCTTTTTTTCGCCCCCCCCCTAATATATACTCCTGGTTCCGCCACTGAATATAAGTATGCTAATACCTTAATACTTAGTAGAGATCTATCACGGTATTATATAATAGAATATAGTTAAATATTATCGTAATCATAGAGTTTGTAAAATAATATAGATAAGAGTCCGTCTCTTGAAATACGATCTTTGCATAAGCTATAGAAAGACCAGGGATTACATTGCAATTTTAGGACAATTGCAATGAAATATTCGTGGGTCACAATATGGTAAATCGGGCTGAATTCGGGTCAAAACAATCCACGCGCCTATATAAGCTAAAACCTATCCATTGTTATTCCCCTATTCCTTGCTCTGCTCTGCTTGCGATTTTTCCCCAAACCTCATCTACTCTGCTCTGCTCGCCTTAATTCGTCGCCGATTTTTCCCCAAACCAACGTTGCTGATTGAAAACGTTGCAGATCTCGCCGATTTGCCTCATGAATTCAGGCGATTTGCCGATTCAAAAAATGTTGCCAATCTGCCTCATGAATTCAGGCGAGGTAATTGTACAAATATTTATGACCCGAATTGTATGATTTTTATTTGCGATTTAAGTTTTGAAGTGCAATATGATTGTAATGTTTTATTAATTTGATTTAATATTGTTCTTTAGATGATCGAAACTGAAGAAGAAATCGAAGAACATCTTGTTGTTGCTGCTGTTATGCCTACTGAGTGTATGTCTCCCTTTTAATCCATACAAAATTAGATTGATTTAAAACTGAATGTTGCACATACACAGTGATACATTTTAAATCATAAGTAGTGTGTTTTTGTTGAACAAATATGAAGTTCTTCTGTTCATGAAATCAAAGAACATCTTGTTATTGCTGCTGTTATGTCTACTGAGTGTATGTTTCCCTTCTAATCCATACAGAATTAGATTCATTAAAAAATTGAATGTTGCACATACATAGTGATACCTTTTAAATCATAAGTAGTATGTTTTTGTTGAACAAATATGAAGTTCTTCTGTTCATGAAATCGAAGAACAACTTCTTGTTGCTAACATATTGTTGTTAGCTGAATCCCAATTTCATTATAGTGTTTTAAGACTAAAAGTATAAGTTTTAATATAAAGCTTTAGTGTTTATACTGAACATATTTAATGAATTTCCTGCAGTGTATGACCTCTAATGCAGTTTACTCTAATGCAGTTTGTAGAGGTCCTCTAATGCAGTTCACTGCAGTTTTAATATAAAGCTTTAGTCTGAAACTCTAATGTTTTATTTGAAATTACTGCAGTGTATGACCATCTACCAAATTTAGCTGAAATAGATGTAGCTGGATGCTTTGATGGGCTTCAAGAAAGAACGCTGCAAGAATTGGAGGACACCTACAAACGGCATGCTAACAAATTAGGATTCAGCTACAAAAAAACTACACAGAGGAAGAACAATGAAGGAGTCGTTACTGAAAAGTAATTTTCATGCTCATGTCAAGGGAAAACACGAGAGAGAAAAGAAACATCAACCCCACCAATGCCAATTTGTGATGGATCAAATGAATCAACCTCAAAAAGGAGAAAGACAAAGGAATTTTCAGTGACTAGAACAGGTTGTAAGGCTGAAATACGAATCAAGTTGGTGGACAACCTTTATAAAGTGATGCACCATATCTTGCAGCACAACCATTGTAACACCCCCAAACCCCAACACAAGTATCGGGTCGGGTTTGAGCGTGCTACCGAAAGGGCCAGTATTAACGAGCAATTAAAGTTTATGCGGAAGCATTATAAGTAATGTAAAAACTTAATTTACTATTACAGTGAAAAGGATTTATTACAAATGTCAGACAAAAATTTCTCCTAACTATTACAGTATCAAAGTTCACATTAAAATTCAAATAGCCCGGATCTTTCCCAAAAGAAGTAAAGACATCAAGCACTTTTCTCTTACTGTTCTTCTTCACCTGAAAAAGGGTTGTTTAACTAGGGTAAGCTCCTTGCTTAGTGAGGTTCCATTGCCAGTATTTACCGAGTTGAGTTTTAGTGATCACAGAAATAACAATTAACAATTAAAAACTAGCCACGTATGTCCTAGCACACAGTAAAAGGAACGGATGGTTAATGTCGAGTTGCTGCCAAGTGCCTATATGGAAGCTATAACTAACATACACGACATAACCTAGTCAGTGATACCCAAAGGCTATCAGTTCAGAATTCACTTTCCCATTCACGTCGGTGTTCAGTTACGAGCTTGTATCAGTCATGTGGTTATGCTAGCATACCAAACTCCACGTGTAGCTGGTCTAATCAGACGGTCCAGTCAGTACCATTCCCCGCCAACTTCGACCAAACTACAATCGTATCAGGGCCCCCAAAATTCACAGACAGGTAATTAGGTAGCAGGTAATTCGAGTTTTACACGGCAAGATAAAGTACAAGCCGGTCATCAAAGTAGTATATGATTCAAGTTTGACATGGCAAGATAAAGTACAAGCCAGTCTTTCACAGAAAATATCAGAGCAGTTCAGTAGTTCAGTTTCACGATAATCTAATATAGTATGATAAAATACACACTTAATTCAACAGTCAGTAAATACCATTATTTGAGTGTAACCGTCATATCTCTCTCATGGCTAGAGTATCGAGTAAAAAAGTTCGAATATCAGGTTTCGAGTACAGGGGTTCGAGTACTTACAGTTCGAGTAGTTGGGTAAGAGGTTCGAGCAAAGAACTCAGGTGGACAAAGTTCTAGTGGTATGGGTATCAGGTGGTACTGGTTCGAGAGTTAAATGGTATCAATTCGAGTGGTGAGATTCAGTTGGAGAGATTCTAAAGGTACAGGTTCAGTTGGTGAGGTTCGAGAGGTAAGGTTCTAGTGGCACAAGTTCAAGAGGTAAGGTTCGAGAGGTGAAGGTTTCAGTAGTACTAGTTCGAGGGGTAAGGTTCGAGGGGTACAGTTCGAGGGTAACGTTTTTGGTGATATTAGTTCAAGAGATACAGGTTCGAGAGGTAAAGTTTTCAGTAGTACTAGTTCGAAGGGTAAGGTTCGAGAGATAAGGTTCGAGAGGTAAAGGTTTCAGTAGTACTAGTTCAAAGGTTCGAGAAGTAAAGCTTTTAGTAGAACTAGTTCAAGGTGTAAGGAGGTAAACTTACTAGTTCATTTGGAAAAACCTCAGGAAAGTCTTGGACCACAGTTATACCTTCTCCCTTTAACTGGTCCACTGACTTATTCAAGATATAAGCCAGTATTCCAGTTGCTTCCTTACAAATCATTCGTCGAGCTTTGACTCCCGCCACAAGCAAGGAGGAGGATCTCTTCCTTCACACGTCTACTTTAATCGGAAGTTCCCCGGGTCGACACAGCTTAACTTCTTTCGTATGACAATTTAACTGGGCGTGATTTTTAGCGAGCCAATCCATGCCAAGTATCACCTCATATCCTTTTAAAGGTAAAGCAATTAAGTCTATGGGCAATTCCCAACGTCCCACATTCACCTCACAGTTTCAACATACACGTCGAGTTAGGATTTTAATATCATTTGTGGGAGTGCTAACTTCCAATTTATAGGGTAAGTCCTCTATTTTCTCTTCCATATTCTCAAGAAAGGAATAACTAGCAAAAGAATGAGAAGCACCAGGATCAATCAAAACTTTAGCTATTTTACCCAGGATAGGAAGGGTACCTTCGATGACCTCGGTCGAAACTGCAGCTTCACTATCTTCCATCGCGTATACACAAGCTTGCATATTTCTTTGACTACCCCTACTTGCTCCTCCCTTTAGAGCAGGTTAAGCGACCGATACCTGGGACCCCATGGGTTGAGACAAGCGACTCGGCTAAGCTTGCGAGCATTTGGATATTCTATGTTCAGCACTCTCACACCGTAGGCACTTGTTTTCCCTCTTCCAACAATAATTTTCATCATGGCCTCCCTTTCCACAGTACATGTAACACACCTGAGTCGTCCCTCTCGAGGCAAGGCTCAGGCTTCTTGAAGTGGTCGAGGGTCGGGATGTGTCTCCCCTAGGGACTTTGTTTTGCTCAAAGTTTATTCCCTATGGGTCGGGGATGTATAGGGATTGGGACTTCACATTTTTCCTTCTCGGCTGGTGCATGGCTCGTAAGGCATTCTTGGTTTCCTCCACTCTGTAAATAGATTTGATGGCTGCGGCATAACTGTTCTAATAGGTCGGGGCTAGGGCATCCTTCAATTACAGTCTTAACCCTTGGATAAATCTCCGCTTACATTCCTCGTCAGTCGAGACCATATTTTCTGCAAATTTAGATAGTCAAGAAAACTTTGCCTCATACTCTGTTACACTCATCAGTCCTTGTTTCAAGTTTATGAACTCCGCTTCTTTTCTTTCGATAACTAGAGGTGGAATGAACTTCTTCTTAAACTCTTTTTCGAAATTCTCCCAGGTCCTGGGAGTTTCCTCCATGTCCCACTTCCTTTGTATTATGTTCCACCAATCTAGTGTGGCACCTTCTAATTGGAATATAGCAAAATTCACCTTCCGTCCATCTGCATATCCCAAGGCTTGGAAGGTTCGAGCCATTGTTTCTATCCAATTTTCGGTGACTTCATCTGGGCCGCCGTTGAACTTGGGTGGATCTGGAATCATTCCGTGGCCGCGTCTTCCGTCTCTAGTCTATGACTTCGATCCCTGACCGGAGATTGAGCTCGATTATCTCTCTCTATCATGCGGCTCAAAATTTCAGTAACTTGACTTGCGAATAATTCCATCCCATCAGTTGGGAGATTTTATCTCGCGGGTGAATTCGAACTTTCTCCTTTTTCCCTTTCCATTGTCCTATACTCAATAAGTTAGTTTCATGGATTGAACCAATTCTCATTTAGTTACCTAACCAAAAGAACATAATTCACAAAATATTTTTATATCATCACAAAACATTTTACAGTAGTTGTAGCTTCGTTATAAGATATTTACGATATGTTTTATATTCATCTAGCATCATTTTTCAACATTGAAAATTGGGACTCACTTCTTGTTCTAATGTTTATTCTACAAACGGTTAGTATTTTAGCTGTAAGGTTTTCCCCCAAAAGTCCACTTCTAAATCTAATCGACTCTCGAATCCTTGGTGGAGTCACCTCCTTCTTCTAGCTCAGCTCCAGGGTACGCTCGGTCCATTAAGTCATCCAGCAATGTGGCGAGAGCTTGCTCCATTGTGCCTTGAGTCTCCCCTATATTCCTCCAACGTGATTCGGTTGGATGCCAACGATAGGCAATCAGACCTCCCTGTAGTTCTTGGGCATTCACCAGGGCTAAGTCTACTTGTCGAAAGACTTCTTGTCGCTCTGCATCCCATTGTCCAAGCTCCCTACTTCTTTGATTCCTCAGTCGGTTGTTTTCGATGATCGTCATGTTCACCCTTGTCTCTTCTGCGTTAGCACGCGGATATTGTTCCCACATTGCATCTCTCGGTAATTGTTCTTGTGTCTCAAGGCTAAGTACCCTGTCCATTAATTATGCCTTTTCCATGATTAAAGCATGGACAATCCAATTTGGGTAAGCGTGAGTTTGTACTCATTGAGGATTGTTTATCATTTCTGTCCAAGGAAGAAATGTCTCTGGGAATGCTCCGTAATGTCTTTTCACCTCAATAATTTCTTAAAAGGCATTGCTCGCAATCTCTACGTTATTGTCCATCTATTGACATTATAAAACTTATTAGCTTAACAGTTTATACCCAACTACCCCCCCCCTTACATTATTCACAGTTCATTTAGTTTCCTCTAGAATCTTTTATTAAGGTAAGTATAAATTTACCTTGAATTGGTTTGAGAATTGCTCTGATACCACATCTGTAACAACCCCAAACCCCAATACAAGTATCAGGTTGGGTTTGAGCGTGCTACCGAAAGGGCTAATAATAACGAGCAATTAAAGTTTATGCGGAAGCATTTTAAGTAATGTAAGAACTTAATTTACTATTATAGTGAAAAGGATTTATTACAAATGTCAAACAAAAATTTCTCCTAACTGTTACAGCATCAAAGTTCACATTAAAATTCAAACAGTCCGGATCTTTCTGAAAAGAAGTAAAGACATCAAGCACTTTTCTCTCACTGTTCTTCTTCACCTGAAAAGGGGTTGTTTAACTTTGCTTAGTGAGGTTCCATCGCCAGTATTTACCTAGTTGAGTTTTAGTGATCACAAAAATAACAATTAAAAATTAACAACTAGCCATGTATGTCCTAGCACACAGTAAAAGGATACGGGTGGTTAATGCTTAGTTGCTGCCAAGTGCCTATATAGCAACAATGACTAACATACACGACATAACCCAGTCAGTGATGCCCGAAGGCTATCAATTCATAATTCACTATTCCATTCACGCGGTGTTCAGTTACAAGCTCGTATCAGTCAGGTGGTTATGCTAGCATACCAAACTCCACATGTAACCGGTCTAATCAGACGGTCCGGTCAGTACCATTCCTCACCGACTTCGACCAAACTACAATCGCGTCGGGGCCCCTAAAATTCACAGATGGGTAATCAGGTAGTAGGTAATTCAAGTTTGACACGGCAAGATAGAGTACAAGCTGATCATCAAAGCAGTATATGATTCAAGGTTGACACGGCAAGATAAAGTACAAGCCAGTCTTTCACAAAAAATATCAGAGAAGTTCAGGAGTTCAGTTTCACGATAATCTAGTATAGTATGATAAAATACACACTTAATTCAACAATCAGTAAATACTATCATTTGAGTGTAACCGTCATATCTCTCTCTCATGGCTAGAGTATCGAGTAAAAAGGTTCGAGTATCAGGTTTTGAGTACTTACAGTTCGAGTAGTTGGGTAGGAGGTTCGAGCAAAGAACTCGAGTGGAGAAGGTTCTAGTGGTATGGGTATTAGGTGGTACTGGTTCGAGTGGTAAATGGTATCAGTTCAAGTGGTGAGGTCAGTTGGAGAGATTCTAAAGGTACGGGTTCAGTTGGTGAGGTTTGAGAGGTAAGGTTCTAGTGGCACTAGTTCGAGAGGTAAGGTTCGAGAGGTACAGGTTTCAGTAGTACTAGTTCGAGGGGTAAGGTTCGAAGGGTACAGTTCGAGAGGTAACGGTTCGGTGATATTAGTTCGAGAGGTATAGGTTCGAGAGGTAAAGGTTTCAGTAGTACTAGTTCGAGGGGTAAGGTTCGAGAGGTAAGGTTTGAGAAGGTTTTGAAAGTACCAGTTCGAGGGGTAAGGTTCGAGGGGTAAAGGTTTCAGTAATACTAGTTCGAGGGGTAAGGTTGGAGGGGTACATATGTTTCAGGGAACTAGTTTGAGGGG
This sequence comes from Rubia yunnanensis, assembly GCA_037428765.1. NCBI lineage: Eukaryota > Viridiplantae > Streptophyta > Magnoliopsida > Gentianales > Rubiaceae > Rubia > Rubia yunnanensis. The sequence goes on along the minus strand of CM075062.1, from coordinate 108,717,790 downwards.
TAAAGGCTTCAGGGACGCATATTCGAGGGGTAAGGGTTTCAGGGAACTATTTCAAGGGATAAAGGCTTCAGGGACACATATTCGACACATATTCGAAGGGTAAAGGTTTCAGTAGGGGTTCGAGAGGTAGTGTTATGGCAGGGGTTCAAGAGGTAGAGTTGTGGCAAGGGTTCGAGAGGTAGAGTTGTGGAAGGGGTTCGAGAGGTAGAGTTTCTATAGGGGTTTGAGAGGTAAAATTTCAGCAGGGGTTCCAGAGGTGAAATTTCAGCAGGGCTTCGAGAGGTGGAGTTGCAGCAGGGGTTCGAGAGGTGAGGAGTTGCAGCAGGGGTTCGAGAGGTGAGGAATTGCAGCAGGGGTTCGAGAGGTGGAGAGCTTAGCTTGCGAGAGTCAGGTTATGATGGCATTATATATATGTGTATATATATGTAAACATACACTCAGATTTTACTAAATTCATGCTAGGGCGATGCAACACTCACCTTAGTTAAACTTGGTTTGACAACTGCCGCTTCTACTTCACTGCTTAACCACTATTCTTTGGTAAGAATTTTTCTTAAGGCCATGATTTTGATAAGGAAGTCACTGGTATTTATACTAGATAAAACATAGGTTCTGACACCTACTCACCCTAAAATTTTATCATGTAACCTCAAGCCTACTCCTCACGCTCGCCATTCATTCCTTCCCAGTAATACCACTTGCCAAAAATTTACTTTGGATAATTTTTCACATCCGGTGCTAGCTTTTCCCTTCATGGTAATTTCTTGCATTTATTCATTCCTTGGCTTATTTATTTGCTTATTATTACTATTTTCATATAATATATATATATGTGTGTGTGTGTGTGTGTGTGTGTGTGTGTGATTATGTGTAATTTCTTCTTGGTAATTTCTCTTATTTATTTATTAATTTATTTATTGTTATTAGTATTATTATCAATATATATATTTCTTATATTTAGAAAAATACATATATATATATATCAGAAAATTTAAAGGAAAAATGGGAATTTTTTTGATAAAAATTTAATTATTACATGTACTCTGATTTCATTTCGGTAGGGTTTTCAAAACCATGAATTTACAAGACCAGCTTGGCAATATCTAAAACGTAGTGAGAGAAAAATCACAACAAAGAAGGCCAAGATCATAGAGGGGATGGAAGCCACTGGATTAAAGCCATCAATTGGCTTCAATTACTTGGTCCGTGAAACTGGAGGTGAAGAGAATTTAAGGCATACCATGAGGGACCATATAAACTACATCGGAAGGCTGAGAATGAAGGTGATTGAAGGTGAAGATGCACAAACTGTTATAGAGCAGCTTCAACAAAAGAATGAAGAAGATGCGGATTTTTTCTTTCAAGTGAAGATGGATGATGAAAGCAGATTATCAGCCTTAATTTGGAGAGACTCGATAATGAAGGAGGATTACACATTGTTTGGAGATGTATTGGTGTTCGACTCAACCTTTAGGACAAACAAATACAACCTAATATGTGTTCCATTTGTGGGCATCAATAACCATTGGAAGAACGTCATGTTTGCTTGTGCTTTCATATCTGATGAAAAGGCACCAACGTTTGAATGGTTGCTTGAAACCTTCATAAAAATGCATGGGAGGGAAAAAATCCATAACCATATTCACTGGTCAAGACCAAGCAATGGAGACTGCAATAGAAAAGGTACTGTTTACCTTACAAATCCTGATCTTTTCATAAAAAATTAAGGTTTCTTTATAAACAATTCATGTTTTAATATCTGACTCATGTGTTTCAACATTACATACTGGAACAGGTTTTACCAAAAATAAGACACCGACTATGTATATGGCACCTTCAGCAAAATGCTTGTACGCACTATGGAGAATCGAAGAAAGACGGTCCATTCAAAAAGGCATTTGATCATTGCTTAACAGGGTGTGTTAATCATGAAGAATTTGAAGACAGTTGGCAGGTCATGATCACGACATATGGCTTGGAAGACCACATTTGGTTTCAACATCTATATAATATCTGCAATAAATGGTGCCCAGCTTTGAACAAGGATTTTTTCTCAGCCAAAATTCTAGCATTTCAAAGGAGTGAGAGTACCAACAGTGACATCATGTTCAATGCTAGTAAAACAACATCTCTCACTCAATTCTTGAAGATATTTGAGAAAAATGTCAAGAAATTGAGAAGCATAGAAAGCACGGCTGAACACAACTGCACTCGATCCATCCCAAAATCAGCACATGATAGTCATGTTGGGCTTCTAAAACATGCAGGCGAGGTCTGCACTTTGAAACTATATAACAACTTCAAGAAGGAATTCGACATCGCAATGGCAACAACAATAGCGGAAAGCTACAACGGTGGCAATTTCAAACTGTTTGAAGTAAGTTGGGAGAAGCAACAAACAGTAATAGAATCAGTAATGTTCAATAAAACACAAGCATCAGTTGAGCTCAATCGTTCTTGCAAGGCCTTTGAAGAAACAGGTATGTAGCTGATTAACAATTCTTCTTATAAACATAAATTGTTGATAAATGGAGGTGCAAGAAGAAACAGGTATGTAGCTGATCATTGCATTCGAGTTTTGCACCTCTATTCCATCTCCAGATTACCCCCACAGTACATTTCTACAAGATGGACAAAGAATGTGAAGAAACAGGTCTGGGATAAATACCTCAAGGAAGACATAGACCCGACAACAAAGAAATTGAAGGACACCATTCCATGGCATCATGAAATGGCAAGGAAATTCTACAACCTGATCTTGGAGAGTGAAGACAGTGTAAATGCTAGAGGAGTTCTCGAAGATGCACTAGGTAAACAAACAATCAAAATTCAGCAAATCTTGTCTACAGAATCAAGCTCCACAGAACAAAATGAGGCTATCAGAGCATCAAGTTTGGTCACAGTCACAACAAACATACTCGATCCAAAGTATGCAAACACAAAAGGAAGGCGTGCAAGAATCAATTCGGCATTACGGCATTAGAGAATGACACACGATCTACAAATGAGTTTAGTATCAAAACACCAAAACAGCATATCATTTGAAGCACTTCAGCAACTTATTTCAAGTGTAATTAATCCAAAAGATTCAGTAACTTATTTCAAGTGCACTTCAGAAACCGAATGTTCATTTTAAGTGACATTATAGAACATTCATTACAAAGTTTATTCTAAAGTATTAATGGTTTTTTATAAAACCTTCATTACAATCGTAGAATTGACATTCAAAAATCATATGAATTATACATTTCATAATGAACATCTATCACTATAAAGTCTCAATGTTTTAACATAAATATCAAATTTGCCAAAATTAAAATCAGGTTGATAGTAGGCTAAACTTTTGACTAATGCAACTTATAGTGAAGATGTAGCACTACAAACATGCAGTGTTTTAACCTAAAATCCAACCTGGCAGACAAATAAGCAGCTAACTTTGAAATTTTAAGAGAAATCACTAAAATAAACTTCTGAAAATAACCTTCTAAAATGAACATTTTAAAGTGAGCATGTATCACAATAACTTGTCACTGTTTTAACATAAAACATCCACCATGTCATGCTTAAAGTCAGAGAACCTGTCATAACTAAAGTTCAAACTTTGTTTTCATCCAAAAGATAATATGCTTTCATCCAAAAGATTCAATTTCTGGCCCCAACTAAATCCACCACAGCCTATTACAAAATATTTTCAAAACAATGTGAAGGTCAATCATCAATGTGAAGGTAAAAACTAGGCATGGAATCAACAACTTTCTTCTTAAAACCATTGTACAAATCATCAATTTGCTTCAATATTGCAGGATCTTCAAAAAAATCTTGAGAGCCAAGATGCTGGTCAGAATCAGTATCAGGATCATCCCAAGGGGCCACTGGTTGTGCTACTTTCAACAAACGCTCTTATAATTTGGCACTAACCACTTCCATGTCCCTCCAAAACAAGGCGAATGCCTCACTAGCCGCCTATAAAATAACAAATAATTAAATTAAAATACAAATAAACCAACATAAAACAAAAAACAAATGAAACACCATACTCACATTCATTTTAAGGGCTGCAATATCTAAATCTGTTAGAACCCCAGGAAGAATATCGAAATGCAGAACCCAACTATCGATAGCAGCAACATTACAAACCCGACTTGTACTACCTTTCGACCCACCAGCTCTCAATTTACCACACTCAGTTAAAGGATACACTTCCTTCAGTAGAATAACTCGCTCATACCCACATTTCTTCAGCTACTCACACCTTTTTTTCATTTTTTTCGTCAGTCCAATGCTGAAGAAGGGGTACAGCTAAAGAATCCTTCATACCGTGATAAGGTGCACACTATAAAAATTGAATTATGAGAAAGTACACTCAACCACTCACCGCCTTATATGAAGTAACCTTCTTAAATCTCTCCACACCCTCACACAATTTCTGTACATATCCACACCAATTCATCTTCTTAATTCTACTGACATCTTCAACGGCTCTTAAGAGCTTCATATTAATACCATTGCTCCTACAAGGAGCAAGGAAGTGCCCAACACAATACAGGATAAAACAATGCTGAAAGTCCTCGCCTCCATCCCCCAACCCAATCATATAGTCAAAAACCAGCTCTAAAGGAATCTCATCTTTCTCTCCAATCTTAAACATTTCCTTCCATCGTCCCCTCAATTCTAAATCTCGCTTTTCACCCTTGCCCGCATGACTAATCTCAACAACTTCCTCATCAAAAATAGGTAATCTAAGCACATAAAAAACATCATATGAGCACAGGGTATACTTATCAGTACCAATATATTGCACACAAAAACTCAGATCAAAATTTTGTACCAGAAAAGGAACGATATTTAGGGGCAACTTACGGATACTAATCTGCAACAAACTACCAAAACCAAGAGAGAGGACATCAGTCACTTGACACTCAGACAATAAGCCATTCAACTCCTTAATCAAGTCTAGTCTCCAAGAAGACTTGTAAACCTTCTCAACTCTACAATTGCAAATAAAAACACATCAATAAAATGATATATTATAACTAAAAAGTTAACCGTATTTTTTTAAAAAAAGGTACACTGCTTTATAGAATAATAACTCCACTCACTAAAAGCAACATATAATCACATCATGAATAAACAGCAAGTACTTTAATATAAACAGTAAAACCATTAAACTAAACTATGACACATATTTATAAAACTAAATCAGAAACTGTTCAAGGCAAAAATCACATGTTTCACCATACAAACTTCATGTTGAAAAATACATATAGGTTAGGTTCTTAAATAATATGACACATATTTATAAAACTAAATTAGAAACTGTTCAAGACAAAAATCACATGTTTCACCATAAAAACATCATGTTGAAAAATACATATAGGTTAGGTTCTTAAATAATATGACACGTATTTATAAAACTAAATCAGAAATTGTTCAAGACAAATATCGCATGTTTCACCATAAAAACATCATGTTGAAAAATACATATAGGTTAGGCTCTTAAATGCTATGACACGCATTTGTAAAACTAAAACAGAAATTGTTCAAGACAAAAATCACATGCTTCACCATAAAAACATCATGTTGAAAAATACATATAGGTTAGGTTCTTAAATAATATGACACGTATTTATAAAACTAAATTAGAAACTGGTCAAGGCAAAAATCACATGTTTCACCATAAAAACATCACGTTGAAAAATACATATAGGTTAGGTTCTTAAATAATATGACACGTATTTATAAAACTAAGTCAGAAACTTTTCAAGACAAAAATCACATGTTTCACTATAAAAACATCATGTTGAAAAATACATATAGATTAGGTTCTTACATGCTCTGATGCTCATTTATCAAACTAAAACAGAAACTGTTCAAGACAAAAAAGCACATGTTTCACCATAAAAACATCATGTTAAAAAATGAAAAACTTACTTTACTTCATCGCTGCCCACCAGCATCACAACTTGTTGAACCTCCCGATCTCTCTTCTTGACTGGTGCATCACCATCAGCCTTCTTTTTTGTTGTCTTCTCAACAGCCGCCTTCTTTAAATCACAATCATCCTTGTCTTTCTCAGCTTGAAGAGCCTTCTTCTTCTCAGTTGTCACCTTTTTCTTCTCAGTTATCGCCTTCTTCTCAGCTTCAATTGCTGCCTTCTTCGTATCACAATCCACCTTGTCTTTCTTAGCTTCAATTGCTTTCTTCTTCTCAGTTGATGGTGCTGCTTTCCACTACCAACTCTTTTCCTCACACCAAACTTGACCTTCTTAGGTCGCTCAGTAAGGACAACATCCTCAACAAAATTAGAATCATCAGCACCAGCAAATTCAGCACCCCCACCATCCACAACCTCAGTTCTTTTAACCTTCTTTAAAGTGTAGAGAGGAGCAGTTTCTACTTCCTCAATGACCACATTCATAGAATTCTTCCCCTTATTGACAACATCCTCAACATTTGATAAATTCCTAATGCACGATGATTTGCGCAATCCTATTTGTACAAAACCAAATTGATCAGTAAAAATAATAAAACAACATTACAGATATAATAATGAACCTTATAAGATAAACTGATAATGTAACATACCAATGTAACAACCTTTTAAAATAAAAAAACACAGGCCTCATATGCATTTAAACACAAAAAAAAACAAAAACCTAAGTCAATTCTTAGTCTCAAAAGCAAACGAATGCAAATCTTGAATCAACTCCAGAAGATTCCAACCTTTTAAAATAAAAAAACACAGGCCTCATATTCCAATTAACAGATCTTGTAATAGTAAAAACCAAAGCTATTAACAAATTTTCTAAACCTTAACCAGGTAAATTGGGGAAAACATTAAAAAACACTAAAATCATCTCACAAATAAAATAAAAAATCGGTTAAAAGGCAAAATAAAGCAAAGCATTCAACATTTGACAACAAAAACATACAATAAGAGCAAAAATTGAAAAATAAACATCACATTCTACATTATGAAAACTATCGACGCATACTTCCATCCTCTTCACCATTCCGCTGCTATAACACACAAAAAAAATCAGATCCAAAACAAAAACCCTAAAATACGAACTTAAAAACCTAAAAGGAAATAAAAAAAATCAGCTCAAAAGTAAAATATAACCTATGGCGAACACAAAGGAACACTGATTCGGCAAAATGCACGGTGCATTCCGGTGGAAATTGCAATCGAAAGCCCTAACTGAGAAGAAGGATATGGACGAAGAAGAAGAGAGAGAATTTCTGGGATTTAAAATGAAAATGAAACGAAATAAAAAAAAATATCCTTATATATAGCGCGTGTGAAGTGCTCTTTCCTGAAATTTGCTACTTAATCCCTAACTTTCTATATTTCTAATTAAACCTCGTCTTTCCATAAGCTTATGGAAAGATGGTCTTTCCCAAGACTTTGTCTATAGATAATTAACACCGAGTTGTGGAAAAATAATTGCAGGTTTAACCAAAAAAAATCGTATATTGTAAGTCACAAGAAAGGTGAGGGTTTCTATCTTTTCCAAAATGAACTGTTTCTACTTTTTTTTTAAACAATATGAAATAAATTTTACAAATGTAGTCCGCAAATGAAATTATTATTGTCTTTTTAAAACTGTTTTTGAAACAAAATTTTTAAAATTTTGTTTCAAAGAAAATATATTTTATTTACTTATTTAACTATTTTCATTGATTTTCATATATTAAAGTTTCTTTTATTAAATTGCATAAGGTTATTTTAAAAAATAATAATTTTCATTTATAAAGATTTTATTAAATCTCATCTGCATATTTGAAATTTTATTGCTTTATTCTGTACTGAAGTGCATAAATATTTTTTTAAAACTTTATGTTAATATTTAATTAGATCTTATTTACCAAATTACCTACTTGGCCGACTTTTCGACTACTGAATAAACATTGCATAAAATGATTTCTTCATATTGATGTCATGGGATCACATTATGACCCATGAGACTGAATATTGATACTATGGGATTACACCCTGACACATGAGACTGAATACTGATACTATGGGATCACACTGTGGCCATGAGACTGAATACTGATACCATGGGATCACATTGTGGCCCATGAGACTGAATATTGATACCATGAGATCACATTGTGACCCGTGAGACTGGATATTGATACCATGGGATCACCCCATGACCCATGAGACTGAGCTGTTACTAAATATTGTGTTCATTGTTTTCTATTTTAAATTTACTGCATTGTTTTGTTAAAAAAATGATTTTTTTAATGAAATGTTTATCGATTACTGAATTGATTGCATAATGTTTTATAGAATGTTCTCTCATTGCATATTTTTAATTACATGACATTGAATGTTTTGAAACATGGAACCCTCACGGGCGAAAGCTCATCCCACCTTTTTCTAAAATCTTTTAGGCTAAGCGATAGATATGGTGTGCGCGACGAATAAAGTGCGACGGACTCCCGAAGCCATTTCCCTTAGTTTTATTTAGTTTATTGGAAAACTTTTAGTTGAATATGAAATTTCTTTATGTTAAGAATTTGAATTTCCGTTGCGATGGAGGTTGATAAGTTTTAGAAATGTAATAAAAGCACATGTACTATTTGTCTAGGGTGTTACAACATTGCTTAACATGTTATGGTAAATATCAAACATTGAATAACCATAAAATAACATTAAAAAAAGAAATTTGGAATTATAAGATTTTGGACACATAATACGCCGCGATTCAAATTTAGCAAAATAAAAGAACATTAGTTTTGAATACGTAGTTATATGAAATCTTAGAGAGCCCTATAATGTTTGTGGGGAAGAACGATCACATGGAAAACTATGGCCCAACACCATTTACAAGCTCTAAGTACAGTGTATCCCCTTTCTCGAGTTCCTCTTCTTCAAGAAACGAGCCAAACTCCTCGGGGCCAGGGTCTTGAGAATTATGTTCCCCAAGTAGTGCATTTTGTACTCTCTTCCCTTACACCTAATCACAGCCGGCAACTTGTACGGAGATATGTACTCGGCAATTTCGTCTGGGATGTACTGAATTAAATACAAATAACATTTGTTAGTACTTATGAAAGTAATGTATAGAAAAAGTTACTATAATAGGAAACATGGAGGAATTACCATAATAGGAATTCACCCGAAGTTCGTCTGGGTCAGAGTATATACAAAATGGGAAAATGTGTCGGAGAATGTGCGAGGGGAACTGTCATCATCTAAATTGCTCACAACAATTGGTTGGCGGCTGGAACTAGCATTATTTTCCATGCTTGTTGTGATTCATATTTTCAGGAAGGTGAAATGTTATGATAGTCAGACAATGGGAAGTAAAAATATGAAATCAGGTTTTATTACATACTCAAGGCGACATTGCAAAAGGCCATGTATAACCGATAGGTCAAACGATGTATGTGTGAGTTTGCATTATCTAACCACCTACAGAAAGCATGGTTGTGACATTGCATATAGGTCGATATAATAGAAGCCAGACCGATATGTCCACGACGTCGCATTTCAGTAGATAACAACAACAGCAAAAAATGATAGTAACCTTACCGCATATCGTACCGCCTCAATTCATATTCAAACACCCTACCACCACATTACCACACTCTAAAACCATATTCTAGCATACCAAACCATAGAAACCTAAAAAAATGATAACAATTAACACATTCACACCCTAATACATACAACAATTTAAAGGATAAAAACTAAAACAAAAGAAAAATGCGAAGTCATGTGGATGGCATACCTTTTAGAAGATTAGTCTGTGAGGAGTGTTGAAAATGGAGAGAACGCAGAGAGTTTGAAATGATGTATCAGATGTGTCTCCATTTATACACTCGTTATGAAGCATTATGACTTTCGCCTAGGGCAAGCCAACTTCGCATGTTTGTTGCATGGATAGAATTCATACCGACACTAGGGTGACATCGGTTATTCCAAATGTGGGCCTAAACCTAACAGGTCACTAGCATAGAAATGGGCTTGTGTTTGACCAATCGTTGTGCAATTCCACACTTGTTTTTTAGTGCAGCGATATATATCCGACATGGTACCGAGGTCGGAGTCTATTAAGTTGGGCCTCGCTATTTCAGCTTAATAAGATGGCAACTGGGCCGGCTTGTTACCTAGACGAATGTAATTGACCTTCAAATCGATTACTTTTAAATTAGATAATTTAAATTTATATCTACAATTGTTCATGACCTATATTAAGTTCGATCAACATCAATTTTCACATAGCCGATAAACTTCTTAGTTTTTACAATTAGTTCCCACCAAGATGGTGGTGGAGGATGAAATGTCGAATGAGAGCTACCCAGTAATATAAATTGCATTCTCATGAGTTTGACTAGGGGATAAGAGAATGGTTCGCGTGATGCTATTCCATATAAATATCCATGGTTCATCCTGGATGAACCTGTTGAAATCATTTTTGGGATAACTCCAGTTTCTTTGTCATTAATAATGGATGTCATGAGTTTGACTGGGGGATGGCAATGGTCCGCGTCCTCAAACCCGAGTTAATTGCCCGTCATTTTTAGAATATTCCATTACCACCCTTACTATAAGCGGTATGAGAAAGATCATTTTCCACATGTGGTATCACTTCAAATTTAATATTCGATGGTTTTTATGAAATTAAAAGCTAATACAATTGTGCCCATCAAATTTTGAAAAGCGCTACTACATTGTGTAGGGTAACTTGATGTTATTCCATATAAGTATCCAGGGCATCCAAGATGAACCTGTTGAAATCCTTTTTGGCATCATCCCAGTTTCTTTGTCATGAATAACGGTTGTCACGAGTTTGACTGGGGATGGCAATGGTCCGTGTCCTCGAACCTGGGTTAATCGTCCGTCATTTTTGGAATATTTCATTAATACCCTTAGTATAAGCGGTATGAGAAAGATCATTTTCAACAACGTGGTATCACTTCAAATTTAATATTTGAGGGTTTTTATGAAATTAAAAGCTAATATAACTGTGCCCGTCAAATTTTGAAAAGTGCTACTACATTGTGTAGGGTAACTTGAGTTATTCCATATAAGTATCCATGGTTCATCCTGGATGAACCTGTTGAAATCCTTTTTGGGATCACCCTAATTTCTTTGTCATGAGTTTGACTGGGGATGGAAATGGTCCACATCCTCGAACCCGAGTTAATTGTCCTTCATTTTTTGAATATTCCATCAATACCCTACTATAAACGGCATGAGAAAGATCATTTTCCACCACGTGGTATCACTTCAAATTTAATATTCGAGGGTTTTTGTGAAATTAAAAGCTAATACAATTGTGCCCATCAAATTTTGAAAACCAATACTACATCGTGTAGAGTAAGTTGTAGATATTACTTCAATGACAATTACCATAAGTTATACTTTGGCCCCAATTGTCCAATTTTGCAACGTCTATTAGCATAATGCGAATCAGGGACCGATATTTATGCGATGTCGCTTAAATTTCATTTTCCAGGGGGAAAATGAAATTTTGAGCGAAAATTTGAACCAAACCCCCCCTAAACTCATCTCATTGTGAATAAAAACATAGATTATTGCCGATGGTGAAAATAATCAAATTTTCTTATGAACACTGTTTGAATGTGCGACATTGCATTGTGTTTACGCCCCAGACGACATAAAGCCAACATGTATGTGAAGTTGCATTTCCAGACCTGACATGCTCATCTTGAATGCCCGACTTTGCACTTTCATCGGTTTAATCGACATGTCATCCCCAACCATGCGACATCGCAGTAAGCCAATTATGGTACTTTTCCCATTTTAAAATTATTGACACATGCACTTGACAATATTATGTGTACATCGTTGGGGACTACCGAATTATGACATAAATTCTGTTTCATGATGATTTTTTTATATGACAAAAGGGTGTTATAATGGACTTTGAGCTTGGGTGCCTTACGGCGTAGGCAATGGATGTTGAGTACAATTAATCGTTCATTTTTCACATCAACCATATGTATTTGAATATATTCTGTCATTTATTGGTAATTTATGTTCAATATTTTTAATTTCACCAGAAACTAAATAATATAATATTTACAATTCTTCACGATTCATACTGCGGCATCGCTCACACCAGTACTGATACGACACGTATGTGATGTCACCCTTCAAGAACAACACAGACCGACACTAAACCGACATCGCTTATGACTCGCAGTTTTTTTGGGAGGCCGCATATTCAAAATGATGCCGTATTGGCTAGCCATCCATGTCAGCATGCAGACGATGAGAGGGCACTGGATCTTGCAATCTCGCATAAAATCATGAGCAACATCGCTATAACTATAAGTGTTGTCGGTCGCATCGATGTCGCGGTTTCTCCAGCTGCATCGCCTGCTTCCATTCGTTATCGACTTCGCTTTGTAAGGATGCCGACATTGATTTGAACGATGTCATAGCTGCATGGTTCTATAGTCGGCCTTCTTCCTTGGTGTGAGGTCGGTCTCAAAAGATATCAACGTCGGTCCAATACCGACCTCGGTTTTGAGCCTTGGTAAAAGGTATATTTTATGCTACACTCACATTTACTTTGATTTTCTGGGGGTAAAAAACAGAGGTAAATAGGGCTGAAAAATTGAGGTAAAAGATATATTTTTTACTACACTCACATTTACTTTAAATTTCTGGAGATAAAAATAGAAGTAAATAAGGGTGAAAAATCGAGGAAATAAGTAATAAGTATTGTTTGTTGCGGTGAATAGGAGTGCATTATATCAGTAAAGTAGAATGTGACCTAAACCCAGTGGCGGAACCAGAAATTTTTTTCAGGGGAGGCTGATAAATATTAATTAATTTAAATTTTAAAAATTCAACTAAAAAATAATGAAAAATACTAAATAATAAAATAAATCGAGTAATGCATCGATTATGACAATTTCATTTTCACTGCATCGATCAACAACTCTCGTGAACTTAATACTCTCCTTAAGTATTAAAATTGGTCAAAATCAACAAGTTTGCCAATAGAACTCCTAAGTAAAACACGAGCAACATCAGGAACAAATAAACAGAAAAGTACTCCTCTTCTTTACCACACTTTCTGTATCAAAACAAAGTGAGAACACGAACACAATCACTCCGCTAAACTAATTTTAATGCCTTCAGTGACTAAAGATAACCAAAGGAAGTGAAAATTCAGCAACTCTTTGACGTAATCATTGACAATAAATCCAAAATTTGAACTTTTCTGCCTCAATAGATAAAACTACATGTGAAAATGGAATAAAATATAAAACCAGAACCATACTGCACGAAAATCAAGATATGCGGATAGGGTCACACAAATAAAAAAAATAGAAGAGAAGAGAAAAATCCCACCTCCCAAAATCACTGCAAGATCGACTAAAACACCAATCATCACTCAGAATCTACCATACACACATCAAGAAACACTAAACCCCTACACTTACAGGCTTACAACCACTTCGCACACACAAGCTGAATCATCCATTCATTCATCCACTCAATCAAACCAGCAAAACCCAGGAGAAACTCAACTCAAACACACACAGATAACACAAGTAATCATCTATACGAACCCGGATCACCAAAAGATCTAAAACCCCAGAAAAAATATAAGCTGGGAATTTCACATACAAAATAAATCAAATAATTATAATTTATTATTCATACATATGCAATTCAACTGAATTTTAACAATCATACAACCATATAACTTCAATTCGACATCCAATCTAAAAATCATGTTCACATAAATTTAAGTTTTGAAGCAAAAAATAAAAAAGAGAATAAACCCTAAAATTAAAAAATCTTAGCATAAAGAGAAGAAGTCTACCGGTGGTTTGGAGAGGCGGTGTTCGGCGTGCAGAGGCGGCGGGACGAGGCAGCTTCCGGCGGTGACGCGGCGGAGAGCTGGTGGCGGAGGGTTCTCGGCTGACGGGCTGAGGGAATTGAGGGAGAGGGAGATGCTCTTTTGCTACTCTCGCCTTTCATACATAATATTTTGTAAGATTTGAGTTGGATTGGGCTCAGTTTTGGCCCATTTCACATTTCATTTTTTTTCATATTACTAACTGAAACGACGTCGTTTCACTAACGTGAAAACGACGTCGTTTTATTACTTAGGCATAAAATAAAAAAGGTCGCAACGCGGCCTTCTTCTCCGAGCAAACTGTACCAGTCGCCGGAGACGTGCTCGACTCCACCGGAAGACGCGCTCGACTCCGCCGAAAGATGCGCTCGACGACCGAACCACCTCCTGCTACCTCTGGCCGGCGATCGAGGTAGGGCTAGAGCCCTACCTCGCGTACCATTGGTTCCGCCTCTGCCTAAACCCATTGACCATTTATAGAGATTTGTAGACCACCTTTAAGGCAATGGAATGCTAATTTTGGTGTAATGCCTTTTGAAGTTGGATGGAGGATATGGATGGGTGACCGGTTGAAAACCGACCTTTTTTGGCCTTTTCATGTGTGCTAAAAAACGAAGAGTTTCCATGTAGAAGTCATGGTCTCTAGGCCAATGATTCCCACTGTTCATCCACTTTTCTGAGCAAACAATTATCCTACTTTCTCTCGTTTTCATCCAAACTTGCATAAAATCTTTTTCATGATCTCTAACAAAAATATTTGATTATAAATATATATAGGTACGAACAATAACAATACATAAAAATTAGATATTAAAAACGGCATATTATGATGAATTTAACCATATTTCATACGATAAAATTATTATTTATACATGTATTCAAATACGTGATCTAAGTTCAATTTTTCTTACTGAAAAAAAAAATTTGTGCAGATTTGACAGATTTTTTATTTCTTTTTCTTTTTTACTTTCTTTGCGAATGAAATTTTTGCTTCCCGTGAGGATATTGGTTATATTTCTCCTTCCAATACCTATATCTGCGCTGTTTTCCTTCACTCCTTTCTCTTAATCTCCGTTTTCTTCTTTTCCTGTGTCTCTCTTTTTCTTTTGAGAAAGACAATTGATTTATATTGGATATAGACTCGAGATACTAACCGGACAGACGAAGTTTGTAGCAAAAAACGATGGTTTGAGGGGATTCGAGATCTAAAATGTTTAAAAATCGGCAGGTAAAAAAGTTGTTTAAAATCCTTAAGAAGACTATGGAACTATCTAATTATTCAATGTGAGTACGTAGATACATAAGAAAATAGACTGTCTAATGACTGGATTCAGATATTCAATTAACTAGTTGTAGAGGTGAAGTTTGGATATTTGAAATACAAAGATTCGAAAACAGACTAACGAAATTTGATTTTTCTTTTGATCTAAAAGAGAAGTTGATTTGAGTTCCTTCTTGCGCTCACTCTAAGATTTAGTGAGAGAATTCACCGGTAAATTTTTCAATAGTTTTAGTTAAGTGTATGTCGACAGAAATTAGGTGAACTAGGAATTAGGAAACAATTGTTTTGGGTAGAAAATCCATCTTAGATAGGATTAGGAAAACAAAAATCAGGTAGCTAATTTTATATATTGTGATTTACCTGTTCATCAATATGTAGCATCGGAATAATGGATTTGAGTGTGCCTTAAAAATAAAAGAGTTAAGTGCTCATATAACTCTATATTTTAGTGGTATGTGTCAATATGACCATGTGAAATTGGAAAGTGCTATTGTAATCATACTATGATTTGCTTGAATGTGCTAATAAAACCCTGAAGGCCTGAATTTGGCCGAAATTCAGTAAAATGACACTTATATCCCTAATTTTAAAAAATAAAATAGAAAATATCTTTTTTACCCTTCCCTCATCTTCTTCTTCCCCATTTATTTTTGCTCTCTCCCCATTTTATTCCCCGCTTTATTTCTTCTTCCCCATTTCTAAACCCGATTCTTCCCCATTTTCTCTCAAATCCCTCCTTTCCATATGAAATTCCACCACCACCACATCCTGGCTTACCCATCACCACCGCGTCCTCTTTTCCATCTGAAATCCCACCACCACCACGTCCCTCTTTCCCGTCTTGGCTTACCACCACCACGTTGGTGTAGCTTCCGCCTACTTAGCCGCCATCACCCGATGTCGCTAACCCTAATCACCGTTGTTGTACTCATCAAGTTCTTGACAAAAAAATAATTGAAGCTGTTAAATTACATAACAATGCATATAATTTGTTTAAGAGTAAACATAAAAAATTTCATTAAATTTATAAGATATAGTTATTGAACAATTTTATTGTCGAGTGAAATTATTTTCGTCCATAAAATAATTACAAAACATTTTAAAAATTATATGTAAAATTTGACATTTTCAATACTTATTAATAATTTAATATATAAATGTTTATTAGTATTAGTAAAATCTTCCAATCAAATTATAGATTTAAGAGTAAAAATAAAAAAAATTTCTTAAACTTATAAAATATGGCTATCGAACAATTTTATTTTTGGGTTATCAAACAATTTTATCGTCGAGTGAAATTATTTTCGTTCATAAAATATTACATAACATTTAAAAATTATATATAAAATATAATATTTTTGACATTTATTAATAATTTAATATAAATGTATACTAGTATTAGTAAAACCTAAGGTGAAAATTATTTTTTTTAATGATATTTGGATAAATATTAGGACTAAAACCATATTTTTTGTGCGATAAATTCGATAAACAAAATTGAAACAAACTAAAAAATCAAAATATTCCATACACTTTAAAAATTTATATTCCAAAATACAATAAAACAATGTCGTAATATTTGTGGCACAGCATAGGTAGAATAGCGTAGAGGATCCGAAATTATCCTTAGAAAATTAGAGTGCTAATAATACGAGTACTAACGTACATGTTAGAAGATTCAAGTACTAAAAAAATAATATACTGTCCTCAAAATTGGTCACAAAAAATAATGGTACTATAATGCTGAATGCGTCCTCCAGAAAGGTGACAATTTTTAAAAATCACCCCATTTGCATCCAACTTTGGTGGATTTTGCATCCAACTTTGGTGGATCATGCACTAAGAAAGCTCTATTATTTTAATGAATTCTCTGTGTAGATTTTGTTTCGGATCCCTTTTGGTACAACTTCATTCATTCAACAAACATGTTCTTCACCATGGTTCTCTTCGATACAACCGAGGTCCAAATTTTGGGTGTTGCCATTGCCGCTGTTGCTGCTGGGCCTACTGCCTATTACCTTTTCTCCTCCAACAAATCTAAAGGTCTCTCTCTTCCACTCAATCACATTCTTCTCTTCCATCTCTATCATAGATTTAGTTGGTTAGATCTTGATTTATTCTTCGGGTCTAAAGGGGATTATTTTTTGCTGTTTTTTTGGATGAATAGTTTGCTTGAATCCTGAGAAGTTCAAGAAATTCAAGCTCGTGAAGTGTACCCAACTCAAGTCATAATGTGGCAGAGTTCAAATTCGAACTCCTAACGCCCACCTCTTTATTGGGCCTCCCAATTGGACAACATATAAGCTGCAAAGGTGTTGATGCTCAAGGTGAAGAGGTCATTAAGCCCTACACTCCAACAACCTTGGACAGTGATGTTGGATACTTCGAACTAGTTATAAAGGTATGTGTATCATCATCATATATGAGTAGTATTTGTTTTGCAATTTTTGGTTTGACGGTAATTTACTCTGCTTGCTTTCTTTGCATTGTGTTTCTTGCTTTAATTTTTTAAGATTTGATTTGTACAATGAATCTGGAATGATGGGTTTAGATTGTTTGCTGAGATTTTTTGCTGTTATTGTTGATTTTTTTTTTGTGGGATTTGATAATTTGTTTGGATCAATATTTGTTTGATATTGTTTGGACTACGTCCAACATTTTGTTGGGATTTTACTATCATAGAAATCTGTTCCGATGGCTTGGCGATGGCGGTGGCAGTGATGGTGGTGATGGTCCTTCTGAAGATGAAGAGGAAGAAGAACCTAGGATATTTTAGTTAATAGATTTGTAATTTGAAAGCTAGGATATTTTAATCTTTTTGGTATTTGGCCAATACCAAAAAATTCAAAGTCAACGTTGGATATCAGCACTTTGATACAAAATATAGAGTTACGGTACCACTTTCTTACTTCACGCTATCACATACCCATGCCACCGTGATATAAGTATTTTGCCCAAAACAAAAACATCAAAACATAAATTGAAGTACTTGTTCCGGGCAAATTCAACTATTGCCTTCCTTCATACATTCGACTCCCCTGTTACATAATTGTAGAAGCGCGGTGTCTGCACAATGGATTCTCTTAGGGCTTCCTATATGGATGACGACAATGCCGTCTCCGGCGAGCCACAATCTCCGCCCCATTCCTCCACCGCCGTAGACGGCGGAGCCTCTGCAACCCCTCCTCTTGACAAAGAAGACGCGACGGCATCCGACGATTTCTCGTCCGACGGAATCTCCGACGAGATTTCGAAACCCCAAATTAACCGTCCCAGCTCCCCCAATTTCACAAAACCCTCCGACACCGAAGATGACGAAGATTACGAGGAGCCCCAACCGAAGAAACAGCGCCAAATTTCTTCGTTATCATCACCGTCACTGTCACCGTCACCGTCTGATCTGAACGGCGTTACTGCAGCTCCGTCTCCGTCAACTCCGGCAACCGTCGCCGGAGAAGGTCCGAGCACATCTTCGGCAGCGAAAACTGCTTCGAAGAGCAGCAAGAAGTCCAAGAAGAGGAACACTAACGTGTGGGCGCGGCCTACTTCTCGGAAGGGAAAAAAGAAGGCTAAAAACAATGGCGGTAGTAATAACGGCGCTCAGGCTAATAATGAAGGTGAATTGGAGGAAAAGGTGATGATTACTCCCACCCCGAGGTTCCCAGACAAGAATGACGATAGCCAGGATGCAAAAATCTGCCTTTCGAAGGTCTACAAAGCAGAGAAAGTGGAGCTGAGTGAGGATAGAATGAGTGCCGGGAGCACCAAAGGGTATAGAATGGTGAGGGCTACTCGGGGTGTTGTCGAAGGGGCTTGGTATTTCGAGATTAAGATAGTGCATTTGGGGGATTCGGGCCACACCAGGCTCGGGTGGACTACTGATAAAGGGGATTTGCAGGCTCCTGTTGGGTATGATGGGAATAGTTTTGGGTACAGAGATATTGATGGGAGTAAGGTGCACAAAGCTGCAAGGGAGAAGTATGGGGAGGAGGGGTATAAAGAAGGTGATGTGATTGGATTCTATATTAATCTGCCTCAGGGGAGTTTGTATACTCCAAAGGCTCCTAGGTGGGTGTGGTATAAAGGGCAGAAGTATGTGTCTGCTCCTGAAGCTAAGGATGATCCTCCTAAAGTGGTGCCTGGTGAGTAATAGTGCTTTACTAGTGTGGTTATTGGTTCCAATATTCTCTTCTGTCATCAAGTTTTTCCCTTTTGTGCCTCTGTTGTTTGCTTTGATATTTAATTGAGTTCTTTATTAGCATGATATGTGAAGAATTATTGTGTCTTATGATTTGTTTGTTAGATTAGTTGAAAGGTATGTTCTTTTCTTCAAGAGGCATTACCCTAGAGAAGCTTATTTAGTGAAAACAGGATCTTATTTGTGGTTCGGAATATGAGAAAACAGGGATCTTGGGTACTCATGAAAAGACAGATATTACCTTTATCCCTTTATTTGATGTCTGAGAATGGTTTGCTAGAATCATGCAGTGACTTTAAGTCTAAGCATGTCAGCTTGGAACGCGTCTGAACTGGATTGAGTAAAGATTGTGTTTTTCGTTTATCTCTGGTTTTCATTGCAGATGAAAGCATAACTTTGCTTCTTTTGAACTTTGACATAGTATTGACTTGGGATTAACTTCAGTGCATTATGATTTTTTAAATATGCTTCCTGGTTACTCGTATCTGGTAGATTCCGTCATGATCTACTATTCTTTCCCCTCACCATGTGATACAGGCAATTTTCTGTGATGTATGCCTGTTGCATATAGTTTTCTGTCACATGAGCATAGGATGGCTACTCTATTCTCACAACAAGCATATTTGGTCCAAGGAAATGTTAATAATGTAGTTAAGTTTCCCAGTATTGACATTTCTCTGCTTATCATCTTGTCTGTGGAAAATGCAAAGTTTGTTAGTTGACCTAGGTCCATTTTCAAAACTTTGTGAGAACAACTATATTACCTCAACCTCTAAAGCTGAACTTGTAAAATGTTACAACCAAATTTGGAACTCAGCTTTTTCATCATGGACTGTTACCATGTTAGAAGTTCTGTCATACTAACCTACTGCCGTCTATCTTGGCTATGGTGCTTAACTCATTTACAGTTGGCTGGAACATGTAACTACAACTTAGCTGATTTCTATGTAAGATAGATAACTTTTCTTTTCTAACATGGTGTTAGAGCAGACTCAGCCCCTTTATCTTATCTGCTGGCCACTTCTCCTTCCTGTAATATTTTCTGATTCTTGTATTCAGTCTTGACTGTTTTGTTTTTTGATCGTTTTGTGATTACTTGCTTTCCATGCATATTGATACAGCTAGTTTTGTGGAAAATCCTACACTGAACAAATCATTCCACTCAAGTCCACATGCTGCTAATATGTTAATGATTCATATTGATATGCCTGCGGATCCAATCGCTAGGGCTAGATACTGGAATTAGTACAATTGGCTGCTTGGAAGATGGGATATGTCACTTGGTGCTTATTTTTTGTACTTCTGTGGATGCAGTCATTCTCTGGACTTGTTATGTATTTGGTTAAAATACTTATTCGATCACTTGTTTAAACTTACTACTCCAACAGATCTGAAATTTAGGGTGTTTGTCATGACTTATGTGTCATTTGCTTTTGCCTTGCAGGAAGTGAGATATGTTTCTTTAAGAATGGAATATGTCAAGGCACTGCTTTCAGTGATCTTTTTGGGGGTCGTTATTTTCCTGCCGCTTCATTGTATACTCTGCCTAACCAGCCTAACTGCACTGTCAAATTCAACTTTGGACCTGATTTTGAGTTTTTTCCCGATGACTTTGGTGGACGTGTGGTGCCCAGACCAATGATTGAAGTGCCATTTCATGGCCTTGATGTCAGAGTTGAGAATGGTGTGTCCAATGAGAAGAATAATTAGCTGCAATTCATTTCTTCTGCTTAACATAAGATTGTTTGATCTTGGGAATTGGTGGGATGGTCTTGTAATTTCTTTGTTTAGCTTATTTAAAAAAATTCTTTTAAGGTCAATAGGTTTCTGTTACTCCTTTCTTACAATATTGGAATCTACTACTCTTTAAGATAATGGAATATCATTTCCTCTCACAAGCATTTCATGTACTTAGCTGATAATTTCGGTAAATATCTGGCCTTTATGTTCTGGAACCAGTTGAGGGTATTGTCGTGAAGGTTTTAGAGTGTCAATTTGTTTCACTGAGATAGGTAGAAAGTATCTATATCACTGATTTTTTTCACTTTAGGGAGCCCTTTATGCTCCTCTTTCTTCTTTTATTAAAGTCTTTTATGCAAATTTTCATGCTTATGTGCTGGTTCGAAGGATCGAGAATAGTTAATCTGTTGATTACGAGTCACTATATGGTCGGACATGTTAGTGATGGAATTTTCCTGTCATAGAAGGCAGTTAGAGAGGAAGGAGCTGCCGGTGATAGTTAGGTTTTATTGTTTGCTGGGGCTGATGGTGGATTGATGATATGTAATTCAAACTTCCTTTCTGATGACAGGTGGTTCTTCTTGGCATCCCACCAGAATGTGCCCCATGCTTCTCAATGTTACTAAATTTGTAGACGCGGATGCCTGAGGAGTTTCAGGTGAAGGTATGATTCATCTTAGTGATGAGAATATGTAGAAAACAATTTGGTTGTCTATCCTATGTGGTGTATAAAACATTTGCAAACTACATTGCTTGGTATGTGCATTTGATGATCATGAATACCATAGTGAATGTATGGTTTAGAAGGTTTATCATATTGTATTTGTTTGAGATAGGGTTGGGGTGTATGTTCAAATCCTCTATAGGCAATCTTATGTACCAATCATGCATTCGTTATTTATTGGTAAAAACGATCATTAAACAAGCCTTCTTGTAATGGTTTATCGATAGCGTTTTGGAAGCCGATGGGTTAAAATCATCTTTTGTTGTTCCTACACAAGCTTTTGTTGCTACTCTATTCATTTCATACAAAAAATCTTTGTTTCTTTTTGTTTCATATAATCAGTGTGATTTCTAATGTTATTCCTTTTTACGCTACCTATATTTGCAAGTACATTTCACATTCATGGTACAATTTAGTAAGGATAGAAATAGAATGAAGAGAGGAAATACTTGGTTGGTGATGGCCTTGTCTCAAAAACGGGGGTTAGTTGTTGATTGTTTCATTTTTCTGGTTTGATGAGTTAGTTACTATTTGTTTATATTAATTGTTTGACTTTGGAAATGTTTTTGATAAATTAAGCTGTTGATATTGATTGTTTCATATAGATGGTTACAATTAAAACCGAAAACTAACAACCAATCTAAAAATATACTCTTATTAGCCTTCTAATTTTAGTTAAATGGCTTTTTAGCTATTCCAACAGTTTTACACCATACACTCTTCTCTGGCTGTTTGACCCGATCATATAGGCAAAAAACAAAAGATGGACTAAAAAGCCAAATAAAAGTTTTAAATAAGCTGTACTACTCCCTTTTCTCAAATGAGTTGCACTTTAAAAAAATTCTACTCTTTCTATATCACAGAGGTGGTATTATATAACCTCTTTAAATCTTCTCCACCATTAGCATGTGCCTACACATGTACCAGTTATATTTATAGTTATTTAGTATGGTTCACTTGATTAGTTTTTGTATTTGTGTATTAAAAATATCTTTATTCTAACATAGTATTAATAAAGACAGATGATGAGCTTATTTACACAACATAATTTGATTGTGTGGAAAAATTAATCCATTCGACTAACAATTTATATGGTGATTAACAAGTCATTTAGGATCTGTTCTTTTCGATCAAACTAGATTAAATTGATGTGAACTGAATTGAACGGAACTGAGTGAAATGAACTAGAATCTTTACGGCATATCACTAATAACATTTGAATTGAGTTGAGCTGCGGTTATCTTTTTTTAAACCTGAATTTTGATACGTATGTGTACATGTTTTAACTCAATAATTTGAAAATTTGGACAATCAAATGCTCATTTTTAATGTAATCTATATTATGAAACTTAATGAATATTATTGGCTGATTTTCAAGTTAGATCTTGAACAAGTTATATATCTTTTTCTTCGTATTGTCAAATGTATATTGTGAGACAAAAGGTTGATAATTGTCTTGTTTTTGGTTTGTTCTGTCACTTACCGTTGCACAATCCTTCACTAAGATGCGTCACCACCCGGTCACTGCCTGGCCGGAGGGCCAGTAGCAAGGGAAACTAATAACTAGTGGTTTCTATATCTCATCTCTAACTACCAGT
The DNA here is from genome assembly GCA_037428765.1 of Rubia yunnanensis. Taxonomy (NCBI): domain Eukaryota; kingdom Viridiplantae; phylum Streptophyta; class Magnoliopsida; order Gentianales; family Rubiaceae; genus Rubia; species Rubia yunnanensis. Next base: position 108,694,386 of record CM075062.1, on the reverse strand, counting down.
ATTTAGGTTGTGTTTGACCGAACTTATAAGTTACTTTGCTCGTAAATTAAACAATTTTTAGTGTCTGGTACAATGCTAAAAAACATCTTATTTGAAAGCAGAACCTATTTCTGGGGAAAAAAAATAGAAGTTGGTTTTCCCCTAATTTTAAAATAAGACAACTTTATTTAAAAGACAACTTTACCAAACACATCCTTATAGTAGCAATGTTATTATACAGTGCACCACATCTTGCATATCTCTTACCTTGCACATTCCTAGAGAATAAAAGGAAGTGAAACAAAAATAAGGGAGCAGTGAAAGCAAAATTATACAAATAAAAATTGGAATGGTGTTCTTTTTGGTGAAAGTGTTATTATAAGCAAAGCTTGCCTTATTCCACAGAAGTTTAATGCTTGTATTTCGTTTAAAAATGGCCTCTACTGATTTTGAAAATTTCTTACTAGGTAAAGTAGTGAGTATGGTTGAGTGTGAGGTTTAAAGTATGGTTGAGTGTGAGGTTTAAAGTATGGTTGAGTGTGAGGTTTAAAGTATGGTTGAGTGTGAGGTTTAAAATATCCTCCTCACCTCAAAAAAAAATAAAAAATCCTCACAAATAGTTTTAAGAGATTTATCATCTTAAATAGTAAAAAATTAGAGAGACTGATTGGACTTTGTATTTTTTTTTTAAATTTAAATATTGTAGATTATAAGCTAAACATGTAAGGAAAAATCTTGGGAAAGACGGACTTTTCGTAAATTTATGGAAAGATGGGGTTTAATTAAAATGATAAAAGGTAAAAGGACTTAGTTGCAAACGTCTGTCTCTTGAAAGACGGTCTTTTTATAAGTTATGGAAAGACCAAGGTTTAAAGTGCAAATTAGAAGGAATTAAGGTAAAATTTTTGAATTGTGTGAGTTGGGTTATAAACTTTATAACTACACGCTGCATAATAAATTTTTAATATTGCAACTAACACCTTTTACCTTTTATTATTTTAATTAAACTCCGTCTTTCCATAAGCCTATGAAAAGTCGGTCTTTCCCAAGACTTTGTATAGTTGCAGTATTAAAAATTTATTATATAATGTGTAGTAGTTATTAAGTTTATAATCCGATTGATGCAATCTGAAAATTGTTCTCATTTCTTCTAATTTACACTTTAAACCTTGATCTTTGCATACCTTATGGAAAGATCGTCCCAAGAGACGGACTCAACATGCAATATGATGTGTATGTAATATGATGTGTCTGAAAGTGAAATTACAATTTACTGCTATATTATATAAAAAAATTATAATATTTAAATTTAAAAATACAATTTGAATTTAGAAGTATAGTGTTTAAGCTAGAATTTAAATTACAAAGCAAAATAATTGCTTTATAAAATTTTAAAATTATATTATTATTTAGGAGACTTTCTCCTCCAGACTAAGTTTATTTTTTTGATGTTTCACACTTTATTCAAGTCCAAGTTGTCTCACACAAATGGGGGTGAGGCTCCCATGTGCCTCACACAAAGGTGGGGTGAGACTCCCACGTGACTTATATGAAATGAGGCTCCTACACCTAACACGATGTATACAGAGACTTAAATCCCATAATAATGCAACTCCAGGGGAGAGGGGGAGTCGAACCTGGGTTGCACCTGGGGCCACACTGCCCTGGCCACTGGGCTATTCCAAGTGGTTTTTTTTTTTGTTTCTGAAAGCCCGCGCAAAGTTATATTAGTTATTACTCCCTCTGTTCTAGTTATTTTTGCATTTATTACTATTCATTTAGTCAAACTTTGTTACTTTGGAAACTAAAAGTAATGCATAAAATAATATAGTAACATATGTGATATCATTATAATCGTATTAACATCTATTTTTATAATATTTTTTTTATTATTTTTAAATATGCACAATTAAAGATATTAATGGTCAAAATTAGTTCTGATCTATCTAAAAAGAGTTAAAATTTGCAAAATTAACTGGTACAGAGGGGAGTAGTTAGTAGTGTTTTTTTCTCGAGAAAATTTAAAAGTTGTTGACCAAATGTATGCGGAAGTTTGTCTAGATTACTACTTTGACTTGAGTACTATTGGACTATTGGTGGGAAAATTATATCTAGCATTTGAAATTAAATGTGTTTCAACGATTTAAGGGTGTGTTAGCTGTGATTATAAAAAAAGTTGGTTTATTTTAAAAGTAGGAGAGATTAATTTTTATTTTTTTCTCAAATATAATTTTTGCTTTTATAATAAATAACTTTTAAGCACTTTATAAACCATTAAAAGTGTTTAGTTTATAAACAAAACATCTTATAATCGCTGCCAAACTCAATGTTTAGTAACATTAATTTTCCCATATTGTGTTGTGAGTTTGAATCTCTTCAAGGACATAAAGAGAGGAATGAATTAAAAAAAAACTAAATTACTAGCCTGTAATTAAAATTCTAAGGGTCTGGTGGTGGAAAACTAAATTAAATTGGTACCCTTGATTTGATTTCCTCGTATTACGAGATCGCCATGTTCATCTAGGCTATCTGAGAGTTTGATTCTCAGACTATATGGACTTGTGAATGAAACAAGTCATGGTTAATTTGTCGTGTATGGTTAGCCTGCGGTATTGCGGTGATAATAAAACAACACGTTATTTCTGAACAAGTTATTTCAAGGTCATTAAAACTCATTCTTCAATTTTGGATAAATAAAATAAGGAGATAACACCAATTCATCTTGGTATTTAATGGACTTTTTTCTACAACCTTTCATTGAGTAGAAAGAAAACTAAAGAGAGCAAGTTCATATAGTGAAATATACTAGTAGTAAACTTGCAGGATATTCTGAATCTCATCACTCAGAGAGTAGGTCAGTTTCAATAAAGGGAACTAGAGTGTCCAGTGAGTCCCCAAGAGATTAAAACAGCAATTTTTCAAATGGGTAAATGGAAGGCACCAGGATCTGATGGTTTACCACCAGGCTTTTATCAACATTACTGGTCAGAGGTGGATGTTGAAGTCACAATAGCGGTACAACGGTTTTTCGAAATCTCTATCATGCCGAGGGAGTGGAACCATACACAACTGGTTCTAATACCAAAGAGCAAATGTCCGACAGAGCCAGCGGATCTGAGACCGATAAGCCTGTGTAACGTTACTTACAAGATCATCGCGAAGGTCATTGCCAACAGAATTAAAAGAGTTATGTGTTTTCTCATATCAGGTAATCAGTCAGCTTTTGTGCAAAGAAGATCCATCATCGAAAACTCACTAATAGCACACGAGCTTATCGAATACATTCGTAGGAAAAAAATAGGAAATCAGTCAATGGCGGCTATGAAAATTGATATGAGTAAGGCTTATGATCGGGTCTCATGGGAGTTTCTGGAGAAAATGATGATACACATGGGTTTCCCTAGCAAATGGATAGGCTGGGTCATGTAATGTGTCACATCCATCTCTTATTCTATAAAGCTAAATGGGTTAATGTCAACATCCTTCCAACCAAAACAAGGAATCAGACAAGGATGCCCACTTTCCCCATTGTTATTCATTCTATGCCAGAAAGCTCTTTCATCAATGATATCCTCTACAACTTTTCAAGCTATCTGTCCAGGCGTTAGGATAGGACGCTCTGTTCAACCTGTATCCCATCTTATGTTTGTGGATGATTGCATACTTTTCTTCAACATATTTGAAGAAGGATCAACAAAACATGTGCAAACACTTAATCTTTTTGTTGCTTATTCCGGACAGAGAATAAACTTTCAAAAGTCTGCGTTACTTGTCAGCCCAAATACATGGCCAAGAACAAAGGAACACCTAAAACACACTTTCAGAATCTTTGGGGGACCTACTCAATGGAAGGTTCTTGGGTCATGACATGAATTTTGCAGGATCAAAGGTTAGATTGTTCAACAAGCTCATACAGAGAATCAAAGCTAAGACTTCGATTTGGAAAACAGAGGATCTATCCGTTATAGGAAGAGTTGCTCTTTGCAAACACGTATTAGCGTCAGTAACCCAATACACACTCAGTACTTTTCGAATACCATTTTCTGTCGCAAAGAAAATTGATAGCCACCTAGCAAGATTTATCTGGGCAGGGGATATTGATGGGAAGGGGATACACTAGAGATCTTGGGAATCAATCTGCCAGTCAAAACTGCACGGTGGACTGGGAATGCGATCTACAGAGCAAATGAACCAATCCCTATTAGGAAAGCTAGCATGGAAGCTAATCAGTGACAAACAGTCTTTTTTCTCTAAGTTATTCCTGAATAAGTATTGCAATAACGAAGATTTCCAGACGGACAAAATCATGAGAGGCGCAACGTGGGGATGGAAGGGAATCTTATGGGGTAGAGACCTACTCAAGACAGGTCTCAAATGGCAGGTGATCGATAAACATGACATTAATATCCAGGATGAGTGGATCCTAAACCATCCTAATCCTATAAGGTATGATAGGCAACTGCTGCCACGAATTGGATTCAAGGTGAGTGACCTCATTGATAATGCCAAACAATGACGTTTGCCTTTACTTCGACTTTTCTTTAGCCATGAAATAGTTAACGAGATCACATGAATTCACTTATCTGTTCAACCTCTCGGACATAAGGACTTCCAATATTGGGAAAAGGATTGCCTTGGAAAATATACAGTGAAAAGTGGTCATTATGAGTCATGGAACTCAAGAGCTCGGCGTAAACCTTCGGCCTCAACACCCGTTGAAGATAGGGACACAGAACTAAATCTTTGGAAAAGGCTTTGGAACTCTATAGTCCCAGAGAAAGTTAAATTTCTGGTGTGGAGACTTGCTCATAATGCGGCTCCAACAGGACCTTCCTTGAGGAAAAGGAATGTGGAGGTATCGTCTATCTGCCAAATGTGTCACTCTGAAAGGGAAACACCAACACACATGATACTGGAATGTGATTTCTCAAGAAGAATCTGGCGATTATCAAGATTGGGTTTTAATTTTCAACATGGAAATCCAACAAACTTTAAAGCATGGCTTATAGCCTGGTTCAAGATAGCCCCACAAGTCGAAGGCATTAACCTCACATGCAGCGTCATATGGGCTATCTGGTGTGTCGGAAACAAAGCAACAATCGAACAATAGGGGGTAAGGATTGATTTGGTCCAAGATATTATCAATAATTTGCAGGCAGAAGTGCCAAACAAGGATAATAGACTCCTGGAAGATCCCAATTCCAATCAATTACTATTGGAACAAGCGTCATGTCCACTACAAGCTAATCAGTCAAAACGGGCGATAGTTGGAGAGATTAATTTAATATGGTTCTCACATGGAAATCACCTAGACCCTGTTTATACCACTTCGACGCAAATTGACACGGATGCAGCATTCACAGCTCAGGACGGGAAGGTAGCGGCTGCTTGGTTGGCGACAAGACAGGATGGGGGAAACTTGTGGTTTGGAGCGAGGAATATCCATGCTCTATCCGGAGTCCAAGCTGAACTTACGGCAATCCATGAAGCAATGACGGGTGCAAGGACGCGAGGTACAACACATATCTGTCTACGGACGGACTGTGAGATGACTCTAAATCACATCAGCAATTTCCCAAGCGTACCACCAGGTTTACAGGGTCTAATTAGAAATATTATAATGCTAGCAATGGTCTTCACTAAAATCCATATAATGAAGGTCCCAAGATCGATTGTGTGGAATGCCCATAATTTAGCTCGTCATGTAATAGGTGGAGGCTATGTACACTAAAATATGATGATGATAATATAAAGACCGATTGTTTGTTTCAATTTTTTTTTTTTAAAAAAAGGATGTATACAGTGCACAAGCTTTCCTTTAGGAGTCACGGAACAGAATTGAACACAAAAAGTTGATTTCCTAGTTCTAATGCATTGGAGAATTGAGACCTTCTTGTGAAGACAATGAGTGTACGGGTTGATGTCTCTTAGAGGGGAAAGGAATTGCTGATGTCTTCCTGAAAGAAGGCCTCTTGCTGAGATGTTCTAGGGTTCGCTTCGCATACGCTGTTTTCACCATTGGTAAAACCCTCTCCCTCAACTTGAGAATAGTGTAGAAAAGTAAGCGGTACCCTAGCGAGAGCGTGAGCACAACAGCCAGATCCCACCACTTGGAATGCTCGAGCGAGAATCCGAGTATGTGTTCTATGATGTACTCTCCCTTGAGCTTCGGCCCTCCCGGCTGGAGAGGCTCGAACTCGAGCCCTATCATGTCGTTTTTGAAAGCGCCCTACATTGTTCGCCACATTTTGGGGTTAGGGGTTAGCGAGAAATGATAAGGAAAGAATCAGTTCTGAGTTTAGGGAAGTTTACCTGTAAGCCCCAGGCCATGTAGTTTATGTAGGAGATGGGGTATCTCCAGAATGGCTTTGGAAGCTGCGTCAGAGGCCGGAAAAAGCCCGCTGTAGCCATCATGATTCCCTGCATTCGGCTTTCTGTTAAAACACAATCGAATTGAAGGTTTATTGAATGTAATGTTCTTAGTTAGGACTAGGATTCTTACAATAAAGCCAGCCCCTATAACCAGTCCCATCATGAAGTTTGGGACCAGGGAGGCCACAACCATCATGGAGCTCTCCACTACAGAAATGGAGAGCAGAAGGTCCAATGCTGCATACAGAAAATGGAAAACACCCGGTCTGAATTTCGCCATGAAGTAGGTTATTCCCGATGAACTGAACGCGATGAAGATGAGGAATGGCAGCGAAGACACGAAGTTGGCGAGGATAAACGCGCCAACTCCATAGTGTCCGTTCATCCTCTCTTTGTAAAATATCTGTCCCGAAAATTGCAGTCAGATTCTAAGGTTTGGACTGTTACATGAAGTGTTGTATTACAAGTGTTAGGGGTGAAATTACCTTCATTTCCTCAATGAAGCATGGGAAGCCTCCAATGGACATGAATGTCATGAAGCCTGATATGAATCCGCCGCAAGCGCCTCTGGCGAGAATCGCGCTGTAGTTTGTCCCAACATCATAGAAGACGGTACCAACACAAATCGAAACCACCATGTATACCGCTATCCTCAACCAGTAGTATCCAATATCCCTTGACATGTTTACGAAAGATCTTCGTGTTAATGTCAAAAATTGTGTCATCCATCCAGCCCTGCTTCCTCTGCCTTTAATGTCAATCCCTTCCTCCAACTCCTTCAGCAGTTGAGAGAACAAATGTCAATTGCAAACTCAAACGAGCGAAGATTCATCAACCAGAACACTCACCCTAGTTAGAACCTCTCGGACTTTTGATTGCGCTCTTGTTGCATGCGTCGAGCACTTGTACTTCTGGACTAGCTTTTCTTTTATTTCTGCTGTCGTCATGTTCATCAAGAGACTGCTTTTTGACTTGTCGATTTCCTGAAATAATGCTAAATTGTTTGGCGTGGAAGAATTGTGATTTAGAAGTATAGAAGAAGTTAGGAAATTGACACACATTTATAGGAGCATTGAGTCCATCAAAGTCAGAATTTGTACAGCGCAGAAAATGATCCGACGGATTTCTTCTGAGGGGACACGGAAACCCTGAATCAGCGAAGAACTGCAAATTTGAAGATGCAAATTAAAGACAATTCACCCTAAAATAAGTAAAATGTTTAGTTTTTGCAACAAAGTATACCTGAACAGCCATTTTAGCTTCTCCAAAATAAATGGTTTCACCACCAGAAAGCAGAATGAGGTCATCAAACAGGGCAAAGACTTCACTGCTAGGCTGGTGAATCGAAGCAATGACCGTCTTTCCAGCGCGCGCCACGTTCTTAAGCACCTGAGTCACGAAGAACGCCGCGGCACTGTCAAGGCCGGTGATCGGTTCATCAAGAAACAGGAGCTGAGGCTGCGTTAGGATTTCGAGGGCAATGCTGAGCCTCTTCTTTTCTCCCCCGCTCACGCCGCGCAAATGCCAGTTTCCAATGAGGACATCGGCGCAATCCAGGAGCCCCATTTCCATCATCGTGTTCTCAACAATGCAGTTTGATTCCTCCTCGGTTGTGTTGCTTGGGAGTCTCAGTTTTGTTGAGTACTTTATGGTTTCTCTGATGGTGAGAGTACCCAAGAATATGTCTTCTTGCGTTACATAAGCCTTCATGATAATTTAAAATTTTGAGATTGTAGCACCTTCATTTTTTGAAAATATAAATTGGTTTTCATTAAGAAAAATAAAATAAAATAAAAGAGATTGTACCAAGGTCTATACAGTTTGTTTGCATGGCAGTAAATTTCAAAACCAGGGAGAGTTGGCCTTCTTTAATCAGTCCTTGGACGCATTAACTGGCGTTTGGACCAAACTTGTATCAATTAAATGCCCTACATATATGCTACCCTTGGCAGATGGATTTTTAGCTATAATTGGTTTCATTGGAGCATGACTAGAGATTCTTTTTATCAACGGCGGATTCATAATTATTTAAAATTGGTGTCAAAATTGTAAAAAGGCGCTGAAATGAAGGGTTGGATTGCAAATATCGAGGAAAAACAGAAAACCACTCTCTCTGACGATAATTGTTTTAAATCAGCAACGTGAAACCTCCATCCCGACGTTGATTCATCTTCTCTGACGAAGGGTGGAACTAGGTGGGGCTTGGAGGGAGTTTCAGCCTCCTCCGGAATGAAATTTACGGAGAGAATGAGAGTTGTTAAGGAAATAGAAACAATTTCCTTGTACAAGGAAATGTTATAAATGATAGTTACCTTATAGAATTAGAATCTTATTTCTGTCACACTTTGATTTGCTACATCCATATATATTGTAACCCTCATTATTGATGAGATGTGTCATTAATGTGATATCAACGCACTATAATAAAGTCTTTATTATTTTATCATTTATATTTTATCAAAAAAACATGTTAAGGAAATAGAAACTCTTTCATTGTACAAGGAAAAGTTATAGAAAATAGTTACCTTATAGAATTAGTTTCCTTATATAATTAGTTATAGATAGTAGTTTTCTTATAGACTTAGAATCTTATTTCTGTCACACTTTGATTTGTTGCATCCTTATATATTGTAATCATCATCATTGATGAGATGTGTCATTGATTAATATCAGTGCACCATAATAAAGTCATTTATATTTTATCATGGTATCAGAGTTTAAAATCCTGAAACCCTAAGAAAATATTCCGCTGAATTTCTGAGCCACCACCGCCATCGTCAAGCCGCACGTCGATCCATGCACTGATCGCCACCGCTACCGTCTAGCTGTGGCAATCCGTGTGCCGCCTCTCCTGATCTGATCGGTCCATGTGTTAAGCCACACGTGTCGATCCCGAAGCTCACACATCGCCACGTTCCTTTCACGCACCGCCGTCGATCTGATCTGCTGCCGGTTGCTGCACCTGCTGCTGATCCGTACCTGATTTTGCACTATGTCTGCCTGCGGAAGTAATCCCGAAGAACAAGCCCGTACTGATGCTAGTTTTGAGACTAATGCGCTTCAGAACATGACTGGCTATGAGGTAATTGCGACTTTACTAAAACAATTGCAGTTGCAATCTAGCCCTAACATACCTATACCTGTTGGTCGTTTGTCGACTGACCCCTACTTTATTGGCTCTTCTGACGAACGTGGTTTGGTTATTGCACCCACTATCCCGAAGGATCAAGAGAATTACCTTGAATGGTCTCCTACAAATACTGCTCTACCAGCAGCTACTGTTACATTCTTGTCAACATGCTCCAACTTGAGGGAGGGTGTTAAGGAAATAGAAACTCTTTCCTTGTACAAGGAAAGGTTATAGATGATAGTTACCTTATAGAATTAGTTATATAGATAGTAGTTTCCTTATAGACTTAGAATCTTATTTCTGTCACACTTTGATTTGCTCCATCCCTATATATTGTAACCCACATCATTGATGAGATGTGTCATTAATGTGATATCAACGCACCATAATAAAGTATTTATTAGTTTATCCGGAGTAACTTTTTTCTAAAAATTATTTATTGGTCCCCTCTTACATAAAGAAAATTTGGAAAAATATTTTTTTACTAATCAGCCCCCGCCCCCATCCACGCAACCCCGACCCATCACATTATCGGTCAAATCAACAACAAAGCCTATGGTGAAGAACCCTAACGGTGCAACATCTGATCATTCCTGACGTCGTCGCAAAATAACGTTGCAAAATAGGGCCAAGCACCAGAAAATCAGAGTAGCAAAATAGGTTTAGAAACTGATGTTGCACTGACAAAAGTTAAAGCTCCTGACCTCATTCTGCGATATCGTTGGCGCAATGGGAAAATGAGTTCTATGGTGACGATGATGGAAAGGGAGGAAGAAGTAGGTTTTCCCTTTTTAACATTTCGCAATTCAGTTCTTGCACTTCCTTGCTTCTTCTAAATTTGATCCTAGATTTTAAAATTATATATTGACACCTAAATCTAACCAACTTCCGTTTTTACTATTTGCGGACTTCTTTTAGTGTTAGTACGAAACGATCTCGCAAAATATGTTCTTTTAAGATATATAAATTTCTGGGCTACTTGGAATTTTAAAGTATACATCACTTCATTCATCTCAAGATTAATTAAAGTTACATTTTCATAAAAGAAAAAGTGATACTCCCTTAAAGGATATTTGAATTTAAGTGAATAAAATGAGTGAAGAAAATTGACTTACAACTCCACCATAGCTAAGTCTCCTCTTCTTGCCATTGATGAGAACATCTCCGGTCATCACAAGATTTCCTGAGAGTCTTCCTGCACAAAGTGAAATTGTATAATTTGCAAACATTCGAAAGAAAAATATATAAAGATACAACTAACTTACAAATATACAACTGGAATATTTAAAAGATACAATTGGAATGTGTATGACTCTGATCATGTTACAAGAGATAGAAGTTCGAGTGTTGGAAGAAAATATTTAACCAAAATGATTGTATGCGGACAATCACAAACGATACAATTGGGAGGAGGAAAAAAACGAGTATTTATCAATTTAAAGGATGCAAACTCGCTATGATGAATGTAAATCAACATCAAAATAAATCATGAATGTAGATCAACATCAAAATAAATGTAAATGTAAATGTGAATGTCATTCTTTGAAAAAAAATCAAACTAGAAAATAGCGACCCTTTAAAAAAAAATTGGAGTAGCTATGTGATGCACACTATTTAATATTGCATCGAAACGGGTAAGGAATTGATAAAAATGGTAGGCCGTGTTCAAAAACTACCAAAACATTGGTACTGACCCTATAATAATGATCACATTTCTTCCAACATTTTTTCACGCGTGTTTGAGTGTAGATAAACTTAGTTGTTTACGATAATGGATTATAAAATTTTATTAAATGTTACGGAGAATTTAAAGACATCTCTCCTGATGTCTGTTAATATATACAATAAAAGTTATTGATAATTAAATATGTTATAAAAAAATTTGCGATTAAAGAGTCTATTATTAGAGAATCGAAATGAGTATATCCGAAAGGCATTCGCAACCAACAGCTGAACACATATGCTCTTATTTTTACCTTTATAAGTGTTAAAATGTCAGATTCACAGTGACTTGCTTTCTCAGAATTCCAGAATGCATGTTCTAGGTTCAGTGTAGTATCTTATTCATCTTATTTCAACTGTTATTTGGTTTTTATAAGTTGAGATTTTGAAAATAGATGTCAATAGACTTGCTGAATTTAATATTGCTACTAAATAATCATGCCATTTGTTAGAAAAGAGAAAAACAAAACACAGACGGTTAGATGGATAAAAACATATGAACTTGTTACAACTTACAAATGTCTTTTAAGAGTGTCTCTATTTTTTAAAATGCTGAATTTACAACTTACAAGTGTCGCCTTTTTGTACTTGAAAGGATTAAACCAACCCCATTGTAGCACTTTAGCAACCAATACTTTGGGCGATGTTGTATTAGAGCTAACGAATCACTAAGTGTTTGTAACGCCTTAATAAGTGTTGTTATTAAAATGCTATTTAAAGCCTAGTTTGTAGTAGTGCAATTCAATTTTCTATCAATCAAAACCAATTTCAAACTTTTTTAAAACAAATTTATAGCATGAAAAAGATAACTTTCTGGATAATCAGACTTTGTAGAGTGGTATACTGATGTTTGTTATGGATAACAAAAACAGAGATAGCACAAGAAAGGAAGAAGAAAATTGTTGATAGGATAATATGTACAGAAAAATAAATGCTGGGACATATATTGGTGGGTCAAAGAATTAATTTTGTCACAGTGTCCTATGCTGAGATTCGGGAAGTTGAGCATTAATTTACGGTACCTGTTTTTCACTAGTCAACAAATTATTTCTTCACATCTCCAAACTATAGTTTCCCGTTTTAGAAATTTTGGAGTCACATTGTTATTCTTGTTATTATCACAAAAACCAAAAAAATGTCACAATGAAAAATATAACAAGAGGATTTATTAATAATGGTCCATTTACATTTGATATCACATAAATTTCCTTCAATGTCTGTTTAATCCAACACATCAAAACAGCAAAGATTTTGATTTTTTTTCACCACAATAACAAAGAAACAAGTAGGGGCAGGTAGTTGTAGCACTTCAATCCAGATTTGATTACTTATAGTTTAGCTTGAGTTAAAAAAAATCCAATTCCAGAATTGTTTGAACCTTTTCTTCATTATATAGGCAGAGATGATGAAATGAGTGAAGCACAGATGATAAAGTTGGCCAAACAATGAAGAAGAAAACGAACAGCATACATAAACAATGATGCTGCTGCAATGGCTAGCAGCACTAATAGTGGGGGGAAAACGACACAGATCAATCCTAAAAATCGCAATTCTTATACCGTACCCATGATACTGGGGTACTATGAATATGTCGAATGTGCATTATTATTATAATTTGAAATATACAAAATATGACTGCTGATACGATACTCATATGTTACCCAAGGATACCATGTAAATTGGCTATCAATCGCACCGCCAGCCCCCGAAAAAATAAGAAACAACACACAAATACACACTTAAACAGTAAGATTTGCAGTGCAATGGAGAGGGGAAGAAGGTGACCTGCTAAAGCATCAAGAAGAGTGGACTTGCCGGAGCCAGAAGGACCCATTATCGCCATGATTCTTCCTGCTTCCGCGCACCCATTCAGTCCGTTCAACAGCCTTTTGGTGGGGCCTTTCTTCCCAAAATGTGGTAACAATACGCTCACATCTTGCCAAACCAAATGCCCACCAGCATTACTACCATCATTATTCTTGGTGTCATTTGCCAACTGCCCTCCCTCCAAGTCCAGTTCTCTACTAACTCCTCCTCCCTCTATCTCCATGCCCAAGATGAATCACGAAAATGTTGTGCTCAGGGTGGTGGGGAAGAGCCTCTTTATATATAGGAGAGAGGATACAAATATGAACAACTTTGCACATGCGCGCGCACACACATGTAATAATAGTTACAAGAAAAACAGTTGGAACAATTTTGATTAAAATTTTAACGCAGTTGAAAAATTGGAAGATATGCAAACACGAATATGTAAGAGCAACTAGTCACTAGTCGAGAGTGTTTAATTATAACCCGAAATATGTTCCGAATTCGAAACTCCCTCCCAACTCACGTCTTTCATTTTAAAGGCGGTAATAAATCGATCAAAAACAGTTCCTCCTATAATAAAAATCAATTAAAGGCGGTTCTACTGTAGAACCGCATTTAATTGGCTGCCTTGTCAGGCCTTTTGGCTAAATAAAAATAAAGATCAGACTTGTAGGTTGGTTTAGTACTTTATTTTTTTCCAGCTTAATAAGCCGTCTCCTTCGTTTTTCCTTTCAACCTCTCTGCATCCTCACCCTCCCTCCACCCTCATGCCTCCCTCAACCATTGGCCTCCACATCACCCTCACGTTGGACTCCACCATCGCACCGTCGCTCTCACATTCACCGCTCTTGCCTCTGTCACTCACGCTTCCACATATCTCGTCTCCGCCGTGTCACCGCTAGAATAGGGCTTCACCACTGGAGAGGGGCTCCACCACTGGAGAAGGTCGCCGCGTCATTGTTGGAGAAAGGTGTCACCGTTGGAGAAGGTTGCTGCATCCTCGCTGGAGAAGAGCTCTGCCGTGTCGCTGCTTGGGGAAGGTCGTCACGTCATCGCTGGAGTTTTGTCCTATTTTTGTTTTTCTTTGTTTTGTCCTGTTTGTCTAGATTCAAAGTTTGGTTTCCGAAAGCTTGTTTTTAGGACCTCCAATTCAAATTCCGAATTTAGAACTTGAATTGGATCCCAATTATATGCAGTTTTTATATCGACTTTGATTGTTATATGTTAGAATGATAGGCTGGTATATGCTTTGGCCCATTATGTACTAGATCAGGTTCATTGTACTAGATAGGTTTCACCTCTATTTATTTTCTAATAATCAGCACCTCAGATCATTGAGGTTTCTCTTCTATCATGGTATCAGAGCAAGTCTGATCCTGAACCTAAATCATTTTATTATTTTTTCTTTTCTTTTTCAACTGACCTCTCCCATTCGACCAACTTCTAACCAAAATCCGGCCACCATCTCCACTTTCCGACGACGATTTCCAGTCCAGTTTTTAGCATCACAGATTAATCTCCGGCGGCGTTCTTTCACCCCAAGGCTTTCTCCTCCAGGTCGTTTTCTGACGACGCGAATCAGGGCATCTCTGGTCCCAAGCTCTGCAGGCCTTCTCAGTCCCGCAACGAAGTTCTTCTTAGTCTAGCAGCGACGTCGTCTTCGATCTAAAGTTTCATCGCGGTCTCTGTTCAGCAGCCACCGTCAGATTTGTTGTTCGCCGGCCATAGTTGCTGCCTCGCCGCATCCTATCGGTGTTCTCTGGCATCTCAGAGTAGAGTTCGCAGCAGTCAATCCTTCGTCGACCCAGATTCACGTGCCCTCATTAGTGCGTGACCACACACGCCTTCAGCTAGCCACACACCTCTTTTTAGCGCGTGTTATACACGCGTTTACAACACAGTCCGTGCCTTGCGCCCAATTCTCTGTCCAACCACTTTTTTACTTTACTTCTAGGCCTTACGCGCTCACTTCCAGCTCTTGCTATGGTTTATTTGGCGCCTTTATCTTGGGCAGATTGTTCCACTAATTGGATTGCAGACAAAGTTTTATTTCAGGCTAGTTTGGATGGTTCCAACCGTCATCATTTGTCGAATACGTGGATCGTTGATTATGGTGCTACATCTCATATCACTGCCCATACTAGTCATCTTGATAAGGTACAACACTATCGTGGTTCTGATTCTATTCTTGTTTGCAATGGTGAATCATTATCTATTTCTCACATCAATCAGTGTCGTTTCTCTGGTTTCTCTATTAATGATGTTCTTGTGGTTCCAAAGATTACTAGAAGTCTATTGTCAATTAGTAATCTTACCCGTGATCTACCTGCCTGTGTTATATTTGATGCCGATGCATTTTCCATTGAGCACAAGCATACATAGAAGATAATTGGTAAAGGTCGTCATAGCTCGGGTCTTTATTTTCTTGAGACCAGTGATTCTAGCTTTTTAGGCGAATTATGCTCTGGAAAGCTTCAAGCTTCTTTTGAGCAGTGGCATTCTTGCATCGGTCATGTGTCATTCTTGCATCGGTCATGTGTCTCATGATACTGTTCAGTTGTTGAGTCGACGGGACTATATTTCTGTCACTTCCGCTATGCTTGCATCTGTTAGTTGCTCTCCTTGTCAGATGGCCAAGAGTAGTCATTTTCCTTTTTTCGCCAGTGGCAAGCGTGCCGCTACTTTGTTGGATAAGGTGCATTTTGATTTATGGGGGCCGACCCCTGTTTTATCTGCAGGTGGTTTATCTTATTATGCCATTTTCATCGATGATTTTTTGCAATTAACATGGTTTCTCCTGATTCGACATACGTCAGATTTCTATGACATACTTCTCCAGTTTCATAAATTTGTTGAGACCCAGTATTTTGCTAAGGTTAAAAATTTCAGACCGATGGTGGCACAGAGTTTACTAGTCATCGGCTTCAGGCTTACTTCATATCATGCGGCACTCATCATCAGATGTCCTCGCCCTATACACCTGCTCAGAATGGCTAGGCTGAGAGGAAACATCATCACATCACAGAGACTGGTCTTACCATGTTTTTTCACTCTTCCGTGATGCAATGTTATTGGGTGGAAGCTTTCTCCTCTACAGTTTACATCATTAACCATCTGCCTAGTCTAGTTCTTGGTGACAAATCACCTTTTGAGGTTGTTTTTGGTCATGTGCTTGACTATACCCTCTTTCACCCACTTGGCTGTCGTGCATTTCCATGTCTGAGTGTCACTACTATTGATAAGTTTGCACCCCAATCAATTCTGTGTGTTTTTATTAGCTACAACCCTCGTCACAAGGGTTTCCAGTGTCTAGACCTGAGTTCTGGGCGTATCTATGTCTCTCACCACATTCATTTTGATGGAACTTTATTCCCTTATGTCTCATCTTCTGCGAACAGTCGTTCTATTTTGGATATGGAGATTTCATTGTTTTTTATGGAGCTGTTACATCATCGATTGAGGTTGCTCATTAACCTCCTCCTACTTTGGCATCTTTGCAGCCACCTTCTTCTGTATTGGCTCCTTGCACAATTTGTGATTTCGATGATCCGACACCTCTTCTGGCCGCTCAGAATTTGCCTTATCCGAGCTCACCCATTTTGACCTCATCGGCGGTTACTCCACCATTCGGTCCTGATTCAAATGCTTTGTCATCTAGGTCGTCATTCGGTCCCAATTCTCCTCATCGCCGTACTCATCAGATGGTTACCAGGACTCAAGATGGCACTCGGCGTGCCAAAACACACACTGATTCTGTAGTTACATGTATACTTGCTATTCTTCTTGAGCAGTCTGAGCCCCGTGATTATTGTGTTGCGCTTTGGGATTTGAAGTGGATTGGTACTATGGATGATTAAATGGATGCGCTTTGTCATCAGAACACTTGGGAATTGGTTCTTTGTCCTTCAAACGTCAATGTTTTCTGTTCGAAGTGGGTTTATCGTCTGAAGTATCAACCTGATGGTAGTATTGATCGCTACAAGGCACATCTTGTTGCTCAGGGTTATTCTCAGATTCCTTGATTCGACTTTGATCACACCTTCAGTCGTGTGGTCAAAGTCGTTACGGTTCGCACTGTTATTTCCATTGCTACTTTGAGATAGTGACCTTTGCACCAGCTTGATGTCAAGAATGCCTTTCTTAATGGCGTTCTTGATACTCCAGCTTATAAGGCGCAGCCTGTCAACTATCAGGATCCTGCTCAGCCTGATTAGGTCTATCGTCTCCAGAAGACTATTTATAGGCTTAAACAAGCCCCCCGTGCAGGGTGATCGGTTCAACTTATATTTTCGAGATCTTGGTTTTTGGTGTAGTTTTTCAGCCACATCCTTTTTTGTCTTTTCTCATGGTGCCACTTTATTGTACTTACTTGTCTATGTGGATGGCATCATTCTCACCGAGAATGATGCTGGGGCAATTTGTCAGTTCATCACTCAGACTGATCGGGAGTTTTCGACTAAGGACTTAGGTTTCTCCACTATTTCCTTGGCCTTGAGGTTCTGCTACTCCATCTGGTGAGTACACCTCATCATGGTCTCACCTATCGTTCAGCTGGTTCCTCTGATGTTTGTGCTTACTCGGACGCATATTAGGATCGTTGTCTAGAGACTCGGCGATTGACATATGGCTATGCAATTTTCTTAGGTGGCAACTTGGTGTCCTGGAGTGCCAAGAAGCAACCCATTGTTTCTCGCTCGAGTTCTTAATCCGAGTATTGTGTGCTTGCCAACACAACTGCTGAGGTTGTTTGGCTCTCTCATCTTCTACGAGATTTACAGTTTCCGTTGGATGGCTCGCCTCTATTATTGTGTGATAACAACAGTGCAATCTTCTTGGTTCAGAACCCCGTGGCTCACAAGCAAGCGAAGCACACTGATATTGACTACCATTTTGTTCGAGAGTTGGTTGCTACAAGCAAGCTTCGAGTTAGTCATGTTCCTACTTCATTACAGCTAGCAGACACCATAGGTCTTCCTAAACCCTTGTTTGAGTTCTTTAGATCCAAGCTCCACGTTTCGGTCAATCCGGTGCTTCGCTTAAGGGAATGTGTTACTTGTTAGAATGATAGACTGATATGGGCTTTGACCCATTGTGTACTAGACCAGGTTCATTGTACTAGCTAGGTTTCACCTCTATTTATTTCCTAATAATCAATACCTCAGATCATCAAGGGATTTTTTTCTATTATTAACGATTAAAGGCGGAGTCAGAGAAGTCACCCAAAAGTGACTTCTCTGATCCGGTATAATAGCTTTTAATAGGTCTGTTCTCCACTAGTGAATCAAGGGTTTGCAAGCACAAAGCCTAGAGTTTATGGTCCACTAAAAGAAAATAATCTAAATATAATAGAATGAACGATAAAATATTCCACTAGTACAAAACATCGTTAAATACGATATTGAAATCTAGAATAATAAAAAGGAAAATTTGATAGTGAAACAAAAAAACAGAATTAAAATGTCATTTTGAGGCCCCAAAACGATTTCAAATGGAAGAAAGGATTTTTGTCAAAGGCTTAGCGGTAAAACACCTTTATTAACTTGGTGTGATTATGAAAAAGTATCACAATAATGTACGCCAAATCTACGATCCCGATTCTGCCGAACCTTTTTGACGATCGATGTCATCCTAAATTCTTGTCTCATCGCCAGACGTTATACAATTTTAGTACGACATGGGTTAGCTGTTGGACTAAGTCAAATAGATGACTAGGGTTTGTTAGAGTTAGAGTTAGAGTTCAAGTCACTTTACAACTGTATGATGTAATCTTCTATTATGAACCTAATCAATAACAAACTCATTACGGGAATCATCTTTGGCATCAGAGCATCTACGATTCTTAACCTAAAATAATTTCCTATATTTCTTTCTCGCAACCATAGTTTGCGAACTCTCTCTTCCTCTCTTCATCATCCGATCTTTTATCTTTCTTCTATTTATGAATAATTAAATTAGTTATCAAAATAAAAAGGCTAATCCTCTCCAAGCCTGCCAAATTCCAAATCTATTTCCCTCCTTGATCATGGCTGAATAAAGGCTTCCACGCAACACCCTCAACACTATCATGCACCCTTTCGCTGCCAGGCTATTTTCCCCAAATTTCATTCTTTGGCAAACTCATATATCCTATGTGATATGAATCTCCTTGCGAAAACTCTGGATTGCGAAATTTGATTGAATATTTGACTGTATTAAGTGAACTCACAAACCCTAATAAAGCCGCACAAATTGATCACCAACTAACCCCCAGTATTGGCTCTCAATCTGAAAATTTGCTCACTAATTAGCCCGTAGAATTAAGCAACAATGAAGATACTCACAACAATTAAGTATAACTAAAAAATTCTGGATATTTGAATGAATAAAAGGTGAATAAAATCGTGAATGACCTCCCCTATTTATAGGGTGAAACTCAGCCAAACCCTAATCAGATACACAGTGGGATTTGGTAATTCCCGTTAGAAACGGAAAAGATTTATGATAGCCTTAAGAAGCTTAAACCATATCTAACTAAAATGCCCAATTTAAATCTAAATAATGACCAAATTAATCCAAGTACATCAATCCAAATATTGGATGAATTCTTGAAGGAATCCGCCATATCTAAACTTACCAAATCTAATCTAATAAGAACTAAATATTCTAAAACCTAATTAAAATATATCCGAAACTCTTCTAAGGCAACATGACCGAGTTTATGGGCTTTACTCATGGTAATAAAAATAAATTAAAATGATCACACCACCTTACTACAAATTCAGTAGAAAAAAGAGTATAATGTTATCCTCCTAAAACCCTAATTTAATAATACAAAAGTTTCGTCCGTGGTCGAAAAGTTTCGTACTCGTGAAAAATCTTTTTAAAAAAATGGAGATGAACATCCCACATCATCCCTGTGAAAAACTACTAATAAATGTTGACCGGGCGCTGACAAGGTAGAAACTACTTTAACTCATGGAAAAATACACGCTAACGAGAAATTCAGAACAACTCGTGAAAAATTTGACAACTCGCGAGAATTAGGGACCTCGAGAGGTGAAGAGATAATAATGTGTGTACTAAACGCGGCAAGGGAGAATGGTTCAACTTTCGCGCGCGTGTGAGCACGCACCTTCACTTGACGTGCGCGTGAATCTCACGTAATCTGTTGTAAGCGCAAGCGTGAAGAACACGCACCAATATTGTTCTTCACTTGACTAGTCCTTCTGTGTTATACTGGCAGGAGTAAATTTTCAGACTGTCGGAAGGATCCTTACCGGCAAGGGCATCGCTAGGAGGAGAAGAATTAGAGGACTGCTTGAGATGTTGAACGGGAAGTTTATTGAAGGAGATCGCCGTGTTGGTTTTCAGAAGCAAAACAGAACGAACACAAAACTGAAACAAAAGTTTGCAGCAAATGAAAAAACCGAAACGAGAAGAAGAATGGTTTTTTGGTGCAGAAAAAGTCTGCGTTTTCATCTTCATATTCTCCAATATATACACCCCAAAGTACACAACGTGGTCCGATAATATCGAACCCACTAACGCCTACAAACTTGCAACGTCTATCACGTGCTAAGTCACGAAACAGAAAATGGAAACAAACTTCCTACATATGTGAAAGACAACTAGCATCCTTATTGACTATTTCTATGTCTAAAAATAGCTTGAAACTAAACAGGTAAGTAACGACTTGATTAGATAACAAATCACCCCCTTAATCTTGTCGTTACCTACTTTATGTCAGCAACACCAATTCTGCCCCTTAGCCCCTGAAAACGAACTCGTCCGAGAGGCTTTGTCAGAATATCAGCGAGCTGAGTTTCCGTGTTGATGTAGTCGATCTCAAGATTACCCTGTTCCACATAATTTCGAATCAAATGGTACCGGGTGTCAATGTGCTTACTACGATCATGAAACACGGGGTTTCAGATAAGATTGATCGCCGATTTGTTGTCCACCAACAACGTCGGCGCTTGTGGCTGTTCATTCTGCAATTCTCCAAGCAATCTACTAAGCCAAATTCCTTGACAGGCGGCGGTGGCGGCAGCAATATACTCCGATTCACACGACGAAATTGCTACCACTCATTTTTTCTGTGATTGCCAGCTCACTAGAGATTTTTAGAGGAAGAAGATCAGGCCGGTCGTGCTCTTCCTATCGTCGACGTCTCCGGCTAAATCAGCATCACTATAACCTGTCAAAGCCAAAGGTCCACTGCCTTTTCCATATGAGACTCCAAAGTTTAGAGTTCCCGCCACATAACGTAACACATGCTTCACGGCTGCCAAGTGTTTAGTGTTGGGTTTCTCCATAAAACGGCTGACGTAACCAACCGCATAAGTGATGTCCGGCCGTGTGTGAACTAGATACCTAAGACTTCCCACGATGCTGTGGTATAGCGTGGAATCCACCGGTCTCCCGTCTACGGTCTTGCTCAGCTTAAGCCGTGCTTCCATTGGAGCCGCGCATTGATTGCACTCCTCCATTCTAGCCTTTTGAAGAAGCTTCCTTGCGTAAGAAGATTGACAGAGAGTAATTTCTCCATCCCGTTGCTTCACCTGGATTCCCAAGTAATAGCTGAGGCAACCGAGATCACTCATCTTGAAAAGGCTGGTCATCTCCGTCTTGAATCTGGTCACTTCTTCGATTGAGGCTCCGGTGATTATGAGATCATCAACGTAAACTCCGACGAGAAGCAAATCTTCCCCGTTGCCTCGGCGGTAAACAGCATGCTCCACCTCGCTCCGCTCGAACCCTAGGCTGCGAAGACTTTCGTCGAGCTTTGTATTCCATGCTCTCGGAGCTTGACGAAGTCCGTAAAGCGCCTTTTGAAGTCGGAGAACCTTGCGCTCCTCGCCTTTGATGACAAAACCCGGTGGTTGCTCGACGTACACTTCCTCGATCAGTTCTCCGTTGAGGAAGACGGTCTCCACATCTATGTGATGGACCGGCCAACCATGGTGATCCGCGAGCGCGATCAGCACTCGCACGGTTTCCATCCTTGTGACCGGAGCAAACACCTCTTCATAGTCCACCCCCTGCCGCTGCACATATCCCTTTGCCACCAAACGTGCCTTTCGTTTCACCATCTCCCCATTCGCGTCCTTTTTGAGCTTGGACACCCACTTGAGTCCGATGGCGCAGTGTCCCAGTGGTAGAGAGGTGAGGCGCCAAGTCTGGTTTGCTTCGATGCTTGCAAGTTCCTCCATCATCGCAGCTCTCCACCCTTCATCCTTCTCGGCTTCAACAAGGGACGCCGGTTCGTCGGCGATGAGGAGACACTGTTCGTCATCTTCTGCTTCAACAGGGATAGTTGCATCGAACAGACTGTCTAGCGTGCGGTACCAGCGAGGCACCTCCTCGCCCGGAGATGGTTCTGACGCACCGGTTGGTGGGGACACAAACTCCACTGTCAGCGGTGGAGGTGCAACCAAAGTAGTTGGAGTGACTGGTGAGGGCACGTCTCCGGCTTCGTTTCCGGTGGAGATTCTGGCGTTCGAAGATGATGATCTCTTTGCGTGCGTCGTACTCCAGTTCAAGTCTGTACCCGCAACGGGAGAAACAAACCACTCAACGGAGAAAGTTTCTCCACAATGATCACGTCTTTGCTCACTCCCTGGAAGAGTCCAGTCCCATGCTGCATCCTAGTCGAAGACGATGTCGCGAGAGACTCTGACTCGCTCCGTGGCTGGATCATATACCCAGTATGCTGCAGTGCCTGGCTCGTAACCGAACAACACCATCGGTGTGCTCCTGTCACCCAGTTTCTTCAAATTTGGGGCCGCGGCTTTAACGTGAGCAACACACCCGAAGACACGAAGGTGCTTCATGCTTGGTTGACGTCCGTGCCAAGCTTCGTATGGAGTTTTTCTGGTGACACTTTTCGTCGTCCCTCGGTTCAGAAGATACACCGCTATCGTCACGGCCTCTCCCCAGAATTTTACTGGCACCCCCTTTGTCTTCAACAGACAACGCGCCATTCCAACGGTGGTTTGGTTGCGGCGTTCAACCACTCCATTTTGTTGCGGTGTGTATGGTGCCGTCAGCTGCCGTTGAACTCCACGTTCGGCGAAATACTCTCCAAGTCCCTGGGAAGTAAACTCACCGCCACGGTCGGTGCGCAACATCTTCAGCTTGCTCCCGCTTTGCAGCTCGGCTGCTGCCATAATCTTCTTGATCGCCTCACCCACTTGGTCCTTTGTGGCAAGCAAACTAATCCACATATATCTGCTAAAATCATCAACCATGAGTAGAAAATATCGTTTACCTCCGGGAGTTTGTGGCTCGATTGGTCCGCACAAGTCAGCGTGCACAAGTCCAAGTTGTTCGCTTGCATGGTTCCAGGCTTGGTGAGGGAATGAACCACGCTTTTGTTTCCCGGCGAGGCAGGCATCACACAGTCGCTCGACATCACCAATCAGAGGCAGTCCATGCACCATTTTGTCACGAGCAAGGCGCCGAAGAGCCTCAAAATGTACATGGCCGTACCGTGCATGCCAGCGCCATCCATCCTTGCTTCCGTGCACCGCAAGGCACACGGGCCGTGCCAAGTTCAGGTGAAGCAGGTAAAGGCGCCCTCGGCTGCTCGGTACCCGTGCAATTAAGCACTCGTCTTGGTCCTGCAGCTGAAGCCATCCGTGCCGGATCTTCGTTTCGTATCTGCTCTCGTCCAGCTGACCAAGTGAAAAGATGCTACTATGTAGCCGAGATATATAGTACACCTCAGCTAGTTTAAGGTGCTCACCATTCCGGCACGTGAAGAGGATCGTGCCAATGCCTTCAATTTCTACGGATGTGTCATCTCCAAGCTTGACGGAGCCTCGCACGTTTGTGTCCAACTCGGAGAAGAGATCACGCCTTCCGCACATGTGAGCACTTTCTCCTGAATCCAGGAACCACGTTGTGTCACATTGGCCGGCTTGCTTCGTCGACCTAGCTTGTGATCGGGTTTCGTTGAAAAACACCTGACCGTCGGCTGCCTGACTCCCGATTGTGAGAGAGTGTAGTCTCGCCACAAGTAGCGTTGCCTCCTCCTCTTATTCTTGCACAAGGTTTGCCCGTTCCTTGCGCTCTCATCGCGGTTCTGGACAGTCCTTGGAAATATGGCCGGCGAACTTGTTATAATTGTAACACTTGATCTTAGTCATATCTCGATCACCGCTAGAAGCACGCTGGCTGCCGTCGCGACCATGATTTTGCTGCTTCCCCTTCCATTTGGGCTTGCCCTTTCCGCCGGTTCCGGGGCTGGATCTGTGCCCTTGCTCGCGCTGTTTCCCGCGTGCAATCTATTCCTGCTCCGTGAGAAGAACCTGTCCGCCGGAGTTTCCCGTGGTGTTGATGGAGCACCGCTCAGAAGCCAACCGGAGCCGACCGATCAACTCCTCGACCGTCATGCCATCCAGATCAAGCAACGTTTTGATCGAGCATGCGATCTGGACGTACTGCCTCGGCACCTCCCGCAGAAACTTTTGGACCACCTTTATCTCCTCGACGGTGTCACCCAAAGAGCAGAGATTATTGACGATGCCGATGATGCGCATGCCGAACGCATCGAGTGACTCGCCATCTTTGAACGTAATCTGCTTGAACTCCTTGCGCAATCGTTGTGCCGTCGCCTCCCGCACGCGATCCACCCCTACTCGCATCATCCGGATTGCCTCCCATGCTTCATGTGCTGTTTTTTTTCACGGCGAGAGCTAGCACCATCTCCGGTGGCACCGTACGAATCAGCGCCGAGAGTGCCGCCATGTCTTCACGTTCGCTCGGCTCTCCGGTGCCGGACGCAGCCTCCCAGAGACCCTGCACCCGTAAGTAGATCTTCATGACCAGGGCCCACTCGATGTAGTTTGTCACCGTCAGAGTGGGGTAAACGATGTTGCCACCGAGATTTATCTGCTCCTGCATGATTCGTTCGTGAACGACGACCTCGTTGCCATTCCTCCGGATGACGCTCTGTCCTCGGCTCCGTCCTCGTGCCCGTGTCGGTGAGTTCTCAGCGGACATGGTCTCCTAG
This sequence comes from Rubia yunnanensis, assembly GCA_037428765.1. NCBI lineage: Eukaryota > Viridiplantae > Streptophyta > Magnoliopsida > Gentianales > Rubiaceae > Rubia > Rubia yunnanensis. The sequence goes on along the minus strand of CM075062.1, from coordinate 108,669,376 downwards.
ATCAAAAAGAAGAAAGACCTGATACCAAATGTTGGTTTTCAGAAGCAAAACAGAACGAACACAAAACTGAAACGAAAGTTTGCAGCAAACGAAAAAACCGAAATGAGAAGAAGAATGGTTTTTTGGTGCAGAAAAAGTCTGCGTTTTCATCTTCATATTCTCCAATATATACACCCCAAAGTACACAACGTGGTCCGATAATATCGAACCCACTAACGCCTACAAACTTGCAACGTCTATCACGTGCTAAGTCACGAAACAGAAAATGGAAACAAACTTCCTACAGATGTGAAAGACAACTAGCATCCTTATTGGCTATTTCTATGTCTAAAAATAGCTTGAAACTAAACAGGTAAGTAACGACTTGATTAGATAACACGCCGGACGTTGGAGACAAAGCGGCTGGAGAAGAAAGAACCAGATCTGAACTAACAGTGAAGCTCACCGGAGATAAGTCTGAGCGTCGGTGATCGGAGCTAAAGCTAAGCGGCGATGGGCGGCAGTTGCGAATGGAGCTGACCGGTCGGAGACGCTAGTGGCGACCGAAGCTGAAGATAACCGATGGAGAGATTTTTGAAAAATTTTCAATTTAGAAATAAAATCCAGATACGTAGGTACCAACTGATATCGCCCTATGATACCAATTAATGCTAACCGATACGATGATCACAAAAACTTTTGCTTTGCTATGATACCAACTGATATGAATCTCCTTGCAAAAATTCTTGATTGTGGAATTTGATTGAATCTTTGACTGTAGTAAGAGAACTCGCAAACCCTACTAATGCCGCACAAATTGATCACCAACTAGCCCTCAGGATTAGCTCTTAATTCAAAAATTTGCTCTCTAACTAGCTCGCAAAATTAGTTCACAAATGAAAACATATTAATACTTAACTACCATGTAGGATTAAGCAAAAATAAATACGATCGCAAGCATTTGAGTATAACTAAAACAATTATGGATATTTGAACGAATAAAAGGTGAGTAAAATCGTGAATGACCCCCCCTATTTATAGGGTGAAACTCGGCCAAACCCCAATCAGAAACAGAATGGGATTTGGCTATTCCCACTAGAAACTTAAAAGACTTACGACAGTTTTAAGAAGCAAAAATCATATCTAACTAAAGTACCTAATTTAAATTTAATGATGACCAAATTCATCCAGGTAAATCAATCCAAATATTGGATGAATTCTTGAAAGACTGTCATATCTAAACTTACCAAATCTAATCGAATCATAACTAAATATTCTAAAACCTAATTAAATTATAGCTAAAACTCTTCTAACCCAACATGACTGAGTTTATGGGCTATATTAATGATAATAAAAATAAACTAGAATGATCACACTACCTCACTAAAAAATTCAGTGGGAAAAAGATTATAGTGTTATCCTCCTAAAACCCAAATTTAATAATAAAAAAGTTTTTGTCCGTGGTCGAAAAGTTTCATCCTCCATTTGCTAATGATCTTAAAAAAATAAAAAATAATGGAGATAAACGTCCATGCAATCCCTGCAAAGAACTGCTAATAAACGGTGACTGGATGCTTACGAGGTAGAAACTGCTTTAACTCACGAGAAAATACAAGCTGGCGAGAAATTCAGAACAACTTGTGTGAAATTCAACAACTCGCAATAATTTGAGACCTCGCGAGGTGAAGTATGATAATGCGTGTACTAAACGCTAAGGGAGAATGGTTCAACTTTCTTGCGCGTGTGAGCACACGCCTTCAGTTGACCTAGCACGTTAATCTCATGCAATTTGTTGTGATTACAAGCGTGAAGAACACGAGCCGAGATTACTCTTGGCCGGACTAGTCCATCTGCGTTGTACTGGCTAGAGTAGATTTTTAGACTGTCGGCGAGATCCTTATTGGCGAGGGCATCACTAGGAGGAAAAGAACAAGAGAACCGCTTGAGAAACTGAGCGGGAAGTTTATTGAAGGAGATCGCCGGACGTTGGAGACGAAGTAGCTGGAGAAGAAAGAACCAGGTCTGAACTAACAGCGAAGCTCTCTGGAGGTAAGTCTGAGCGGTGGCGATCGGAGCTGCAGCTAAGTGGCGGCGGTCGGTAGTTGTGAATGGAGCTGAATGGTTGGAGACGCTAGTGGCGATCAAAGCTGAAGTTGATCAGCGGTGGTGGGAAACCTGAATTTTTTTTCAATTTAAAAATAAAATACATATATGAAGGTACCAACTAATATCGCCCTACGATACCAATTGATGCTGACTAATAATGGTCACAGAAACTTTTGGTTTGCCTTGATACCAACTGATATGAATCTCCTTGCAAAAACTCTGGATTGCAGAATTTGATTGAATCTTTGACTGTATTTAGGGAACTGACCTGCCTTCACCCGGCCGTTGTTAAAACACGTGCGAAGGACTTATGGGTCAAGAAGATGAAATTTATAGTTCTGCACCCTGATCTCACTGCTATGCTACCTAGAGGGTAGTTAGCGAAAAACCCTAGATTTGTCCACAAGGATGCTAGGGCTCAAGTACTAATTAAAACACAACCTCATGATCGTTGTCAATCTACAGGAGTGAAAGGAACAACTAGTAGTGTAGACATGCAACTGGGAGGGGGGGTTTGGTATTTTCAACTATCAACTACAAAGTATAAAATGAACAAACGAGAAACTACTTATACTGGACACTTGGGAATCATTTAGCAACACGGTAGTTTTAATGCTTCAATCCTCGATTCATTCACATAAAGACTTACAAAAGACCTATCAGTGTGTTCATAACACGTGGTGTGGCCGATGACATACACTTCCCTATCCCTGTCATGATGAGTGCACTTGCAACCTTTCATCGGCACCGCCATTATAATTAGGGGAGTACAACGAGGTCCAACCATTGATGTAGGTATGTTTCTCCCCCGTGCTATTACGCCCTGGGCCTCCACCATGAATGCAACTACTCCTCCCGGGTCCTTACGCTAGGCCCGAGGATTGTGGACACCCTATCTGTGATGCTAGGGTTTCAACCCAACACCTAGCTTGCTACTACTAGCTATCTCTACCCACAACCTCTCGGATAATAGTTACAAAGTTAGCAAAGATGTGTGCGATGGTAAATAGGTTAGAGCATTCTCGAATCCCCCGTGCACACACCCACACAGACGCATTCTCCCCCACTCATTCTAACATCTAGGTTTCTCTTCCTAATGGGGCATCAATAATTGCACCATACATGAATATAGCCCAAAGTGTGTGCTTATATGTGGTGTATAATTCATGCATTTATAACATTCAAGAACAATCACAATAATATCATAAATACAAGGATATGGTGAATCTAATGAATCTCATAAAGCAAATAGAACATACCAAGTGCCGAGATGAATTCCAAGCAAAAAATATACTCTACAAAGGTTAGATCCATGTCAAACATTAGGTTAGATGCCATGGATCTAGAAAATAAGATGAAAGGAAAAAGAAAAAGAAAAGAAGAAGGAAGGAGAAGAAGAACCCTCATCTTCATTATCTCTAAACTAGAGAGAAAATCTACTTTACATTATGCCTACTTCCTAATATACTTCCTAATAGTTTAGTAGAAGACTAAGAATTCTATATATAGTAGTAAAAATCTACTTTACATTATGCCTACTTCCTAATATACTTCCTAATAGTTTAGTAGAAGACTAAGAATCCTATATATAGTAGTAGGAGTTTGGGCCTAAAGATAGGCGCAAAATAGGCCAAAAATATCAAAACCCTAGGTCAGCCGCCAATGCCTCACGGACTGACACGGATGTTGCAGTCCATGAAGCATTCAAGCACGGGGCGCCAAATCTGGCATGGTCTATAAACATTCATAGTCGCGGTCCATGAGATTTGGTGTGGTCCGTGAACCTTCTATCATGCCATGGTCCGTGAAGATTGTCACGGACCGCGAACAGTACATGATTTTTGCTCAGGGTTTAATCATGGTCTGTGGAGGTTTTCACGGACCACGAATAGTACATGGTATTGCTCAGGAATTTCTTCATGGTCCGCGAAGGCTTTCATGGTCCGGCTCCATACTTAGCCTAATCTTCAATACTTCCTCTCCAAGCTCCACGGTTCGGGGTCTTTGTCACGGCTCGACTCTTTTCTTCATGAAGGTCTTCATGGATCCTCTGGTGTCCCTTGTGTAGTGTAGGCCATGTGCTTTGTCACGAGCCACTGGTGCTTGACCATGGGCAGCCCGTGACCGACAGCTGGTACTTCATCGGCTGAACTTTGTTTGCTTGCTACGGGTGAACCATTAGTCAGAATAGGGAGTTCTAGTAGTCGATTTTATAGTACTCGAGAAGAAGCTTCCAATGGAACCAACCTTGAAGGATAATGTTTCCTGGATCTTTATCGGAATAAGGCAACACTCCTCGGACCACGATTCACCTTTTTCTCCTTTGGCCATCTTGAACTTCGAAGTCGCCTATCTTTAGCTTCAATCTCCTTCTACCACACATTGATATTTGTGGCTTTCATCTTTAACCATTCTAATGAAAATGGCCTTCACCTCTTCTACTGTCCTTGCGAACGACCTTCAATCTTCTTCCGCCCTTGTGAATGCTCTTCACATAGAATGTAACCAAAAAGTACCCACAGGTGACCTACTAGAGATGATCACAAGGAAGATCAAGGAGCCCATGGATTCAAGATGTCTACTAGTACCAGTTAAGTTTATAAAATGCGGGATTTAGATAAGAAAACCAAACATGCCTGTCTAAACCCATAGTCATGTACACTCAACTAGTACTAGCAATCCACCAACTAAAAGTAACTAAAAACTATGTCAAATGCACTGGTTAAAGCATGCATAATGGTGCAGATCAGGAACTTGCAAACCCTAATAAAGCCACATAAATTGATCACCAACCAACTCTTGGGATTTTCTTTTAATTCAAAAATTTTCTCACTAACTAGTCTGCAGAATTGGTTCACAAATGGAAGGGTATTGATACTTAACTAGCCTGCAGGATTAAGCAACAATGAAGATGCTTGCAAGCATTTGAGTATAAATTAAATTTTTTTGATATTTGAATGAATAAAAGGTGAGTAAAATCGTGAATGGTCTCCCCCTATTTATAGGGTGAAACTCAGCCAAACCTTAATTAGAAACAGAGCGGGATTTGGTAATTCCCGTTAGAAACTAAAAGACTCATGGTTTAAGAAGTTTAAACCATATCTAACTAAAATACCTAATTTAAATCTGAATGATGGCCAAATTCATCCAAGTAAATCAATCCAAATATTGGATGACTTCTTGAAGGAATCTGCCATATCTAAACTTACCAAATCTAAACGAATCAGAACTAAATATTCTAAAACCTAATTAAAATATAGTCGAAACTCTTCGAAGCCAACATGGCCGAGTATATGAGCTATATTCATAATAATAAAAATAATTAAAATGCACTACCTCACTAAAAAAACCCAGCAGAAAAAAAGAGTATAGTATATTAGGAAAACCCTAATATAATAATAAATTAAGAAAATTATAATAAATAATATTTTAACCTCATATCACCATGTCTTGGAATCTTAAATTTTGGTTTTCTTGATGGCACCTTGTCGTGTCCGGTTGTCCCGCCTTCTACAGATCCTCCAGTGTCTTCCTTTTCAAGCGCCGTCGCCTCTTCAGATACAGACTCTAAGATAGTCCGGGAGATATATGCAGCCGATCATGATGTTTGGCTGGCTGATGATCGCCGACTTTGTACCACCCTGAAGGTTATGAAGCATATAATTAAAGAAAGCCTTGAGCGAGGTTCAACATTTTTAATTATATCCAACTCATCTCTCTACCTAAAGAAGATGGAGAAAATTCTTATACTGTCGCTACAGTAGCCGATAGTGGATGCAAATATAGAGAACACATTTTCTAAATGTGTTCTCTATTTTTTATTTTTCTTTTTTAAATTTTCAAAAAACAAACAAGGACGTATTTTCCAAATGCGTCCTCTATATTTTATGCATGTATTTATTTTTCGACGGAGGAGGACGCATTTGCTAAATGCATTCTTCAATTTTGCCATTTTTAACCTAAAAATGAGGACGCATTCAGTGAATGCATCCTCAATGTCCGTTTCCTTTTAAACCCAGAAACAGGAAAACAATCCCTAGAAACGCATCCACCTTGTTTTCTTCGCCCACCGGATTCTTCCATCTTCACCGCCGTGCTCATGCCGCCTTCGTCATCTTCCACGTGCTCACGCCGTGTGTCTCTCTCCCAGCCTTCATTTTTTGCCATTGTCATCTCTCCCATTATTCTTTGGTATTTTTTATTTTTTGTTAGATCTGCTAGTTTTCTTCACTCCTTGTTTTTAAATTGTTGTTTGGTTTGTAGCTGAAGCCACCAGCCGATTGGGACTGATTGATTTGCTACTGGCCGATCTTCACTCTGCGCGTGGCATTCACGCACCGCCAACATACCCACGTGTGGTACTCACGCGCTGCCAGAAACTCCGAGTCTCTGGGAGCCTCTCTGCCACTGCATTTGCTATAGGTACCTGGAAAAAATCTTGATTATATGAATGTGTTGAATGATTATGTGTGGTTTGAATGATTATGTATGATTTGAATGATTTATGTGGTTTTTGATTATATGAATGTGTTCAATGAGGATGTGTGATTATGGGTGATTTGATTATGTGTTATTTGTTCACTAACTTTTTTTTTACTTTCGTTGTTATAACAATTTAATTTGTATCCTATTATTAAGTTCAAGTTTTATATTGTGAAGAGACATTACCGTAGTTGAAATGTTGTATGTCAGTTAATAAGAAGATTGATAATAGTGTATGATTTGGTTTCCCAATGATAATGGAACAATCTATAGTTTAGGGTTTGAGGAGTTTAATATATGTTGCTGAATAGTACCATCTTTCTGAATATGGAATTATATGTTCTATATTTGTATAATGTAGTTGTATGATGTTTTTGGCGATGTACTTGTACAAAGGAGGTCAGATTAAGTTTGATTTGAATGTGGGTGTGTATTATGATCCTCCCATACCTGAGAAAAATGTGACTCTTGAACGGTGGTTAAGACACTGCGAGTTAGTTGAATTAATTTTCAAAAGGCTTGGCATTGTAGGTGAGGGGTTTCAGTTGAAAATCTTCTATCGTTGTTCTGAGCTGATTGGTTCGTCCATATATTATCGATGTTATAATGTGGAAGATGACAAGCACACTGCAACCTTCTTCATTATTGTTGATCGAATGTCGTTGTCCTCTGTTGATCTTTACATTAATATGGAGAAAATGTCAAACACCATTAACCGTGTGGGTGATGTTTGCTCGAGCACATTCATGTCATTGTTGATCAATATCCAGAACTATACAGCTTTTCCAACCTTCCCACCCCCTATACATTCCCAAGGTTTAGGAGAACCTTCTTTCATTGGTGAGTCGAGTCAACCCAGTGGGTATGTCCATCTTGTCTGCACTCAGTCGTCCACAAGTGCTGGTATATATAGCGTGCATCATGAAGACATGATGATTATATAGGTGAAATAAGAGAGCACATTGTTGTTGTTGGTGATGGTGAGCATGTTGTTAGCGATGATGAAGGTGAGGGAAGGAAACCTGAAGAAGAAAGTGAAGATGGTCGATCCTTATCAACTGATTCAAATCCCGGGGATGATGATAAACAAGTGGTGTACAAGAACAATGTAGCAACAACATTCCATCTTATGGTGAATCCTAATACAGAGGCCTACTTTAGGGATTTTGGAGGGCCCGATGAGGATAGGTATGGCCCAACTAATTCTTGCGAAAGACTTCCTAGTTATGTTCAAGGGACCGGTGCAGTTGAATTGGGTATACGATTATGGAGTAAGCCAGAATTGGTAGAAGCTATTTCCAGGTCAATTTCGATGATGAAAAGTATGCATTGGGTCGTGGAGAACATGTCACATACATGGTATCCAAAATGTAAGGACGTTGTCGAAGGAAGTGACAATTGTCATTGGATTGTTAGAGCAAGCAAGAAGGCCGCCCATGGGATGTGAGAGATCACCAAATGGGCAAGTAATTATAGTTTTATTGGTGCTGGTCGATTAAATGGTAACACTAACTTGACATTGATGATGATTGCTCGTTACATTCACAATAAGATTGACACGAAACCTCCCTACACTGTGAAGGATGTCCAAGCTCATGTGAAGAGGGAGTTAAATGTGACACTTTCATACAAGGAGGTGTGGTATGCACGCCAGAAAGCTATTGATTTGGTATTCGAAACTTGGGAGGAATCTGTCAAAATCTTGCCAATATTTATGGATGAGCTAATCAGGGCCAATCCGAGCACTGTTGTTGATTGGGCATACGTGGCTGATAGAGTACACGGTCATGGGTGTCAAAAATTTAAGTTTCTGTTATGGGCATTTGGTCAGGCTATCGAAGCTTTTCTCCATTGCAGGCCAGTGATTAGTGTGGATGGGACTCAATGCCACAATGCTAGTTGCTGTGACACACGATGCGAATGATGACATACTGCCCATTGCTTATGCAAAAGTCGATGCTGAGACTAATGAGAGCTGGAACTGGTTCATGCTCAAACTGCAACTCCATGTGGTACGTGGTGATACTAGGCCAATCTTTATTATATTTAATTGTCGGGATGGGATTTTGAATGCAATAAGACATATGGATGAATGGATGGAGCTTGCAGGATACCATCGGTTTTTCTTGAGGCATTTTCAGTCCAAATTCCTTAGTGTGGAGCGTGGGAAGTTAAAAAATGCACATCTTAAGACTTTGGTTTGGCAGCTTGGTTGGGCCAGATAAGAAAGTAGGTGGAAGGAGTACAAGGAGAAGTTGGAGGTAGGGCCAGACAAGAAAGTAGGGAGCACAAGAAAGTTGGTCGTTGAAGAATTCTAAAAACTATTTTTTTCTGAGAGTTACAACAATTGTTTAAGGTGCGCACGACATCTCCCAATAACTGCATGTGTCAAAGCCACTTTTGAACGAACTGTTGAAATGTTTGCTCGAAGGCTAATGGATGCCACAAATTGGAAGTACTTTTTCGATACATTATATTTAATTATGTGTTTAGGTGATGTATTCAAAATTGATGTAGAATTGTGTAGGTCTGAGTTCTCAAGCAGGATTTGGAAAAAGGTTTCAGAAGCAAGACACTTGGGGACAGGGACATACTGTAACCATGTATGGTTAGGCATCGCAGACTTATAAGGTTGTGATAAGGACCATTGATGGAAGCATTGGTGAGAGCCAGTACACTTTGAAATACTGGAGAAAAGAGTGTACTTGTCGCAAATGGAAAATTTTTCGTTTCCCCTGTTCCCATGCATTGGCTGTTTGTAGGTATATGCGTGATGACCCGTCTAATCTCCGTGACAAGGTATATCACATGACCACCTATGTGCAAAAATATAGTGAGGGTTTCATGCCTCTCCGAGATCTATCATTATGAAATATTCCAACTGGAGGTTGATTCCCGATATTGAAAAGTTTTGTAATAGGAGGCATGGCACAGAGAGAAGGATAAAGAATCAAATGGATAAGAGACTGCTGGGTACTTGCAGAGGCATCCGTGGGTGAGAGCATGCTTAGGGTTGTGTTTGTAATATGGAGTTTCGAGAGATCCTTATGTTTTGTTTAGACCAATATGTATTACATGATATTACGTAGCTACACAACTTGTTATGTTAAATTCTCTATTTAAATGAATGTAATTGATTGTGTGGATTTTATTGATGTGTATTTGTTTGAATTGAAGCTAATGTTCAATTTGGTTGAATATGTGCTACATGTGATAGTATTCATTTTTGTGGAAATATAGACTGATCATTTCTCCATGTGATTCTGATTTTCGGCAGGGATACACTATGTATCATCCAGGACCAATTGATGAGGAATTTCTTTACCTTCATAGGGAGCATCGTGCACGTGCTCGGTACAACGATAATTTGAAGGATGGGGCATTGCAAGTGAGGCAGTTTGATAGGGCATGTTAGATTAGTGGGATCCCTGATCGAGTGATGTGTTATGTGTGTGCGCTGGATTCCAGGGACTATTAGATTTTGTACTAATTCACATCGACCATTCGCTCATCACTGTGTTGGTCAAGCGTTGGAGACCATAGATGCACACATTTCACCTCCGGATGGGGGATGCTACCATCATTTTACAGGATGTGGGCATCCTTTAGGGTCTACCAATCGATGGCATGGCAATTACTGGTGTAGACACAAACAGACGCACAAATGACTGGCAGAGATTATGCACTGACTACCTGGGGGCTACATCAGACATGAGTGACATCAGAGGGGGGGCGCATAAGGGCCAACTGGTTAGGAATATTGTTGCACAGCCCATTGTCTCTTGATGCTACTGAGGTAGATTGTCAGCAGCGGGCATTCTACTATTGGTCGGAGGATTGCTCATGTCAGACACATCCGGGTACCTAATCCTTATGCTCTATTTTTCGGTGCTCATTGACTTAGATACAACACATCAGTATAGTTAGGGGAGTGCAATTTTGGCACGCTTGTATAGGAGCTTATGTGACGCTGCAATTCCACAAATCAAATCCATATATGGGCCACTAGTCCTACTACAGGTAACATTGTTGGTTAAACTTGTTAGTTGGGCATGTGTCCATAACGACCTCATACATTATATTGTATTTTTTAATTTACTGTCAATTATGGGCATGTGAGCGAATACCAACCATCCGTCCTGCTGGACGACTTCCGTTGACTGTCACCATGAGTGCTCTTGGGTCCAGGTTCGTATTTAATTAGTAAGGACACAATATTTAAACATTTTTAATTACCAAGAATAGCTAATATTATTCATTTCGTTCCTCACAGGTGGAGAGCCCAGTACAATTTATCACAATCACCCATGCATGTACTAAAAGTGTACCATGATCAGCTGACATCTCCCCATGACAGTCAGGTATAATGTAATTTGGATTTACTTTTTTTTTTCAACTAATGGAAAAAAGGTGTTTCTTTTTTAATCACAACACTTGTTTGTTATATCAGTTTATTTGGTAGCCATACACTCAAGATGTCATGCAACATCTCCCACGATACTGTACAACTGGTAGCAACAGCTGGCTATTGTGTGTTGACCTCATTTTTTGGCATGTCATGGAGTATCATCATGTTCATCGTGTTGTCAGGCAATACCCACGCAGTTGGTCACTAAGGATGAACACAAACTGCTTCATACTAGAGACCGTCGGGGGAGGTCAGGCATGGATTGGCGTGTTGAATTGAGAAGATATCTTGATGTGTGGGAACATCGAGCAGAGAAACAAATTAATGCTCCTGGCTCAGCAGATCCATATACACCCGATCGAGAATACATAGAGTGGTATTTTTGCAGGACAACGACCCTGATTGATCAACCAGGACAACGCCAATCGGTTATGGAGGGTATTCATAGACACAGAGCTACTATGGAGTATATGATATTTACTAAATTTCTAATAGTATCAACAAATAATACTTCGGATTCCCTCATTTTTTAATATCTTACATATTTATCTCATTTATGTAGTTGCAGGCAATATCTGAGATGCGCCTTACGTTAGATATTAATTTGGAGAATATCCCCCATTTCACAGACGTTATTTGGGGGGTACATGGTGTTTCCACACGTACTTTAGAATATGTGCATGAGCTCTCCAGACTGCAGTATTATCAGCCACATGTGCACACCGAGGAACCTTTCCCTGGTGTGAGTTACAATGAAATTAGAAGTCATTCTCCAGCTCCTCCTGGTTGATAGGGTGGTCGGAGACCGCGTTCTCATGGCCCTACACCACACACTGGTTCATCTCAAGCCGAACCCTCATATGCGAGTCCAAACGACAGACCATCGCATGGTGGACCCTCACACTCCGACACTACTCCAGCTGATTCTACTACATACCTTACTCCCACTACTAGTCATACGTATATGTCGCCTACTGCTCCATTTGATACAAGTAGCATTCCACATGTCCAGTATGATTTTAATGAGGACGTAAGATACGATATGGAGGAGGATTTTACTGAGGGAGTTCCACATGACGACGTACATATGGGTGTTCCACGACGACATCCCACACCATATGTCTGCCCCCACGTGGAACAGGTGGAAAGCTTTGCAGAGGGCATCATTAGTACATTACATGTCGTTGGACATTCATTTCATTACGTGTTCTTCGAATATTGTATCTCTGAATCAATTCATGTATATTTTGTTTTCATTATCATCTCTAATTTCTTAATAATTAAATGCATCTACTCTTACATTTTTGTTTATTTATATTAGTTAATAGTGGTAAAAGTGGAGAATTTTAAAAAACCAAAATTTTTGTTTATTTACATCTCCAATTCATTTGAACTACAAAAAAAATTGAAATTTTACAATTACCATTCCAATACAGTAGTAACTTATGTTTTTTTTAATTCATTCATTTTCTATATTTTGGAATATTTAATCAGGTAGGTAGGATGTTCAAGTTTTATTATCAGAAATTTTAAAGCTGACTTTTAAACTCTTCTGATGCATTTAGCATTATGGATTTTTTTAAAAAATATATAAAATAATTAGATTTCTATTGATATGCTACAGGGGACAGAAAATATAAAAAAATAAATTGGAAAATCGGTTAGAGGACTACTAATAAAAAATTAATTAAATTGAGGGCGTATTCAGAGAATGTGTCCTCTGCATAGGTTTTTTTTAAAAAGGAAACTAAATAGAGGACGCATTTAGAGAAAGGGAAAAGACCCAAAATTAACAATTTAGTAGAATATTAATTTAATAATAAAATTAACATCACAAAATTGATAATATAGAAATAAAAAAAAATGTTATGATACAAAATTAATAATCTATGTGACTAAACATTGAGGCTGAGACCATGGAGAGGAATCAATCTCACCACCACCGACATGGAACCTTCACCCCGGCACAACATCAAACCAACAGTCAGCGATTAAGACTCCACATACATGAGAAAATCACAAAAAGACTCTACATACAAAATGACTAAAAGAATTCAGAATATTAACCTGTTATCTTTAGTTTAGCCAGTATCACTATCAACCACAGTTGACTTCACCATTTTAGGCTTCGTAAGCTCGATCAAGTACTCACATTCTTCATCAGAATACACGCGTAAACAATAGAAAAAAAGCTCCAAAGATGCAATTCGCAAGTAATGAAACTAAAAAGTAGACACAGGTAAAATCCTAACTCTCCATATTCCCTCTTATTCCAGATAACAAAGACATAATCACATAAGAGCACCACCAAAAGATAGCGCACCTAAGAAAGAGTTCACCACAACCGAAACTTCTGCCAGCATCCAGAATACTAAGTCCACAATGTAAAAAATACCTCACTCACATTCGTTCTACATTTTGATCATACTTGGAAAACGGAACCAATATCTCCCTTCCATCAACAACTCTTCCTACAATGTCAAAATAATCAAAAAAAAAAAATTTCTAAGATGGATTTCTAGGAGGGTAAGTAAAGTACCATTATTGCTTATCCATCAAATTGTCAGAAAATTAAAGGATTGCCAGGAAGATAAAATCAATCACCATTGCATCTCATGGTTTTAACATTTTCCCCTACAACATACTATCCACTATAGAAAGTACCTCAAGTAAACCTGAGAATGAAATTAAAAGTACCAGATCATATAGTCGCGATTCTATTATAATCCGGAATGACAATATACCTATTCTTTGCATAAATGCCAAACAAAACAGAAGCCAATTTGCAGTAACAATTTGAAACTATCTATACACTATAATTCATTTTTTAAATAAATCCACCTGTGATGGTGGGGGGTTTGGCAGACCCCTACCCATTTATTAAAATGAAAAGAAAGTACATAGAAAGAGGGGGGCATAATACCTTACCTCTGATTGTGCACCTGATGATCTTTAAAGAGCTATACATAAGTCCTAGAGTCTTAAATATCAACGGAGACAATTTGGAAAAGAAATACATTACATAAAAATTACACTAATCTGACGTTGGGAGTACCCGTTGCGTCTAGCCTTACCTGACCCACCACTGGAGAAGGGAGATCCAATGCTCCGAAGATGCTATTCACCTGTTTTCGGCTTGCAATCTTGGCTAGTGAGTCCGCTGCTCCATTTGCTTCTCTGAAGATGTGTGTCACTGTGTAGGTCACTTCTTGTAGTAGCAACCATATTTCTCTTATCATCGTTAGCAATCTCTAAGGAATCTTGAGTTGGCGAAGAATCATCCCATGAGGTATTTTCGAGTCAGTTTCGATGGAAAAATTTGTGATACCTTGTTCCCGCACTAGATGGATCCCATGTAGCAGGGCAGAGGCTTCCATCTGCAAAGCAGATTCAGACAAGATGGATTTGGACAGAGCTACTATTACCTGGCCCTTATGATTTCTAAGTATACAACCGATGCCCGCAGCACCGTTGTTAAAGGCGCCGCCAGTGTTCAATTTGAAAAAAGCGGGCAGTAACCATTTGGTGATTCGGATAGGTCTATGCTTGACAGGTTTGTGGCTCATTAATGTAGGTATATGACTAAGAATCCATGTGAACCCCAGATTGAAAGCCAAGACAGTGTCATTTAAATGTAATAAAATGCGTTTGAAAATAAACCTTATGTCAGGCTTTGTTCCTTCAAATATGTAAGTGCATTTGGCACACCACAGGTGCCAGTTAACTATGCATGGAAGGATTCTGATCAGACTTGTAAAAGCATCAGAAGCGGGAGTAGTCCAGTAGTAGTAAAAACGATCCCACAGGAGTTGGAAGGTAAACTGAAAGTAGTGTTCAGCTGTTTCCAGATTTGATTAACTTGGACACATGAATTGAAACAATGGTGGATGGATTCGGAGTTGTTAAAACAGAAACAACATCTTGAAGGGAGGTGAAATTGAAAAACTTCCAATACATCCGGGAAAGCCAGTAGTCTATTTAAAAGTTTCCAATTAAAAAGATTGGTTTTTCTTGGCAGTAGGTTAGACCAGAGATGGGTATAGGAGGGGATCTTAGATTTCTTTACTCTGATCAGTTCATAACCTGATTTGACTGTGAAGGATCCTGAATGAGTAGATTTCCATATAATGGAATCTTCAAAATTTGGGAAGAGGTTGTGATCTAGGTTTAGGCTCTGGAAGATGTGAGGAGGGAGGGAACTTATGATCTGATCCGAGTAGGAGTCTCTGTTTTGCAGAAATTCTGCCACAATTAAATTTTGGTACGGAAATTCAATTGGGTTGATTAAGTGATCTGTTAGAGGTCCTAGTGAGGACCAGTTAGAATCCCAGAAAGACACTGCACCAGAACCTAGGATGATTTGTGAGTTATGTAGTGCTATATCATTGGCCTCTTTGATTCTTTTCTAGGTTCTGGAGGTTTTTTGTGTGTCTTTCATTGACCACATTACATTGGCCCATAGGGAATTTCCTGTTTGGAGCTTCCACCATAGTTTTAAGGAGAAGGATTTTGTTAAGGTATGCAAATTTTTAAAATTTAGTCCGTTTTCTGTGGTTGGGAAGCATAAATTGGTGTAAGATCTCCAAGATCTATGCTTCTGTGTGTTATCTGAGGTATGTTTCCAGAAAAACCTGGCTAGAGTCTTATGGATTAGGTTGATGATATGTGTGGTTGGCTTCAATACCGTTATGAGGTGAATTTGCATTGAGGACAAAATGTGGTTGATTAAAGTTGCTCTTCCAGCTGGTGAAATAAGCTTGTTGTGCCAATGGTTAATTTTTTTTTGGATTGAGAGGAGCATTCCTTGGAAAAGAGAGTTTTTTGCTCGACCAGTGAAAATTGGGCAACCCAAGTATTTGAAAGGGATGGAACCTTCGAGCATGGAAGTATCTCTCTTGATAAGAGATATGATTCTGCTTGGGGTATGTTTAGAAAGATAGAAAGTTGATTTCTTCAAGTTGAATTTTTGGCCAGAGGCCAGCTCGTAGGATTTCAGAAAAGACATAATTGTTATCAATCCCTGTCTTGTATAATTCAGGAATATGGCTGTGTCATCTGCATAGGAGAGGTGTGAAGAGTGTTGCATCTGCAGGGGTAGTTTGTAGGGCTGTATATTCCCGAATTGATAAAGGAAATTGAGGTTTTGGGAGAAGGCTTCAGCTATTAATATGAATAGCAAGGGGGATAAAGGATCCCCTTGTTTTAAACCCCTAGAAGCAAAAAAGAAGCCAACTGATTTGCCATTGATCAGAACTGAGAAACATGCAGCTTTGATATTTCTCATGATTAGGTCAACCAGGGTATTGGAAAAACCTTGTTTGATAAGGACCTGAGCCAAAAAAGACCATGAGATCCTATCGAAGGCTTTCATCATATCCAGTTTAATAATCATGTTTGGCCCTTTTGTCTTGGTATGTAGGAAGTTTGTGTATTCCTGCATGAGGAGCACATTGTCTGCTATGTCTCTTCCCGTGATAAAAGTAGACTGTTCAGGGCTAATTAAAGAATCAAGAAAGACTTTTAGTCTCGTGGATAGGATTTTTGAGAGAATTTTATTGGAGAAGTTGCATAAGCTAATGGGTCTGTAGTCTATGAAAGAAGAGCAGACGTCTTTTTTGGGGATTAAAATTATATGGGTTGCCGAGATAGCTTTGGGGATGTCCATTCCAGCAAAGAAATCTGTCACTGCCATGAGAACATCAGTTTTAATGATTTCCCAGCAGTTTTGGAAAAAGTGGCCAGAAAAGCCACCCGGACCCGGGGCTGAGTTGCCTTTCATGGAAGAGACTATGTTGGTTAGCTCGTCCATACTGATTTCTTTAAGTAGGGAGTTGTTCATGTCTTCTGTGATGACAGTAGGGATGTTTTCCAGTATCCATGATGTGTTGATTCCTGATGGGTCTAAATGATCATCAGTCAAAAGATTTGAGAAGAAGCTAATAGCTTCATTCTTAATTTCATCTGTGTTATTTAGCCAATTTCCATCACTGGCTTTGATGAGGGCAATTGTTTGTCTTTTGTGTTTGTTTTAGATTGACTGGTGAAAGAATTTGGTGTTTACATCGCCTTCTTTCATCCAGTTGAGTCTTGATTTTTGCTTTAAGAAGGTTTCCTGGTTTGTTAAGGCCATTTTCAGTTTTGCTTTAGCCTGATTTAAAGCTTGAATGGTAATGCTGGTTCCAGTTGTTGTAGATCATGTTCAGCTTTAATTAGCTGGTCTTCACAAAGCTGAACCGCATCAAACACATTACCAAAAGTCTCCTTGTTCCAGATTTTGAGGGAGTGTTTTAAATGTTTGAGTTTGAAGACTAGTCTTCTCATCCCTTTTAGATTGGTATGGATTTTCCAAGCATCTTCCACAAGTTCCATGAAACAGGGGTGGTTTATCCATCATTCTTGGAATTTAAAAGGCTTGGGGGATGACTTAGACAATGCATTAGAGACAGAAAGAATTAGAGGGGTGTGGTTAGAGCCTTCTCTGGCTAAAGTTTTAATTTTTGAGTTGGGGAAGTTAGACCACCACCTGTTGTTGGAAACCCCTCTATCTAGCCGTTTCCAAACCCTCCCTTTTGCTCTCATCCCATTCCAAGTGTATAAACTACCAGAGGTTGGGATTTCAGAAAACTGTTGATCATTAAGGAAGGTATTGAAATTTCTTATACTGTCTTGGTTTGGGATTGAATGGCCTAGATATTCCTCATTTTTTGTGATGACATTGAAGTCCCCTATTAGGCATAAGGGTTCCTTGGTTAGAGTTGCTAAAGTTTGCCACAAAAAATTCCGTTCATGAATCGTGTGCTTAGCATAGATGAAGCCTATTTGACATTCAGCTGAAAGAATGGTGGATTTGATTTTTGCAATGACCATCTATTCTTCCACTTTGATTATGTCGACTGTAATATCTTCATCCCACAGTAGCCATATTTTATTGATTGAATTAGCATAGGATTGGTTGAAACCCAGCTTGGTTGAGATGAGTTTTATTTGAACTGGGTTTAGTAGGGGTTCCATTAGGGCACAAACTTTGATCGAATTGTTTCTTTTAATGTTTTTTAAGTGGGTCAGAGATGGTTTATTGCCTATTCCTCTAATATTCCATGCACATATATTAATCACGGATATACTTTGGAGAGGGACAAAGAGGAACGGGTGAAAACCATTTTCGGTATGGAGGTGTAATCCTTTTTGGTCTACTTCCTTTGTTTATTTTTGAGCTCTGAACGGGGAAGGTTAAGTATGCTTGTTAATCTGAGATGGTCTTTGAGAAGGATTGCCTTTAATTGTTCAAAGCTGAGATGTTCCTGTTCCAGTAGATGTGTTTGTTGTTTAGAGGTGGCTTCTGTATTAATCCAATCTAGGGATTTATGATTAAAACCTTTAGATGAGAGAGGTTGAGAGTGAGCTCCATAAGACTGTGAGTGGTTGGTGGTAGGAACAGATGGAATGGTAATGTTCCTACCATCCTTAGGTTTGAAAGACAATGAGTCTATTTTTTGTGAAGTGGTGGCAGACTCAGAAAGCTGATTAGGGGCTTGAGCAGGAGAATTTTGCTTAAGTTGAGTTCCAGTGGAAGTTACGAAGGTTGGGGTTTTATTTATATCCTGAGAGAGGTTTAGTAGGGAGAGACTGGATGAGAGATTTTTTGGGCTTGGGGAAGAGGTTGTTGAGCACCTGTTTGTGGTATTAGGTTTAGGTCCAGTGGTGGTACTTAGGGGCAGAGGATCAATATTATCCGATTGGTTTAGGTCAAATTCAGTGACAGACAGTGGATTCACAACATTAATAGCTACATTAGCAGATACATGGGAAGTAGAGGGAACCTGGGATCCTTGTTCAAGGATCAAACCTTTTGAACTTGGATCTTTGTTAAAAAATGAGGCACCTGCTTGGGGAATGATGTCCTGAGAAAGCTGTTTAACATAGTTATCTGTTTTATTCTTGGAAGCAAGATGTGTTTTAGGAACATAAACAGCAGTGGAAGACGAACCATTTCCTTTACCTATGGGCCTACCCTGTTCTTCAGTGGAAATGGTTTTGTTACCTACTTTGAGTGAGTTTCCTTGTGGTTTCCAGGGGATGAATTTGGATGAGCTTTTGTCAAACCTACAGGCTGTATCCAGATGGCCTAGTTTCAAGCAGTTAGCACAATAGTGGGGAATACCTTCATACTCTATATATTGCCAAAAGCCAACTTCCCTAAAACTTAGCCATATTCTATCTAATCTAGGTTTGGTTACATCCAGTTCAATGCAAATCCTAGCCACATGAGGACGCGTCCTATTAAGGGAGGCCCTATCCACCCTAACCGGGGAGCCAATAATGTTACCAATGGACATAAGAACATCTTTATCAAAAAATTGCTGAGGCAGTCCATAGAGAGAGATCCAGATTGGAACTATAGGTGAATCAGCATTAGGATTGAAATTTGGTACCCATTTAGTGATTCTAATAGAATAAGAACCAAAGTTACAGATTTTGTGAAGCCAACAATGGTAGTAATCATCAGGTAGCGAAAAGGATATTAGAACCTGTTTGTTGTCAAGAAGGGTGATCTGGTTGTGTCCTTTGAATCTGGCTGTGTGAAAATCCTTACGGAGCATCTCCAGTTGAGGACGGCTGCGCGAAATTTTTTTGACAAGAGTCCATTTGAGCGGCGCTTCCAATTTGAGACACTCTTCCTCCGAAAAGTGAAGACCCGGCTCACCCAGATGTTCGATTCTTATTTTGGGGACGAAGGATGAGTAATGAGTATCAATCGGATTGGAGTGGGGGAGACCAAGAGCTTCGCATAACTCCTGGTTCACTACTTGGGCGTAAGAGATTGGCTGGGTGGAAGGGATTGATGGTGGCTTCGCCATCTCGGCGGTGCCGAAGAATGAGGGAGAAGAAAGCACAGAGCGTGGTGAAAAAATTGCACCGTTACTACGTGAAAATCGCACACAGTTCCGTTCAAGTTTTTTTTTGCAGACTATAATTCATCAATAGTCACAAAGAAACAGTAGTAAAAATCAGAAGAGAACATATGTTAGGGGACAAAAAGATGTAAAAATAAGTTAGCTTATTTTACTACTACAATACTACAGAAAATATGGTACAAGTCTATCACTACTACAGGAAAAAATTACAGTAGTATAAAAATCAGTTTGTTTATAAAGTTCAAAGAGGTGAGAAGTAAACTCTCTCAAAATTCATGGGAAAAATAAAGAAACTCAAAACGGTTCCCAACAAATATCATTTCAACATAGTGATACATTATCTTATAGAATTATGATTAAGGGGAAAATTTGGAGCATCATTTCATACATCAGTTATATCCAAGATGAGAACCATATACATTATATAGTATAATCAAATTACAAATGAAGGGTAAAAGTGCTAAACCTTCGATACTGACTATGTAATTAAGCTGGTTTCCAGTCCCCCGCCGCAATGTTTCTGGTTCAACGTCCCCACATTCATCTTCTTCTTCCCCTGCAATTCAAGCATTTTTTCTCTATCATACAAAACATCAAACACTTGGAGAGGAAGCATAAGAAAACCCTAGCACTCCCATTTTAGGATTTTACAGTAGACAACTACGTAACACCACACAACCTTTGCAAAAGCAAACAAAAAATAGCCTAGCAACTCTAACACCCCAGAAATCACAAGAAAATGAGAAAAATTCTAAAAAAGTATAAAACCCTAGGAAAATCACCCCCAAACCCAGATTTTACCCATAAATTTTAAAGAGGGAATAAGAGAAACTAAATACACGCAATCAGAGAGCAAAAATGAGATAGGATCGAGGGAAAAATGCCGAGTTCTTACCATTTGATAAATATAGGCAAAATGTGCAAAGCAAAGTATCAAGTTAACACATCTCATGTCATAAATATAGGTAAAAGATTGGATCTGAAGATCAAATCCAGATTTTATTAGTGCAGATTCTATTAGTGCATCAAAATCTTCATCCTTAGCCATCTCTTCATCCTTAAATCCCCTTCTTCAGCATCAAAATCTTCATCCTTAGCCCTCTCTTATAATAAATAAGCCCGTCCTCTGCAAGTGACCTTTGAACACTATTTTGAACTAATCAGAACACATAAATTTTCAATAAAACAAACCCTAACATCTCCAGAAGCCCAGAAATTACAATAAAACAAGAAAAATTTAAAAAAGTATAAAACCCTAGAAAATTCACCCTCATTCGTATATTTCACCTCTAAATCTCAAACAATTAACAAAAGCAACTCTATAAGGGGAATCAGAGGCAAAGAATGAGGAAAAATTGAGGACTTATTGACGAGTTCTTATCATTTCAAATGAAGCCTTATTTTAGGGGGTGCCGCCGATGAAAGAGTTGCAAAAACGTAATCTGGTTGCGCCTATCGGAGATACACCAAGACGTCAATGACGATAGGAAAAATTTATTGGTGGCATCAGTCGGTCGGAAGACAATGCATCTCGATTTCCGTGCAAGGGAGTGAGAAAGAGGTTGTCTTTGAGCGAGAAGGAAACATGAGAAGAAAACATGGACTGAAGAAGAAAATGATTTAGGAAAATATAGGAGAATAGGAGAAATAAAGGGCAAGGTCATCATTTAAGGTTATTTGAATTTTTGTATTTTTTATAATAAGGGAAAATGGTATTTCTACAAAATCCAGCATTAAACCAGTTGACTAGAAAGTTAACATGGTCAAAGATTATTTTGGCACTTTTGGAGATTGCATGATTATATTGGCACTTTCAGCCTAAGGTCAGGGTTATTTTAAGCACTTAACTCTTATATTTATTGTAAAGTATCCAAAACATTTAATTATGAGCTTAGTCAGATCTTCTCATGAAATATGTGAACCAAGTCTCTTATGTTGACCGTCGAAAAGTTAAATTCGACTAAGTTATTGGTGTTTATATATAGAAGTCAAGAAATGTTTGACCATTGATTAGTTAAAGTCAACTTAGTTATTAGTTTTTGTGTATAGAAATTCAACTAAAGTTTGAACGTAGATTAGTTATAGTCAAATATTTTATTAGCATATACAAATTAATTAAAATAAGAGTTGATCATTGATTAGTTAATAGTTAATTTAGTTATTAGTGTTTATATATCATAAGTCAAGTAAAGGTGGACCGTTGATTAGTGAAAGTCAAGTAAGGGTTGATCGTTGATTAGTCAAAGTCAAACATTTTTATTTGTATTTATATATACTAATTCAAATAAAGTTTTACCATTGATTAGACAAAGTCAAACATTTTTATATATTGAAAGTCAACTAAGGTTTGTCCGTTGATTAGTTAAAGTTAGTTTAGTCACTAGTGTTTATATATAGAGAGAATCAAGTAAAGTTAGACCGTTGATTAGACAAATTCAACCTAATTATTAGTGTTTATATATTGAAAGTCGAGTAAAGTTTGACCGTTGATTACTTAAAGTCAACTTAGTTATTTGTGTTTATATATTGAAAGTCAAGTAAAGTTTGACCACTGATTAGAGAAAGTCAACCTAGTTATTAGTGTTTATATATTGAAAGTCAAGTAAAGTTTGACCATTGATTAGATAAAGTCAACTTAGTTACTAGTGTTTACATATATAAATTCAAGTGAAGTTTGACCGATGCTGTTTTTTTCCAAAACAGATGCTATCTCAAAATTTAGCACCAGTTTTAACACCAATTTTTTAAAAACCGGTGTTAAAATTTAAAAATTGGTGTTAAATTAACACCAATTTTAAAAACCGGTGTTAAATTTTAAAAATACTAGCATTACATTTTTAGCACCGATTTTGAAAATCGATGCTAAAAAGTCGGTGCTAGAGGGGGATCTCTATGGTAGTGTAAGAAGCTTAAAACAAATTACTGAGTGAATGCATCTTCCACATATGTGTCAAAATTTTAAAATCAGAATTATTGCATCCGAATTTATGTTAACATATAGAATCAAAGAAACAACTCAAAGAAGATGGCATAAAATATGGGTCTCTGATGGAGTATGATAGTTGTAATGTAGGGTCAATTTCTCTTTTAAAATGATGGCGTCCAAATCAGCACCCCCAGCCTCAAGAGCTATAATCTCATGTTCAAGACTCTCATTTTCATCCCGAAGTCTCCTAATCGATTTCTCTTGGGTAGCGATGATAAGTTTCACTGATGAGAACCTGGAGAGGAAGCAAGATCCAATCTAGCACTTAACGGTCCATACTTATCAGCCATATCGACTAGGAATCGATCAGAAGATAACCTGAAAATATGCATGTTTAACTTCCAACACTCATCTACTCATGTTATCTTCTTAAGTTCCAGTTCTTTTTGAAGCTCTTGAAAGGCGTTAACTATCGTCTTATCTGGTGTACTATATAAAATGAATACTTCAAAATGGCACGCTTGTATCAACCGTCGTCATGGGCATAGTGGCCATTTCCCAGTGGAGCCAAACGTGTGCCCTTCTATGTGCTCTCAAGTGGCCGCCAAAAATGACGTCATTTTGGGCACCATTTTTGTCCTTTTGAGAATCCCATTTGTTAAAAGTTGCGGCACCTCTATATGAGCCTGCATGTGTTTCCAGGTGGCTGATAAAAATGATGTTATTTTCGACACCCCTTCGAGCCTTCGGCACCCCTTCGAGGGGTCCAGCTCTCACCCCTCGAAATGGTGGATCTTCAACCCTCGAAGGGGTGATTCTTTAGCTCCCGAAAGGGTGATTCTTTAGCCCCCGAAGGGGTGTTTCTTTAGCCCTCGAAGGGGTGATTCTTCAGCCCTCGAAGGGGTGGATCTCCAGCCCTCGTAGGGTTGGATCTTCACCCCTCGAAGGGGTGTTCCTTCAGCCTTCAAAGGGGTGGATCTCCAGCCCTCAAAGGGGTGGATTCTTTAGCCCTCAAAATGGTGATTCTTTAGCCCTCGAAGGGGTGGATCTCTAGCCCTCGAAGGGGTGTTTCTTCAGCACTCGAAGGGGTGGCTCTCTAGCCCTCAAATGGGTGTTTCTTTAGCCCCCGAAGGGGTGATTCTTTAGCCCTCGAAGGGGTGGATTCTTTAGCCTTTGAAGGGGTGGATCTCATGCCCTCGAAGGGGTGGATTCTTTAGCCCTTGAAGGGGTGATTCTTTAGCCCTCAAAGGGGAGTTTCTTCAGCTCTCGAAGGGGTGGCTATCCAGCCCTTGAAGGGGTGTTTCTTCAGCCCTTGAAGGGGTGATTCTTCAGCCGTCGAAGTGGTGGATCTCCAGCCTTCAAAGGGGAGGATCTCCAGCCCTCGAAGGGAAGGATCTCCAGCCCTCAAAGGGGTATATTCTTTAGCCCTCGAAGAGGTGATTCTTTAGCCCTCAAAGGGGTGATTCTTTAGCCATTGAAGGGGTGATTCTTTAGCCCTTGAAGGGGTGGATCTCCAGCCCTCAAAGGGGTGGATTCTTTAGCCCTCAAAGGGGTGATTCTATTGCCCTCGAAGGGGTGATTCTTTAGCCCTCGAAGGGGTGATTCTTTAGCCCTCGAAGGGGTGGCTCTCCAGCCCTCGAAGGGGTGTTTCTTCAGCCCTTGAAGGGGTGATTCTTCAGCCCTCGAAGGGGTGGATCTCCAGCCCTTGAAGGGGTGATTATTTATCCCTCGAAGGGGTGTTTCTTTATCCCTTGAAGGGGTGGATCTTCAGCCCTTGAAGGGATGGATCTCAAGCCCTCAAAGGGGTGATTCTTTAGCCTTCGTAGGGGTGGATCTCCAGCCCTCAAAGGGGTTGATTATCTAGCCCTCAAAGGGGTGATTCTTTAGCCCTCTAAGGGGTGATTCTCTATCCCTCGAAGGGGTGATTCTTTAGCCCTCAAAGGGGTGATTCTCTAGCCCTCGAAGGGGTGGATCTCCAGCCCTCAAAGGGGTGGATTTCCAGCCCTCGAAGGGGTAGATTCTTTAGCCCTCGAAGGGGTGATTCTCTTGCTCTCGAAGGGGTGATTATTTATCCCTCGAAGGGGTGATTCTTTTGCCCTCGAAGGGGTGATTCTTTTGCCCTCGAAGGGGTGTTTCTCCAGTCCTCAAAGAGGTGGCTCTCTAGCCCTCGAAGGGGTGTTTCTCCAGTCCTCAAAGAGGTGGCTCTCTAGCCCTCGAAGGGGTGTTTCTTCAGCCGTCAAAGGGGTGATTCTTCAGCCCTTGAAGGGGTGGATCTCCAGCCCTCGAAGGGGTTTTTCTTCAGCCCTCGAAAGGGTGATTTTCCAGCCCTCGAAGGGGTGGATCTCCAGCCCTCAAAGGGGTGATTCTTTTGCCCTTGAGGGGGTGATTCTTTAGCCCTCGTAGGTGTGTATCTTTAGCCCTCGAAAGGGTGATTCTCTAGCCCTCGAAGGGGTGGATCTTCAGCCCTCGAAGGGGTGGATCTCTATGTGGGCCTGCATGTGTTTCTAGGTGGCCGACGAAAATGACATCATTTTCGTTACCTCTTTGAGCCTCTGGAACCCCTTCAACCCTTCAGTACCCCTTCGAGCCTTTGGCACCCTTTTGAGGGGTCCAGCTCTCTGCCCTTGAAGGGGTCCAGCTCTCACCCCTTGAAGGGGTGGATCTTCAGCCCTCGAAGGGGTGATTCTTTAGCCCTCAAAGGGGTGGATCGCCAGCCCTTGAAGGGGTGTTTCTTTTGCCCTCGAAGGGGTGTTTCTTTTGCCCTCGAAGGGGTGATTCTTTATCTCTCGAAGGGGTGGATCTCCTGCCCTCAAAGGGGTGGATCTTTACCCCTCAAAGGGGTGTTACTTCAGCCCTCAAAGGTGTGGATCTCCAGCCCTCGAAGGGGTGGATCTCTAGCCCTCGAAGGGGTGGATCTCAAGCCCTCGAAGGGGTGGACCTCCAGCCCTCGAAGGGGTGATTCTTTAGCCCTCGATGGGGTGGATCTCCAGCCCTCGAAGGGATGAATTATTTAGCCTTCAAAGAGTGATTCTTTAGCCCCCGAAGGGGTGGTTCTTCAGCCCTTGAAAGGGTGTTTCTTCAGCCCTCGAAGGGGGGGCTCTCCAGCCCTCAAAGGGGTGTTTCTTCAGCCCTCGAAGGGGTGATTCTTCAGCCCTTGAATGGGTGGATCTCCAGCCCTCGAAGGGGTGGATTATTTAGCCCTCGAAGGGGTGATTCTCTTACCCTCAAAGGGGTGATTCTTCAGCCCTTGAAGGGGAGATTCTTCAGCCTTCGAAGGGGTGGATCTCCAGCCCTCGAAGGGGTGGTTCTCTAGCCCTCGAAGGGGTGATTCTTTAGCTCTTGAAGGGGTGTTTATTTAGCCCTTGAAGGTGTGATTATTTAGCCCTCGAAGGAGTGTTTCTTTAGACCTCAAAGGGGTGGATCTTCAGCTCTCGAAGGGGTAGATCTCCAGCCCTCAAAGGGATGCATTCTGTAGCCCTCGAAGGGGGTGATTCTATAGCCCTCGAAGGGGTGATTCTATAGCCCTCGTAGGGGTGATCTCAATCCCTCGAAGGGGTGGATCTTCAGCCCTCAAAAGGGTGGATCTCCAGTCCTTGAAGAGGTGGATCTCCAACCCTTGAAGGGGTGGATCATCTAGCCCTCGAAGGGGTGATTCTTTGGCCCTCGAAGGGGTAATTCTCTAGCCCTCAAAGGGGTTGATCTTTAGCCCTCGAAGGGGTGAATCTCCAGCTTTCGAAGGGGTGATTCTTTAGCCCACGAAGGGGTAATCTTTAGCCCTCAAAGGGATGATTATCTAGGCCTCGAAGGGGTGATTCTTAGCTCTTAAAGGGGTGATTTGTTTTCCCATGAAGGGGTGTTTCTTCAGTCCTCGAAGGGGTGGCTCTCCAGTTCTCGAAGGGGTGAATCTCTTACCTTCGAAGGGGTGGATCTCCAGCCCTCGAAGGGGTGGAGTCTTCAACCCTCGAAACTATCTAGCTCTCAGCCCTCGAAGGAGTGGAGTCTTCAGCCCTCAAAGGGGTGGGGTCTTCAGCACTCGAAGGTTTCTAGCTCTTAGCCCTCGAATGGGTGGAGTCTTCAACCCTTGAAGGTGTGGAGTCTTCAGCCCTCGAAGGGGTGGAGTCTTCAGTCCTTGAAGGGGTCCAGCTCTCAGCCCTCAAAGGGATGAAGTATTCATTCCTCGAAGAAATTGAGGTACCTATTCGAGATATAAACTTCCACTTGGAAAACCTTCACATCTCGAATCAGTACCTCGAACCCCTCATCTTTAACCTTCTCCACTTGAAAACCTTCACCTCTCACCATCTCCACACTTTAATTACATATATAATTGGTACATTTATAGCTTCAATTACAACCCTTTTAACATTATTATACAATTTCTATAATTTGTTATCAAGCTCACCGCACAATGCGCAGTGCAGCCACACTTGTACTCAATAATTAAAATGTGTTGTCGATCCACTAAAGATTCAGGCCATTGTCTCTAGAAATCCGAACTAGAACTACACTCTATACCTTTATAAAGTTTTCCAAAGCATAAGTTCTCAAAGGGGGTAGGGGTACGGTAAATGAAAATAGTTAAGACGTTACAAAAAATGAGAAAAAATAATAAAAGGACAAGCAGCAGGGAAAAGGAAAAAAAACCACTACAAGGGCTTATCATTCTTCAAAAGATAGTACAAGAGATTAGAAAGAGATCACCAAAATATAGATATGACCCTATGTTTTGACCATAAGTGTCAATATGACCTTGGAAGATCAGAAAGTGCTATTATAACCCTATGTTTTGCATCAAAAGTGCCGATATAACCTTATGGCACTATTCCGACATTTACTTTGTAATTCCCTGCATTGACCTAATACAAAAGGTCTAAAATAACCCCATCATTAAAACTAAAATTGTAAAGACAAAAATATCCCTTGTTGTTCTTCTTCTTCTCCATAATACAGCCAATGCTGCTCCGCTGCTCCGCCACCTCTGCCACTATCCACAACCACCACCGCCATATCCGCCACTACCGCTGCTGCCATTCACCACCACCGCTGCTGCCATCCACCACTGCCACAATGCAAACACCAGCACCATTGCCATCGCGCAGACACCAGCACCAACACCAGCACCAGCACCACTTTCAGTTCATACCTGCCACCAATCCTCTCAGCAATCCAGTTAGAATCTAACCAAACAGAAGCCGCCGATGACTCTTTTAAATTTCTTGATAACTTGTAAAGATACCTTGTAATCCGTTGACGACATCAAAATCTAACCAAATTTCTCGATGCCATAAAAGGAATGCCACCGACGAGACTTCGTTTCTTTTCCGCTATCTCTAAGCACCACCTCCCAAGCACCACCATCACACCTCCTCCTCCGCCCGCCACTGCTCAACCCTAGCCCCACCACAACCACCACTCAACCCTAGACCCACCAGCGCTTAACCCTAGCCCCGCCACCTCTCAAATCTAGACCTGCCACCGCTTAGCCTTAGATTTGCCCCACCACCGCTCAACCCTTGTCCTGCCATAACCACCACATTCCACCTCTTTCCCTTGTCTAGCCCCGCCACCACTTAACCCTAGCCGCGCCACTGCTACCGTTCAACACTAACCTAGCCGCGCCACCGCCATCGCGCTCTACCTTCCCCCTTGCCTAGCCCCATCACCACGCTCCACCTTTCCATAGAACGCTAGCTGGAAACCCGATTGGAATGCCACTTTGATTCACCTCCACTGCTGCTTTTGATTCACCTCCTCCACCATTTTTTGTGTCGCTCAGCCAAGCACCGGAAAGTAGAGACCATACGCTTTTGAAATGCATATAGAAGTGTAAACCCTACGCTTCCAAACACTATGAAAGATCGAAAAGTGGAGACCCTATTTGAAAATGCTGATGTCCCGCCACCTGTCCCACACCATCGTGTCTAGAAGAAAGAAGTTTGTGAAGGAATCGAATCTAGCTGGAGGGTCAAAAAGTGTCACCATTGGAATCGAAGTTTGTGGTGGAGGAATCGAAGTTTATGGAAGGTCAAAGAATTTTGCGGAAATGGAGCGTCAAAAAGAAAATAAAATTTGTGGCTGAAAGAAGAAAGTGGAAGAGTATATTAGAACAATTCGAGCAAATCATAGGGTTATAATAGCACTTTCTGATCTTGAAGGGTCATATTGGCACATATTGCAAAAACATAGGGTTATATGGACACTTTACTGGAAAAAAAATTGTTGAAACTTGACTACTTTTTCCTATAAGAATCAAGTTACCTTTTCATTGTGACCCCATCCAGCTTCTCTGCGCCTTTATAAGCATTAATGGAACCAAGCCAATTCTCCAGCTGAACACCCACCTCAAAATTGACCACCTGGTTCTCCAGATCTAGGCCAGCATGTACTCTTGCCAATGAGAATAATTATTATACTGGGGCTACAGTAGCCGAAAGTGGATGGAAATATGGAGATCACATTTGCTAAATGCGTTTCTCTATATTTTTCTTTTTAAAACTTTATTTTTCGAAAAATGAGGACACATTGGCCAAATGCGTCCTCTATATTTTATGCATTTATGAAATTCTAGAAAGAGGAGAACGCATTTGCTAAATGCGTCCTCTATTATGCCTTTTTTTTAAAATTAAACCGAGGACGCATTCTGTGATTGCGTCCTCAATGTCCGTTTCTTTTTAAACCTAGAAACAGGAAACCGATTCCTAGAAAGCCATCCATCTTGTTTTCTTCGCCCGCCAGGTTCTTCCATCCTCGCCGTCGTGCTCAGGACGTCTTTGCGATCTTCCGCGTGCTCACGCCGTGTGTCTCCCTCCCAGCCTTTGTTTTTTGCCATTGTCATCATGCAGAACGTATCTCTCCCATTCTTCTTTGGTATTTTTTCTTTTTTGTTAGATCTGCTAGTTTTCTTCACTCATTGTGTGTAAATAGTTGTTTGGTTTGTAGCTGAAGCCATTGGCCGGTTGTTACTAACTGATTTTCCACCGCCGGACCTGAGCGTGCGACGCACGCACCGCAGCAAGCTCCACAGGTGGTATTCACGCGCTACTAGTTTACCTGCCCATGGGAGTCACACACCACCAGAAACTCTGAGTCTTCGAGAGCCTGTCTGCCACTGCATTTGCTAGAGGTACCTGAAAAAATCTTGATTATATGAATTTGTTGAATGATTATGTGTGGTTTGAATGATTATGTGTTGTTTGAATGATTATGTGTGGTTTGATTTTATGAATGTGTTGAATGAGGATGTGTGATTATGGGTGAATTGATTATGTGTGATTTTTTTCACCATTTTTTATTTCGTCGTTATAACAATTTAATTTGTGTGCTATTATTCAGTTCAAATTTTATATTGTGAAGAGACATTACCAAAGTTAAAATGTTGTATATCAATTAGTAAAAAAATTGATAATAGTGTATGATTTGGTTGCCTGATGACAATGGAACAATGTATGGTTTAGGGTTTGAGGAGTTGAATATATGTTATTGAATAATACCGTCTTTCTGAATATAGAATTATATGTTCTATGTTAGTATAATGCAGTTGTACAATGTTTTTGACGGTTTACTTTTACAAAGGGGGTCAGATTAAGTTTGATTTGAATGTGGGTGTGAATTATGATCCTCCCATACCTGAGAAAAATGTGACTCTTGAACAGAGGTTAAGCCACTCCGAGTTAGTTGAATTAATTTTTAGAAGGCTTGGCATTGTAAGTGAGGGGTTTTTGTTGAAAATCTATTATCGTTATCCTGAGCTGATTGGTTCGTCTATATATTATCGATGTCATAACATGGAACATGAAGAGTCCACCATGACCTTCTTCAACATTGTTGATCGAATGTCCTTGTCCTCTGCTAATCTTTACATTAATATGGAGAAGATGTCAAACACCATTGACCATACGGGTGATGTTGTTGGTGATTGTGAGCATGTTGTTAACGATGATGAAGGTGAGTGAAGGGAAATTGAAGAAGAAAGTGAAGATGGTCAATCCTTATCAACTGATTCGAATCCAGGGGACGATGATGAACTAGTGGTGTACACAAACAATGTAGCCAAAACATTCCATCTTATGGAATCCTAATACAGAGGCCTACTTTAGGGATTATGGGGGGCCTGATGAGGATGTGTATGATCTAACTAATTGTAGCAAATGACTTCCTAGTTATGTTCAAGGGATTGGTGTAGTTGAATTTGGTATGCAATTTTGGAGTAGGTCGGAATCGGTAGAAGCTATTTCTAGGTGGAGTTTGATGATGAACAGGGAGCACCGGGTCAAGGAAAGAAGGTCACATACGTGGTTTGCAAAATGTAAGGACGTTGTTGAAGGAAGTGGCTGGTCAATCAAATGTAAGGACGTTTTGTATTGTTAGAGCCAGTAAGAAGGCTGCCTGTGGGATGTGGGAGATCACCAAATGAGAAAGTAGTTATAATTGTATTGGTGTTGGTCGATCAAATGGTAACACTAACCTAACATCGTTGATAATCGTTGATAATTGATCAAATTGTTTAAATATGTTGAATTAAGTATTCAAAAAGAAATTGTCAGTATAATTTAATGCCCGAAAAAGAAATTTCCTATACAATTTAGCGTTCATTTTTTCCAGCATAAGTTAGCCCTCTATAAAATACTGTCTTGGTTCTTCCACTGGATAAAACAGAGGTAGTTTGTGAACTACCATTCGACTTTGAGAAATGGGATTCCTTAGTTGGACTACCGTTCTTTCAACTAACATTGGAAAGAGGTACTACAAAAAAATCATGAGCCACGACTCCAAGAGGTTATAAGGAACATATTGAGAAAATTTGAATAGAGCTTGACCCTCTAAGGACCGGTCATATCAATTTCCCTCTCTCTTGAATGAACCTCGCATCCACACCTTGGACTACGAGCCTACCTACTTCATTTTTTTTCAGGGAACCCGTACCTTTAGGAAGGAAACTTCATTTGTCCTCACATGCTGTAGAAAAGAAGGGTAATAGTCTATGTTTCTATTCATGATCTCAGGGTACATTATATTGTGGTACAGAATACCTATACAAGCTTGGAAATGGTAATAGAATCTAATTACGATTACAAGTAATATTCTGATTCCTTAATACTCCTCCTCAAGTTGTAGTGTGGGATCAGAAATGTTCAACTTGCCAAGTAAGGAATGAAACTGGTTACGTCCGAGATCTTTAGTAAATAAGTCCGTAGGTTGATCGGTAGTGTGGATATGATGAGTAACAATGGTGCCAGACTGCACAAGATCCCAGATAAAATGACAATCAACTTCAATATACTTAGTACGTTCATGGAACACTGGATTTTCCACAATATGAATAGCAGATTAGCTGTCACAAAACAAATGCATATGAGTAGTATGCACAACCCCCAAGTCTTTCAATAAATACTTAAGCCATAACAATTCACAACTGGTAACAGCCATAGCACGATACTCCACTTTAAAAGAAGAGTGAGAAACCTAGGTTTCTTCTTGGTCTTCCATTAAACTGGAGAATCACCTATCATCACAAAGTATCCGGAAAGAGGAAAATGGGTAATAGGGCATGCATCCCAATTACAATCACAGTAAGAAGTCAATTGCAATGCACTACAGGAAGAGAGAAATAAACTTTGACCATGTTGACTATTCTGGTAGTGCAAAACGTGAACAATAGCTTGCCAATGAAGAACACAAGAAAACTTCATAAACTGGGTAAGTGTATGAACCGAATAACTTAACTCAGGATGAGTGATGGTGAGGTAGATCAGGCACCCAACCAGATGCCGATATTGCTCGGGATCATGTTAAATTAGACCTTTAACACGTGCCAGATCATGTTGTTGCTCCATCAGAAAATTAGTTGGTTTAGAGGCAGATTATGTCAGATAAGATGTCCCGGGCATATTTTTGTTGGGAAAGAAACATCCCATCCAGTCTTCTAGCAATCTCTATACCCAAGAAATACTTAAGCAGACTAAGATCTTTCATATAGTAACTAGAGCTCAGGTATTTCTTGAATTAAGAGATAAGCGATAAAGAACTACCAACAATAACCAAATCATCCACATAAACTAGCACATGTACAGATACTAAACCACGAGTAAAGATAATTAAAGAGTAATCTGCCTTACTCTAAACAAAGCCAAATGCATGTAAGGCTTGAGCTAGTTTTGCAAACCAATTGCGAGGAGCCTGATGAAGACCATAAAGAGATTTATGAAGGTGACATACCTGACCAGGGGGCACATGATAGCCAAAAAGAGGCCCCATGCAAACCTCTTCATGTAGATCACCATGCAAGAAAGCTTTTATGTACATCCATCTGATGCAGTTCCCAATCACGAATAACAATAACTGATAAGAAAAGATGAACCAAACTCATCTTTGCAACCGGAGCAAATGTCTCAGTATAGTTAATCCTTTCAACCTAGTGATTCCAGAGAACCATTAGGCACACCTTATATCTCTCAATGGTACCATCAGATTTGAACTACGTACGGTAAACCCATTTGCAACCAATTGTAGTCTTGTCCAGAGGTAGAGAAGCCAGAGTCCAAGTATAATTGTGCTCAAGCGCAGTAAGCTCTTCAGTCATAGCATCTCGCCAATGAGAATGCTTTGATGCCTCAGAATAAGTAGTGGGATATGCACTAGAAGTTACGGCACCCAAAAATTTAGAATGCGGACTAGAAACATTATCACAATTTACATAATTAATAAGAGGATAGATAACACTTGAGGATAGTGAAGGCGCATGAGTGAATTTAGCAGTTAGGGGGTGGCCTTCAGTAGTAATAACACATACATAATCATCATTGCAGTCATATCTTCCAAGTAAGGAAGAGGTCATTGATTTTGAGTACTCTGTCAGAGAGGAGGTGGCTCGGTGGTGGAGGGTGGCACCGGAGTATCCAAAAATGCAGTTGGTGGATCTAGCAGTAAGTGGCGGTGGATGGGAGTGTCCGGTGCCAGAGATGCCGCATCAGGCCGGCCAGGAAATGGCGGCATGTGAGAGCTTCATTGACAACAACTGGTGGTGTATGAAGCACATACAGCAACGTCAACTCTGGCTGTGCAGTATCAGACTGGACCAACAAAGGAGTGAGCCTATGATCAGGGTCAGACGGTGGGTTCGGCTGGGTAGGCGGATTGGGGATCGACAGGTAAGGCTCCGGTGGAGGTTGCGGTGATACCGATGGTGAGATGGTGGCATCACCGGGATACATTGGGGCCGGTGTTAGAGTGATCGCATAAGGGAACTGATCTTCAAAAAAATTGGCATCCCAACTGTTGAAGAAGGTACGGAATTCCAAGTCATAAATGCGATAGCCTTTTTTTTCGGCAGGATAACCAAGAAACAAACATCACCGAATTCTTGGTGCAAACTTGTCTCAGTATCTGTAAATGTAAGCAATAAGACATAAGCATCCAAATACCTTCAAAGGTTTGTAATTTGGAGCTTGCCCATAGAGCATCTCAAAGGGAGAACGTCCATTTAAAAGGTTCGTCAGTGTCCGGTTAATTAGATAAGCAACAGTGAAAACACATTCTCCCCAGAAATCAACCAGCAGATGCACTTGAAAATGTAAGGCACACACCACATTTAACAAATGGCTATGCTTTCATTCAACACGAACATTCTGCTAGAGAGTATAGAAAAATTATCTCAAATTCAGCACAATATGATCTCAATGGAAAAAACTCAGTGCCATTATCAGCCCAGACACGCAGAACTCTGTGGCCGAGCTAGTTCTTGATTAAAGCACAAAATTCTATTTAAAGTAGAAACTGCTTTAGACTTAGCAACTAATAGATAAACCAAACAACAGGGGAATAATCATCAACTGTTGATAAAAAATAAAACTTACCACTAGAAGATGGTGTACTATAAGGACCCCAAACATCGCAATGAGTTAGTTCAAACAATGAAGTTGCATTTGAAGAGCTGAAAGAAAAACTATGTCTTGTCTTTTTTTCCATATAACATACAAAGCAAGGAACACAAGTATTATTTGTGCTAAAATCAATAGAGGAAACAGAAGACAACACCGTAGAGGAAAGATGTCCAAGGCGCTTATGCCATAAATTAGAAGAGGACATGGAAGCAACTGTCGAAAAAGACTGCAGGAAAAACTTATTGCCATTATCATCAGCATTGATTGGGAAATATGAAGCTTTGTCGTGACCCTTGCGATGAAAATGCGTACAGACAAGATTCTTGCAATCAGCTGAAGTAAGGATAGCTATCAAAGAACCTGTAGGTGGTGTGCATTATGCGGTATATGCCACAGAGTAAAAAAAGGCTTGCGAGACTGGATAATAGGTCGGTGATTATCCTTCTGGATAAAAAGTGCATATACACGGTTGACTGATGGAAGTGGATCAATGCTCATGATATGTGATCACAAGGTGTGATAGCCTTCATCGAGACCAGGGATGAATTGATAAATCAAATTCTTCTCCTCTCTAGGGAGGTGCGTGCAGCAAGATTACAAGTTCATTCATAGTCTCAAACTAAATGAGGTCATACATAATTGTAGTCTCCAAATAGCTTCTTTAGGCTTCCAAAGTAGGTGGCGATGTTCTGACCATTTTGTCTACAGTTCTGAATATCTTTTCGCATCTACGGAATTTTCATACCATCACCAAGAGTAAAACTGGCCTTCAGGTCATTCCACAATTCCTTAACTGTGGCAAAAGAACTGGTACAGGATCGCAATACTGGATCTAGGGTTATTAAGATCCAGCAGACAATTTTAGCATTAACCCTAGGCCAATCAGAAGCATCAGGATGATCATCCTGGGGTTTTGCAATGGATCCATCAATGAATGCAATCTTATTCTTAGCAAGCATAGCACGGAAAATAACATCAGATTATTCAAGGTAATTCTCTTGACCCTTCAGGATGGTGGGTGAAATAACCAAACCAGGTTCGTAAAAAAGGCTAATAAAGTAGGGATCATTTGGTAGGCGACCAACAGATACAGGTGGATGAGAGACAGATTGTAACTGCAACTGTTTCAATAACGTTGTAATTACCCCATAGTCATTTATGTCTTGAAGCTTAGTAGCCTCAGATTCAACAACAATATGAGTATGTTCTTTGGGATTTCTTCCAGAGTCAGACATAGTAGCAAATTGGTAGGATTAGCGGCGGGTGGAATAAATGGCGGTGGATTAGATCAACGGTGCGTGTAATTAACAACAGTGGCACGTGGATCGGTGTGTGGGCTTCACATGAAGACTGGAAAGAGCAGCGAACAGTAGCAGGAGATCACGACTGGATGAAGAAGCAAGACAACGGTCGTCGAACCAAGATCAGTGGGCGACATAGTGGCTGAGAGATGATGCATGATTGGAACGTATCGGTGAACAACGGTGCGACAAGCTCCGCAAAAAGGCAGGACAATTTTCTTTAGGGTTTCAAGATTTTAGGCTCTGATACCATGCAGAAAATAAGATAATAATCTGTGTTTCTATTAATGATCTCAGGGTACATTATATAGTGGTATAGAATACCCATACAAGCTAGGAAAAGGTAATAGAATACAATTACAATTATATGTAATATCTACATTCCTTAATACATGCCTTGGAATTCCAAGAAGGATAAGGATAGAGAGTTGAATCATAGAAGAGAAAGTCCTCCTTCTGGGGTTTAGTGGAAGAAGGATGTAAATTCAAGTGGCTTTCATTGATTATTTAATTGGCAATTTGTGAACTAATTTGGAAACAGAAAAAGTTCCATGTTGGAACATACGGACATCAGCCGCATCCTAGAAGGGTTTGCTATAGAACAGAATATTGCAATTGTATTGAAATATGGAAGCTTGTATATTATGCGATTGTTATTCTAGGTGGTGTTAGAAACATATTAGGATTATGGAAAATCGCTACAAATATGGAAATGGATTTATGGAATATAAGAGATTTGGATATTCTTTAGGAGCAGATGAGAAATAGAAATCTTATGGAGATAATCATGGAATGTTTAAATCTGCTCATAGACTATAAATGGGACATCACAGCTGCATTATACACATAAACTTAATTGCAAAAATCTGCACACAGATTTTTTATCTTTCCGAGTGTCTTGCGAGAGTCAGCATATATATGTTCCAACATACATAACCTTCCGTTCAAAGTTCATAATCACATACCTTAATTCCTTGAGAGGAGCAGATCCAGCGTTGACGAGTTTCGAGGTCAGAGGGAGTTTGATCAAGGTGGATCGATAGTTAGGGGAGCTAGCACAATTCACATTTAAATTAGAAAAGATAAGTATCTTGTATGATGTACTCTGTGTTGTATCTTTATGATTAGTGGATTAATTCTGAACTAGGCCATGCCCCACAGATGTAGGTGAATTTCACCAAACTGTGTAACCAAGTCTCGTGTCTCTAAGTATTTATTTTATTGCATACTTGGTTAAATTGGTTATGTTGGAACATAGTGGTAATCGATTAGATAATTCGGTAAAACCAAATTTCATTTGGTATCAGAGCATTGGTCACTTACTTCTACTTTGGTTTTGTCAAGGAAAGTGTGATCCAGTTTTACTATGGAAACCAAAGAATGAGCTTTTGTGTCTCGGCCACCACTGCTAGAAGGTAACAACTACAATTACTAGAAGGCACACATGAGAGTCTTCATCAACTCATTGGATGAACTAGCACTGAACTATGTTGGAATTGAGTGGAATCCTCTCACTGAAGATGTTGACACAAGCTCTAAGGCGAAAGAAAGAGAGTTAAGTAAAAAGGAGCAGAAACTCAAAGACAAATCCACTTGGTCTTCTGTTTAACTCAAGGCTTCAATGGAAAATTCAAAGGCCTTAAATGCTATCTTCACGAGACTTAATGAAAATTAGTTTAAACTTATCTCTCATTGTCACCGGGCTAAGAAAGCTTGGGATATTCTGCAAACTATTCATGAAGGAACCAGTCGTGTTCGAGAATTCAAACTACAGATGTTAGCTACAAAGTTCGAGGAATTAAAAATGGAGGAGGATGAGACTATTGCTATATTCAATGGGAAACTCAGAGACATCTTCAATATGGCTTATCAACTTGGGAAATTCTATAAAGTAGTAAGAAGAAAACCTTTAGATCTCTCCCTAAAAGGTTTGCTATGAAAGTTTCAGCCATAGAAGAAGCAAGAGATGTAGTCACCATACCCTTAGATAAATTAATGAGATCATTGCAGACTTATGAGATGACATTCCAACAGCCTACAAAGAAAGTCCAAAAGGAGTTGCCATTCTAAACATCATTATTAAAGGACAATCATGAATCTAATAGTGATGATGAATTTGAAAAATTGGTACTTATCACTAAGAATTTCTCGATAAAGCTGAAGAAGGTGGTAAACAAGATGTCATGCGAAAGAATTGGTGGAAATAGAACAAGGGCACCAGATTCCGACAATAACCATGGGACATGATTTGAATAAGGAAATTAGCAATTCCCCAGAAATCAAAATGGTGAATATAAACAGTTTGGACGAATCCAATGTAGAGAATGTTAAGGATATGGTCATATTTAGACTGAGTATGCCAATACCCAGAAGAAACAAGGGAAATCCTATGTCACATCGTGGAGTGAAGATGCTGAAGAAGAGAAAGATGAAGAGGAACCTTACCAACGAATATGTGGCATTTAGAGCAAAAATTCACGATGGATCAGATGAGTAATGTTTCAATATGCCAGAAAAGGATGACAATGTATGTTCCAACATAGGATGTGATGCCTTTTCTAGGAAGAGAGGATGTATGCCATGTGGCTTCAAGTGGTTGATGCAAACAAAGTTTTGAAAAAAGAGAAAAATCATCTGGCCGAGATTGAGAAGGAGTTACAAATCCAAGTTGCTGAACTCAGAAAAGAGATTGATGTGTTAAATATGAAACTAATATCAACAAACAATAGAGCTGAGACGTCTGAAGTAGCTATTACCAAGTTGAACACTGGAAAAGCAAAACTTGATGACATTCTGACGATGGGAAAGAACTTTGGAGACCGACATAGAATTGGCTATGACAACCCTACTGGAAGTACAGTCAAACTCAAGACAAGGATTAAATAGATAAAGAGAAAGTTTGGCAAACCTCACCAAAGGAAGCCTCTCATCTGCAACTACTGCACATATCTAGGCCATACAGAGAAACAATGCCAAAAATTGCTCAGGGATATCATGACTGGATGACAACTCTCGCCATGTTCCAACATAAACGAAGTCTAGTGATAAAAAATGGTCAAGAACGTATGGGTTGTTAAATGCACTAGTTCTTGCATGATCGCACACACTTATCTCATAGCACATTCCAAAGACTCGTGGTATTTTGATAGTGGTTTCTCTCGCCAAATGATTGGTACTCAAGAATTTCTAATAAACATTAAACCATATAATGGTGGTTTTGTTATCTTTGGAGATGGAAAGAAGAGTAGAGTATTTGGAAAGGGAGAACTACCGATTGTAGGATTTCTAATATTTACCAGTGTTCTATTTGTTGAAGATTTAAAGGCGAATCTTTTGAGCATTAGTCAACTGTGTGACGACAACATGACTGTGGAATTTCAGAAGGACAAATGTATAGTGAAACACGATGAAGATAAGTTCTCACATGGGTTCGATTATCAGATAATTGCTACTTGCCGGAACAAGAAGTGAAGTCTATGAGTACAAAACAAGATGAAGGATCCTTATGGCATAGAAAGCTTGGCCACATCAATTACAAAACCCTGGTGAAGATTGCATATACAAAGGCTATACGAGGTACGCCTACACTAACAAGCACGAATGGATTTGTGTGCGGACCATGTCAACTAGGTAAACAAATTTGATCTCCTCATTATTCATTTTAGTATATAACTAACTACAAGAAATATGGAATTACTACACATGGATTTGATGGGTCCAGTAAATACACCTAGTGTTAGTGGCAAGAAGTATATATTTGTCTGTGTTAATAACTACTCTAGATTTACTTGCGTGGCATTCCAAAAGGAAAAATATGATACTGTGGATGTGTTCATAAGTCTGGTGATAAAACTACAGACTAAAAAGGAAAGTCCAGTTGGGAAAATTGTGAGAATTCGTAGTGATCATGGCAAGGATTTTGAAAATTCTAAATTTAGTGATTTCTGTGACGAACTTGGTATTCAGCATGAATTCTCGGCGCCAATCACTCCTCAGCAAAATGGAATCATGGAAAGAAAGAATAGGACCCTCCAAGATATGGCTCGTGTCATGTTAGCCGAGAAAGAAATTCACAAAAACTGGTGGGCAGAAGATATAAATACATCTTGTTATACCATCAACCGTGTATATCTATGACCATTCACTGGAAAAACATTATATGATATTTGGAAGGGGAAGAAGCCAAATGTCTCTCACTTTCATGTGTTGGAAGCAAATGATACATTCTTCGAGATAGAGAGCAGTTGGAAAAATTTGAGAATCACAGTGATGTTGAAATTTTTCTTGGTTATTTTGTAAATAGTTGGGTGCATCGTGTCTACAATCTACGGAAAAATACTCTCATGGAATCCATAAATGTCATTGTGGATGATTATGAAGATCGAGAAGTACAAGGTGATAGAAATGATGAACTGGATAAAGACTATGTTCTAACACAACCCAGTCAACCTAGTCCGCCAGACCATGTTGGAACATCTGAACAGACTGATGATCCTGCTGAACCCAAAGATATCAAGTATGTTGGAACATCATCCCCCATTGGCTCCTTGAATGTCCCAACACAGGTGCAACCAGAGTCAATCATGAGAAGTACTCGTTCAATTCCTCGGGTTGATTACAGAAAATTGACAGTATTGCAATTTTTCATCTCTCTCATTGAACCCAAGAACTACAAGGAGGTATTACTTGATGAATACTGGATTGCGGCAATGTAAGATAACTTCGAAATTTTACACGAAATGATGTATGATATCTCATTCCTCG
Source organism: Rubia yunnanensis (assembly GCA_037428765.1). Lineage (NCBI taxonomy): Eukaryota > Viridiplantae > Streptophyta > Magnoliopsida > Gentianales > Rubiaceae > Rubia > Rubia yunnanensis. The sequence goes on along the minus strand of CM075062.1, from coordinate 108,628,616 downwards.
CCCTAAAGGTGTAAATGTTATTGGTACTAAGTGGATCTTCAAGAACAAGTCGGATGTTGATGGACACATCACTCGAAACAAAGCCAGATTGGTTGCTCAGGGATATACTCAAGTTGAAGGAGTCGACTTTGATGAGACATTCGCACCAGTTTCCATGTTAGAGTAAATTCAAATTTTACTTGTTGTTACCTGCACTACGAACTTTACACTTTACCTGATGGATGTCAAAAGTGCTTTTATAAATGGTTTGGTCAATGAAGAAGTACATTTTGAACAACTTATAGGATTTGGGATCCTCATTACCCTCATCATGTGTATCGCCTCAAGAAGGATTTATATGGCTTAAAGCAAGCACCAAGGGCATGTTATGAACGACTTACTAACTTTCTTCTTAAGAAAGGTTATTGATATTTGCATTTTATGTGCATAATTTAGTACTTTCTGGGGTTACTTTTGTGCTCTTTTATTATCAAGAGCTTGTGTTTTACCTTGAAATTCTCTTAGGAGAGGTAATAGAAACTGTATGCTCTTTTACCTATTCTAAGTGGATTTTGCATGACAAAGGAAGAACTTGGAGGCTTGAAGACTGGAGGCCATTAAAAGATCACTTTTCAAAGACTTTGAAGACTTGCTTTGAAGACACGAAGACTTGAAGACCGGAGGCCATCTAAGACCATTTTTTAAGACTTTGAAGACTTTCTTCAAAGAGTTGGAGACTTGAAAAATGATAGGAATCATTGTGAAGATAAGTGTTTACCACAAGAAAAAGAAAAGAAAAGAAAGTTAAGTTCTGGCGCCCGTCGCGATTGGCAACAAAAGCGTCACGAGTCGCGACCAACGGGTGTCTAGAACCTAACCTTATCCTTTTTGTACTATAAATAGCACTCTCTTTCCTCTCATTCACATCTCTTCTTTCCAGCATTTTTTTGTACTGTTTCTAACCCTAGATTCTACAGTTTTTCATCTTTAAATTCTCTTGTATTATGTTTGGTTTGTTAGCATTAATTAGTATGAACTCTTGTAGCTAAATCTAGTTCTTGGGAGCAATTGATCAAAGCTTCCAAACTTATGTAGTAAGATTCTATATTTTCTCATTTATGAACATTTATTGGAGAGCATTTATTATGTCATTAATGTTGTGTTTTACCTCATTTATACCATGGGTTGTTTGAGTATATGAAATGGTTGTATGATTGAAATGTTAGAGTGTTAGGAAAGTTGCAAATTTGTTACTCATTTGATATGAGATCCAGAGGCATGGATTTAGAACTTGTTTTGTATAATGTGTAGTAATTCTTGCCAGATGAGTAATGTGAATTGTTTTCATATTTGTCTTATAGATACAAAGAAAGGTTGAACCTTGAATGTTGTTTGTTCTAAGTTTAATCTAATAAATGCTTTGTTTGGTTAAATGACTATGTCTTCGGTAGAAGGCTTGTTGTTATCAAACCTATGGTCCTTTGGGTTAAATGCCATTGATGAAATACTCCTATGATGTTATTTGTCTTTGGTGATCATCAATGAGGTTTGCAAATGGTCGTTGTTTGTCTTTGCAAACTACTCTTAAGGAGGAATGAATGTTGATATTTGAATGAGAAGTGATAACATTCCCCATAGACAATAAATGTAATTGAATGAGTGAATGAATCATTGAGCTATAGGATGTTTGGAAGTGGAAGTCGATTGCCCCCAAGGCTCAGTTAATTATCATTTACATTGTATCTTTAGTTGTATTGCATGATTAGCATAGTTCTCTTACTTTGTAAATTTTTTTCTTTCAATTTGATAACTTAGGCTCAAAAACCAACCATACCCCCCTTTGTTTACATGCTTTTATATGTATCTATGTACGTATATTCCTAGTATATTTTCTACTATATATGTTTAAACACTTGAAAAGACCCCCCTTCTCGTGGATGACCCCGACATGCCATTATCTAATTACTTGTAGATAGGAATCATTAGGGCTTAAAGTATTAATTTTGAGAGGTATGACGACGACCTCCCAAATTTGGCGCCGCTGCCAGGGAAGAGGCGTTTATTTTTAAGTGTTTGGGCATATTATGTGTGATTATATGCTAATTATAAATATTTGTTAGTTTAATTTTATTTTGATTTCTTAGTTGACTAGCCATTTTCACTTGGCTTGGAGACGTATTGTTCAAGTTCTTGGTGTATGGTTCGTACGCATTCCTTTTCAGAAGAACCCCTACACTACGACCCCGAGTTAAATTTGAATTTTAGACGGGCTAGGAGGCTTTCTTTGGAAAGTGTGAATAACACCCCTCCTAGTGACCATTTTGTGGATACCACTTCCTCTATGGAACATTAACTTGAGCACGAAGATGAGCATCCGGGTGGGGGACCTCAACATCCTCCTCTCCAAGGGTGAGCTCCTCCTTTCTGACAAAGGGAGATTCCTTTGGGGCAAGCATTGTTAAGAGACATCATGGCCCCCAACCTTGATCAACAACCAATGTGCATCGAGTATCTCGTGGTTGGACCGAACGGGTACTTTTGAGCTAAAGATTGGGTTCATCAACATGCTACCCATCTTTCTTAGTAGGCAAGGGGAGAATACCAACAAAAACCTCACCGAATTTCACTTCTTGTGTGGTGGTACGGTCCCCCATGGAGTGGATGAAGATTTCTATAAGTTGAAAGCATTCTCATTCACACTAAGGTATGGTCCAAGAGATTGACTCCACTACCTACCACCCAAGAGCATCAAGAGTTGGTTCTATATGAAAATAAAGTTTCTAGCCAAATACTTCCCGGCCTCGAGGTCTGCCGCCTTGAAGAAGGATATAAGCAACATCCTCCAATGGCATGAAGAATCTCTCTTCGACTATTGGGAGAGGTTCAAGAAGCTTCTCGCAAGTTTCCCTTTCCACGGTTATTCGGAGGTGGATTTGGTTTATTACTTCTACAATGTCCTTCTTGATGAGGATCAAAGGTTGGTAAGAAGTTCTTGTGGTTGCACTCTTGGGAACAAGACTTCATCCAAAGCGAGAAATCCAATGCTCGCAAGCGACTCTTCCAATAGTGGGAAGCTCGAGGACCAAGTCGTGGCCCTTGCATCTATGGTGAAATTATTGATGACAAAGCTCGGGAATGCACCACATGTTAAATCATGTGAAATTTTTTACTTGGCACATCCTATAGACACTTGCCCTACTTTGCAAGAGGACTATGTTGAGGAGGTGAGTGCCATGAGATATCAAGGAAATCAAGGCTACCAAGGCAACCAAGGATATCAAGGTGGGCAAGGCTACCAAGGTTATCAAGGGTACCAAAATTGGCTGTACAATTCGGAATATCGTGATAACCCAAACCTCCGGTATGGAAACCCTCAAGGAAGCTAAAACCCTCAACTATATCGGCCTCTTCAACAACAATATAGGCCACCTCACAAACAATTTCAAAGTCTCAAAGATAAACCCCGAGACCAAGGGGAGAGCTCGGGGCTAACAAAGGATGAGGTGATGCAAGCCCTTCACCGGTTGGGCATGTGTACGGAGAAAAGTGAGAAATTCCAAGATGGAGCTAAGGCGAGTATCAAGAACTTGGAAACTCAAGTGAGCCAAATAGCTCAAGTGGTGAATCAGATGGAAGCCCAGGAAAAGGGTAAGCTACCCTCCCAACCGGAGATCAAACCTCGATAAAATGCAAGTGCTATCACTTTGAAAAGTGGTAAAGAGGTTGGCTCACCCCCGGTTGGTGAATTGTTTTAAGAAAAACCTAGAAAGCTTGAAATGCTTAAGAAAGAAGTGAAAGAAGAGAATGAGGAGGTGGCCAAGGGGTAAGCAAGGAAGGGAAAGGAGAAGGAAGAGGAGATCACCGTTAAGAAATAAACCCCCATTACCGAACCTTCATCCCCACTCACAAGAAGGAAAGAGTATTGGAAATTCCTCCATATGTGCCGGAACAACCATTCCCAGAAGCTCTAAAGGACAAACGAGGGAAGGAGTCCAACAAGGACATATACGAAGTCTTTCGTAGGTGTGAGGTAAGTATCCCTCTTTTGAATGCTATTGAACAAATTCATAGCTATGCAAAATATTTGAAGGAATTATGTGTAGTAAATAGGAAACAAACAAAGAACAAGCTTAAAAATGTGAGAAATGAACATGTCTTCGCTTTGTTCCAAAGGGAGTTACCCCCTAAATGTAGCAATCCCGGCATGTTCACAATCCCTTGCATGATAGGAAATACACATTTTGAAAAAGAAATGCTTGACTTAGGTGCATCAATAAATGTGATTCCTTACTCTTTGTATGAAAGCCTCAATCTTGGTACTTTGCACAAAACCGGGGTGGTGATCCAACTAACCGATCGTTCTAGTGCATACCCTAAGGGTATCATCGAGGATGTGTTGGTTAGGGTGGATTCCTTAATATTCCCCACAGATGTTTATGTCCTAGACATGGAGCATGATAAACATGCTGCCCCAATCTTCTTGGGGAGGCCATTTTTTAAGACCTCTGGAACCATCATTGATGTGCATAACGGTACCCTCACCATGGAATTTGATGGGATTAAAGTAGAGTTTAACATGAATGACTCTATGAAGTATCAGCTTGAAGAGTATTCTTGTCGTGCTATTGATTTTGTTGACAATGTTGTGCAAGATGTTTTTGAATTGAGTGGTGATAATTCCTTGTTAGTTGCATTGGAAAATGATTTTGAAAATGCATGTCTTGTATATTCCATGAGTACTAACTTGAAGGAAAGCATTGAGGAGTTAAGCATTCTTGAGTAAGTGGTGCAAAGTCCTGACCCTCTAGTCTTAGAGGAACCCGAAGAACCAGAATTCCTCCCATCACTTGTGAAGGCTCCGGTGATTGAGCTTAAACCTTTGCCAAGTGACCTCAAGTACGCATTTCTTGGGGAAGGGGAGACGCTTCCAGTTATCATTTCAAGCAAGCTCACCAAGGAGCAAGAAGAAAAGTTGATGGTGGTGTTACAGGAGAACAAGGAAGCAATTGGATGGACTATTGCCGACATTAAAGGCATAAGTCCATCCACTTCCATGCATAGAATTTTGTTGGAAGAAAATGCAAGACCCGTGTGACAACCCCAATGCCATTTAAACCCGCCTATCATGGAGGTGATAAAGGCGGAAATAATCAAGTTGCACTAAGCGGGCACAATCTATCCAATCTTGGATAGCAAGTGGGTGAGTCCAACTCAATTGGTACCCAAGAGAAGTGGGGTGATGATGTTCGAAAATGAGAAAGGTGAAATGGTACCCACTCGAGTTCAAAATGGGTGGCACATTTGTATTGACTATCGGAGGCTAAATGCGAAGACCCAGAAGGACTACTTCCCGTTGCCATTCATTGATCAAATGCTCGAGAGGTTAGCAAGCCACCCTTTCTATTGCTTTTTGGATGGGTACTTGGTGTATTTTCTAGTAGCTATCACCCTGGAAGACCAAGTAAAGACCACTTTCACGTGCCCCTTTGGTACGTTTTCCTACCTGCGTAAGCCTTTCGGGTTGTGTAACAGTCCCGCAACTTTCCAAAGGTGTATGGTAAGCATTTTCTTAGAATTTGTTGAAAAATTTGTCGATGTATTCATGGATGATTTCACCATTCATTTTAATTCTTTTGACAATTGTTTGGCAAATTTGGCACAAGTTCTTAAATGTTGCATTGATACTAATCTTGTGTTAAATTCTGAGAAGTGTCATTTTATGGTAGAGCAAGGCATTGTCTTAGGCCATTTTGTCTCCTCTAAGGGTATTGAGGTTGACAAGGCAAAGATAGACACAATTCAAACTTTTCCTTATCCTACTAATGTGTGCGAAGTGCACTCTTTTCTTGGCCATGCAGGATTCTATCGACGGTTCATCAAGGACTTCTCAAAGATAGCATCTCCTTTATGCAAGTTTTTGCAAAAATAGGTGGAATCTGTGATGGATGAGGGTTGTAAAGGGGCCTTCAATACATTGAAAGGAAGGTTAGTTTCGGCCCCTATTATACAACCCCCAGATTGGTCGTTGCCTCTTGAGATTATGTGCGATGCTAGTGATTATGTTGTTGGAGCAGTGCTTGGTTAAAGGATGGGGAGAGTGCCTCACGCCATCTACTACACATCCATATCTCTCAATGAAGCCCAAAGAAACTATTCCACCACAGAAAAGGGGTCGCTAGCAGTGGTATTTTCTTTGGAAAATTTTTTATCTTACTTTCTTGGTACAAAAGTTATTGTTTACACTAACCATGCATTGCTTCATCATTTAATGATGAAGAAAGAGTCCAAGCTAAGATTGATGAGGTGAATCCTGCTCCTGAGTGAATTTGAGTTAGAGGTGCGAGACAAGAAGGGCACGGAGAACCTCGTGGCTGATCACCTGAGCTGGTTGGAACCCTGCTAAGATAGTGAGGTAAATTTATTAATGAAGAAGCAACTACAAGAGGAGTTCCCCGATGAACAATTGTTCGCTATCAGGGACCTCTAACTGTGATATGCCGACATTGTGAACTTTCTTGTCTCTGGTAAATTTCCTCCTCACTTTTCTAAACCACTTTCCACATGCATGAGAATGACAAAAAGTGAGAATTGAATGCCCTTAATTATCGGGGAATTAAGGACCGCTAGGAAAGTCTTGAAAAGTGGTTTATATTGGCCTACTTTGAATAAGTATGTATACATATTTTGTAAGGCTTGTGATAAGTGCCAAAGAGTAGGAAATATCTCACCTAGAAATGAGATGCCCCAAAAAGCTATGCTACATTGTGAAATCTTTGATGTTTGGGGTATTGACTTCATGGGACCTTTCCCTAGTTCTTATGGCTTTACATATATTCTTCTTACCGTTGATTATGTGTCAAAGTGGGTTGAAGCAAAACCCACTAGGACTAAAGATTCTAAAGTGGTTGCAGAATTCCTGAAATATAACATATTCTCTAGGTTTGGGGTACCCTGAGCCTTGATTAGTGACCGTGGCACCCATTTTTTCAATCGGACCATAGAGGCACTCTTGAAGAAGTATGGCATTACTCACAAGACATTCATCGCCTATCACCCGCAAACTAATGGGCAAGCCAAAGTTTCCAATCGGGAAATCAAGTCCAACCTTCAAAAAATGATTAACCCTAACCGGAAGGATTGGAGTTCTTGCTTGAATGATACCTTGTGGGTATATAGAACGGCTTACAAGACACCAATTGGTATGTCACCGTACCGTTAGTGTTTGGTAAGTCTTGTCACCTACCGGGGAAAATTCAACATAAGGCTTACTGGGCGGTCAAAGAATTTATTCTTTATATAGATGAGGCCGACTTGCATATGAAGTTACAATTGGATGAACTAGATGAGATCCGGAGGGAGTCCTATGAGAATGCCAAAATTTATAAAGATACGACAAAGGTGTGGCACGACTAGTTGATCATTAGGAAGGAATTTGACGTTGGTCAAAAAGTCCTCCTATTCCAATCCCGCCTTCGCCTATTCCCAGGTAAGTTGAGGTCCTAATGGATTGGTCATTTTGAGGTGGTGAAGGTATTCCCGCATGGCATAGTGGAGATTCTAGATTGAGCTAAGTCCAATACATTAGAGGTCAATGGACAACGTTTGAAACTTTACCACGAGAATTTTGTGCCGGAAAAGGGAGAGGATGTTGATCTCCTCGATCTAGCTTGTGAGTAAACTCCAAGAAAAGGGAGTGAGTCGTGCTGATGATGTTAAATAAACTTGGTTTTGATCGTCCGGATCGCCATTTGTGACTTTCCGTTAATGTTGCTTGGTTTTGGATTTTGTCATTAGTTTCATTATTTTTGGTTTGTGCTTTTCACGGGTTATTTTTCCATGATTTTTCAGCAATTTGAAACCAAGGCATTGGACTTTTGAAGGGAGAAATTCTTGGAGTCAAGAGGGAAAGACTTGGACAAGAGGTGAAAGCAGAAAAAAATTGTAAGTACAGGGTGGGTTGCCCGTCTCGAGTCGCGATGGGCTCAGAAAACTTTGTGCTCATTATGGGTTTTAGCCTCCACTTTCCAAGAGTTGCAATGGCCTCATCACAAGTAGCGATGGACCATCATGAGTAGCGACCAGATCAGAAATTTTGGCTGAAAAATGGAGCTCTCAGGCTCCATCTTCCGCGAGTCGCGATGCCCTTGTCACGAGTCACGGTGAAGTGGTCGTGAGTCTTGACCAAATCAGAAATTTAGGGTGAAAATAGAGCTCCCGGCCTACACTTTTTGCTAGTTGAGAGTCACGACGAAGTGGTTGTGAATCTCAACGTAAGCATTGACTTCAGGTACCTGTTGATGTACTCATCGCGAGTCGTGACAGGCGTGTAGAATTATTTTTTTTAAAAGGGCAGAATCAAAAATTTGTGCCACAACCTTCCCACTCCCCTTTCACCTTCTCCACCGCCTCCAACCAAGCCACCTCAACCTCACCGCCACTCACCTCTACCTCATCACCGCTCACCGCCACCGCTCCATACCCCATTATTCTTCCTAAACTCTACCCACAAATCACGCTAAAATTGTTCAAGAATACAAAACCCTAAAATTTGGGAGTTTTGTGATTTTTGGCAATTAAGCTTCAAATTGCTTGGACAGAAGAGTGATTAAATGAGTTAATAAAACTATTATTTTCCATAACCATATCTAATCTCTTAGAGTGGGGCTTACAGTTCTAAGGGTACTGCATGTTAGTTGATTTCCTACCATGTTTAAATATGATATCTGGACATCATTTATAAATGTATCAAAATCTGAGATAGAGTTCAAGTCTGGAGAGCTAGGACCAGAATATTCATCCATGGACCTTAATGCCATTGAAGTCACTACCAATTAAGGTTGGGGAGTTATCAAATCCAGTAGTCAAATCAGTGTAAACCTGCAGTGTATCTTCTCTATTATGTGGAACATAAATGAAGAATGGCTTAATTTTTTATCCAGATTTTTAATGTTCATATCCACATGTATATAATGATTATGGTTTGTTACCGCATTTAGGTCAATCCTATCAGAGTACATGATCCATATTTTATTATGAATCATACCTACGTGGTGCCTAAAATAGAACATCCTTTTGTACATGTCTAACTAATTTAGTTTTCATTTAGGTTCAATAATAACTAATAAGTCCAGTTTATGTTTCTTAGAAAATGTTTTAACTTGACCTGAGAAGTTGATAACCCTCTAACATTCCAAATTATGTGTTTAACTGCCATTAGAAACCTTCTTTTTAAGGCTCACCCGGAACACTTTTTAGAAGGATTAACTTGAGATGATGTTTGCAAATCAGATGACTCTGGTGTTGGGGTCATGGGATTTTGATCTTGATGTTTTACCTTTTTGGCTGCATATTTGATTTCCCATATTTTGTTGACATTACTGTGCTTTTCCTTTATCTGTGGAGAGTTAATATCAAACATAATTTCCTTATTAGGGATCCGGGAAAATTGATCACAGAGAAAGATATCATAATTTTTAGGAGTTGTGATTTTATCACATAATGTATCATCAGTAAAATTAGGTGAAAGGATATTTTTTTGCAGTGATGATGGAGCTGTGTTGTAGCTTCTGGATTCGTATCCTTCCTCCAAAAAAATCTTCAATTGTGTTACTATTAGAGATATTTTCTTCTATCTCCAAATTTTAGTAGTTCTGGAGTAGTTGTACTTGTTGAGAAGTATGAGTATCATCTGAATTTTCCCCATAATGGTAGGCTATAACAGTGTTGTCAGACAGGTTAGTGGCTGATTGATGTTCTCCTGGATGAATGGATTCGTTGAAGTACTCAGGTTCAACACCTAGATCTGCTATACTCTGAGACTTAGATAGAGAGGCTTTGAACCGTGAGTCACTTTCATCTGTATCCTTAGCCCTGCCTTCTCTATGTAGAGTTCCTTCTTATGATTGTTGGCTCAGAATTGCAGCTTCATTATATTGGTCTGTAGAGCTTGAGAAGACTGGTTATCAGAGGTGATTTCATCTAGGATAGCAAATCTATTTGCGGAACTGGTTGCTTTGGTCTTATCACGTGGAGGTTGAACTACAAAGAGGGAAGGAGTAGTTTTTTGTTGGTTCTAATTAGGCTTAGGTTGATAGAATGTTTTGGTGGGCTGGGTCCTTCCTTTAGTATTATTTGGTAAGGCACTGATTTCCCATGGCTTGTCAACCATATGATGTTTAGAATCAACAACCTTCTTTGTGTTTTGTACCTTTGAAACATGGGGTTCCTTCTGATAGTCATTTGACACAAGTTGATCCTTTTTTACAATTAGACTCACTGTGGCCAAGCTTAAGACAATTCCTACAGTATTAGGGGAAGTCGTCATAGGTTATAGCATAACATTTGTTATGAGCTATCGAGTCGAGCCTAATCTTATTCGGTGTAGGATTGAAATATCCATTTCCACACGTAAACGAATTATGGATGGCCTAGTTAGTAGGAGCATCAGCAAACAGAAGTTCTCCTAAGGAGTTCCCCAAATCAGTAATAGCTTTAGGGTGGAAGAAGTATACCAGAGGGATTTTGATGGTAAGCCACACATGAACTAGAGTAGATTCTTCATCATAATAGAAGCTTTTGGTCCATTTGATGATACGCATGATGGTACCTTCCAGAGGCCAGGTCCTTTTTAACTAGTAACGATGGTAATCCTCCTCTGAATCAAAAGTGATTATGATGTGCCTTAAATCCATAGCCGAAAATTGAGATTTGCCTTTAAAACCCATGATCTTGATCTTGATTGAAAATTGGGCAGCCTCTGCTGAATTAGCTGATGAGGGATTTCAAGAATGGAGCAATGAGTAAATTGATTTCATCCTCCGAATATAGAACAGTGAGTTCCCCTTTGCAATTGAAATGGGGATGGAGATCTGGTGTATGTGGGATTCAAGATGGAGGGATTTATTTTAGGGTTTGGGTGAAAGATGGGTTTTCTGTGTTCCATGGCGTCGCCGCATGGCTGGAAGCGCAGGTGAAGGGGGCGTTATACAGTAGAAATCACTTTTTTAGATATAGACATGCAGGCCAATTTATTGGGCACCCTCTAAGTCCTTTTGCATCTAATTGCATACATGTAATGTTTTAAGTGTCAATGTAATTTTTTAATTGTCAACGCTTGTCAATGTAATGTTTTAAGTATGGGGAGGGGTTCAATGACTTGCATACATGTCCACTTGGATTCTTTTGCTACTTTTGATTGAAAATACATTAAAATTGTTTTTAGAAAAATGAAAAAATTAAATTCAAAAGTAAGCCCACTAAGTTGAAAACCCAAGAGGGAAATTTAGGAAACATTGGGGGCCCGGATAGGTCAAAAACCCGAAAGGGCAGCCTAGGTTAAAAGGAGAGGCTAAATGTGGGTGAGATGTAAGCCAAATAAACATGATGTGTGGCTAGAATGAAATCCCGAAAGGGCTCCTAGGTAAAATGAGAGAAAGAGAAAAAAGAAAAGAAAAAGAAATTTTGTTACAATTCTACTCATTTTCCGGCGTTGGTGTCATAAGGTTGCGGTGGACATAGACTAACATCATGGGACTTCTTAAGATTGGGTGACTTAGCGGGAAAATGAAGTAGGGTTGTGAAATTCTTGATTCTTTGTGTGCTTCACTTTTGGGTTGATATATTGTTATGAAGTGGAGTATATGCTTGAACCTCTTATATGGTTTTGACTTCATTTATGCCATTGGACTTTGGAATTATCAATTCGAGATTTGGATATGTTTTTATGAGCATTAGTGAATTGATAAGTGGTAGGTTTTGGTAGATTTAGGAATTGGGGTAGTGTGGAAATATTCTCATCCTCATTTGATTTTGGAATTTATGATATTGAGATTTTTTGTAAGATATTGATTGAGGGAATATTAGTGTTATGATGTGGATATAAGAATCTCTTTGTATTTTTAAATCTTTTCTTGAGGACGAGTAAGGTTCAAGTGGTGGAGGTTTGATGTGTTCATTTTATATGGTTATTTTGGGGCCTTTTGGACTCACATTTGTGCAATTTTGTGCTCTAGATCCTCTATTTTACCTTGAAATTCTTTTAGGAGTGTTAAGAGAAACTTTTGTGCTATTATTACTTTTCGAGGGAATTTTGTGTGACAAGGCAATTGAATGAAGATATGAAGATTTTGAATACCTTGAAGACTAACTTTGAATACTGGAAGACTTGAAGATTTGAAGACTTTAGAAGTGAATATTGAAGACTTGAGACAAGAAAAACAAAGAAATGAAAATGTTGCATTTGGGCTCTGTTGCGATTCCCAATGTCTGTGTCAAAAGTCACGACAAACATGTGGCCAGAATTAGTTGTTACTTTTCTTGCACTGTAAAGGAAAATTTTATCCTCTCTCTTGATACTCTTCTTCCCGAATTTCCTCTTTGAAAAACCCTAGTTTCTCTTAGTTTTTCACCTTATTTCATCTTGAAATATGTTTGGTTTGATGCTGATTATTAATATGAAATGCAGTAGCTAAACTAATCTCATGGGAGTAAATGATTGAAGCTTCCAAACCTATGTAGTGAGAATCTCTATTTAACTCATTTCTTGAAGCATTTATTACTTTGCATTTATTTTGTCATTAATTTGTATATTTACATCATTTATGCTATGGGTTGTTTTAGAATATGAAGTATTTTTATGATTATATATTAGGAGGTTAGAGATGAGCACAATTTCTTAGCTCTCTGACATGAAAATCCAAGAACATGGAATTTATATTTATCTTTCCTTTTATTTAATGTTTTAATGTTTCGAAATCATCTAGGAATTTGTCATTAAATGAGCTCATTTAGTAGAAGTTGATTTAGTAAATTGGGATATCAATATTATTCAGTCTGAATCCTTTTTTTTACTCTTCACCATGGATTTCACTATACTATTTAGTATAGAGGAATAGAACAATTCAATTCCTTCATATTTTGAGAGATCCCATTTATATAGTTAAGGGAACATAATTGACATGGATATAGTAAGTCTCGCTTGGGCTACTTTAATAGCAGTCTTTACATTTTCCCTTTCACTTATAGTGTGGGGGGAGAAGTGGACTCTAGGAGTATTACTAATTAATCAAACTGTATCAGTTGTTTCCTATATCATTCTGCAACACGTTTTGCGCTACTTAAAATGATTTTTTTTTATTTCCATTTGATTCCGATGGAGGAATCCATTATCATTATATGAATCACACTTTTTCAATCAAACAGATATTTCACCAACTCACATCTTTGTATTTCGAAAGGAATATGTGATGTTATTGTTTCTAGATGAGTATGTTTATGTGTTTGTTATCATATTTATCCTAAGGTAGCAATAAAAAGATGAATCTTGAATGTTGATTGTTCTACGTAAAACCTAGTAAATGCTTTGTTTGGTTAAATAGCTAGGCATTTGGTAGAATTCTTGTAGTTGTTATCAAATCTATCGTTCTTTGTGTATGATGCCATTGATGCAAAACCTTTAGGCGTTGTTTGTCTAAAGTGACCGTTAATGAGGTTTGGAAATTGTTGTTGATTGCTTTTGCGAATTACTCCTAAGAAGAAATGAATGTTTATCTTCAAAGTGGATGTGATAGTATTCACCATAGGTAATGAATGTGATTGAATGAGTGGATGATTTTATGATCCATAAAAGGTTTGGAAGTGGTAATCAATTGCCCGAAGGCTTTGTCATTGTTGATTTTATCATCTCTTTGTAGTTTGTTGCATGTTTAGCTTGATCTCTAGTTTATGATAGGTCTTTGTCTTTTAATTCCATAATTTAGAAAAACTAACCAACCCCCCCCCCCTCTCTTTACTTGCTTCTATATATCTATATATGTATATATATATATATACTTATACCTACGTTACAACGGACAACACCTATTACCTCAGTTTTTCAAGACTTTTTACCTCGACTTTTTGCCATAAAAAACCAAGGTAAATGTGGGTTGAGTAAAAAATATAATTTTTTTATCGATTCAGAATTGAGGTAAAAAGTACTTTTATCCTCGGTTTTGGACCAACGTCAGTAGGTTCTGGGATTGACGTCAGTCCAAGGAAGTAGGCCAACTATAGTACACCGTAGCTGCAACATCATTTCCATTGAAGTTGGAGTTCATAAGAAGCGACATCGATCACAGCAAGAAGGTTGTTGATGGCACTAGAAACTCTGTGACATCGACAAGAACGAAGTCGCGGAATAATTAAAGCAGCGTCACTAATGATTGTATGGAAGATTGCATGATACAAGGCACCCGCATCATGTGCCTGCTAACGTTGGAGGCTAACTAAAATGGCATCGTTTTGAATGGGCAATGTCATAAAATATGCCGCCAGTTTATGCCACGTCGGTTAGGTGTAATATTTTTACCGGTTTGTACGATATTGCGGTGTGAATTGTGGAGAAATCAATTCTCGTACAAAAATATAATAATTACTATTTGAGGACACAAAACAAAACAAAACCTTGAACATAAATTACCAATAAATGTCTGAATATATTTGAATACACAAGGTTGATGTGAAAATGAAAGATTAATTGTATTGAACATCCCTTGCCTACGTTGTACGACATTAAAAAAAATACATAGGAAACAAAATACACACAATTGTATTAAAACAAATACACATGAAACAAAATTTATGTTCGAATTTGGCAGTCCTAGAATGACGTACACATAATATGGTCAAGTGCAGATGACAATAATCTGAACATGGAAAAAGTATTTGTACTCATTGAAATCAATGTCATTTGGTTGATAAATCGATGTTACCAACACTGATGGAAGAGCGGTGTCGGACATACAAGATGTTGCTGTCATTTCCCAGACAATGCAAAGTCACTCAACATTTGGCACCATATTGCATGGTGCAATAACAGAGTGCGACGTCGCACATTAAACCTGTATTCAAACGAAAATTTGATTATTGTCCACAATCAGCCATAATCTATGCTTTTGTCAAAAATCAGACAAGGCATTATTTTGGAAAGATAAACATTGTACATTATATAAAATGTAACATAATTCAATGATTGGTCAATGAGGAAAAAACATATACCATAAATGAGATGCTGAATTGGACTACCTCAATTTATTCAAACCCGGAGATGCTAACGCGCCCCCACTTACAGGAATACACGTCTAAAAGGGCAATGCCTCGAGTATGTTGCAACCATTAAATATGTAGCGAGTGCATTACATCCTGAACACTCCACTGTGGATCTCAATCCCTGGGCCTAGAGAGGCAAAGGAAAAGACACCTTGTGATGACTCTAGAGTTGCCATAACTTTATACTCTACAAACAATCATACTAATCTATTGGGGTAAGCCAAGGAATTCTCCCCGTTGGAATCTTCTGAATCGACCACCCAACATGTTGATTTCTCACACAAATAGCCAATTAGAATCATGGTATAACATATATAATGATTTTCTCTCAAAGGATATGAATGCAACCATCTCCCCGGTGTTCTTTACCTACTCCACAATTCTAACACTCCCACGATAGCAATATGCCTAGCACAATTTTATACTACCATACATGCATGGGTGAATAATCATAATGACATAGAATATAACTCAAATTCTTCAAAAGCACAAGTTCAAGCACAAATATTCATAAGACAATAAGATAGGAATCAAATCTCAAAAACCCAAGTTCAAATCATCAATACAAATAACCCCAAGCTACTAAACTACTCCCTAAACATGGAATTTAAGTTTTGTGTTGAATTCCACATTTTTGGGTAGAAGCCAAATAAAAAGAAGATAGAGAAAGAACCTAGAGAAAAGGAAGAGTGTTTTCTCTCTCTAAGCTACTCTTTAAACTCAAAACATTATGTAAGATATGATCCAAAACTTCTAACCTTAGTAGACTAAGGCTATATTTATAGTAGTAGGGGATTGGCCAAAAAATAGGCCTAAATAGGCTAAAAACCCTAGCATCCGCCACTTAACATGAGGCGCTGTAGATGGCACGACTTGTGCCATTGACATAGCCTCGTGCCAGCGCGGGGAGCTAGTCTTGGCACTGGTAGTGTGGCTCATGCTGGCGTGGGGTGCCGATCTTGCTGGCATGGTACATGTCTAGCAGCGTGGGCCGTAGTTTAGAGCTCTGTTATTATACTTCTTATCCCCACCCTGTGTCTTTTGGCGAGGGCCGTCAACCGGATCTTTGTTTTTCGCAGTTTCTTGGCATGAGCCGCACTATTCTTCACACCCCGTGAGTGGGTTTTCACATTTGTGACTTGAAAAGGCATGAGCCATGTAAAACGGAATATGTTTTGCCCATACTTAGCTAAAATTTGAGTTAACAAGAGGACCCGGGGACACGGACAGCCAATCTTGTCATGACCGTGCTGGGACTTGGCATTGCCCGTGTTGCTTGGCACGACTCATGCCAAAAGCACCTGACAGAGGCCATGTCTTGTGGTACATGCTGTGAATGTTAAGCCTCGTGCTGACCATGAATGGTCCACGCTGACCTGTGGCTAGTTCAACTGGATGACTTCTTTACTATGCTATGAATGAAACGTTTGTCTGATTTGAGAGTTTTTGTAGTCGATTTCATAGCGCTCGAGAAGCCAAATCCAATGGTGCCAATCTCAAGGGATTATTCATCTCAGATATTTCCCAGAACTCCATGCAAATCTCGGACAACAATCCTCTATTTCTTACTTGGCCATTTTGAACTTCAAATCTGCCTATCTTTAGCTCAATCCTTCTACTACCACTCATTAGAGTCTGTGGACTTCATCTATTACCATTCTTGCTAATGACCTTCGATATCTTTTATTGTCCTTGCAAATCGCCTTCTATATAAATGCGATAAAAAATACCCACGAGCCACCTACAAATGATAATAAAAAAGGAAGATCTAGGTGCCTGTGGATACAAGGTGTCCATTTGTATCAATTAAGTCTACAAAATGCGAGATTTAGATAAGAAAACCAAACATGGACGTCTAAACCCTTTGTTGTGTAAACCTAACTAGTACTAGCAATCCAACAAGTAAAACAAGCTAATTATTATGCCAAATTTAATAGATAACGCATGCATAATGATGCACATCAGGGGCCAAAGTCTAATTTTTGAAAATTGTCGTAAAATACTCCATGTCAAGAATGTGGCCCCTTCCGACGACTCGTTCATGCCAAATAGGAGTAACATTATCCTGTAAAAGTGAATAAAAAAAGTTATCTCCAATTTTGCATTTCAACGCCTCCCACTTTCTTGGAAGAACCTAATTCAAAAATTTGAGAAGTTCACTGGTAGTCCAAAACTAGATCACGATCGTCCCGAAAAGGAACTTTGTGATCCACAACCCGGGGGTAATAAAGAAAAAAGTATTATTCCCACATAGACTTTCACAAGTTATTCACAAATGACCCTTGTATACTTATAAGTAATCAGCTACAATTTACTCTAGACAGTGTACTAGCGCTTTTTAAAATTTGATGGAGGGAATTTTATTAGCTTTTAATTTCATAAAAAAAACCTAGAATATTAAATTTCATATGATTATATGTGGTGGAATTAATCGCTCTCATAACGCTTGTAGTAAGGGTATTAATGTAATACTAACAAAAATGACAGAGGATTACCTCGGTTTGCGGATGAGATCCTTGTCATCCTAGGAGGTCATCGCCGTACCTCTCAAAGTTAATATTTATAAGCCCTAAATGCTTACTATCTACAACTAAGTAGATAGCGGCAAATCGGGGTCGTCCACGAAGAAGAGGGATCTTCCTAAGCGTTTAGGCACAAAAGGTTGATATTAGGCTAGGAGTAGATATATGTACACATATAAAAACGAGTAAAAAAAGGGGGGGTTTGGATGGTTGGTGGTCCTAAGTTATGAAAGTTAAAAGACAAGATAACTAGCAAGGTTAAGTAACTATGCTAATCATCAAACAAAACAAAGAAAAAAAGGGGTTTTAAAACTACAAAGATAAAGCCTTGGGCAATGGATATCCACTTCCAAACCTAATGTAGATCGTTGAACCATTCACTCATTCTATCACATTCGTTACTTGACTTAACATTAACATACTTATCTAGCAAGAATCACAACACATTATGCACAAGAAGTTCGAAGTTCATGTTCATAGATTTTCATGCAAAGGAGCTAAGGAATTCGTCACTTTCCTATCATCCTAACACTTCAATCATAAAAACACTTCCTATTCTCAAACAACTCATGGCATAAATGAAGTGAAACATAGCATCAAGAATACATAAATTCTAAATAATAAAGGCTTCAAGAACGAGTGAAACAATCTATTCACTACTTCAACTACATGTTGTGAAGATAAATCTTCCATCCTTCTTAGGCAGTAGTTTGCAAGAGTGAATTCGACATCTCTTGTCAAACCTCACCAATGACTCCCTTATTACTAAGAGTATCCCATTGATGGCATTTAGCACAAAGAATCAACAAGCTTAGCAACACTTATAAACACTACATTGTGTCTAAGCATTTAACCAATTCATGCATTTACACAAGATTAGTCAAGAACGATCGACATTCATAGACCTCTCTCATTTGCTACCTAAAACAAACATGACAACGAGTTCGACATCATCACATTCATCTAGCAATTATCAACACACCAACATCATTTAAGAAGCTCTAACTCATGCTCTTGGATTCCACATTAAAAGAGGGGAGAATTAGCTACTTTCTCCCAACCCTAACAAGTAATCATACAAGTAATCATACAAGCAATTCATATACTCAACCTTCCAACAACATTAATGCCATTAACAATTAACATTCAAAGCTCAATAAATGCACAATAGCAAAAGCACCAAATAGATAGATATATGGTTCTTACTACATAGGAATGGAAGCTTCAATCCTTTGCTCCCAAGATAAAACTAAGCTAGATAATCAAAACCCACAACATAGAACAAAGATCTACAAAGAAAGAAGAAGAAATGGAAGAAAATGGTGAAAACCTAGGGTTTTGGAGCCCCAAAGTTGGGCTTAAAGTGTTAGGGAAGAAGTGGGTGAAGAGGTATTTATAGTACAAGAAAAAGGGGAGAAAAACGCTGGCTGCAGGGTAGGATCGCGATGTCGACCAGATTAGTAAAATTCAGTCCGGTTTTGTTTTGCTTCCTCCGGGTGAACCGTTGATCCATTTTGGGAGTTCTTGTAGTCGATTTTATAGTACTCGAGAAGAGGAATCCAATGGTACCACTCTTGGAGGCTGATTCTTCTCGGAATATTCTGAAAACTCTGCTTCAAAACATAGATCATCCTTCACCCTTTGCTTTGCTCTCCTTTCTTCCCCTCTTCAACTCTTCATATCTTCAAAAACCTCAAATGCAAGTATTAAAATATTCAAATCTTCAAAGATATTATTCAAAGTCTTCAAAGTTTTCAAAGTCTTCAAACAAATTACCTTGTCACACAAAATTCTCTAAAAAGTGATAAAAACGTCAAAGTCGCTTTTAACCCTCCTTAGATAATTTCAAGGCAAAATGTCACATTTAGAGCACAAAAGTGTACAAAAGTTAATCCCAAAAACCCTAATATAACCGTATAAAATGGGCACATCAAACCTCCCTGCACTTAAACCTTACTCGCCCTCGAGTAAGAAGAGATTCAAGCACAAGGAGGAATTCATATGTCCATATCCTAAACTAATATTCCCCCAATCAAAGCCTCACAAAAACTCTCAATATCATAAATCCCAAAATAAAAGCTCACATGAGAATTTTTCACACACACAACCCCAATCCTAAATCTAACCAAACCTACCACTTATCAATTCACTACCCATAAAAATGTTTCAAAGTCCCGAATTGATATTCCCAAAGTCCAATGACACAAAATGAAGTTAAACCCATTTAAGAGGTTTAAGCACATACTTCACCTAATGCCAATATATCAACCAAAATCCAATGACATAAAATGAAGCTAAAACCATATAGGAGGTTCAAACACATGCTTCACCTAATGCCAATATATCAACCAAAAATGAAGTATAAAGGGATCAAGAATTTCATAACCATACTTCGTTACCTAACCCACTAAGTTACCCAATCCCAAGAGGTCTCTAGATGTTGAGCTACCCGATCCATCCATGTGACAACCGCAACCTTATGACTCCAACGCCGGCAATTGAGTGAAATCATAGCATTTTCCTTTTTCTCTCTTTTTCTCTCATTTTGCCTAGGAGCTCTTTCGAGTTTTCATCCTAACCACACATCATGTTTCTTCGGCTCACCTCTCACCTTTTTCCGCACATTTTAGCCTCTCATTTTTTCCTGGGCCGCCCTTTCGGGTTTTCGACCTATCCGGGCTCCCAATGTTGCCTAAGTTGCCCTCTCGGGTTTTCAACTTAGCGGGTTTTCTTTCAATATATATATTTTTTTCATTTTCTCATGTTTTTCCAATCAAAAGTAGCAAAAAGCATTCCAAAACAAGCTAGCATGCATGTGATTCCTCTAACCCCTCCCCGCACTTAAAACATTACATTGCCCTCAATGTAAACATGTAAGGAAAGAACAATAAAACTCAAAGCAAGGGGTAGAGTGACACCCGTTTCTCCGTGTATTCACCAGTGATATGGCGCAATCCCATGCACTTGTATAGAATTGGCCCCGCCATTGGTTTCGGAGCCGAAAGGGGGAGCAAAGATGCCGTAGAAGGACTCACCCCTCGAGAAAATCATTGTCTCTGTGGCGCCGTTTGATCAAGACTAACACCACAAAGAACAACATTAAACTCACAAGTACATAAGGATTTGTAATACTAGGTATATCATGGAGAATTAATAACCATAGTATTCTCAAAGAACAACCAATCCACCCTCAACCACCACTATAAGATTATTCATTAAAAATATCCAACATATATCGACATATATACAAGCATCATTATAGGATATGCACTTACGGTCACAATGATGTAGTCGGCATACTACAATCAACAAAGGTACTATAAAGATGCAAGAATGTTCATATGCCAATATATGTAGGATGGTGGAGGAATGAGCGGGTATGTGGTGGTTCTTGGGAGTGTTGGGTGGAGAAGAAGGAGGGATCATGCAATGTTTAAGAACAGATGAAAACTTGGATTTTCCATCGCGACTCACGACTGAACTGGTCACGACTCACGATGCTTCGTCGTGACTCGCAAAAAGTTGAGGCCGGGAGCAGATTTTTAGCAAAATTTTCTGATCTCGTCGCGACTCGCGACCTCTATGTCGCGACTCGCGATGGCCAATCGCGAGGCCATCGCGACTCACGAAAAGTTGGTGCTAGGAGTGAATTTTTCTCCCCTGATCATCGCGAATCGCGACGTACCCATCGTGACTCGCGATGGCAGGGCATCCCAGCACTTGGGATTTTTCTTTACTTACCAATGTCCAAGCTTTCTTCCCTTTTTCATTGATCTCATTCCTTCATCACCTCCACTGCAATGCACTTCACTTTGCTAAAAAATCACAGAAAAACACACCATAAAAAGAAAAAGGCAAAACAACAAAAACTAAGCAATAAAACTAAAATAAAGGCTGAATTTATTTACGTCGTCGGCACGACTAAGCTCCGTATATTTTAGGTCATCGGCACAACCCTAATGTTATCCATATGGTGAAGGCTTGAACCCCTTCACCATGAGCTTCCAAAAGTAGAGAGGTGGTTGTACAAAACTTTCAAGAGGAAAGTTTTGTTGAGGCGGAGAAGGTTTGAAGGGAGTTGAGTGGTTAGGAGGCTTGTGATAATCTTTCGGCTCCTCTCTCATCTCCCTCAAAACTTTCAAAAATGATAAAGTTGGTCCACTAGGTGGGAGAAGGGGTGACGGTGCTAATGAATGTAGCACGATCACCTCTTCCTCCATTTTTCTATCCTCAACAACCAACTCCTCATCCCCTTCGAACTCAAAATCATTTCCCATGGTGACCTCACTCACCGAATCCTCGAGTTCGATTTGGGATGGTGTATTTTCATAATCACGAGCTTCCATTCGGGCCAACGCTTCTAATATACTCCTCACATGCCCTCAATAGCCTCAACACTAGAGGAGAGCCGGGTGTCCAGCTCCTCACTAGTAAAGGAGTTCAAGTTTGCTATTGTATTCATGACTTCCTCAAGTGTCAAACTTGAACTTCCTTGTTGGGCTTGGTTTTGGGGTATGGTATAAGGTGGTGATGGCCAACTATTTTGCTCGTATTGTTGGTTTTCCGTCTCATTCTCATACCACCAATTTGGGTTGCCACTCCATTCCGGATTGTAAGAATTGTGGTATGGAAACCATTCTTGAGCTTCTTGCCCTTGAAAACCAACATCTCCTACCTCTTGGTGGCACTCTTCATAATATCCTTGGTTTTGGAAACCAAGGGTTCTTTCTCCCTCATAGTTCTCTCCCCACAACAAATAGCAAGACTTGGTAGGATGGTCGGAATGACACATCCTACAAAACCTTGCTTGTTGAGCATCTCTTCTCATCATGAGTTCCCTCAAGGCGAGACGCTCCATTTTTTAAAATATTTTTTTTTCAAAAGTCCGAAATCATATTGCAAGTGTTCTCGATAAAAGCTCACCAAGAACTCAAGAAATACCTACTCCGAACAAAAACAACCACCAAGGAGTGGAAAATAAAAACAACTAGCTAATATGCAACCAAATACACCTAAACACTTAAGAATAAACGCCTCTTCCCCGGCAGTGGTGCCAAAATTTGGGAGGTCATTGCCGTACCTCTCAAAATTAATATTTATAAGCCCTAAATGCTTACTATCTACAACTAAGTAGATAGCGGCAAATCGGGGTCGTCCATGAAGAAGAGGGATCTTCCTAAGCGTTTAGGCACAAAAGGTTGATATTAGGCTAAGAGTAGATATATGTACACATATAAAAATGAGTAAAAAAGGGGGGGTTTGGATGGTTGGTGGTCCTAAGTTATGAAAGTTAAAAGACAAGATAACTAGCAAGGTTAAGTAACTATGCTAATCATCAAACAAAACAAAGAAAAAAAGGGGTTTTAAAACTACAAAGATAAAGCCTTGGGCAATGGATATCCACTTCCAAACCTAATGTAGATCGTTGAACCATTCACTCATTCTATCACATTCGTTACTTGACTTAACATTAACATACTTATCTAGCAAGAATCACAACACATTATGCACAAGAAGTTCTAAGTTCATGCTCATAGATTTTCATGCAAAGGAGCTAAGGAATTCGTCACTTTCCTATCATCCTAACACTTCAATCATAAAAACACTTCCTATTCTCAAACAACTCATGGCATAAATGAAGTGAAACATAGCATCAAGAATACATAAATGCTAAATAATAAAGGCTTCAAGAACAAGTGAAACAATCTATTCACTACTTCAACTACATGTTGTGAAGATAAATCTTCCATCCTTCTTAGGCAGTAGTTTGCAAGAGTGAATTCGACATCTCTTGTCAAACCTCACCAATGACTCCCTTATTACTGAGAATATCCCATTGATGGCATTTAGCACAAAGAATCAACAAGCTTAGCAACACTTATAAACACTACACCGTGTCTAAGAATTTAACCAATTCATGCATTTACACAAGATTAGTCAAGAACGATCGACATTCATAGGCCTCTCTCATTTGCTACCTAAAACAAACATAACAACGAGTTCGACATCATCAAATTCATCTAGCAATTATCAACACACCAACATCATTTAAGAAGCTCTAACTCATGCTCTTGGATTCCACATTAAAAGAGGGGAGAATTAGCTACTTTCTCCCAACCCTAACAAGTAATCATACAAGCAATTCATATACTCAACCTTCCAACAACATCAATGCCATTAACAATTAACATTCAAAGCTCAATAAATGCACAATAGCAAAAGCACCAAATATATAGATATATGGTTCTTACTACATAGGAATGGAAGCTTCAATCCTTTGCTCCCAAGATAAAACTAAGCTAGATAATCAAAACCCACAACATAGAACAAAGATCTACAAAGAAAGAAGAAGAAATGGAAGAAAATGGTGAAAACCTAGGGTTTTGGAGCCCCAAAGTTGGGCTTAAAGTGTTAGGGAAGAAGTGGGTGAAGAGGTATTTGTAGTACAAGAAAAAGGGGAGAAAAACGCTAGCTGCAGGGTAGGATCGCAATGCCGTCGCGACTCGCGACTAAGCATCGCGATCGCGACCAGATCAGTAAAATTCAGTCCTATTTTGTTTTGCTTCCTCCGGGTGAACTGTTGATCCAGTTTGGGAGTTCTTGTAGTCGATATTATAGTACTCGAGAAGAGGAATCCAATGGTACCACTCTTGGAGGCTGATTCTTCTCGGAAAATTCTGAAAACTCTGCTTCAAAACATAGATCATCCTTCACCCTTTGCTTTGATCTTCTTTCTTCACCTCTTCAACTCTTCATATCTTCAAAAACCTCAAATGCAAGTCTTCAAATCTTCAAAGATATTCTTCAAAGTATTCAATGTTTTCAAAGTCTTCAAACAAATTACCATGTCACACAAAATTCTCTAAAAAGTGATAAAAACATCAAAGTCGCTTTTAACCCTCCTTAGATAATTTCAAGGCAAAATGTCACATTTAGAGTACAAAAGTGTATAAAAGTTAATCCCAAAAACCCTAATATAACCGTATATAATGGGCACATCACATCCCCCCAGTCAAACTTATGATCACCGTTAGTTTATAAAGAAACTGGCATGATCCCATAGAGACTTCTACAAGTTATTCCTGAATGAACCATGTATACTTATAAGTAATCATCTACAATTTACTCTAGATAATGTAATAGCACTTTTTAAAATTTGATTGACTGAATTTTATTAGCTTTTAATTTCATAAAAAACCTGGAATATTAAATTTCATGTGATTCTATGTTGTGGAAATAATCGTTCTCATAACGCTTGTTGTAAGGGTATTAATGGAATACTGACAAAAATGATGAACGATTACCTTGGTTCACGAAAGGGACCCTTTCCATCCCCCAGTCACTCTCATGATAATGCGATTTAGATTATTGGGTAGCTCCTTAGTGTAAAATAGAAAAGTTCACCGGCTATGTTAAAATTGATTTCAATTGAATCAGACGTTAATATAGTTCATAGACAGATATAAATTTAAATTAGAAGTATCTAATTTACAATTACCCACTGTGAAGTTCAATTATGTTCATCTTGGTTAAACACGGGCCCAGTTTACATGCTACGGGGCTGAAATAGTGAGGCTCGATTGAATAATTACCAATGTCAGTTCTATGTCGGTCACATGTTGCTAAAAACAATCTCATGTGACCTCACACATGCATTGGTCAAACATAGGCCCATTCCTATGCTAGTGGGCTGAAATGGTGAGGTCACATTTATATTAGCCGACGTCGCATAGCCCTAGGTGGAAGCCACAATGCTTTGTAACGAATATATAAATAAAGCCCACCTCTCATACATCACTTCAAACTTTCACCATTAACTCGAATTTCAACACCCCCCCTGCCTATCTTCTAAAAGGTATGGTTTCCACATGTGGTTACATTACTTTTGTTTTTGTATTTATCCTTGAAATTGTTATGTATGTGGATTAGGGTGTGAATGTGTTAATTTTTTTAAAAAGTTTTGAGATTATCATGGATTGGGATGCTAGAATGTGATTTTTAGGGTGTTAGAATATGGTTTTAGGGTGTCAGAATATGGTTTAAGGGTGAAGTTTCAGTTGGTGCGTTCTCTGCTTGAATGCGACACTGACACATCGATATTCCTTCTATTTGACCAATCCTTAGGAGATGTCACATGCCATGTTTAATAGTAGTTGGCCAAGTCAATGTGACGTCGCACTCTTTTCGGTTAACCAACTGGTTATACTGAAGGTTGAGCGACGTCGATTTGACTTGGTCAACAAACATATTATATGTTTTTATTAACAATTTTCTTTCTATCATAACATTTAACATCTGTTACAATATGAATTACTGCAATCATGGCTAACAATGGTGGTTCCAACCATGACCCGATTGAGGTGAGCAATGTTTTTGTTCTGTTTTCAATATTCCTTCTATTTATTACTAATTTTCTAATTTAATTTTTAATAATTTCATTGACCAATATAGATCCGTAGTGATTCGGATGATGAAAATCCACAGGATATATTCAATGGTATATATCCACATTTTGTACCTACTTTGACCTAGACGAAAAGCTCCAATTCTGGTATGTCCTCCATGTTTCAAATCTATTTTATTTTCAATTAAATTTTTTTATAGATTACTTTCATAGGTACTAATAATGGCTTTATGTTTTATAATTCAGTACGTACCTGACTAAATTGTTGAGCTCCTACTGCCATACAAGTTGGATGTTATGATCTAGTGCAAAGGGATGGAGTATCACATGCACTACTCGGGGAGCAGTAGGCTCAATACCCTGACCCCACAAGGGTTTGGCCATTTTCTTGACGCAGAGGAACTCGAGGTTTGGGACACACTCTACTTTGAGCTGCTAAACGGTGCTAGGCCCTTAGGTCTTCATGTTATCATACTTCCCTGCAGACATAAGATGTTTATCTTAGCCCTTGTATGACCATGTATTTTAAACTAATTGATTCTTATTTGGAAGAATATTTATTCGAACATATATTTAATCTAAAATATTTTAATTTTAAATCTAGTTGTTATTGTTATTTTAATATTGTTAAATGTTAATATTTAACCTAACATGTGAAAAGTTTTAATTTAACAATCATTCGGGAAACTATAAAAGACTTGTGTGTACAATCCAATTATTCTGTAACTAGCAAATATTTGTTGCTTCTAATTTTTTGAAATAAATTTGAATTGTTGACTTGATGGGTGGTGGGCTGAAATTGTTAGGCCCATATAAACATGCGACATCGGAAGTGGGAGGGTTAATGCTTTTTCGTCAAAGGGTTTTGGCGAGTTCCTTAGGGGAAACAACGTATGCATTGGGGACACCTTGTTCTTCGAGGTGATACAAAATGGGGGACCAATCATTTTCAAGGTAATCATTATCCGAGTTGATTAAGTGTATTGTCATTTCTGTTATGTTGGAACTAAGACAATTATTATTCTAACTTATTTACTATTTGTAAGGATATTTTTATGACTACTGTTTTTCTAATTATTTGACTATCTTATTTGAACATTGAACAAAGAGGGTACTAGTCGTGTACGGATTAGGGAAGGATTTCTAGGGTGCTTTAGCACAACTATTTCTAGCAACTGTTGTGCCAAATTGTCCTTAATTTTACAATCCCCAAAATTAATCGTGATGACGCGATATTAGGAGGAGAGAGGCACCAAAGACAATGGGTGAAAGCGCACAACCACCATTTTATTTATTTTTATTTTTTCTATCACTATCAAATTCTTTACTTTAGCTTGTCTTTTACATATATGCGACTTTGCTAGTCATTCGCAATATGTATCGGTAAAACTGACGTGTCAAGTAAAATCGGTCAAACTTTTCAAAGAACATATGCGTCATCTCACGATATTTGGTAACATTATTTACTTCAATTTTTAACCTTTTACTTCGGTTCAAATAATAACCGAGGTAAAAAAGCCAATTATTTACCTCAGTTTTTTTATGATCGAGGTAAATAATAATATCTTTTACTTCAAAAAAAACGAAGGTAAAAGAACTTTTTACCTTGGTTATTTGGTGTTAACCAATAAACCGAGGTAAAGGGGGCAAACTAGGTCATGTTTCTTGTAGTGCTATATCCTCCTTATATGCATGAACACTTAGGAAAATCCCCCTTCTTTGTGGACGACCCCGATTTGCCACTATCTACTTAATTGTATTTAGGAAGCCCTTTAAGGCTATACATTATAACTTTGAGAGGTACAACGACGACCTCTCATTTGCACATGAACCAGGGAATTTGAGGATGGCTTTGTGTATTAATGGTATGAACCTCTTTGATAACATGTCACAGAAACAAATTTTATGGCCAGTTTTTCTTGATATATATATATATATATAATACTTCTCTCTATTTGTGCATGAAGAAGAAATATGTATTAATACCTTTGATGATTTTGGGGCTATAAAATACTGGAAATGACATCAATATGTATTTAGCCCCTCTAAAAGAAGATTTGAAGGAATTGTGGTCCCTGAGTGTTGATGTGTATGAAGGTTTTCGTGGAATAGGGGATCAACTTGAAGGCCATGATTTTTGTACGAGAATGATTTTCTTCCATATGATAACCTTTAGGGTTATGTAGTGACGGGCCACAAGGCATGTCTCGTTTGTAAAGAGGGGACATATTTCCAGCAGTAAAAGAATGATTGGAAAACTGTGTATCTGGGTTATCAAAACTTCCTCACCATGAAGCACAACTTCTAAGATGACATGGTTCATTTTGTTGGTGGGAAGGAGAGGAGGAAGATACCCAAACCATTAATTGGGATTTCCATCTACAACGAGGTGGAGAAATTGAACGTCGTACTTGGGAAAATGATATCTAAGGTGGGTGCCTTGATTGATGGACCGTGAAAGAAAAGATCAATTTTCTTTGATTTTCCATAGTGGAAGAATTAGGAAGTTCGACATTGTAATGCATATTGAAACAAATATGTTCGAGAGTATAATTGGCACACTACTTAATATTCACAGGAAAATGAAGGATAGCTTGAATGCAAAAAATGATTTGGCCGAGCTCGATATTTAATGGGATCTAGCCCCAAAGGTGAGAGGCAAGCGAACGTACATGCCTCCTGCCCCTTACAATCTATCAATCACTGAGAGGAGATCAATCAATGATTGTATTCAAGGAATGTACCATCCATCTACTCTTCTAATGACAGTCATTTTGTGAATTATGAATTGTGTCTCAATGATTTGAAATCGCATGATTATCACGTCCTAATGAAATAATTGTTTCATGTTTCCATGCACAGTGTTATGGAGAAGTACGCGCAATTTTTCATTATGCGTATGTGTTTATTTTTCAACTCCTTTCCCCGGAAGAATATAAGCAAGCAACATCTCAATGAGTTGGAGCGAGAATGGGTTGTAGTGTTATATCAGTTCGAGAAGTATTTTCCCCCTTTATTCTATCAAAGCGTGGTCCACCTTGTGATCCATTTTGTTAGGAAAATATGTAGTCCAGTGGGAATGCATTGGATGCACCCATTAAAGCATCACATAGGGTTTTTGAAGGGTTACATTCATAATTACAGCAGGGCGCATTCTAGCATTGTGCAAAGGTACGTCACCAAGGAGATCATTGAGTACTGTACTTCTAAATTGGTTATAAAGAGAATACTTGGAGTTCCTAAACGAATGCACGGTGGTAGGAAGAATGGGAATCCATGCTCAAAATGTGCACTTTATACATCCTTCAATGTTGAGTTGATGAAAGTTCGACAATATGTTTTATGAAACAGTAGAAAAATAGCAATTCAAGTTCAAGAGCATGTGTCATTTTTAGAAGAACTCCACCCTGACTGACCATCATATAATATACATGTGGGGCATTCTTCAGCGTTTGTGAATTGGTTTATAATTTTCGCAATGTGGATAACATGTATGGTAAACTTTATGCGTTTGAAAGGACACCCAACTTCACCATCAGAGATACCAAGGGTATGACATCAATGGATTTAGTTTCACTAAGTTGGACAAGGACAAAAAGAGCACAATGCAAAATAGCATTGAATCTGGATGTGGTGGGCTAGCAAGAAAGACAAAAAAACCTATTGTTGTAGTGATGCCCTTTTATGGGGTGATTTAAGGAAATTTGGTATTTGGATTACGTTAATTTTAATTTTTTTTCATTACAATGTGGATGGGTGGAAAACGAGGTCATAGTTTGTTCTAGAAGTTGATGGGTTTCACAGTGGTGGACTTTGATTGAGTGGGATACGATGACTACAAGTTCATCTTAGCCTCTCATACACGCAAAGCTTTTTATATCCAAGACCCTAGCAAAGAGAAGTGACATGTTTTACTTCATGGGAAGAAGTTCTATTTTCAAGATGAGATTAATTGGCCCATCACAGCAAAGATCTAAGAAAAATGTGTGAAGCTAGGATTAAAACCCAAGAGGACTCCTAGGCAAAAAGAGATAAAATGAGAGGAATCTAAATATTTTTATTTTGTGCTTCTCTTGAATTGTCTTTGGGTGCTTCTTTAGTAGAGTAAGCTAGTTTTTACACTTGTATTTTATACCTCACCTTTGATTGGTATGTTGGTTGTTTAGATTATCTTAGGTTTTGGGATGTGAGAGTGTGAGAGATTCTTATGACTTGGGGGCTAGGGTAGTTTAAAAATAAAATGTTGGGTGCTTTGGGAAAACTTTTCATGCTATTTTACGCTTAGATCTTTCCTTGTTCTTATTTACTCATGGACGAGTAAAGGTTTAAGTATGGGGGGTTTGACGAGACGTTAAATGCATGTATTTTCTGAAGCATTTAATTGTGTTTTGTTATCTTTTTGTTGGTAGATTTCTATA
Organism: Rubia yunnanensis; assembly: GCA_037428765.1. Classification (NCBI taxonomy): domain Eukaryota; kingdom Viridiplantae; phylum Streptophyta; class Magnoliopsida; order Gentianales; family Rubiaceae; genus Rubia; species Rubia yunnanensis. The sequence continues at coordinate 108,598,206 of CM075062.1, read as the reverse complement.
TTTAGGTAGGTTTACACCATAAGGGGTTCAGATGACCATTTTCAGTTTTCATATCTGAATCCTTCATTTTGTAACCTATGTTGAGTCTATTGGATTTTTGTCCTTACAAGCATATATATTCTATTTTGTGAGCTTATTTTTAGATTGCTTGTAAGCACTTCAGAGTAGATTAGTGAAGGCTATTCGTAAGAATGGTAGAATACTGAAGGCCACGAGTCAAAATGTGGTACTAAATAAATGCGTAGATGAAAAAAAGCTAAGTCTGTAAGAGTCAAAGAAGTGATACAGATCTTGCAAACTGGCACAGCTCATTTGAACACTCATGCCAACGAAGACGTACCCAAACAATGGTCCATGGAAACAAGTACGGGCGGTGCTTGAAGACTAAAGACACTAAAGGCCCGACCGGCAAGACATGCAACTTGGCACGTCCCGCGGACTAAGAGGTTTGGTGGAACGAGCTCTATCTAATGGGCTTTGCTATTAAGCATGGCCCATCCACTCAGAAGGCAAAAAAGGGCTCAAGCTGATGCTCCATGTACTATTAGCATGGAAGCCTAGGTTTTTCTTTTACTTTGAGCTTTTCAAGGCTCATCTATTCTAATATATAAGAAGCCTTTAGTCTCCCTAGGGTTTAACAAGCATTAGATAATGCTAGAGAGAATTTTTGGTTAGAGGTAGGAAAAGGAGGCTAGGGTTTTATCTTTTCTCTTCATTTATTTTCTTAGATCCATGGCATTAAGTCCAATGATTTCCATGTATTTAATAATTGCCATGAATTTCCATGGATTTGTGAGATTCTACATTACCCTAATTTTTTATGTTTATGAAATATTTTGCATGATTTGTGTCTTATAGTCTTTTATGATTTATGCCATGATATGTTTTATGACACACACATGAATTCATTCGTTGCATAATATCATGATAGGCTTGAACGCTAATTTGGGAGTGTTAGATTATATGTGTAATTGTAGTCTCGAGATTACTAGGTAGATGTATTCAGTTAAATCTATCTTTAGAGTGACGAGGCAATTAGTTGGACTTTAATCTAATTGGCTAGTTATGTGAAGAATTGCATGTTAGGAGCAGTGGACCAAGAGTTGCTGTATAGAAATTTCTAATGGGGGAAACCCTAACTTACCCTGATAATTGAGTGTTTATAGTTTGTAGCAACTAGGGTCATGTTAACCGTAGAGTCATCACAAGGCACCGATTCCTTTTCCTTTCTAGGTCTAGGATTAGTATCAATAGTAAAGAGCCCAGTGATGTAATATCCTTACTCCCGCATCTAACGATTGTGACCTATACAAGGTTTAAGTCCTTTAAGTAGGGGCTTGTTAGCACCGGGAGTGAGATGACGGGGATGTTAGCGGTATCTAAAGCTCGAGGTGTATCCCTAATTACAGAGTAGGTTAGATGGTTTGATGAGAGAAGAACCACTGTGTGACAGATAGTGGGAATTTTTGGCCATTTCGACACTATGTGACATAAACATGAAGTTAGGTTTATATGTTCTTATGTGAATAGAATCTAGAATCAAATCCACGTGTCGTTTATGCTACGCAAATACCCCCAAGATTAGTTAATTAATATCTTACTTCACTTTATTCACATGCTCTTAGTTGTTAGTATACAAAACCCTCCTTTTCCTATTAGTATAAGTTATTCTCAACACACGATAGGGGTGACACCCGATTATGGGTTGTGTTTGGCAAACTTATTTGATACTAGTGTCTCTATGGATGACACCCGGACTTACTACTAGCTACACCATTGTAGTTAAGAGTGAGTATGGGAGCAGCACTATAAATTCTATCGTTGACCTCCCTTAAGCATCATGTTGGTTATCTCCTTCAATTAGAATAACCCCGTAGAGTGTGGGTCAATTTTTTATGAAACAATCTGAGGCAACTAGTGGTGCAGTAAAAAGTATAATTTTTACCGCATTTAAAACCAGGTAAAAATAATTCTCACCTTGGCTTTTCTTTTAAAAATCGAGGTAAAATATTTATGACCGATAACACAACTGACGTCAGCCAAGATGGTGAAAGACCGACACTTACGTTATCAAGCAGGCGTAACCAACATAGCAATGATCGATTGCCATACTGTCGGTCGAATTGGATGCATGTTTCATGTAGCTACTGTCACTTATTGGCATCGGCCAGTCGTTGATTCAATAGACATTGCCGGCATGATTGGTCGGCATCAACACATCCGGGTTCAGTCATGTTCATGCAAGATTTCTATCATCTTGGCATATTTTTGTATTTTACCGGTGATGACACAATTATTTAATCATCAGTGGAACAATTAATGGTTGAACGACACAGTATGTTTAGTTAATGTTCAATTAAAGCGAAATGTAAGCCCTTGGAAAAACAACCACTATAATAACATATTACAGGATTTCAAAAATAAAATACAGTAGCATACTATAAACTAATAATACATATTACTAAAATTAAATTGATCGTGGCTCCATTATTGGAATTCAATCTTCATAAATACATTGCAAGTCCATTGATAGTCGAATGATGAGCAAGTTCAATTCTTCTATACGTTGGAAGTTCGTTGATAAGTCTCACCAAATGGTCGTTACTATAATTTCACACACAAAGCCTAAATTTTGTTATAACTAGATAGTCTGAAAATTAAATAAACAACAATTGTACTTATACAAGACTGATACTTTGTTAAATTGAAAGTTACCATTGATGCCATCCTTTGAGATGATGTGGTCTATCAACCAAAATTATGTTGCATCATTTCATCTATGACATCACAATTTCCAATAATGTAATTCGTAGCATTTGTTTCCCATTTAAATTAAACAAACAAGAGATCCCCTACGCACGTGCGACGTTGATCATGGCTCCTTTTCTTGTCGCACTTACCGACTAGACTACCAATGTCGGACTCTCAACCAATGATCAATGCAAAAGGAGAAAAGTGCATATTAACCCTATCTAATACATAGAAGTGGAAATATAACCTTTTAATAATTGAAAGTGAAATATAACTCTAGATACTTAGTGTACATGGAAATTTACCCTTTCCAGCAGTTTGAGGCCTGATTTTGTTAAAATGACAATTTTATCCCTCAGAGAAAAAATACTGTACCCCTAATAAAAAACCATAACCCATTTCTACCCACCTCTTCTTCTCTTTCTGCAAAACACCCACCCGCATCGTGCAATATCAGTATTGACTGATATTAATCGATCGTGGTGGATTCTCCTTCTGCAAAACACACACTTGTTATTCCTTCCTCCTCTTCTGCCTTTGACTTAGGGGACATAGTGAATGGAAGGAAGAAATGGTGATATGAGTGCAAGAATAAGGGTGTGCTAGGATGGATATGGTAGGTGGTGGGTGGGTTAGGATGGGTGGCGGGTGGCGAATAGGATGGGATGGACAGCGACATGAAGGCTAGGGTTTTATGGCGGAGGGGTGGTTTGGTGGTGGTGGTGTTCACTAGCTGGGGGTGGTTGGGAGGCAGGCAGCAAGTAGGCTGGGATGGGCAACGGCTGGTGGGCTAGGGTTTCGAGGTGGAGGGGTGGTTTGGTGGTTGTCTTCAACAGCTGGAGGGTAGCTGGGCGGCGGGTCGGCTAGGATTTTGAAGCTGAGGGGGTGTTTTGGTGTTGGTGGTGTTCAACGGCTAGGGGGTGGGCAGGCGGGTTAGGATGGGTGGTGGGCGACAAGTTGGCTGGGATGGGCGGGGACAGGTGGGTTAGGGTTTCATGGTGGAGGGGTGTTTCAATTTTGGTGGTGTTCAACAGTTAGGGGTAGCCATTTCCTACACCTTTATTTCTCTCATTGATATTTCATTTCCCAGATTTCTTCAACTGCCAGATAAGATTGGAGCTTCATTTTCTAATCGAAGCGGCAGTGGCACGACACTGAAGGAGGTGAAACAGTGGCGGTGGTGGTAGAGTAGCTGTAAGGAAAAGGGAATTTCTGTCTTTCAAGTATTTGTATTAGGATGATAGGGCATGTTGGTCATTTCCGGTCGGTCAATGGCCGAAAATGGCCAGGTAATGCTGGAATATAGTCTTTAGTGTTATATTTGCACTTGTGTAAAGTAGTTAGGGTTGTTTTTGTATTTCAAATTATCTCAGAGTTATATGTTCACTTACTACAATATATATATGTTATACTTGTACATATCCCTTGCAAAAATAACATGATTTTCTAGAATAAACCAAAATTGTGTCTAGTACTTCTCATTAGTTAAACATGACATTATATGCACAATAACAACACTATAAACAAGATAGCATGTAACACAATCGTAACAATTCATGAAATGATTCAACATATCCTTCATAAAAAAGAATTCACATTATTTCACCAAAATAATTGAAATTTTAACATGTAAAGGATAAAAACAACCTTAATTTTCATCTGGATATTTCCACCATTTAGTAGTTATAGTAGTTTGAAAGAATTCATTAAATGCATTATATTGTACTCTTGTTCATTTTCTGATATGGTGTGAATGGAAAATTGAGATAATGTGTTTTAGTGGGACAGTTGGAGGAGATAGAAGGTGAAGGTATTTTTTGTTTGCCAATGCCTCCAAAAAAGTTAGGTTAAAATTTATCAAAATTCGGGTGCTCAAAAATTTTCTTTCCTGCTAAGCTTTTTTGATGACCAAGAAAAGTACCCGACATCGGCCGTGTGTTGGTCAAGAATGCAGGCTTTGAGTGGCCATGACAACCCGACAGCGTAATAGGGCCCAATAACGCTATATGCCCAACATTGGTAAGCCTTCTCTCTAAGTATAGGTTATATCGATCGGACATGCAATGTCGCATAGTCTCAACCACCCAACATAATTACACCAAATTTCAGGCTTTAAGGTTCAAAATTTACTCTTCTTAGGTCTACTGTTACTTGAGTTCTTTTAGAAACTAAAACATATGCCAAAAGTTTGAACTTTTGTCATGTTCAGTCAAATGTGGCTTGAATTTTTCTGTAAACTAACATCAAAACTAGAAAAAAAGTTCAAGCTTTACTTTGTTAGGTCAAGCGGTGATTGACTCCTTTTGTAAATTGACATAGATTCCAGAAGGTTAGACCATTACTCGTGTTAGGTCAACTGTGGCTTGACTTCTTTTGCAAACTAAAACAAAAGGCCAAAAGGCTCGACCTTTAGTCTTGTTAGGTTAACTATGTATGGAGTTATTTTCTAAATTGGCATAGATGCCAAAAGGTTCAAACCATACTCATATTAGGCAAACTGTGGCTTGTCTTTTTTTTGTAAATTGATGTAGATGACAAAAGGTTCAAAATTTACTCGAGTTAGGTCAACCGTGGCTTGACTTCTTTAAAAAGCTGACATAGATGCCAAAAGGGTTCGGCCTTTACTCATGCTAGGTTAACTGTGGCTTGACTTCTTTTGTAAACTGACATATATGCCAAAAGGTCTTTACTCTTGTTAGGTAAATTGTGGCTTGACTTCTTTTGTAAACTTACATAAGTTCCAAAAGGCTCAACCATTACTCATGTTAGGTCAACCGTGGCTTGACTTATTTTGTAAACTGACATAGATGCCAAAGGTTCGACCTTTACTTGTGTTAGATCAAATGTGTCTTAACTTCTTTTGTAAATTGACATAGATTTTAAAAGGTTCGACCTTTACTCATGTTAAGTCAACCGTTGAATTCTTTTGTAAACTGACATATATGTCAAAAGGTTTGACCTTTACTCATGTTAGGAAAACCGTGGCTTAACTTCTTTTGTAAACTAACATAGATGCCAAAAGGGTTTGACCTTTACTCGTATTAGGTCAACCGTGGCTTGAATTCTTTTGTAAACTGAAATATATGCAGAAAGGTTTGACCTTTACTTGTGTTAGGTAAACTCTGGCTTGACTTCTTTTGTAAATTTACATAAGTGCCAAAAGGTTCAACCTTTAATCGTATTAGGTCAACTCTGGCTTAACTACTTTTGTAAACTGACATAGATGCTAAAAGGTTCGACCTTTTCTTGTGTTAGATGAAATGTGTCTTAACTTCTTTTGTAAATTGACATAGATTTCAATAGGTTCGACCTTTACTCATGTTAGGTCAACTGTGGCTTGACTTCTTTTGTAAACTGACATAAATGCCAAAAGATTCTACTGTTACTTCTGTTAGATCAAATGTGTCTTAACTTCTTTTGTAAATTGACATAGATTTAAAGCGTTTCAATCTTTACTCATGTAAGGTCAACTGTAGCTTGACTTCTTTTATAAAATGACATAGATGCCAAATGGTTCAACCTTTACTCGTGTTAGGACAATCGTGCTTGACTTCATTTATAAACTGCCATTGATGCCAAAAGGTTTGAACTTTACTCTTGGTAGGACAACCGTGACTTGACTTCTTTAGTGATGCTATAAGGCTCGACCTTTACTCGTGTTAGGTCAACCGTGGCTTGACTTATATTGTAAACTGACATAGATTTGAAAAGGTTTGACCTTTAATTGTGTTAGTTCAACCATGTCTTGACTTCTTTTGTAAACATACACGGATGCCAAAAGGTTCAACCATTACTCGTGTCATGTAAACCGTGGTTTAATTTCTTTTGGAAACTAAAATAGATGCCAAAAGGTTTTGTCTTTTATTAATCATCTTATGTGAACTGTGACTCGACTTCAAATGTGAAATGAGGATCAACCTATTCAAATATTTGATTTCCATCGTGGAATTTTTTTATTTAAGTCATAGGGATTATTTGATGGCTTAATTAATTATGCTATTCACCCAAAAAAATATTGGCCTATAATGAATATGGACGATTTCAGTCTCGTAATGATATCTTGTCAGTTCAACCAAAAGAACAACCGACACTGCACATTTGTGAAGGATTTTCCCATGTTTCAAAATGACGTAGTCCATGACTTCAATATATCCTCAGAATCTGCTCAAACTTTTCATCTTTCCCATGTTTTGGAAAAAATTTTGATGCAGTCGGAATAATCGAAAAGATTTGCAAGCACGAATTTTAAAGAACAATCAAGGGCATAAACCTAATGTTTTGGTTTGGGATTCCACCAGAGAGAAATTAATTCTAAAAAATATTATTATGAAAGATGTCATCTCCAAAAAATACAAGGGGTCCCAAAATACTAGTAAGAATTCGGAAAAGAACAAAAAAGGAAATTAGAAATAAAATCGGAATAAAACAAAAATTGGAAAACACTAAAAAACAATAAATTGCTGTTTTTTAGCCTTAAATGACCTCAAATCATAAAGTGGAGTAATTTAAGGCAGTAACACTTTAGTGCTCATCGAGATGGTTCCAACTCATCCAGAATCGCTTGATTCCGAGTCTGGACGCAAAAGTTATGCTCAAACCCGTATCAAACCTTTGTGGCCATTCTCCCTGAATCAGTCTCCTCCACCTCCAAAGAACTCAACCCTGAGTTCTCATCTGGATATAGAACCACCTTCCTCATGGTAATCATAAATATCAGCCATTAATTTGTTGTCTTTGAAATAAGAAGAACAGGAACCGCATAAGGACTCATACTCTCACGGTTTCTTCAACTAGTCTTCAATATGTTCCCTCAGAATCTCATTCTCCTTCGGGCTAATACAATAGTGTGGGAGGTTTTGCAAGCTAGAGCTGGGCACCAAATCAATTTGATGTTGAATATCCAGCATAAGAAGTAACTCACTTGGAAGCTCATCGCCAATTAATTGCTCGAAATCCTCCAAAATTGCCTGCACTTCCACTGGAATCGGTACCTCCTCCTTCTTGGCACTCAACAACCCCTTCATCCCCACAGGATAAAAACAGTTAGCTTCAGCAATCGCCCCATCACGTTCCTCTTCACCTCGTGTCATTACCAGAAAATTTGACTGTTTTCTTCTTGTGACATTGTTGACACGTTGAACAGGAGCCACAACAATCCTATACCCGCCCCATACAAACAACAGGATGTTGTACCACCCCTTGTGAGTAACATCATTACTTCCAAGACCGCCCCAACAACACATAGCATACATTCATATCTAGTACATCACACATCACGTTCTTCACGTACATCACACATAGCATACATTCACGTACATCACACATCACGTTCTTCCAACAATATGGCCTTACATTGCCTTTTCCATTGCTCTTAGGTGGATTTCTTTAATTTCTCAAATTTGTGTGGGCCAACTCCACCCGAACTGCTATGATCATCTTGGGGTTTCATGAAGTATGTGAAAAAATAAGGATCCAAACCTCTCTCTCCCTTTTCTGGTAATTTTGTAAATTTGAACCCATCCCCCTAAGTAAAATAGACACGACTAAAGATATTTTCACCTTTTACTGTTGGAAATTAGTAAAATCGATCGTTATGAATATTCTTTTGAAATTTGGTTTTACCGAATTATCTCAATGATTACCACTATGTTCCAACATAACCAATTTAACTAAGTAAGCAATACAGTAAATACTTAGAGACACGAGACTTGGTTATGCAGTTTGGTGAAATTCACCTACATCTTCCAGGTCTGACCCAATTCAGAATGAATCCACTAATCAGAAAGATACAGTACAAAAAACATCATACAAGATACTTATCTCTTCTAATTAAACGTGTGAATTCTGCTGTCTCCCTTAGCTTCCAATCCGCCTTGATCAGACTCCCTCCAACCTCAAAACTCGTCGATGCTGGATCTCCTCCTCCTGAGGAATTAAGGTATGTGATTCTGAACTTTGAACGGCAGGTTACGTATGTTGGAACATATATATGCTGGCTCTCGCAAGACTCTTGGAAAGATAAAAACATCTATGTGCAGATTTTTTTGCAATTAAGTTTGTGTGTATAATGCATCCGTGATGTCCCCTATATAATCCATGAGCATATTGGCACATTCCATGCTTATCTACATAATATGCCTATTGCTTATCTGCTTCACAAGAATATCCAAATCACTTAAATAAATGGATTTTCCTTATCACAATATGTCCCATATATTCCATAAATCCAATTACATATTTGTAGGGATTTTACATAATCCTAATCGCAGAATACACAAGCTTCCATATTCCATCACAATCTCAATATTCTGTTCTATAGCAAAACCTTCTAGGCTGTGTTTGGTATCCGTATGTTCCAACATGGAACATTTTTCGTTTCCAAATTAGTTCACAAATTGCCAATTAAATAATTAATGAAAACCATTTAATTTTACAATCTCCCCCTTTGGCATTTGTAGACCCAATCATTTTGGAAATAAGAACTCAAAGAAAAACTTCCACTCTCACAACATAAGTCTTCCAGAAATCCACTTATGTTGGAACATAGATATAAGTACTAAATCTGATTATATAAGAATACCAAGAACACTTGAAATCCATAACAAAATAATTCAGATTACATCACCAAATCAAATAATAATAATATCCAAAATACTCCAAAATATTCTCCACATGGAGCCATGAATTGGCAAAGGCACATAAAAACACAGAAAGAAGCAAAAATACCAATAAAATCTGCTCCCCCTGAACTCAGCATCAGACCTATGTTGGAACAAAGTCAGTTCAGACCTATCAATCTTGTTTAAGAGCAGCATCCTGTGCTTCCAACCTAGCCTTCTCCCCCCTCAATTTTAGCCTTCTCAGCCACTAGAGAAGCAATCTGGATGACTATAGCAGCCAACCTTGCATTTAGAGCATCTAGTTTGCCCTTTATCTCATCACCAGCGGATGTAAAAGCCTCTGGATTCTAGGGTAGATCATGCACTTGTCTCATTCTAAAAGTTCTCTCGTTAGGCTTGAGAGATTCAGTCTTCACTATCTCATCCCCACCCTTTGCTTCCAATTTTGCACTCCTAATCAGCTCAGTAATAATGAACGAGTAAACAATAACATGTTTAGCCTTTGGAGCAAGGGCCTCATTCACAATACTCTTCTGAATAAATAATCCCAGATTGACATGTTTCTGAGTTCTAACACAGTACAACAGTTTAACCATTTCTTTTGGCAAAGTTATAGTGTTAGTAGGAGGCATCTAGCAATTTATAGTAACCTGATAAAAGTAAAAAAAATCTGGATGATAGACATGAGGCATAAGAGTAACCTGTAGTTGTCCCCTAAGTATGTCCCTCCTGATATGACTGACAGAATTTGATCTTCTGTGACCCCTAGCTCCTCATAAAATACTCCCCCAAACTCTGGAGTTCTGAGCCCCAATATCCTATTAATGTTTTCAGCAGAAAACTCTATGATTTTCCCTCTAACATATACCCTATTATAGCGGGGAGATTCATCATCCAACACACCTTCCATTAGATTCCCAGAAAATTCACAGACCCCTTGCTTGTTATATTTTTCATATAAAAGTCACAGACTTCTTGAAACCAATCCTTTTCACATAATCAGAAAAACCACTAGGTTCATATGCCTCTAAGTCCACAAGCCTCTCAACAATGATTTTTCTTTGAAAAATACTCTAACCATATCCTCACAGCCTTCATCAAAATATATTTCAGAAAAATAATACCTGGAGGAAGTGGCAAGGTCTTTTTCTTCTTGGTTTTCTTGACTGGTAGAGATGTCGAAGTTGCAGGCTGCTTTCCCCTGGGTTTACTCGCTTTTGTCTGAATAAATTAATCCAGTACCTCATCACTGGAATATGTCAGCTTATGTGTTAGAACATGGTCACCTTGGTTAGTTTCAGCTGCAGCCTCCCCCTGTTTTCCAGCATGCTCAGTCTGTCCTGTTTCCTCTGCCTGTGTTCCATCATACTCAGGTTGTTCCTTCCACAAGTCAAATCCTTCTTTATGTCCACCATCTGAGTACTCTAGATCATCATAGACACTCCCAACATGGTCAAAATGTTGCTGATTTTATTTATCCAAATCAACCCCAGTAGACTCCAAAGCAGGTTCATCAATTTACATGGCCACTGTATCCTGTGTTGGAACATAGCTCTCAGTAGTTGCCTCTTCTTCCATCTCATCAGTTTCACTTTCTGGTGGGGTATTTATAATTCCCCCCTAGATCATAGCCCTCAATGATTTTCTTGTGCAGCTCAAATCAATTTCTTCTTCTACTACTTTCTCATCATCATATCTCTGTGTTGGAACATACTCAACACTTTCTTCACTGTTAGATAACATGATCACCTTGGGCCTCCCAAGCTTTTCTATTCTCTGAGCAGCAACTGGATCATAGAACCCAAATGGCATCCGATCAGTGGATTTAACCATCTCCAAACCATTAGTCTCATCACCATTAAATTCTTCAATTGTTACGCTACCGGGACGTGGAATATAACAGAAAACATAGAACATGTCCTTCCCAAGGTGTAACCTATATGCCCCTCTTAGAATCATAAGATCATAGTCTTCTATATCATCAATGTCCTCAATGTCCCCAATAAACAATTCCTAAATCTCTACATCTAGTACTTCCCCCTTCAAATATTTTAGCCCTTTTAACTTGGAAAGATCAAGACATACTCTATTTGATTTATTCAAGTCAAATATTCTTGAACTGACTCAAAATGTTTACCATGCAAGCTAAACCAAGAGAAATCATGAACAAGAACCTTTCTGCAGGAGGGCTGGTCTTTGGTTGAAGCTTCATTCTTCTTGCATGTGTTGCCAGCGGTAAGCTTAAGGAGTTGAGCATGAGCTTGGTTCTTGTTCTTGGCCATGGTGGTTTTTCGGCTAAAATATTTTTGGCCACATAGATATGCTTAGGTAGAGAATGTGTTTGAACTCAACTCAAATTCTTGACAAGAAATCCCAAAAAAATTGGCAACAATATATCACCCAAGATTACTCAAATTCGAAAATATCTAGGAATAAGGGTGTAGAGGCCAAAAATGGAGGGGAGATGGAATAAAATTTGAACCAAAATTAACTCTTCCCCTTTTCACCTTATTAACCGTGTAAGCCTTTTTTCCTTTCCAAGAAAAGCCATGATTACCCTTTCTTTTCTTGTCAACTCATGTCATGTTCACTTGAATTCCAACATAGCTTCACAACTCAATTTTTTTTTCTCTTTTTCTTCTTTCCAATTTTTGTATTTTTCAAATATTCTGTACACAAAATAAAAATTACAAAAATTTACAACTAAATAAAAGCCATAAAAATAAGTGATGAGGTACTGGATTAATAAGTGATGAGGTACCTTAGACAACACAACCTCCTTTGTTTCAACAAGGTCTCGAATAAAATGATGCCTTGTGTCAATATACTTGGTTTGAGAGTGTTGGACAGGATTTTTAGAAATATCAATCGCACTTGAGTTGTCAAATAATATCTTCAAAGGGCCCTGATGAATTCCATAATCTTTCAACATTTGCTTCATCCATAATAGTTGTGCACAACAACTTCGAGTAGTAAGATATTCAGCTTCAGCAATAGACATAGAAATTGAATTTTTGTTTCTTACTGTACCAAGACACTAAATTCGTCCCAATAAAAAAGTGCCCACCTGTAGTGCTTTTTCGGTTATTTGTGTTACCAGCCCAATCAAAATTACTGTACCCAATCATCTCAGAGTCTTGATTCTTAGAAAATCAGACACCATACTCAGAAGTCTCACTCATATATTGAATAATTGTTTTCACAACAATTAAATGAGATTCCTTCGGGTCAGCTTGAAATCTTGCACATATTCCTACGCTTGGACATATATTTGGCCAACTAGCTGTCAAATAAAATACACTCCTAATCATGCCCCTATATAATTTCTAATCAACTCCCACTCCTTTCTTGTCCTTTACTAGTTTACTAGAAACTCCCATAGGTGTTCAGACTGCACAAGAATTTCTTAGTCCAAATCTCTTCACTAAGTTCTGGGCATACTTACTCTTATTTATAAACAGGTCATTCTTTTCTTGCTTGACTTGCAGCCATATAAAGTACGTGAGTTCTCCAACCATGCTCATCTCAAATTCATCCTGCATTACAGTGACAAAACAATGTACCATAGATAGTGAAGTAGAGCCAAATACTATGTCATCAACATAAATTTGAGCAATCAGAATTTTTATGCCTTTTCAAGCACAAATAAGTGTGATCTACTCCCCTTCGACGATAACCTTTCTTAAAAAGAAAGTTAGTAAGCTGTTCATAAAATGTCCTTGGTGCTTGCTTTAATCTATATAAAGCCTTCTTGATGCGATACACGTGATGAGGGTAATGAGGATCCTCAAATTCTTTAGGTTGTTCAACATATACTTCTTCATTGACCACACCATTTAGAAAAGCACTTTTGACATCCATCAGGTAAAGTGTAAGGTTCATAGTGCAGGAAATAACAAGTAAAATTCAAATTGACTCTAACATGGAAACTGGTGTGAATGTCTCATCAAAGTCGACTCCTTCAACTTGAGTATATCCCTGAGCAACCAATATGGGGTTTTGAGTGATGTGTCCATCAGCGTCAGACTTGTTCTTGAAGATCCACTTAGTACCAATAACATTAACACCTTCAAGGCGATGAGTGAGATATCATAAATCATTTCGTGTAAAATTTCCAAGTTATTCTTACATTGCCACAATCCAATATTCATAAAGTAAGTCCTCCTTGTAGTTCTTGGGTTCAATAAGAGAGATGAAAATTTCCAATCCTATCAATTTTCTGTAATCAACCCGAGGAATTGAAATAGTACTTCTCATGATTGACTCTGGTTGCACCTGTGTTAGGATATGCAAGGAGCAAGTGGGGGATGATGTTCCAACATACTTGATATCTTTGGGTTCAGCGGGATCATCAGTCTATTCAGATGTTCCAACATGGTCTGGCAGACTAGGTTGACTGGGCTGTGTTAGAACATGGTCTTTATCCAGTTCATCTTGTCTATCACCTTGTACTTGTCGATCGTCATAATCATCCACAATGACATTTATGGATTCCATGAGAGTATTTTTCTGTAGATTGTAGACACGATACGCTCGACTGTTTACAGAATAACCAAGAAAAATGTCAACATCATTGCGATTGTCGAATTTTGCCAACTGCTCCCTATCTCAAAGAATGTAACATTTTCGTTCAACACATGAAAGTGAGGGACATTTGGCTTCATCCCTTTCCAAATATTGTATGATGTTTTTCCAGTGAATGGTCATACACAAGTTGATGGTATAACAAGCTGTGTTTATAGCTTCTGCCCACCATTTTTTGTGAATTTCTTTCCCGGCTAACATTACACGAGCCGTATCCTGGATGGTCCTTTTCTTTCTTTCCATGATGTTATTTTTCTGAGGAGTGATTGGCTCCGAGAATACATGTTGAATACCAAGTTCATCACAGAAATCACTGAATTTAGAATTTTCAAATTCCTCGCCATGATCACTACAAATTCTGACAATTTTCCCAACTGGACTTGCCTTTGTAGTATGTAGTTTTATCACCAGACTAATGAACACATCCACAGTATCATATTTTTCCTTTTGGAATGCCACCCAAGTAAATCTATAGTAGTCATCAACACAGGCAAAGAAATACTTCTTGCTACTAACACTAGGTGTATTTACTGGACCCATCAAATCCATGTGTAGTAATTCCATATTTCTTGTAGTTAGTTATATACTAAAATGAAGAATGAGGAGATCGAATTTGTTTACCTTGTTGACATAGTCTGCACACAACTCCATTCGTGCTTGTTAGTGTAGCCATACCTCGTATAGCCTTTGTTTTTGCAATCTTCACCAGGTTTTGTAATTGATGTGGCCAAGCTTTCTATGCCATAAGGATCCTTCATCTTGTTTTGTACTCATAAACTTCATTTCTTGTTCTAGCAAGTAGCAATTATATGATAATCAAACCCATGTGAGAACTTTGTCTTCACCGTGTTTCACTACACATTTGTCCTTCTGAAATTCCAAAGTCATGTTGTCATCACACGGTTGACTAATGCTCAATAGACACCTTTAAATCTTCAACAAATAGAACAGTGGTAAATATTGGAAATCCTTCAATCTGTAATTCTCACTTTCCAAATACTCTACTCTTCTTTCCATCTTCGAAGGTAACAAAACCACCATCCTATGGTTTAATGTTTATTAGAAATTCTTGAGTACCAGTCATGTGGCGAGAGAAATCACTATCAAAATACCACGGGTTTTTGAAATGTGCTATGAGAGTAGTGTGTGCGATCATGCAAGAACTAGTTCATTTAATGGCCCATACCTTCTTGACCATTTTTTATCACTGGACTTCGTCTATGTTGGAACATGGCGAGAGTTGTCGTCCAGTCATGATATCCCTGGGCAGTTTTTGGCATTGTTTCTCTGTATGACCTAGATATGTACAGTAGATGCAGATGAGAGGCTTCCGTTGGCGAGGTTTTCCGAACTTTCTCTTTATCTCTTTAATCCTTTGCTTTAAGTTTGACTGTACGTCCAGGATAGCCAATTCTATGTCAGTCTCCAAAGTTCTTTCCTATGGTCAGAATGCCACCAACTTGGTAATAGCTGCTTCAGACGTCTTAGCTCTATTGTTTGTTGAGATTAATTTCATATTTAACACATTAATCTCTTTTCTGAGTTCAGCAACTTGGATTTGCAACTCCTTCTCAATCTCGGCCAGATGATTTTTCTCTTCCTTCAAAACTTTGTTTGCATCAACCACTTGAAGTCACATGGCATACATCCTCTCATAAGTACTGTAGATTTTTTCATCACTCGTATCCACTTCGTCATCATTACTAGAAAAGTCTTCACGTCCTATGTTGGAACATACAACGGCATCCTTTTCTAACATGTTGGAACATTTCTCATCTAATCCAGCGTGATTTTTTTCTCTTAAAGCCACATAGTTGCTGGTAAGTTCCTCTTCATCTTTCTCATCTTCTTCATCTTTCTCATCTTCTTCATCTTTCTCATCTTCTTCATCTTCACTCCACAAGGTGACATAGGATTTCCCTGGTTTCTTCCGGGTATTTTCATACATAGCCTAAATATAACCATATCCTGCACATTCTCTACATTGGATTCGTCCAAACTGTTACGATTCACCATTTTGATTTCTGGGGAATTGCTGGTTTCCTTGTTCAAATCGTGTCCCATGGTTATTGCCGGAATCTGCTGCCCTTATTCTATTTCCACCAAGTTTTTCCTGTGACTTCCTGTTTACCACCTTTTTCAGCATCCTCGAGAAATTCTTAGTGATAATTACCAATTTTTTCAAATTCATCCTCGCTATTAGATTCATGATTGTCCTTTAATGATGATGTTTAGAATGGCCACTCCTTCTAGACTTTCTTTGTAGGATATTGGAATGGCATCTCATAAGTTTGCAATGATCCAATTAATTCATCTAAGGCTATGGTAGCTACATCTCTTGCTTCTTCTATGGCTGGAACTTTTATGGAAAACCTTTTAGGGAGAGATCTCAAGGTTTTCTTCACCAATTTTGCTTCTTTATAAACTTTCCAAAGTTGATAAGACATATTGGAGATGTCTCTGAGTTTCCCGTTGAATATAGTAATAGTCTTATCCTTCTCCATTTTTAGTTCCTCAAACTTTGTAGCCAACATCTGTCTCGAACACGACTAGTTCCTTCATGAATAGTTTGCAGAATATCCCAAGATTTCTTAGCCTGATGACAATGAGAGATAAGTTTAAACTAATTTTCATGAGCTATTGTGAAGATAGCATTTAAGGCCTTTGACTTTTCCAGTGAAGCCTTATGTTCAACGGAAGACCAAGTGGATTTGTCTTTGAGTTTCTACTCCTTCTTACTTAACTCTCCTTCTTTCTTCTTAGAGCTTGTGCCAGCATCTTCAGTGGGAGGATTCCACTCAGTTTCAACATAGTTTAGTGCTAGTTCATCCAGTGAGTTGATGAAGACTCTCATGCATGCCTTCCAGTAATTGCAGTTGTTTCCTTCTAGAAGTGGTGGCCGAGACACAGAAGCTCCTTCTTTGGTTGCCATGGTAAAACCAAATCACATTTTCCTTTACAAAACCAAGGTAGAAGTAAGTGACCAAAGCTCTGATAGCAACTGAAATTTGTTTTTACCGAATTATCTCAATGATTACCACTATGTTCCAACATAACCAATTTAACCAAGTATGCAATAAAGTAAATACTTAGAGACACGAGACTTGGTTACACAGTTCGGTGAAATTCACCTACATCTACGGGGCCAGCCCAGTTCAGAAAGAATCCACTAATTAGAAAGATACAGTACATAGTACATCATAGAAGATACTTATCTTTTCTAATTAAACGTGTGAATTGTGCTAGATTCCCTAGCTACCGATCCGCCTTGATCAGACTCCGTCTAACCTTGAAACTCATTGATGCTAGATCTTCTCCTCTGGAGAAATTAAGGTATGTGATTCTGAACTTTGAGTGGCAGGTTACGTATGTTGGAACATTTATATGCTGGCTCTTGCAAGACTCTTGGAAAGATGAAAAATCTGTGTGCAGATTTTTGCAACTAAGTTCATATGTATAATGCAGCCGTGATATCCCTTTTATAGTCCATGAGCTGATCAAAACATTCTATGATTATCTCCATAAGATTCCTATTCCTTATCTGCTTCTGAAGCAT
Organism: Rubia yunnanensis; assembly: GCA_037428765.1. Taxonomy (NCBI): domain Eukaryota; kingdom Viridiplantae; phylum Streptophyta; class Magnoliopsida; order Gentianales; family Rubiaceae; genus Rubia; species Rubia yunnanensis. The sequence continues at coordinate 108,580,695 of CM075062.1, read as the reverse complement.
ATCCAAATCCCTTAGATAAATGGATTTTCCATATCACAATATATCCTATATATTCCATAAATCCAATTCCATATTTGAAGGGATTTTCCATAGTCATAATATGCTTCTAACACTACCTAGAATAACAATCGCACAATATACAAGCTTCCATATTCCAACACAATCGCAATATTCTATTCTTTTGTAAATTGACATTGATGCCAAAAGGTTTGACATTTACTTGTGTTAGATCAAATGTGTCTTAACTATTTTTGTAAATTGACATAAATTTAAAAAGGTTTGACCTTTACTCATGTAAGGTCAATCGTGGCTTGACTTCTTTTATAAACTAACATAGATGCCAAATGGTTCGACCTTTGCTCGTGATAGGAAAACCGTGCTTGACTTCATTTATAAACTGACATTGCTGCCAAAAAGGTTGGAACTTTACTCTTGCTTGGACAACCATGGCTAGACTTCTTTTGTGATGCTAAAAGGTTCGACCTTTACTCGTGTTAGGTCAACCGTGGCTTGACTTATATTGTAAACTGACATAGATTTGAAAAGTTTTGACCTTTAATTGTGTTAGTTCAAGCGTGTCTTGACTTTTTTTTTGTAAACTTACACGGATACCAAAAGGTTCACCATTACTCGTGTCAGATTAATTCAGATTACATCACCAAATCAAATCATAATAATATCCAAAATATCCTCCCCAAGGGGCCATGAATTGGCAAAGGCACATAAAAACAAAGAAAGAAACAAAAATACCAATAAAATCTTCTCCCCCTGAACTCAGCACCTGACCTATGTTGGAACAAAGTCAGTTCAAACCTATCAATCTTGTTCAAGAGCAGCATCCTGTGCTTACAACCGAGCCTTCTCCCCCTCAATTTTATCCTTCTCAGCCTCTAGAGCAGCAATATGGATGACTATAGCAGCCAACCTTGCATTCAGAGCATCTAGTTTTCCCTTCATCTCATCACCAACAGATGTAGAAGCCTCTAGATTCCAGGGTAGATCATGCACTTGTCTCATTCCAAAATTTCTCTTGTTAGGCCTAAGATATTCAGTATCTGCTATCTCATCCCTAACCTTTGCTTTCACTTTTGCACTCCTAACCAGCTCAGTAATATTGCACGGGTAGCCAATAGCATTTTTAGCCTTTGGAGCAAGTGCCTGCTTCACAATACTCTGTTGAATAAACAAACGCAGATTGTCTGTTTTCTGAGTTCCAACACAGTACAACAGTTTAGCCATTTCTTTTGGCAAAGTTGTAGTGTTGGTAGAAGGCATCTAGCAATTCACAGTAACCTACTAAAGGCAGAAAAATCTAGATGATAGACATGAGGCATTAGAGTAACCTGTAGCATGCCACTGAGAGCTAGTCCCTCCTGATATGACTGACATAATTTGATCATCTGTGATCCCTAGCTCCTCATAAAATACTCCCCCAAACTCTGGAGTTCTCAACCCCAATATCCTATTAATCTTTTCAGCAGAAAACTCTATGATTTTCCCTCTAACATATATCCTATTGTATCAGAGAGATTCATCATCCAACACACCTTCCATCAAATTCACATAAAATTCACAGACCACTTGCTTGTTATATTTTTCATATCAAAGTCACAGCCTTCTTGAAACCAAACCTTCTCACATAATCAGAAATACCACTAGGTTCATATGCCTCTAAGTCCACAAGCTTCTCAGTAATGATTTTTCTTTGAAAAAATACTCTAACCATATCCTCAATGCCTTCATTAAGATATATTTTGGAGAAAAACAGTACCTGGAGGAAGTGGCAAGGTCTTTTTCTTCTTGGTTTTCTTGACTGGGGGAGATGTCGAAGTTGCAGGCTACTTCCTCCTGGGTTTCCTCGCTTTTGACTAAAGAAATTAATCCGGTACCTCATCACTAGAGTATGTCAGCTTCTATGTTGGAATGTGGTCACCTTGGTTAGTTTCAGCTGCTACCTCCCCCTGTGTTCCAACATGCTCAGTATGTCCTATTTTTTCTGCATGTGTTCCATCATACTCAGGTTGTTCCTTCCACAAGTCGAATCCTCCAGTCTGTCCACCATCAGAGTACTCTAGATCATCATAGGCACTCCCAACATGGTCAAAATGTTGTTGATTTTTTTCATCCAAATCAGCCCCAGTAGACTCCAAAACAGGTTCATCAATCTCTATGCCACTGTATCCTGTGTTGGAACATAGCTCCCAGTAGTTACCTCTTCTTCCATCTCATCGGTTTCACTTTCTGGTGGGATCTTTATAATATTTTCTCCCCCTAGATCATAGCCCTCAATGATTTTTCTTGTATAGCTCAAAATCAATTTCTTCTTCCACTACTTTCTCATCATCAGATCTCTGTGTCGGAACATACTCAACACTTCCTTCACTGTTAGATAACATGATCAACCCGGGCCTTCCAAGCTCTTCTATTCTCTGAGAAGCAACTGAATCATAGAACCCTAATTGCATCCAATCAGTGGATTTAACCACCTCCAAACCATCAGTCTCATCACCATCAAATTCTTCAATTGTTATGCTACTGGGACGTGGAATATAATAGAAAACATGGAACATGTCCTTCCCACGGTGAAACCTGTATTCCCCTCTTAGCATCCTAAGATCATAGTATTCTACATTATCGATGTCCACAATGTCGCCAGTAAACAATTCTTGAATCTCTACATCTAGTACTTCCCCCTTCAAATTCTTCAGCCCTTTTAACTTGGTAAGATCAAAACATACTCTATTTGCTTTATTTCCATTAAATAATTCTGCAACTGACTCAAAATATTTACCATGCAAGCTACACCGAGAGAAATCATAACCAAGTACCTTTATGCATGAGGGCTGGCCTTTGGTTGGAGCTTCATTCTTCTTGCATGTGTTACCGGCAGTGAGCTTGGGGAGTTGAGCATGGGCTTGGTTCTTGTTCTTGGCCATGGTGGTTTTTTGGCTAAACAATATTTGGCCACATGTATTTGCTTGGGTAGAGAATGTGTTTGAACTCAACTCAAATTCTTGACAAGAAATCCCAAAATATTTGGCAACAATATATCACCCAAGATTACTCAAATCCAAAAATATCTAGGAATATGGGTGTAGGGGCCAAAAATGGAGGAGAGATGGAATAAAATTTGAACCAAAATTAACTCTTCCCTTTTTCTCCTATTAACCGTGCAAGCCTTTTTCCCTTTCCAAGAAAAGTCATGATTACCCTTTCTTTACTTGTCAACTCATGTCATATCCACTCGAACTCCAACATAGCTTCACAACTCAATTTTTTGTTCTCTTTTTCTTCTTTCTAATTTTTGCGTTTTTCAAATATTCTGTACACAAAATAAAAATAACAAAAATTTATAGCTAAATAAAATCCATAAAAATAAGTACCTCAAATCTGAAAAATACTTAAGTGTTGTCTGAGAAGCTCATATGTGGCAGTATCCAATGGCTTTGTGAAGATATATGCGAATTGCTCAGATCTTGGAATGTAGACAACCACAGCCTCATTTCTTTCACCAAGGTCTCGAATAAAATGATGTCTTATGTCAATATGCTTTGTTCGAGAGTGCTGGACAGGATTTTTAGAAATGTCAATGGCACTTGTGTTGTCACATAAGATCTTCAAAGGGCCCTGATGAATTCCATAATATTTCAACATTTGCTTCATCCATAATAGTTGTGGAGAACAACTTCCAGTAGTAAGATATTCAGCTTCAGCAGTAGACAGAGAAATTGAATTTTATTTCTTACTATACCAAGACACTAAATTTGTCCCAATAAAGAAGCACCCACCTGTAGTGCTTTTTCGGCCATTTGCATTACCAGCCCAATCAAAATAACTGTACCCAATCAGATCATAGTCTTGATTCTTAGAAAACCATACACCACACTCAAAAGTCTCACTCACATATCAAATAACTTTTTTTACTGCAGTTAAATGAGATTCCTTTGGGTTAGCTTGAAATCTTGCACATATTCCTATGCTTAGACATATATCTGGCCTACTAGCTGTCAAATACAATACACTCCCAATCATGCCCCTGTATAATTTGTGATCAACTCCAACTCCTTTCTTGTCCTTTACTAGTCTATCAGAAACTACGATAGGTGTTCGGACTGCACGAGAATTTCTTAGTTTGAATCTCTTCACTAAGTTCTGGGTATACTAACTATTATTTATAAGCAGGCCATTCTTTTCTTGCTTGACTTGCAACCCTATAAAGTACGTGAGTTCTCCAACCATGCTTATCTCAAATTCATCCTGCATTACAGTGACAAAATCTTGTACCATAGATGGTGAAGTAGAGACAAATACTAGGTCATCAACATAAATTTGAGCAATCAGAATTATTTATGCCTTTTCAAGCACAAATAAAGTGTGATCTACTCCCCTTCGACGATAACTGGGAGGTCATCGCCGTACCTCTCAAAGTTAATACTTTTAAGCCCTAATGCTTCCTATCTACAAGTCAGTAGATAGTGGAAAGTCGGGGTCATCCACGAGAAGAGGGATCTTTTCAAGTGTTTAAACATATATAGTAGAAAACATACTAGGCATATACATACATAGATACAAATAAAAGCATATAAACAAAGGGGGGTTGGTTTTTGAGCCTAAGTTATCAAATTGAAAGAAAAAAATTAATGAAGTAAGAGAACTATGCTAATCATGCAATACAACTAAAGATACGATGTAAATGATAATTAACGAAGCCTTGGGGGCAATCGACTTCCACTTCCAAACTTCCTATAGCTCATTTATTCATTCACTCATTCAATTACATTATTGTATATGGGGAATGTTATCCATTTTCATTCAAAGATCAACATTCATTCCTCCTTAAGAGTAGTTTGCAAAGATAAACAACGGCCATTTGAAAACCTCATTGATGATCACCAAAGACAAACAACATCATAGGGGTATTTCATCAATGGAATTTCACCCAAAGGACCATAGGTTTGATAAAATAAGCCTTCTACCAAAGACATAGTCATTTAACCAAACAAAGCATTTATTAGGTTAAACTTAGAACAAAAAAAATTCAAGGTTCAACCTTTCTTTGTATCTATAAAAAAATATGAAAACAATCCACATTAACATACTCATCTAACAAGAATTACCACACATTATGCACAAGAAGTTCTAAATCCATTCCTTTGGATTTCATATCAAATGAGTTAAGAAATTTGCAATTTTCCTAACACTCTAACATTTCAATCATACAACCATTTCATAACTAAAACAACCCATGGTATAAATGAGATAAAATGCAACATTAATGGCATAATAAATGCTCTCCAATAAATATTCGAAAATGAGAAAATATAGAATCTTACTACATAAGTTTGGAAGCTTCAATCAATTTCTCCCAAGAACTAGATTTAGCTACAAGAGCTGATACTAATTAATGCTAACAAACCAAACATAATACAAGAGAATTTAAAGATAAAAAATGGCAGAAACTAGGGTTAGAAACAGTACCAAAAATGCATGAAAGAAAAGATGTGAATGCGAGGAAAGAGAGTGATATTTGTAGTATAAAAAGGATAAGGTTAGGTTTTGGCCACCCGTTGGTCGCAACTCGCGACGGGTTTGTTGCGACTCGCAACGGGTGCCAAAACTTAACCTTGTTTTATTTTCTTCTTCTTGTGGTAAACACTTATCTTCACAATGATTCCTCTCATTTTTCAAGTCTTAAACTCTTTGAAGAAAGTCTACAAAGTCTTCAAAAATGGTCTTCGACGGCCTCCGTCTTCAAGTCTTCGTGTCTTCGAAGCAAGTCCTCAATGTCTTCGAAAAGTGATCTTTTAATAGGCTCCGGTCATCAAGCCTCCATGTTCTTCCTTTGTCACACAAAATCCATTTAGAAGAGGTAAAAGAGCGTAAAGTTGCTCTTACCTCTCCTAAGAGAATTTCAAGGTAAAACACAAGCTCTTGATAATAAAAGAGCACAAAAATGACCCCTAAAAAGTACTAAATTATGGACATAAAATGGACATATCAAACCTCCCCACACTTAAACCTTACTCGCCCTCGAGTAAGAAAAGATCCAAGCATACGAAGGAAATGACGTACCGACATCCTAACTACTATTCCCCAAAATCAATACCTCATAAAACTCTCAATATCACACATCCCAATGTTAAGGTCAAATGAGAAGTTTCCCACAACCCCCATTCCTAAATCTACCCAAACCATATCAACCTATCAATTCATTGCTATCTTTAAAACCTTTCCAAATCTTGAATCAGCAATCCCAACTCCAATGGTACAAGGTGAAGCTAAAGACATGTATAAAGTTCAAAACACATGCTCCACTTTATATCAATATATCAGCCTAAAAGCGAAGTATATAACGATCAAGAGTTTCATAACTTACTTCTTCTTCTCCGCTAAATTTTCTACTCCCAAGAGGTCCTCAAGATGTCAATCTACTTGATCCATCCGTATGGCCACCGCAACCTTATGACTCCAACACCGGCAAATGAGTGAACACTTTACATTTTTTAATTTCTCTCATTTTCTCTCATTTTGCCTAAGAGCCCTTTCGGGTTTTCATCTTAGCCACACGTCATGTTTCTTTAGCTTACATTTCACATTTTTCCACACATTCAGCCTCTCCTGTTTGCCTAGGTCGCCCTCTCGAGTTTTCTACCTATCCGGGCCCCCAGTGTTGCCTAAAATTCCCTCTTGGGTTTTCAACTCAGCGGGATTCTCTTTTTCATAATAAAAAAAATTCATTTTCCATTTTTTTCAAAAAAAAAATTCATATTTCTCCAATCCAGAAAGTAGCAAAGTGCTTTCCAAATGTTAAGGCTAAGAAAAGTGTCAAAGCCAACATTATCCAAGTACATCAAAAGAAAAACATCCCAAAACAAAGAGTCATCCAAAAGTACCAAAGTCTTCAAAGTATCTCCAACCTCAACCGCGCAATCAGTAGATACCCCTCCCCACACTTAGAACACTACATTTCCCTCAATGTAGACAATAGGGCCAAGGTGTAAAGAGCGAAGTATGGAAAGGGTAAGGATACGGTGCTCACAAATCACTGATGTGAGGAAGAAGGGCCACCACCAAAATAGCATTGCTGATAACGAGCCAGCCAATCCATGCTCCTCTGCCTCTTAGCTATCCGCCTCTCTACTCGCAGATCAGGGCCTCAAACACCGCCTTCCTGGGACTACATCTCATAGATGTGAGCTGATAGATGATCAATCTCCTCATCCATGTCGATCAAGCTATGGGAGACAAACACGTTGTGCTCTAATATCATGCTATCCTGGTGGCGGAATCCATCTTACATGGTCTCTATCATCCGCTCATAGAAATCTGGTGGAGGCTGGGAGTAGTGAGGTGGAACATCGTCCTCCTGCACCAGCTCGGTCTGTGGTGGAGGTTGCGGGGAGTGTTGCTGTTGTAGCTCGGAGAAAGGCAGGCTGCTATTATTGAGCTGGACAGAGGCTGGACCAAGGTCTTGGAGCTCGCACTTGAAATCCTCTCTGCATGAGGAGTTAGGTGAGATTGCCAAGTTTCCTAGAGGTGTATCAAATTCCAGCTTCGTCTTGTTAGGCTGAGGAAGAGCCATAAATGTGACCTTCCTACGCCATACAACCTGTGGAATACCTCAATGGTTCGAGTCGTACTGAGCATCTCAAATTGAACCAATCTCTCAACAATGATGAGGTTGGAAGTGCACCTCACTAAGCACGGAAAGTCAGCTGGAGGAACCAATCCTAGGTACTCCGCTAAGAGGCCTATCATACCTCCAACCATAATCTTCCCCTTTGGCTTTCCTGCCACCTCTATAATTCTCTTCATCCATAGCTCAGCCCATAACTCGTATCCTGGTCCCTTACTCATCAAGTGCCATAAAAGTGAATGTCGTTGTATGGCACATTCATCGACTCTGCTGATCAAAGTACTGTGCCAGCCAACAGTCGGTGCACATAACGAAGTGCAGGGTGGATGATGACACTGCTCTTATCATAGGAGTTCTTTGGCCTCATGTTGATGACACTCCAAAATTACACGTCATCCTCGATCGATCGCTCCTGGGTCTTTGGATCTAACCTTGCCTGTGTCTCCAAAGTGTCCCATCCAAATGCTTCCTCAAAGTTGTGAGATGTTCATCTATCGAGATATATCATCCAAGTGGAAAGCGATGTACCTCTCGCATGGTTAATCATCTCTCATGCTGTATGTCCTAACCGTGGACAGGAACTCTAGCGTGTATCTCCAGTAAGAGGGTGCACTCCTGCTCATGAATCCTTCCTTCCCCCCTTTGGTGAGGACGCATCGGTCAGGCTGGGTGAACCAAGAGCGTCCAGTGTGGGCACGTCTACAAAACTTGTCTCCTTGAGCGGATGACTCGCCAAGGCCTCCCACTCTCAGCATAGGACCAGGTAATCCAGGTCAGGGAGGTACAGGGTTTGATTTTGAAGCTGGAGGGGGAGGTGGAGCGGCGGTGCGCCCGCCTCGGGCAGGAACCCTGGGTCACTTTGTAGGGGTCATATCTAACAACCACAACAAACAAATCAAAAGCACGTGAATATCTATATATGCAATATTGCAAATTCATACTCAACCTTAAACTAGTTTTTGTCAATCATCACAAGCCAAACCAAGTCCAAGCCAACTAGTTCAAGTCCTAATCACAATTGCACATACAATCCATATTATGTCCAACATGACCGTACTCTCAAGTCCATGAAGTTCTCACATAGTTGAATATCGAAATACTATATCTCAAAATTGCAGTCATGCCTAACTAGTTTAGCCACCATTAGTACATCCATAATTTCAACATTCAAGTCTCATGGCTAAACTACTCAAAGCAAAATAACATTGCAAAGCACAATAACATTTTATCCAAATAACAACTGTGTTTAATCAATGGCCAACGTGCCTCATATCTAGCATAAACCACAATCTATTCTCAACCAAAGCAACACAAATAACTCAATGCAAGCACAAGACCATGCAAGCAACTCAATACACTCAAAGTGGTTATTGATGTTATCCTACCTCCAACCAAGCCGTCCGTACACACAAAATATTCACACAATCCCCATCAAATCAAATTGCAAGCCCAATATATTCACAAAAATCAACCAAGTTCCAACAATCTAATTTCCTAAGGCATCACACATAATCTACACAATATCTAATAAATACAGTATACAATCATAACCACAATTGAAGTTCATTAAAGTGAAGAAATGTACCACTTAGATGCCTAGGATGAGAAAGGAATGATGCCCAAAATCCTAAGCAGAACATCATCTGATCACTCTCCCATGTTACTAGACATTTCAAACTCAAATATCACATCCCCTAAACCCTTCAGGTTTCAGGAAATGTGGCTCAATAGGAATGAATTCATGGCTTAATCTCCAATAACTGGTTCTAATCTATACAGGAATAGGGTTTAATTGGCTTTTCCTTAAAATTGAAAATACTAAAAAATGAAATAAAAGCATGGAATAAATTGGTCTTTGGCAATGTTTATAATAACATAACAAACTTAGAAACTGAAGTTGCTAATCTGGAATTCATCTATGATATAACACATTTATTTTATGACATAATTAATTTAAACATGACTAAGGCTAAACTAACAAGACACCTAGTTGAACAAAACATTTTCATAACCCAAAAGACTAGGATGAAGTTGCTCAAAGATAGGGATCTGAATTCTAAATATTTTCATAAATACATATCTGAAAACCATGCTAAACTATCAATCATGAAAATACAAGATCAAGGAGGAAACTGGCTGAACACTCAGCTAGAAATATGTGACGCAACAGTCACTTTCTTTAAAACACTCCTCTTAGATGAAAATGATGATCCCTCAGGTCAATGCCTCTCATTCCTAATGAAGAAAATCCATCCTCCTATTACTGATCAGGATAACATTCAATTGTTAAAACTTATAACCATTGATGAAATCAAATCAGTGGTATTTGATTTATCTCCAAATGCAGCTCCCGGGCCAGACAATTTTCCTAGTCTCTTCTATAGGAAAACATGGGAGATTATCAAAAATGATGTTCTAACCGTGGTGCTAGAATTTCAAGCAGGTATTCCCATACGAAAATCAGTGGCAAGCACACTGATTGCACTGATACCAAAAACCAAAACTCCTGAAGCCTTTAGTGAATTTAGACCCATAAGCCTCTCCAATTTCATCAACACCCTTATGTCAAAGATCATGGTTGAAAGAATAAACCTTACATGAGCTCCCTGATTTTTTATGAACATACAACATTTTTGAAAGGGAGGAATATTGTTCACAATATTCTGATGATGAAGGAGGCAGTTAAGTTGCTAGATAAGAAAAGTGAATCTTTAAACCTAATTCTAAAACTTGACATGATGAATGCATTTGACCGAGTTTCTTGGTCAACCATTAACACCCTTTTGATAAAATTAGGATTTCATGGTCATCTAGTCAAAATCATAATAAATAGCATTAACTCATTATGGTTTTCAGTTCTGATAAATGGATCACCTTGTGATTTTTTTAAACCTACAAGAGGTTTAAAGCAAGGTGATCCATTATCCCCCTTTCTTTTCAACATTTTGACAGAACTTTTAACCAGAAAACATAGGATCTAATTTTTAAATGGAAACATTAAACAATTCCAAACACCAAGATAAGCAAACTCAATAAATCAGCTATCCTTTGCCGATGACACAGTGGTGTTTCTTAAGGGAACAACAAAATCCTTAAAAAACCTAATGATTTTTCTGAAAATTTATCAAAATGCTACAGGTCAAAAAGTAAATTTTCAGAAAATTGATTTTTACTCAGGGAAAATATGTGAAAAAAAGAAGAAAAAAATTAAGGACATAACTAATATAACCCAAGGAACACTTCCATTTTCTTACATAGGGGTTACATTTTAAAGGAATGAAACTAAACCTCCAATTTAAAACACTAATTTACTTGGTTAATAACAAAGTCTCTAACTGGAAAAAATCAATGGCTTTCAGGATGGGGAAAGATAATTCTGATAAATCATGTTCTAACTTCTATACCTCAGCATACATGGCCTGTTCCAACCCTAACCAAGCACACAATCCAAAAACTTGAACCCATCATCAATAATTTCCTGTGGGGGAAAACTGAACATGGACAAAACAAGCATTGGATATCTTGGGAAAGAATTTCATACCCACGGGCAGAACAAGGTTTTGGACTAAGGCACCTTCAATCCCTAATTAACTCATTCTCAACTAAAATTTGGTGGAAACTACAATTGGGACAATCAACTTGGTCAAAATTTATGTGGTCACTACCATCCCATGCTAGAAAGTCTGAAACTTAGACTAGGTAGAAAGAAGGAAATTAAATGGTTGAATCCAAATCCCAGGTTATCATTGAAAAAGGGTCCTCTAAATTTTTAGATAGCTAATTGGTTAGGTTTAGGTCCTCTTATAAATCAGGTGGCGGAATCCCAGGTACAAGTTCCTTTTCCATTCATTACAGTCTCTGAATTTCAGCTGAACAAAGGTATTTACATCCCTCATCTCTCCAACTATTCAATTCCTCCATAAACTCAAAACTTTTGAAGGATGTTCCTTTAACTGATCAGCATGATTATATCATATGAACACCTAATATTTATGGTTAATTTTCAATTAAATCAGCATATGATGCTTTCACACCTAAAAAACTTGACATGGATATTTTTACAAAGGTTTGGAACCAGACTTTGCCAAAAAAAGGTTAGTTTGTTTATGTGGAAATTTTCATTGCATGCATTACCTTTCGTTGATATCCTCATGAAAACTGGTCTGAACTTACCTTTTAAGTGCACAAAATGTAAGAGCATAGACACTGTATCACTTTTTTTTAAATTCATGTGCTATAGCTAACTTTTTATGGAATAAAATGCATGAAGCTCTAACTATACCAACTATGTTCTTTAATAACATTAGGGAGAGATTGGAATAATACTGGTCACATAAATCTTCTTCATCTGCTCACTATTCCATATTTATTGTTCTTCTTTGTTTAGTATGTTGGGAGTTATGGAAAACCATAAACAAAATTGTTCATGAAAATAAAAAAGATCCATGTTCAGTCTCAATGGAAAAACATTTCAAATATTTTCTTCATGATCTACTCAGTTCATTTTAAAGCTCACTGACAAACACAATGCAATCTTGTTATTAATAGACTGATGGCACCTTTCAAAAGGAAAAGAATAAAAAGGCTGAACCTAATCAAATGGAAACTACCAGACCAGGGTCTAAAGGTTAATTGTGATGCATCCCTAGAGGGTAATAAGATAAGCTTAGGTTGTGTCATTAGGGGTGCTAACAAACAAGTGGTTCATACTAGATCATCTTTTATGCAACTGGATAATAACCTATTATTGCCCTATATTGTAGTTTTAAAGGCTGAAATGCTATCTATTTTGATAGGACTAGAAGCTGCTATAGGAAGGACTGGCCAGGTTCAAATTGAATTGAATTGTTCGTCGGCTATACAAATCATTTAAGGCCATCCTTGCCCTTGGCTTTTGAAGCAGCTCCTAAACTAGATCAAATCAGTAACTGCAAGATTTCAACATGTCAAGTTCATCCATATTCATCGAGAAGGAAACCAAACTCCTGATTTTCTAGCAAAATTAGCAGTTAGAAGAGGCTGCAGCACTCAGTTTGAAGAAATTACACTATCTCAACGATTTTTATTTCTTAACCAAAGGGAAATATTATTCCCTCAGTTTAGATGGAAATCTCATATGATTAGCCAGGTTTTCTTTACATCATTGAAATTATGATGATTGAAACCTCTTGATTGTCTACCATTCATGAGCTTAACACATGGGGTGGAGGGCTTAGAGAAGGAAACACAAATAAGGGATTCCAATCATCCATAACTTCTAAATTTGCTCTAGGATCAACATGATTTGATCATTGTTTTTGTAACATAACAATCATTTTGGGATTCCAAAGGGTGCGGAGAACCTTTTATGTATAAATTCCTCGCTCATCAATGATGAGTGTTTTGAGTATAAATAAATAAAATTATGTTGACCTCAATGTAAACATAAATGGAAAGAACGATAAAAATGAAAGTGGGAAGTGAAAATGACTCACAATCAAGAGTGGGGTGAAAAACCACCATCACCGAGGTAGCGCCACTCGTATTGTGCCATTCACTCCTTATTCCTCTTGAACCTCTCCCAGTGCTTCTCCGGCTCGGGCTCTGGGACTGAAGTGTCGCCCATCTGCATTTGCATGTGATAGATCTGGGAGGAAACACAATCAATCTTCTCATCCATGTCCATCAAGCTCTAGGATATGAAAAGATTGTGCTCGGCCTGTCCAAAGAATCTGGACTCGACTGGGTGCAACATTTGACTATAAAAGTCCAGAGGGGTGGAGGAAAGTCGCCAAGTGTCTTCTCGTTCTGATTTTGAGGGGGAAAATCTACACCATGCATGTCCATGTCATGCTGTTGTGTTGAGGGTGATGGTGAATCAGGCTAGAAAAGAAGGGTATCCTTCTCGATCTAGCAGGCTGCGGGGGTATTTTCCCGGCACACTGTATCTGGCTCTATCGCTAAGTCGGTAACTGGTGTATCTACCTCCAGCTTATTCTTCTGGGATTGAGAAAGCTTCATGAAAGTGATCCTACTCCACCAATACAACCAATGGAATGCGCTCAGCACAGCCGTGGGCTTGATGAGGTGGTAGTTCAACATCCGCGACAGGGTGATGCAGTATGATGAACCCCTGCCCAGATGTTTAAGCTCTGGAGGAGTGGTGATCTACAAGTGCTCTACGGGGATAATGCCTCCATCAATATTTCACTTTTTGCCTTCCTACTGCCTCAATAACTTTCTCAACCCACAACTCGGGTCATTTCCCGTAGCCTGTGTCCTCGCTAGTCAAGTGTCATAGGTAGCGGATATCATTGTTGGGCATATTCATGCCTAGCAGAACAATGTGCTCGACAAGAAGCGATGAAAAAAATGGAGAGCGGGATGGATGATGATGTTACTTTTGTCTCTCACATCCCAAACTTTCTTCATGCTGGTATACCAGAACCCTACATCATCAGCAAAATAGTGGGATGGGGCTTCCAGATCAAAACACACTTTAATGTCCACTGTGTCCCAACCAAATGCTGCCTCGATATTTGAGAGGGTCATCTCATAGGACTAGTCATTGAGGTAAAACTGGTTGAACCTCTCACAAGGCTCCCCGCTCCTCGAATTATATACCTGCACCATGGAAGGAATTCCTGGGTGTATCTCATGTATGTTGCTATGCCACAGCTCATAAAATTTCCTAAACCTCCTTTAGTAAGTAGGAAAATGACCGGCTCTATCAATCCCAGGGCTTCCAACGCTTGCTCATCGATAAAAATGGTCTCTTGGATTTTTCTTGTGGCCAACCTCTCCCATCGCTCCACATAATTGCCGGTGATCTGGAGAAAGCCAATAAACCTATCTAAACTTGGTACTAGGACTGGCTTCGGGACCGGAGGGGGTGGAGGTGGAGTAAAGGAACTTGCACCTCGAGTAACGCATGGTCTCTTGGGTACCATAACTATCACCACATAAAACAACATCAAATTCACATGGACATAAGAAGATGTAATCACACAATCGCCACTATGGAATTATCTCATAAAAATATCCAACATATATCGACAAATATCCAAGCATCATGCTACAATTTAGTAGTCATAGTCATGATAATGTAGTTAGCACACTACAATCAACAAAAGGTAACTATAAAGATGCAAGGATGTTCATATGTCAACACATGTAAAATCCACTCAATACGTCATTGCTAGACAAATTCATCAACATGTTTATGACCTATCCCACCATGCTTGGCCATGTAGTGCAAACTACTAACAACTTGAGATCATAGTATAGCCAAACATTACTTATGAAATGCCTTAAAACAAGATATTGCCAAGAACAAAACACTCCTCATATCTACACTTAGCAATTCAAACCATTATGATGTTTTTGGCCAACCTATATTAGAATAAGCATTTTCTATCAATCACAAACCAATATCAATCTATATTCATAATCTCAACAATCCAAGTCCATACACTAAACACAAACACACCACCCAATATTCACAAATTCCACAATATCACCATAAGTAAAAAACAACACAAATATCACAATTCAAGACTGTAAAAGTGAGGAATTGTATCAAATTGAAGTGTAGGAAGTCGAAACTAGTAAGCCCACAAGTAATTCGAGCCTAAATGAAGAGATTTTGCAAAATCCTCAAAACCCAGGGTTTGGGATTTTTGGAATT
The DNA here is from genome assembly GCA_037428765.1 of Rubia yunnanensis. NCBI lineage: Eukaryota > Viridiplantae > Streptophyta > Magnoliopsida > Gentianales > Rubiaceae > Rubia > Rubia yunnanensis. The sequence goes on along the minus strand of CM075062.1, from coordinate 108,565,393 downwards.
CGGGGATTCTCTGGGAGAAATTTTGATATAGAGATGGATTGGAAATGAGAGGAGAGTAATTTCTAATTGAGAATGAGGTGATTTATGGCCAGAATGGTGGTGGAGCGGTGGTTTTGAGAGGGTTTCGGCAGAGGAGAGAAAAGAAATGGGCAGATGTAACTATTTTGCCTGGTTTTTATTTTTGAATCTGGCACAGTGTCGGGACTCGCGACATATGCTTTGCAAAGGATTGGTCAAAGGAAGACCAAAAGTTAAACTTTGTCGCAATCACGATGGAAACGTTGCGACATAATGGACATGTGAGTCAAAAATTTTCAGAAAAGTTTCTAATTTTGATCGCGATCGTGATAGAAGTGTCGCGACTCGTGAGGATCCATCGCTACTTGCGACATAATCTTTGCTACTTGCGATAAACTTCATCTGGGAATTCACATTATCACAAAAAAAACTTCTAATTTTGGTCGTAATCGTGATGGAAACATCGTGACTCGGGACAAAATGGTCTTGAGAGTTGGAATTTTTCATAAAACTTTCTGATTTCAATCGCAAATGCAACTAAACTGTCATGGCCGTGAGGGATTTGTCGCAACTCGCAATGAAATCTTTGCGACTTGCAAAAAGTTTGAACTGAGAGTTCACATTTTGCCAAAAAAAATTTTCTCATTTTGATTATGACTCACGACCCACTGTCGCTACTCGTGGAAAACTTGGACTGGGAGTTGCAAAATTCCCTTTTTCGTCATGACTCGCAATAGACTGGGTTTTCCCTATACGTGGAAAAAATTTATTACCAACTTTCCAAGCTTTTCTTCCCTTTGCATGGCCTTCACTCCTTCATCCATGCACTGCAATGCACTTCAGTTTGCTACAAAATCATGGGAAAAAACCGTGAAAAGAACAAGAAAAAATAATGAAAAAATGACAAAAATCAAAGGGAAACAACATTGACAGAGAGTCACGAATGACAATCTGGATGATCAAAACCAAGTTCACTTAACGTTATCGGCACAATTTACTCCCCTAATTGGACTTATTCACAAAATGACCTGAGGGGGTCGGTCTCTTTTCTTTGATCCTAGACAAAGCATTAGGGATCCACATCACCCCAAACAAAACATAGCGCACAATACATAGAGCGGCTTCCTCACTCTCTTCCAACATGCCCAACAACTTCCCTTTTTTCTCCACATTAATCTCAATTCAATGAGAAATCAGGGGTTTCTCTCATTCTCTAAGAGATGAACATTTATGAACTTTCGGTGGTGGTTTTCACTCTACCACCAAAGTCTTCACATGAGAAGGAGGGAAACCCATTTTTCTTGGCTTTTCCATTGACACACGAAGGGTGTTAGATGTTGTCATCACAAGAGAGTCTTCATCATTGTTGCTTCCTTTCAAGTTAGCACTAACAACATTTACAATAGAAGCACAATTCAAATCATCATCTATGGAAACATTCAAGGGACTACCATATTTGGGCTCAAACACATCTTGCTCTATTTCATTAACAATATCAATAGCTTGACAATAATGGTATCGACTAGGATGATCAATAGAATTGTTAGTGTCAAATTATACTTTTCTCCCATCAAATTCCATGGTTAATATTCCCTTAGCACATCAATTATTGTCATCGAAGTCTTTAAAAATGTCTTACCTAAGAGAATAGGTGTGGCATGATTATCACTCTCCATATCCAGGACATAAAAATCGGTGGGAAATGTCAAAGAATCCACTTTCACCAACACATCTGTCACAGTACCTTTTGGGTATGTGCTAGAGTAATCAGCTAGCTGGATAACAACCCCGGTTTTGTGCAAGGTGCCTAAATTCAAACTTTCCTACATAGAATATGGGATCACATTTATTGAAGCACCTAAGTCTATCATGGCTTTCTTTTTAACATGTTTTCCTCCTATCACACAAGGGATGGTAAACATTCCTAGATTATCACATTTAAGGGGCAATTCATCATTAAACACGGTGAAGACATGCTCAATCTTTCCACTCTTATCTTACCTTTGTTTTTTTTCCTATTAACGGTACACAATTCCTTAAAAAATTTAGCATCCCTAGGAATTTGATTTATAGCATTCAATAGAGTAAGGTTTACCACACATCTACGAAAGACTTCGTAGGTTTCCTTGTTATCTTCCTTCGTTCTCCTATCCTACAAAGCTTATTTAAGTGGTGGTTCAAGCACATAGATAGGAATATTTGCCACTTTACTTATTGTGTGAGGAGGGGATAAGGTTTCAGGATTTCATCCCGACCCTGGCACAATGGTCTCCTATTTCAATTTCCTTTCCCTGTCTCTCCTTCTCTTTAACTAACTCCTTAACTTCCTTCTCAAGATCTTCCTCTCTATCAAGCACCCGCTCAACAAAAACTTCGCTATTAGGTTTCTTCACCTCCTTACCACTCCTCAATGGGATGTCACTCACATTTTGTCGAGCGTTAAGCTCCAGTTGGGAAAGAAGTTTGCCCTTTTCTCTTATCTCCATTCGATTCAAGATTTGAGTTGAGTCTCTAAGTTCTTGATGCTTGATTCGTTCTTCTCTTGGAACTTCTCGGCCTTCTTCACACACAAGCTCAATTTCCCAATGGCTTGCATCACTTCATCTTTTGATATTCCTGAACTCTCTCCTTGATCATAGGGCTTGCCTTGGAGTCTTCGGATTTTTTTTGCGGAGGCCGGTATTGTTTTTGTTTAGGATGGTAACATTGTGCAATTTTCCCTCCTTAAGCATTTCCACGCTGGAGATTTGGGTGAACTCTATCACGTGCATTACGTGCCTTGGTAACCTTGATTACCTTGGTTTCCATGATATCCTTGGCCTCCTTGAAAACCCACAGCATTTACCTTAGCTATATAACTATCTTACAAACTCAGGCTCGTATCTATAGGGTGTGGTGAAGAAGAAATCTCACAAGACTTCACATGCAGTGTGTTTTCGAACTTTGCCATCAAAGCTTTCACCATGGAAATAAGTGCCAAAACTTAGTCCTAGAGCTTTCCATTGCTGAAGGGAGCATTTGTGGCGTTTGGATTTTGCCTTCTCAAATTGGATCTCAAACTAAAAGTCCTAGACTCCTTGGCTAACTCTTCATTGAGCTCCATAGCCGCTCTCGAAGTCATGTTCCCAATATAACCACCACAAGTTCCACTCATTAACCTTTGCTCCTCATCAAGAAGACCGTTGTAAAAGTAATGCACCAAATCTCCTTTGGAATAAGCATGGTATGACAACTCAAAAGAAGCTTCTTGAACCTCTCCAATAGGCGTTCGGATTTTTCCATCTCAAATTGGATCTTGAACAAAAAGTCCTACACTCCTTGGCTATTGGAGGATATTGCTAGTCTCCTTCTTCAAGGTGGCAGACTTAGAGGCCAAGAAGTACTTAGCAAGAAACTACCTCTTCAACTCAATCCATGATGGAAGGTAGTGGATCAAATCCCTTGTAGTATCTCTCAACAAAAATGGGAAGGCTTTCAACTTGTATAGCACTTCATCCACTCCTTCGGAAATTATACCACAACAAACCATGT